>CM032456.1:14325115-14345115 GCA_019049505.1 Pachyrhynchus sulphureomaculatus | reverse complement strand
CTGGGCGAGGCGGGAAAAAAACGCTACCAATTAGGAAAAAGAAATGGAGATTTTACTCCATGTTGAAGATAATCCCCAGGTCAGCAGCCGTCAACTAGCTGACTTATCTGACACATCCTAATTTACGGCTAATCGCACCAAGAGAAAATACAAGTATCATCCATTTCATATGGAACTACACCAAGACCGTGATTTTGAACGACGAGTAAACTTTTGTACCACCATGAATGGAGCAATAGAGGCAGATTCAAATTTTTTATCCAAAATAATGTTTCCTGATGAAGCTACTTTTCGCAGTAATGGAGCGGTTAACAGCCCTAACATGCATTATTATTCAACAGTTAATCCATTTTGGGTCCGGGAAGTTCAAAATCAAAACCATTGGTCGCTTAATGTATGGCGTGGAATATTAAATTTTCGAATTATTGGTCCATATTTTTTTCTGCGCACCGCTTAACGGGCCTAGATATTTAAATTTTTTGCAAAACGAATTACTCCAGCCTTTTGAAGAAGTTGATAACTTTGAAAGTGAACAAATGTGGATTCAATAAGACCAAGCTCCTGCTCATTACCACCGGCAAGTTCGGGAATTTTTAAAGGATCGTTACTCACAAAAATGGATCGGTAGGGATGGATTCATTCAGTGGCCCTTCGATCATGTGACTTAACACTTTTAGATTTGTTTTTATAGGGCTACATTAAAGATCGTGTTTGTGTGAATCCTCCTACAACACCAGTAGATATGGAAAATAGGATACGGGATGCATGCAGGACAATAACGCCCTTTATGCTAAGGAAAGTGAAGCAATATATAGTAAAACGACTAAACATGTGTATTCAAGTAGACCGGCATATTATTGAACATTTATTACGTCATAATAATTAATCATTAGATAAGTTAAACTATATTAAATTTATGTTTTCCCAAAAAGCGTATTAAAAACAATTCAAAATAAATTCAAAACTATTAGAAATAGGTACATAACATACTTAATAAAAGTTGGAGGGTTTTGTAAAATTTATCAGAAACATAATAATATACAGGGTGTGCCATTTAAAAAATTTGAAATTTTTCAATCCAAAATAGTCGAAATGTATAAATTTATTTTCAACACCCTGTAGCATCTAATTCCAATTTCTTTACATATATCTTTTTTTTTATCTCCATATAACGCTCGTACCAAATTTTGAATGAAAAGCTTCAATCCTGTGATTAGTTCTCCAAACGTTGGCGTCGAGCGCAGTCCAAAGAGTTGTAGGGAAAGGAGCACTATCATCGATGTAGTTTTCAACTATGTAGTCAGCAAACAATGTTACTTGTGGGTGGACTGGCTGGTTTTCTAATAATTGGACGAAAACATCTCCCACGTGATCGGCAGGGAGAAAAGTTAGTCCGAACATGTGGTGAAGCCATTTTCCAATGGAAATAAAAAAATTACACTTCGAAATTAAAAGTATACAAAAAGGATATTTAAAAGCTCAAAAATTCTTTAGATTAGAGCTCAACATGTAACTAGTTATAAGAAAATTTTCCATATTAATTTTGAATCTAATTCATTCAAAAATGATTCATGATTAATCGACATTATAAATTAAAATTTATGTAAATATACGCTCTATAATTTGTCAAATAACTATTGAAAAATAAAATAATTATTTTTAATTGCCATTACATTGATTACAATATTTGCAATACACCTATTGTTCTAAAATATAGTCTACGTAATCACATTTAAAATTATTAATTTCGTAATGAACATATGTTTAAAATTTTCACTAATTTCTGCCAAAAAAGAGTTAAATATACCTTCATATTGTAATTAACCCTTCTACAAGCATAATAAAGGCGACAACTGTCATGAAAACGTGCTTAAGAAATTAAAAAAAGATAATCGAAATTAAACAATTTCATTTAATATATTACATTTGATAGTAACAACTTCTGGAACATTTCTTTTGTTAATAAAACAACTTTTGGAAAACTAGGACATATCTTAAAAAATTCTACCCTACCCATATTCCTAAAAACTGAGGTCTACAATACCTGTGTCCTATTTGTCAGCACATATGGACTGAAAACGATGTGCCTCAATAAAGCATTTCCTAAAAAGTTCGTAACTTCACAGAGAGCTTAGGAGTAGAATTCATAATGAGCAGATAAGGAGACGACCAAAAGTCAAAAACACAGCTTTGGATGCGGGCAAGAATGAATTGGCGATGGGCGGGTCATGTGGCTAGATCATCCGAGATAGATGGGTATATATGGTCACCGTATAGAGACCCAGAGAAACAGGAAGAGGCGTTGGACGTCCACAGAAACGATGGGTCGATGATATAAGAGTAGTAGCAGGCAAATAGTAGTTAAAGGTGGCAAAAGATAGGGGAGCATGAAAGAAATTAGAAGAGACCTACATCTAGGAGTGGACAAACGTCGGTTGACAAGAAGGAGAATAAGACAACTAGAATCGACTTGAAGAATTGTATTTGTTATAACCCTGTGGACGGGATTCGTAAGTGGTCAAAAAGGACTAGGAGATAAACTATATCATTTATGTTTATGTCTCAGTGAGACCCAGTGAGGTTGAAAGAAATATATTTCAAATACAGATTGTTCCTTAAACCTCAAACTTTGAGGACATATGAAAAATGAGAAATTTTTGAGACTAAATTTGACAAGTTTGAATTACTTTCCATTTAATTCCAATTCGAGACGTTCTAATCCACCAAAACATGTTTTTTCATCCAAAAGTTTTCAGTCCCATTTTCAAAATAAAGTTATATAAATATTTTGTCTTATTTTTTAAACAGTATAATTATGTCAAATTCTGAATACCTCGTATTATTGTTTTCAATATGTTAAGCATGTCGTAGTCAATTTTTTAGCTGATAGTCAGTTAAAAAAAAATACTTTATCCCCGATCGATATTAAATTTTACTAAATTTTTAATTTTTGTCAGTCATATCTTCTTAAATAACCGGTCAAGTGCAAGTTGAACTTGCACAATTAGTGTTCCGTACGTTGATTGCTTTTAAAATAAAAAAAAATTGTTATGGTGGCATAAAATGATCAGTGACTTCACAAAACACATTCCAAATGAGTTTTCAATAAAGTTTGCTTCCAATCTTTACTGAAAACTGATGACCTTGAAATTTTTGTTTTTTTTTATATACCAGATAAATTATTGAAGGTAATGCACTCGTGATAATTTTCGTTCAATCTACACCCCGTGGAGAATATTCCAGAATTTTTTCAAAATTTTTTGATCAGTACTTTTCGAGATAAGGTAGGGGGACAGTGATTTTTCCGCGATTTTTTAAAAATAATACAAAGAGAAGTGTGCGCAAGTATTACATTATATATATTTTATTTATTCGTGTTTTCACAAGCTTTGATTTGACGCCACACTCGATGACCTAGTAAAATTTTTTTTTTTTTCACTTCCAGTTTATATATATATATATATATATATATATATATATATATATATATATATATATATATACATATACATATATATATATATATATATATATATATATATATATATATATATATATATATTTATATATATATATATATATATATATATATATATATATATATATATATATATATATATATATATATATATATATATATATATACACATATATATATATATATATATATATATATATATATATATATATATATATATATATATATATATATATCAAGGATTTTCTACAGCTGACGCTGTCTTTATTCTCTCAGCCTTTGATTCCATCCGTTTCTCTTTTCCCAGTCTCCATCTGTTAGACCCCTGTCCTCCATAGCCTAGTCCACATCGTCTCTCCACGATCATCTGGGTCTTGCTCTTTTTCTTTTCCCTATAGGGCTCCACTCCGTTATTTTCTTTATCCACCTATTATCTTCGCTCCGTCTTATGTATCCATACCATTTTAATCGTTTTTCTTCAATGGTGTTTATTGCGTTCTCTTTGATGTTCATTCTGCTTCTTATTTCTTCATTTGTTATTCTCTCCATGCGTGTCACTCTACAACATCTTCTCCAATACTCCATTTCTACTGCGTTAATTTTAGATTTATTTCTTTTGTTGATCGTCCATGTTTCTGACGCGTATTTCATTATGCTTTGTATTATTGATTTGTATATGCGTGTTTTGTTTCTTTTTGTAATGTGCTTGTCCCACAGGATCGAATTTAATTGTCTTATGCATGTCCGCGTTTGTCCTAATCTAGCTTTAATCTCTTCTTCTGATGTTGCGTTTTTTTGAAATGATGGTTCCTAAATATTTAAATCTGTCGGTTCCTTTGATTATTGTTTCGTTATCGACTTCTAGATTCTCCACGATTCCCTCCTTTGTTGTTAGATATACCGTTTTATCAAAGTTTATTGCTAATCCTGCTTTAATGTATTCTTCTTTCAGTTTTCTTACCATATAACTGAGGTCTTCCTCATCTTGCGCTATGATTACTTGGTCGTCTGCGAAACTTGAAGTATATAAGTAGTCTTCTCGTATTTTTAATGTTTGTTCGAGGTATATTTTGAATAGTGTTGGGGATGTAGAGCATCCTTGTAATAGGCCTTTTGATGTTTGGAGTCTCTTCCCTATTTTATGTCCTGTTTTTATGTTCACTGTGTTGTTTCGTAGAGAGCTTTTACTGCGTATACTAGTTCTTTGTCAATGCCTATTTCTTTCATTGCGTTCCATAATCTTTGTCTTGGTACTGAGTCATAGGCCTTTCTTATGTCTATGAAGGCTAGATGAACTTCTCTATTCTTTGCCAGTTTTTTTTCCATTGTTTGTTTTATAGTGTATATGTGGTCTATACATGATTTTTCGGCCGTAAAGTCACACCTCCATGCCTGCAGACTTATTATTTTTGAGTATTTCTATTGTCTTCTTTACTTCTTCATAGCTTAGTTCTGTCTCTTATTTTTTCCTTATTCTGTTCTTCTTCAGAGTTCTCTTCTTGGAATTCTTGTCTGTCTTCTGTTAGCAGTTTTTTATAATATTCTTCCCACTCGCTTTTCTTGGATATACTTCTCTCTATTGTTGGTCCTTAATGCTTTAATTATTCTCCATGACTCTGTGCTTCTAGTTCCTCCTATATACTGTTTCTACATGTTCGCACGCTTTTTCCCATCTCTCGTTCTTTTCTTTGTCTATCATCCTTCTCGTTTCTGCATTTCTTCTTCTTTTATATCTCTGTAGATCTTCTTCTGATTTCGTATTCAGCCATTTTCCGTATAGACTTTTTTCTCTTTTATAGATTCTTTGTTTTTTTTTTCACAGATTCTAATTTTATGTTTCTTATTTTCGTTGCCTTCTTTATCTAATGCTTCTAGGACCGCCTGTTTGATGCATTCTTTTATGTGGTCATACATCTGTTGGAGGTTGTCGTAGTTAAATTCATTTAATTTTTGATCTAATCGTCGTCTATATATAGCTCTATTATCGTTTCGTCTTGCAGTAAGTGTATTTTGTATTTTATTTCTTTGTCTGCTTTTTCTGTTATCTCATTAATATTTATGTTTTCTTTATCTATTGTTCCTGTTTGTTGTCTTGTATCACGGTACTTTTTTTTGATGTTTGCGACTAATAGTCTATGGTCTGTTCCAAATTCTGCCCTTCTCTTTACTCCTACATCTTTTATTTTGATAGTGGTATCGTTTTTAATTATAATGTAATCTATTATTGATTTTATATTTCGTGTTTTTTGCATCCAAGTATATTTGTGGATGTCTTTGTGTTTGTAGAAACCTTTTGTTATTTTCAGGCCGTTTAGTTCACACAGCTCTATTAGTCTCTCTACGTTGTCGTTGATAAAAATTCAAAAAACGCCAGTAAACACGTCAGCAATTGTCAGATTATTTATTAAATAAAGGAAAACGACATAAAAACTAGTGTACTGATTTTGATTGTATCATATTTTTGTTAAAAATTTGATAGATAACCTTTTTTATCTGCTTTGCAACAATTACATCCTAATGACTCTTTTAAGATGATCAACATCTTGCAATGGCCTTTTAAGATAAACTTTTTCTTTTAAGTAGTCCCATAAAAAAAAGTCCAGAGGGGTGTCTTGGTACTGAGTCATAGGCCTTTCTTATATCTATGAAGGCTAGATGAACTTCTCTATTCTTTGCCAGATTTTTTTTCCATTGTTTGTTCTATAGTGTATATGTGGTCTATACATGATTTTCCGGCCGTAAAGCCTGCTTGGTCTTCTCCAATTTTTCTTTATATTTTTCCTCCATGATATCTTTAATAATTTTTCCATACAAACGTCCCATACTCTATATTATGCTTAGGCCTCTATAGTTTGTGCGTTTTCTGCGGGTCTCCTTTTTTTAAATATAGATACTATATAAGCTTTTGACCATTCCTCTGGTATTTTTTCTCTCCATTTATCGCTATGTAGAACATGTTTCTCAGCATTCGATTTCCACCCCCCAAAACTAACTCCTTAAGTCAAAATTTAACTTTCAGAACTACACGGCTCTGATGAGGCCATCAATTCCTATATTATTACCAAATTTCAACTTTCTATGACAAATAGTTTCGGAGAAAATCGGGTGTGACAGACAGACAGACACCGAAGTCATCTTATAATTCTTCCGTACGGCACACTTAAAATTCACTATAAATAGCACAACGAAATCAAAAACTTTGTATACGTATTTACTAAATATTAAACTACTATCCATAATCACCGCATTTGTTTTTGCGAATGGCAAAAGGTTTAAACTAACCAGTTATCAATACTCGTAGTATGTTGCTAAAAATTCTGAAGGTGTTCAATACTTGACCTTCGACAATTCTAAAAATTTGTTGCTGCCGTAGATAAATTACAGAAATAATATTCTTAAAGTAAATCCCAAGATATAAGATCCTGCCCTTTTGCTTTTTCAGTGGGGCAATAAACGACCCTATTAAGGTTTTATGCATAGTTGCCAGGTTATTACGTTAAACGTATTTTTATTTTAGCTGCTTTGTATACCGCCCTCACTTGCACCTGCAATCATATTGGATCTATTTTTACCTGTATATTACTACCTGGCAACCCGGTTTGGAGCCCTTTATGCATTTGATAATATAGGCATAATGACCACAGGTCTCCATTATGATTCGAAAGATACGTTTTATTATTTTTATTTTTAGTTAGTAGTATAACGTAACGGTTCTATTTTAATTATGTGGCTTCCGTGGGAAAATTGCAATAGTGGCTATCGCAAGAGAAAACATTTATCACTTGACGCTAAATAAATAGTGAAAAATGTTTACGACAGTTTGGTAAAAAGAAATTTGAATAAACAAAGTGCTTTGCAAGAAACCAGTGAACTAACAAAAACCCCAATTTCTACGATTAAGGGTATTGTAGGAAAACTATCACTCAGGAACAGGAAAAAAACCGAAAGATTTTCAAATGCATCATGTAGACGATTGTAAAAAAGAAGTCATCAGGAGAAAAATATATTCTATGTATGAAGAGCAGTTGGTGCCAACACTAGACAAAATAAAATTAAGACTGGTGGAGGACGGGACCAATATATATTGTGGCCGATCAACCCTTCACAGAATTCTCTTAAGAATGGGATTCACTTTCCGAAAAATCAACAAAAGGCAAGTAGTGATGGAGCCACAAAGATTACGAATCTTGCGACATACTTATTTACAAGAAATTAAAAAGTATCGATCAGAGAATTGGCCAATAATTTACCTTGACGAAACATGGTTCGATACTCATGACACTGTGCAAAAAGGGTGGGTTGACAGCAGTAAAAAACGTCATACTAACGCACCTTCAAATAAAGGTAAACGAATGACCATTTTGCATGCTGAATCTGAAAAGGGCTGGGTTTCAAATTGTCTACTATTATCTGCAAAAAACATAAAAGATTCTAGTTTGGACTATCACGAAGACACGATCGCAGAACTTTTTAAAAATTGGTTTCATAATTCCCTTTTGCCAAATGTTCCCGAATAGAGTGTTTTTAGTTATGGACAATGCAAGTTACCATAGTCGCCTACTAAATAAGGTTCCTAATACAGCCAACACCAAATCGGAAATACAGGAATATATGTTAGAAAATGACATTTATTTTGAGTTTAGTTATAAAAAGTGTGATCTTCTGGAAGTTTTGAAAGACTATAAATTGAAAAAGAAATATGTTTTGTGATAGTATGGCTGAGCAAATGGGACACACTGTTTTGCAGCTTCCTCCGAATTATTGTGTGTTTAAAATCCAATTGAATATATCTGGCATCAAGTTAAATCAAAAATAAGGGCACAAAATGTTTCTCTCCTACTTTAAGCGTGTTAGTGGTTGAATTAGTAAAAAAAGTTATAAATGATATATCTTGTGAAAGCCGGAAGAATTCCATTCAACACGTTATAAAGTTGAAGATTCATATATTTATGTAAATAATATAAAACCACTGATAATTAGCTCAGCTGATGACAGTGATAGTGAAATCGAATTAGGCTTAAGTTAAAATAATATTTTATTTATACAGTATGTCGCCTCTTGTAAATCTCATTGATTTAAACTGTATATTTGTACTTTTTATCAATTTGTTTTTACATGCATCTCCAAAAACACTGCATTGCATTAATGAATAAAATTCTTAACATAAGTCCATCTCTGCAACCTATCATAAACAAAAGATCAGAATTTTTATATTGCCCACTTAAAACGGCAAAAATCATGACCTTATATTTTGGGGCAGGCTGTACTACTGTAACTTGGAACTGTCTAAGGTTCTTAACCTCGTACACTCTATCTCACATCTCATACATCACTATCTCACTATTAGGCAAGTAGGAAATAGAGGTTATTTACAAAACTACTGAATATAAAGTAAAAAAAACCGGTCAAGTGCAAGTCGAACTTGCGGAATTAGTGTTCCGTACGGTGATTGCTTTTAAATAAAATACCTAGGCTACGTTAATTAGGTCCCTTAAATCATACATCCAAATAAGTTTGAAGGCAAAAATGGTAACTTCCATCTCTTTTCCTTCTTAAAAAAAATGTATATTCAACTTGAAACTTTGTCATAAGAAAGTCATCATCATTAACAATCATTTAGCATACTGCTGTATCAGAATGCAAGGGTGCCAAAACAGGCGATTTTTGAGGTTACTCTGTCAACTTTATATGTCAAACAGCTTCAGACAAAATTGGATGTGACAGACAGACAAACACCGAAGTGATCCTAATAAGTGTTCCGTACAGAACACTAAAAAAACCGGTCAAGTGCAAGTTGAACTTGCACAATTAGTGTTCCGTAAGTTGATTGTTTTTAAAATAAAAAAATTTGTTAGGGTGGTATAAAATGATCAGTGACTTCACAAAACACACCCCAAATGAGTTTTCAACAAAGTTTGTTTCCAATCTTTACTGAAAACTGGTGACCTCGAAATTTTGTTTTTTTTATATACTAGATAAATTATTAAAGGTAATGATAATTTTCGTTCAATCTATACCTCGTGGAGAATATTCCAGGATTTTTTCAAAATTTTTTGATCAGTACTTTTCGAGATAAGGTAGGGGACAGCGATTTTTCATGATTTTTTAAAAGTAATTACGAAGAAAAGTGTGCGCAAGTGTTACATAATATATATTTATATATATATATAATATATATATATATATATATATATATATATATATATATATAATATATATATATATATATATATATTTTACTAGTGTTTTCACAAGCTTTCATTTGACACCACACTCGATGACCTAGTAAAAAAAATTTTTTTTCACTTCCCGATTTCACCCCTCAAAACGAATCCCTTAAGTCAAAATTTATGTTACGGTGATATAAAATGATCAGTGACTTCACAAACACACCCCAAATAAGTTTTTCAACAAAGTTTATTTTCCAAACTTTACTGAAAATTGATGACCTTGAAATTTCTGTTTTTTTTTTTTATATACCAGATAAATTATTACAGGTAATGCACTCGTGATAATTTTCGTTCAATCTACACCCCGTGGAGAATATTCCAGAATTTTTTCAAAATTTTTTAATAAGTACTTTCCGAGATAAGGCGGGTGGACAGCGATTTTTCGCATTTTTTAAAATAATACAAAGAGAAGTGCGCGCAAGTATTACATTATATAAATATTTTTTACTCGTGTTTTTACAAGCTTTCATTTGACACCACACTCGATTACCTAGTTAAAAAAAAATTTTTCACTTCGATTTCACCCCCAAAACTAACCCCTTAAGTCAAAATTTGTAAAATTTCAAAACTACTTGGCTCTGATGAGGCCATCAATTCCTATATTATTACCAAATTTTAACTTTCTATGACAAATAGTTTTCGGAGAAAATCGGGTGTGACAGACGGACAGACAGACGGACAGACACCGAAGTGATCTTATAAGTGTTCCGTACGGAACACTAATAAGGGCACGAAATGTTTTCTCCTACTTTAAGCGTGTCAGGGTTGAATTAGTAAAAAAGTTATAAATGATATACCTTGTGAAGCCGGAAGACTTCCATTCAACCACGTTATTAAAGTTGAAAGATTCATATATTATGTAAATAATATAAAACCACTGATAATTACCTCAGCTGATGACAGTGATAGTGAAACCGAATTAGGCTTAAGGTAAAATATATTTTTATTTATACAGTATGTCCCCTCTTGTAAATGTTTCATTCATTCAAACTGTATATTTGTACTTTTTATCCATTTGTTTTTTACATCTATAATAAACATCTCCAAAAACACTTATAATTTTATTTATTTGCATTAATGAATAATATTCTTAAGTCCATCTCTGCAACCTATTATAAACGAAAGGTCAGAATTTTTATATTGCCCACTTAAAACGGCAAAAATCAGGATCTTATATTTTGGGACAGGGCTATACTACTGTAACTTGGAACTGTCTAAGGTTCTTAAACCTCGTACACTGTATCTCACATCTCATACATCTCTATCTCACTATTAGGCAAGTAGGAAATAGAGGTTATTTACAAAACTACTGAATATATTGTAAAAAACCGGTCAAGTGCAAGTCGAACTTGCGGAGTTATTGTTCCGTACGGTGATTGCTTTTAAAATAAAATACCTAGGCTACGTTAATTAAGTCCCTTAAATCATACATCCAAATAAGTTTGAAGGCAAAAATAGTCACTTCCATTTCTTTTACTTCTTTTAAAAAAAATGTATATTTAACTTGAAACTTTGTCATGAAAAAGTCATCGTCATTAACAGTTCATTTAGCATACATTTTATATCAGAACTCAAGGGTGCCAAAACAGCCGATTTTTGAGGTTACTCTTTCAACTTTATATGTTTAAACCAGCTTCAGACAAAAATAGGTGTGACAGACAGACAAACACGAAGTGATCCTATAAGTGTTCCGTATGGAACACTAGAAAAAATTATTATAAATATAAAATAGACTGCAAGGCAAATTTTAACATTCACGTTGGGTATAGTTATGACTTTTATGAGTACTTGTGAGGTCTTATTTAGTATTCAGCTAGTAAAAAAGTGTTAACAATAGTGCCAATAACAATAAATAACCCATCATCACCCAACTGACATATAAGATAATTAAGGAATCTTTACTTCTAACTACTTGTATTTTGTATTCAAAAGCAGCTGTTTTCCCTTAGCTTTATGAGTTATTCATTACAGGTAACTTCTAGCTGTAATTTGTGACGTTTTATAGTCAATGTTCTGCATATTTTTCCAATTTTGTTAATAACTAGCGGACTCGTTACTAAGAACAATGAAATACACTGTATTAAAAGTTTGTATCGTTATTTATTGAATAGATGTGAGGCTTATTGTTAATTATTTAATTTTCTCACATTCCAATTTCGTAAATCGTAGCCGTTTTCCATAGGCTAAGGTCGTCGTTCCAATCCGGTTTCTTTCTCTTAACTTTCTGGGAATTTCAGATGTATTAGGTTATTCAGCCTAATTCGTCCTAGGCTGGTGGTGGGGATGCCACCTAAGCCTCCAGTCGGGCTGCTAGTATATCCCAGCCTAAATAACACGTAGGCCGAAAAGTTTTGGTCCAGCTGCTTAAAACACACATTTTGTTTGCCAAAATTCGACTTTATTTATCAAATATAGTCTCCTTCAAGAGCGATAGAATCAGTCCGATGCTTTTTCTAACATTTCTTGTAGGAGGATTTTGTCTTTACCTTCAAAATAGGCCTCAGTTTCGGCGATAACTTCTTCATTGGGCCAAATCTGGAGACTACGGTGGATGAGGAAGCAATTCTAACTTCAATTCATGAAATTTTGCCATCGTAAACCATTGACTTGTGACATGGTGCTTTGTCTTGATGAAAGAGCAACTCTTTTTCTTGTTCATTTGGGGCCATTTCTTTGTAATTTCTGCCTTCAAACACACCAATAACTTTATATAATATTCGCTATTAATGGTTTTTCCCTTCTCAGCGTAGTCGATGAAAATTCCATGCACATCCTAAAATACAGAGGCCAAAACCTTCCCAGCCAGCACTGTTGTGTCGTTGGTCGTTTCGGGGCAGCTTTCACACCGGCTTGCTGTCCACTCACCTGACTGCCAATTTGATTCCGGTGTGTAGTGGTGGACCATGTTTCATCCATTGTCACATATCGCGTGAAAAAATCCTTCTATTGCTCTTAAACAGGTCAAAACAGCGCTCAGAATCATGAACACATTATTGTGTTGGTCCACTGTGACAAACGCGGTGCCCATTTCGCACAGCGATTTCTCATGTCCAAATATTCATGTCAAATATGACAAATACGTTCTTTTGATGTCTTTAGGGTGACAGCTATCTTACATAATGTCACTTTACGGTCATCCAAACCAATTTTGTAGATTTTTCTGATGTTTTCCGGTGTAACCACCTCATTTGGGCGTCCAGAACATTCAGCATCATTTGTATCTGTCTGTACAACTGCGTTTAAAATTCAGCATATCAGTAAATGACGAGTGATTTTCCAAGGGCAGAGTCCCCGTAACACTTATCAAACCATTGCTTTCCTTGAAGGGTATTTTTTCCGATCAAAAAACAGTGTTTAATCAACACACGAAATTCGATTTTTTCCATTGTTTTGAAAATATCAGAAGTAACGTCACTAAAACCACTGTAACTTGTAAACCAATCGTCGAAATGTCATGAAACTTTAATACGTATCGTTTAAAGGTTGGTACTTCCTAAAAATCATATACATTTTTTGAAGAGGACGAATCTATGTGTCAAAACAAAAATGTTTCAGCCTACGTTAGGTTGATGCTTTTAGCGTAATCAGTCCCAGAGCTTTTCCCGGCGCGAGTCGGCTCGCCGTGATGAATCTGTGGTAACAGGCCCTCCACGAGAAGGCTTCAACTCCGATTTGTCGAGGAGGAGTTAGATGATGGTGTAAGACGCTTTCTCCATAGTTTAGTTCCAGAGATACACTTAGTGATCAAGAGAAAGCTGCAAGTATTCGTGAACCGTTGCGTTCGCCGAATACTACATATCTTTTGGCCTAACATTGTCTTCAACAATGACTTACACAGGGCAACAAAAAAATATTTTTGTTTTGGTGCCTGGGATTTTAGAGCTGATTTTTACTACATTTGGGACGCTAAATCTATACATGCAATTCGTTTTTTCTCTATCAGCTCCACTTTTTAGATACATCAACTTATCTACCAATGTGGTTTTTATTCAGTATATTCATTTATGAGAGTTCTAAAATTATTATATATTCATTAATGTAGGTACAATGGTTTTATTGTCAGTCTGTAATTGAGTAAATTCCAGGTAAAATCTATAAATAGTGGAACCATTGCCTATCAGGTACCTGAACTGACCCTTTTAATCACCTAACTCGGGTAAGTCTCGTCAGTTTGTGCGTTCTTACTAATGAGAGTAGATCGAATTCGGCGTGTTATTTTATGTTAAGAAAAGAGTGTTTTTGTGTTATTGAACAGAATTAAAATGAGTTCAGGTTCCAGTTCAAGAAGAAGTTGTGTAAAATCAACCTGATGTGTTTTGCTATATATGCGGAGAATACATGTTTCAACAAAACAGACACAAACTATTACTGACTTTGTAAAACGAGCGTATCTTGGATACTTTGGAGTTAAGCTTGGTGATCAGGACAAAACGTGGGCCCCGCATCTCGTATGTAAAACTTGTACAGAGCATTTACGGCAGTGGACTACCGGGAAAAGAAAATATCTAAAATTCGGCGTACCAATGGTTTGGAGAGAACCAAAAAACCACTTCAATGATTGTTATTTCTGTTTAGTAAATACTAATGGAATCAATCGAAATAACCGCAGTAAGTGCACTTATCCCAATTTAGACTCGGCAATACGCCCTATCCCGCACTCAGATGAAACACCGATTCCAACATTTCATCAGCTACCACATATCTCTGATGACGAATATTTTCCCTCTGATCGCTCTTCTGATGCTAATAAAAGTTCTGATGCTAATGAAACTAACAGTGACTATGAGGGGACGTCATCAGTTCCTCAACGCTTCAATCAAAATGAATTAAATGATCTCACCAGGGATCTCAATTTATCGAAAAAAAAAGCTTCTGAAGTACTGGCTTCTAGGTTGAACGACAAAAATTTACTGGAACAAGGAACCAAAATTACCTTTTTAACCGTACAAGAGAAAAAGATCTGCTACCATTCTTTTCTCAAGAAGACAATCTTGTATTTTGTCACGAAATTAGGGGACTCATGAAAGAAATGGGACTTTTCTGAATATATTCCAGATGATTGGCGCCTATTTATTGACAGTTCAAAGCGAAGTTTAAAATGTGTCCTTCTACATAATGGGAATAAATATGGTTCAATACCACTAGCTCACTCAACGAAACTGAAAGAGAAGAATATAATACCATAGCTTTGGTCTTGCAGAAGATAAAGTATTACGAACATCAATGGATGATTTGTGTAGACTTAAAAATGGTAAACTTTCTTCTTGGGCAGGCAAAATGGTTACAGAAATATCCGTGTTTTCTTGTGCCTCTGGGATAGTAGGGACAAAACACACCACATGGGTTAGAAGAGATTGGCCTCAGAGAGAAAACATGGACGTTGGGGGTAAAAGAAATGTCATTAACGACGCTTTGGTTGAAAGAGAAAAAATCATACTTCCTCCGTTACATATAAAGTTATAAAGTGGGGCTTAATGAAGCAATTTGTAAAAACTCTTGATAAGAATGGGTCTTGTTTTTATGCATATTATAGGGGGTAAAAATGCATCAGTTGAGCACAGAAAAACTCAAAGCAGGGATATTTGACGCCCACAAATAAGACAATTAATTAAGGATCCTGCCTTCATAAATTCAATGAATCAAGTTGAACGAGAAGACTTGGACATCATTTTGTTGCAGTTGTAGAAAATTTTCTAGGCAAACATAAAGCTCAAAACTATGTTGAAATGGTTAACAAGATGCTTAATAGTTTCAAATCCTTAGGGTGCAATATGAGTATTAAAACTACACTATTTACACAGCCACTTAGAGACCTTTTCCAAAAAATATTAGGAGACATGAGTGAGGAACAAGGTGAAAGATTTCACCAAGATATTAAAGTTATGGAGGACCGCTACCAAGAAGATGGACATGCACATGATGGCAGATTACTGCTGGAGTTTAAAAAGGGACTGTTTTAAAAAAACATTCAAGAATGTCGCGGAAAAGAAGCTTTCCAACAGTGTTGGAGTGATGTCTATTTCATTTCTTCAATGTTTTTTTTTTGTTTGTAAGTACTGACATAATATTGTATTTTGTAAACTCTAAAATAAAAATTTCGTAATCTACTTTTGTTTACTAAACTTACGGATTTTGAGTTACACTAATGTAATACTTAATATTTCTCTAAAATTGTATACATCTTAAAAATTTTGGAGTCTCCTAAGTACAAATGAATACGTTATTTGAATTGGTCAGGACATCAAATTGATAATAGAATGTCAGCTCAAAAACCTCGACAGAAACTCAACCAAAACATCTGTTCCCGCTGATGTATATCGGAAATCAGAACTGCCCCTGCAGTGATATAGAATTGTAAATCTCTCTGAGATACGAAGGAAGAAGTACAGGTTTGGATGGTCACAAGCACTTTAGTAAGGAGGCTCAGTGAAGTTTGTTATCGTGGTCGCGGCATTTACAATCCAGCAAGGGGAGCAGGAAAAATAGGACGACTCAAAAGTCACCTGGCGTCGCGAGCTCAGTGTTGGTTAGAAGATAACACTCATTAACTTGAAAATCGAAACCAGCAAAATCAAAAAAGATCGCCTGCCCAGACATCTTGCAAAGTGCCCGCTCCAGATGGGAGAATTCTTAAAACGACGGGAAGCCTATGTTTTCATTTTTTGGATGTGGGAGTCGAATCTGCAGACGGGCCGAGAGGGTGCGCTTAAGTTTCTTTTTTTATAAGTTTATTTAATTTTATTTCTGGTCATTATGAAATATTCCTTACCATGAGATGGGCGACAACTTGCACAACAATTTTAGTTGTTACTTATAAACTTTACAAATAAACCAGGTCCTCCAAGATTTTGAATCTGACCCCATCCAGTATAATTGAGTTTTTAGTGACGTATGTAAGGCGTAAAATAACTACTAATACAATTTTTAAATATTCAGTCTTTTGTAATGCCATATGAATAACAACCAATGACTACTCTCGGCTACTCTTTTTAGTGTGTCCGTACATGAACTTATAAGTGAGCACTTCGGTATATGTCTGCTTGTCTGTGCTGTCTGTCTATTGCCCATCTGTCGCCCCATTTGGCACTAAATAGGAGGCACTGTTGATGTAGCCCATCTTGAGTGATCCAAATAGTTTTTTGAAACGTTAAATTTTGACTTAGGGATTAGTTTTGTCGGTTATGAAAAAAAAATTATATAGGTCATCGTAGTGCGGTGGTGTTAAATGAAAGTCTTGTAAAGAACACGAATTATTTAAAATATACGTAATGTAATACACTGCAGTGGCACACTTTTTTATGGAGGGAAAGACGTTTTTGGGGTTCTCGGGCCTCTTAAAGTATAAAGCCGTCCCGCTTTAACACCCGAGGAACATTGAAAATATTACATATAATTAAAAATTGGAACATTTCCATCTGAAAAACGAGACTTTCTCTCGCATGTTGTCCATTACAACACATGGTAAAGAGAATAATGTGTTGGGGTTCTTTAATATATATGATATAATAATTTATAATAGATCTATAGTATATAATATATCTAATATATGAGGCTGGTTTGAAAAGTCCGTGCAAAAATAAAAACTACTTATTGTCATTGGGGCAAACCATTTTTATATTTTTCGACATAGTCTCCGTGTTTAGGCTTATAACACTTCGTGCAACGATGTTTCTAGTTTGTTGATCCCTTCCGAAATAATAGGATTTGTCAAGTCTGCAAAATATCCATTACTTGTCTGTAATCACCTCCTCGTTTTGAATAAAATCTTTGTCCCCTCCACTTCCATTTCTTCAAATTGGGGAACAAATAAAGTAGTCCGATAGGAGCCAAAAAAAAGTCTGGATGAATAGGGGGGATGTGAAAACGAGTCTGGAATCCTATTTTCATTAACATATTTGCGACCACAACTTGCTGAGATGTGGTGCTGGTGCGATTGTCGTGATGGAAAAGGGACTTTCTTGTGGGCCAATCGCGGGCGTTTTTCTTGCAGCTCCTGAGCTTTTCAAAACGGTCCAATAAGTACGAATGAATAATATTCACCTGTAATAGTTTTAAAAAAATAATCGGCTTTTTTCCAGATAGTCGATGAGGATTAACCCCCTTGGCGAATCCCAAAATACAGTCGCCATAACCTTTCCGGCGAAGGAACGGTACTTCGCCCTTTTGTTTGGTGCAGATTACCCCCTTGGTAACCCCATTGTTTAGATTGTTGTTTGGTCCCAGGAGATATAGTAATGTAGCCATGTTTCATCCACAGTGACGAAACGATACTTAAAGTCCTCCGAATCTTCTGGAACAGCTGCAAACCCATCCTTGCAACACTTCACACGATCCGTTTTTTGGTCAAGCGTGAGCAATCGCGGCACCCATCTTGCGGATAGCTTTCTCATGTCCAAATTGTTTATGCAAAATATTATGTACCCTGTTCAGTAGGAGATCCCACCGACAGCACTAGCAAACTCATCCACGCACCTTAAAACTCTTCATGTCATCCATTCACCATATCACGATGGATTTAGATCAATGATTTCTGGAGTCGTAACCTCCACAGGCCGTCAAAGACAGAACCTCCACGCAGGGAGGGCCGTCCAGTTACAAGCGTCACTTGTGCCCATATGGCGGCCAGTCCGAAAATTTTTGAAACCACTTATAAACTGTTCTAATCGAAGGTGCAGAGTCCCCACCATAATGTTTAAATTATCAAGCTTCTCTTTAGTCTCCTGAGGCGTTTTGCTGCCTTCAAAAGAGTAAATGTTTAAAAATCCACCCACACAAACGAACCACAAAAACACAACAGGAAAAAAACGAAATTCTTTTTCGTCCATTTCTTGAAAATCACTAATCACTCGACTTTCCTTGATTCACAACAATGGGACGAATGCCAAACACTCAAGAAAGAAATGGACCAATATGGCTGAAAACTGGTGGTGTGCGTTGTTTTATTCAAGAGATGCTACTAACTAAACATGACCTCGATACTCTCGCCGTGGTACCCTCTCTGTTGACTTTGCAAAACGGTACTATATATATATATATATATATATAAATTTATATATATATATATAATATACATATATATATATATTAGATATATAGTATTAGTTGTATATGTTATATAAATGGTACTATATATATCTATATATATATAATAGTATATATATATATATTAATATATTAATTATAGATATATATATATATATATGATAATAAGTATCGGGGTTTATAACGTTCAACGACGACCGATGCCAGACCCTCCATTGTGTCTCATTCCCATTCCGTCCACAGATTTTCCTCGGCATCTCTTCTCTCAATGGTTCATACAGCTGACTATGCCGTTCGCGCCAACTTCTCCGCGAGTTTTTCCCGAGTGTTTTTCTTCTTTGCCCGGGGCAGTTTTCGCATATGTAGTAATTGGTTTTGGGTAACGTCATTTCGTCGCCCATACTTTGGAACGTTGCACGCCGTTCCCATTTTATAAGAACTTTTTCGTCTCTTATGTTATCCTACTAATGAGGAATGTGCCTTCCATATTTTCCCGGGTTTTTGATTCTATTTGAGTGACCCAGTCTCTCTTCCTTGATTTTCACTACAGAGCCCGTCTCGCCAAATGTCCATCTCAGCATTTAAGCATCTTTGGACCCGTTTTGTCTTAATTTGCCACACTTATTCCAAACTATAACCGCTCCACTGTATACTCTTTAACTATTGGTGTTATATACTTGTTTTTTGTTGTTTCTTTCTTGAAATGATTTTTTGTGCCCCCAGAGCAAGATATCCATTGAATAAGTGATGGCCCTATTCCTTTCTCCTGCGTGTGTCTCTTCCTGTCGATTGGTGATTGCTGCGTCCTAAGTGTTTCCGACCACCTATGGGTATATTCATACAACATAAATATTCTGTAACTCATCGACGACCATTACTGACCCCTTGGTCCAATGTTTTCTAGAACGAGAGTCTTGGGCTTTGTCGCATTAAAAGCTCATATATTTCATTTTTTTCTCATGTTTACTTCTAAGAGTACCCAGTTCGCATACAACTGCCTCGAATCAGATTCTGAGCGGTCCTTGCGCAAAGTGTCATTAGGTGCCATACGTAGGCAATGGAATCGTTATTCAATAGGGTATTCTAGTGGCATAATGCTCTTGGCCCATTTATCTTTTTATCCACAGATCTGTACAGTGCTTTTTCAAGATAGATTATTAAAAGTAAATGTTAGTTGGACAAAGCAAGCATCATGTGTTTACAGAAATGCCCTTTGTTTCCATTAGTTAAATCCTTTGGAGAACGTATTT
>CM032456.1:14143326-14325015 GCA_019049505.1 Pachyrhynchus sulphureomaculatus | reverse complement strand
AATATTAATAGCCCACTGCATTTTAAACTGATTTTGATCTAAATTTATATATTTTGGAAGTGTATAATAGACATAAATAGTCGCCATACTGGCTATAACCCACGCATTAACATTTTATTATGAAGTCTTTATTAAACAAGCAACATTTCTTTATGTCTTCTTTATTTATAATTCTTCTATATTCTGATGAAGAGGTTTACTAAGAAGGTAACCGTACCGACAGCTGTTTAAAACGCAGCATGTATTCCATACCTGCTGTGTTGAATTCGTCTTAAATTTAGTGGTTGGTTGGTATAGAAAAAATCTATTTAATTGCTTTATGTAGTATGAAGAATATATATGATAAAATTATATTATAATATATATTAGGTATATATAAGTAAAATCCCAACCAAAAAAAAGTCAAACTTAGTATAGTTTATACTCTATCTAAGTTACCCTAAAAATATATTGGAATGACAACACAATATTTAAAACAATATATTGAATGGACATAAATATACAAAAAAATGTATCTACAGCCTTGCATAAGCAAAATAAAATCACCAATTGAGGCACCGCGTTGCAGAACTGCTTCTACGCGTGACCCCTGTTTCCCTAGTAGACAGGAGGAGTCTAGTGCCCCCCCCCCCCAAAGAAAAGAGAAGGCAATTCTGTTGGCTGGAAAAGTCATGGCGTTAATTCTTTGGGATGCTAAAGGTATTATTATGGTGGACTACCTTCCGAAAAAGCGAAACAATAAACTCAAACTTACTATTGCACTATTTTGCGTCATTTACGTCAAGAAATTAAAGAGAAACGCCCAGGATTACTGAGAAAGAAAATTTTGTTTCATCAGGACAACGCTGGCGTTCACACGTCTGTTGAGCCTATGGCTCAAATTCGTGATTGTGGTTTCGAATTGCTGCCCCACCGGCTTATTCTCTGATTTGGCACCTTCGGACTTTCATCTGTTCCGCTTTTAACATACCATCTTTATGTTTGAGATTTTTGTCTTTTATCCATTGAAGAATATCGACTTTCTTCCATGAATTAGTCGGGGGTCGTTCTAATAATCGAAAATGGTATGGGGCATTATCTAATCATTCTGCTGTTATACATTCAATCATTTGTTGAAAGTACTCCTCAAAAACATCGGCCGTCATTTTCTCATGGTAATCTTCAGTTTACTTTGATTCGAATGCCAACAAGCCGCCGTCGAGAAATCCGTTTTCACTACTTATGTGCTATAATTAGCCTGTGACCTTTTCCTGAAGGGGGTTGTAATCCAGTTGACCAACCTTCCATAAAAGCTCACTCTTAATGTACAAATTATTTCTGTTTTATCGATAAGAACAGATTTTCTATTGTGTTTTTCCCAACGAAAATTCACACCTCGGTGGCCAGAAATTTTTTATCAAATGAAGAAGTCGAAGGCAGTTAATCAGTATTTTGAAGACCTTGAGGAATCTCTTTTTCAAACAGGTGTGGAAGCTTTGAAAAGCAGGTGGAAGATTACGTCGCAAAATAAAAATATTTTTGTTTTCCTGACTAGGCCGCAAAACTTTTCAATCCATCCTCGTCGAATAACTAAATGAGAAAATAATGGCAGCTGAAAGCATTCAAAAAACAAATTTTCACTGCGATTAACTGTATGAAAACGCGCGCTTGCTCTAAGAGCTCGTGGGCGCTTGTTTATTTATCCACATCATTGCTGCAAAAATTAACATACTGACCTGAATTTTTAATATGATACTCGCAAATGTACGAAAATTAAGCCGACATTGGTCATTTTGGCCAATTATCTAATTAATATTGAAATTTTTCAGCGTAAAGTTTATTCATTGTTAATATCAAATTAAAGAAACAATTTTTGTCAAACGGATATCTCCATAAGAAGCGCACAAGCCTAAAGAATGTTTCTACGCAAAAAACAACTTTTTTTTTATGGGTCTAACACACGTGCTACAGGGAAGTCCCTAAAGCCCTACAGAAGCGACATGTGTACGAGAAGTAACAACTTGATTCGTTAATTATTAACAGGAAAACGACGAGTTGATTATTGCGTTGTAAGTTGATTTGGTCCGTCGATTGATGCGTTCTTAGTGTTATCCTTTCTCCTGCCTGCTAGAGAAACAGGGGTCACGCGTAGAGGCAGTTTTGCAATCCGGTGCCTCAATTTGACTTTCCAAACATTGAAGTTATCACTCAAGAACGAGATTACCGAATGAGGGGAAAGGATTCTTCGTCCAAAAAGAGTACATTAGTAACAAGAAGGATATTAGCAATTTAAGTCAGTTTTAGTATAATTTAATACAATAAATATTGCGAAGTAAAGAAGTAAACCTGAATACCAGTTAAAGCAAACAACCGAAAACAAACTTTCCTCGCATATTGTCTATTACAACACACGGTAAAGAATGTTCTTTTTTATAACCCTGTTCAAATTTGATGTCGTTATTTGAATTATAGTCTTGGCCTGAAAAACCACAATTTCGAAAATATACGATAACTAAAACTGAAACAGCGCTATACAAAAACGGATCATTGCAGCCGATTGTCTATTATAACAAATGGTAAAGAATGTTCTTTTTATAACCCTGTTCAAACTTGAAGTCGCTAACTACTAAGGAATTTTTTTTTTGGACTTAATTCCTTGGCATTTCACCCGAGAACATCGAAATTTTACAATAAATACAAAATTGAAACATTTCTATTCAAAAACGAACTTTCCTCGCATATTGTCTATTACAACACATGGTAAAGAATGTCCTTTTTTATAATATATCTTTTTTTATTCTTCTAACTTCTGACTTATGTAACACATGTTTGGAACAACGCAATTGAACACTTTGGAGAATCTCGAGCGGTTGCTCTCGACATATCCAAGGCATTCGACCGTGTTTGGCACGATGGACTTTTGGCTATGTTACGTTCTTATAGTATGTCTGAAAGGTTCTGCTTGTGGCTCTCATGTTTCCTCAGAGAGCGCTCTTTACAAGTGGCGGTCGACGGATTTCTTTCTAACCCCTTCGCTATCAACGCCGGTGTGCCCCACGGCTCCATACTGTCTCCTACTCTCTTTCCCATTTACATCAACGATCTGCTGGAAAACACCGGGAATCCAATCTACAGCTTTGCAGATGACAGTACGCTTGTCTCTTCATTTACCTTGAACGCTCGGACGTCGGCTGCTCAGGCGAATATCCGCAGACAGCAGGAGGTCGTTCAACTTAACAAAGACCTGGAAGAAATTCTGTCTTGGGGTGACATTAACCAAGTGGAATTTAACGCTACAAAAACCCAGGCGGCAGTTTTTTTCTAAAAAAGTTAACGTTGTTGAACCCGACATAGTTATGTCGGGGCACTCCATTCCCCTAGCATCGTCGCTCAATTTCTTGGGCGTTAGTTTGGGAGCAAATATGTCCTGGCATGAACATATTGCAGGCATAGCAAGGAGAGCTTCTCAAAAGTTGGGAATATTATTTCGAACCAGAAAGCTTTACACCCCACAACAACTGTTAATTCTTTACAAAGCTCGAATTCGACCAACTATGGAATACTGCTCCCCACGTTTGGGGGCTCCGCTCCCAAACATACACTGCATTTGTTGGATTCTGTTCAGTGAAGAGCTGTCCATCTAATTGGAGACCCGGAATTGACCGGCGGCTTTGATTCGCTGGAACATCGAAGAACGGTTGGCGACTTGAGTCTATTCTACAAGTATTTCCATGGAAAGTATTCGAAGGATGTAGCCCACTTAATTCCTCCCAAAGCGGTGCATGTTAGAAATACACGTCGCGCTGATACTTCACATCCGCATGAGGTTCAGCTTGTTACTCCTCGTAGAACGCTTTTCAAGCAGTCTTTTATATGGAGAACATCATCCCTTTGGAATGGCTTACCCAGGACTGTGTTTCCCACCGAGTACAATTTACAGCGATTCAAGAACAACGTGAATCGCTTTTTTTTTCCGCACACATGTCGCTCTTGTAGCGCTTTAGGGACTTCCCTGCAGCATGTGTGCTAGACCCATAAAAAAAAAACCACCTCCCTTATATCCTAATAAATAATAAATAAACAGGGACCAAGCAAGAAGTAGCACAGTAGCAGCAAAGAACAAAAGCGTATAAGTGATAATCGCGAATATCACCAATTTGCATAGTTTAGTCGGCTGTATCAATATCAATAACGTGGTCGTACTGGTCGTGGACTCAAAAAACAAAAACTGTGATCACGTTTATCTATTCAATTGTGGATCTCGTACCAAAACCTACGTTGGACAAACTGGTTGATCTTTTGAAACTCGCATTAAAGAACATAAACATAGTTATTTAAAAAATAAGAACAACTCACATTACGCAACCCATATAATTAACGAATCCCATAATTTTGATGATACGCTAAAAATCCTACATGTAGAAAATAAATCTAAAAAATTAAATTTGCTTGAATGTCTTGAAATTAACAAACGGAAAAATTCCAATCTATTATTAAACGTTTTAAAATCACTGATATTAAACATTCACATTAACATATAACAGCGTGACTAAAAAATCACAGTATCACCCAACTCTAATTGGCAGCCAAATCTTTACAGGATGGACAGCAACTTTAAAGCTCTGTCAGAGTTACGCCGTATTAACGAACGATGACGCTGGCGCAAATTAGATGTTTTCATTTCTTGCGAGATATCTATTTAATCCTATGGACTAAGTAATTAGTTCCTACTAATTACTTATTATATGTCGATACGAAGTAACATGTCGCTTGTCGTGATGTAGATTAACGACGCCTCCTTTATTTGTCCCTTGGGTGATTTATTTCTAACCAGAGTAAGTACACGCAATTTAGTTTTTATGGTTGAATTGTCTCTTGACGTATTGGTTAAATAGCCTCGTATTTAGAATAGATAGTTCTAAAAAATTTGCGAAAATTTACTGAGGAGTATTTTCCTATGGGATGTTCATCTATTGTTTTACTTCCTTTGCTAAAGGGGTATTCGTGAGAGACCAAATCCCTGGTGTTTTTTTCACGTCTCGTTCTTAGATCACAAAAAAACACAATTTCCAATTTCGGTCATTCTGTACGTCTGCTTGTCGGCACGGTAACTTTCGAATGACATAAATTCGATTTCAAATTTAGTACACATTTGGTAATACTTGAAATGGGACTGGATCAAATATAGTAATATTACTTCAAGAGAAGGGGATGAATGGGATGGAAAGTCGATACATATTGTATAATTTTCAATGATGTTCCGAAAATTTTTCCCGGTCTTTTTGATGAGATTATAAATAACCCCTAAGCAATATTACACATATTGGTGGGGGGGCATATGTGCCCCCCCCCACCCTCAACGGATATAGAAAATATGCTCCTTAGAAACCAAACGTGTTTATAAGGGGTTTTCTTTTTTTTATGGGTTTAGCACACGTGCTGGGAAGTCCCTAAAGAGCCACAAGAGCTACACGTGTGCGGAAAAAGCGATTCACGTTGTTCTTGAATCGCTGTAAATTGTACTCGGTGGGAAACACAATCCTGGGCAAATTATTCCAAAGGGATGATGTTCTCCATATAAAGGACTGCTTGACAAGCGTTGTACGAGGAGTAACAAGCTGAACCTCATACGGATGTGAAATATTAGCGCGACGTGTATTTCTAACATGCACCGCTCTGAGGGGAATTAAGCGGGCTACATCTTTCGAACACTGTCCATAAAAATACTTGTAGAATAGGCTCAAGTCGCCAACCGTTCTTCGATGTTCCAGCAAATCAAGGCCACCAATCAGTTCCGGGTCTCCAATCAGACGAACAGCTCTTCTCTGAATAGAATCCAACAAATGCAATGTATGTTTGGGAGCGGAACCCCAAACATGCGAGCAGTATTCCATAGTTGATCGAATTTGAGCTTTATAAAGAATTAACAGTTGTTGTGGAGTGTAAAGCTTTCTGGTTCGAAATAATATTCCCAACTTTTGAGAAGCTTTCCCTGCTATACCTGCGACATGTTCGTACCAGGACATATTTGCTCCCAAATTAATGCCCAACAAATTGAGTGACAATGTTAGAGGAATGGAGTGCCCCGCCATAACTATGTCGGATTTAGCAACGTTAACTTTTTTAGAAAAAAACTGCCGCCTGGGTTTTTGTAGCGTTAAATTCCACTTGGTTACTGTCACCCCAAGATAGAATTTCTTCCAGGTCTTTGTTAAGTTGAACGACTTCCCGCTGTCTGTGGATATTCGTCTGAGTACCCGATGTCCGAGCGTTCAAAGTGAATGAAGAGATAAGCGTACTGCCATCTGCAAAGCTGTAGACTAGGTTTCCGGTCTTTTCCAGCAGATCGTTAATGTAAATGAGAAAGACAGTAGGAGGTAGTACGGAGCCTTGGACACACCGGCGTTGATAGTGTAGAAAGAAATTCGTCGGCTGCCACTCGTAAAGAACGCTCTCTGAGGAAACATGAGAGCCACAAACAGAACTTTTCGGATATCCTATAAGAGCGTAGCTTAGCCAACAGTCCATCGTGCCAAACACTGTTGAATGCCTTGGATATGTCAGGAACAACCGCTCTAGATTCGCCAGAGTGTTCAATTGCGTTGTTCCAAACACATGTGTTTTCATAAGTCAGAAGATCTCCTGTTGATCTATGTTTACGAAAGCCGTATTGGTGATTGTTGAATCCTTCAAGATATTTTAGAAGATGCTGATTGATAGCCTTTTCCATGAGTTTCGATATTATTGAAAGCAGTACGACTGGTCTGTAGTTATTTGGCAAGGTCTTCTTGCCTTTTTTAGGTATTTTGTGATCAATAGTAAATTACCGGTTATTAATTTTAAAATTGGGTGTGAATTTTTAGAGTTCCACTGCAGATACGGGTTGTTCTTTGTGAAAAATCTCTCCCCCTAATCATCGAGTTTTAGTTTACTGTGTTGAGAGGGGCTTAAGCTTTCCGAGTAGTTCAAAAGGTCCTTTTTTATCAAAGGCTTGCAATCCCCCCTGTGTGTCGATTGACGCCACCTGTAAGTAGCTTTTGTTAAGTCGCATAACTGTTGGTAAACGTGATTCTTGTAACGGTGGTGTTTAACGTTTCAAACGGATACAAAGCGCAGTTTGTTAGCAGCTATCGTAAGTGATCGGTGTTACACGTTTGTAGAAATGCATAAAACATTTTTATCTAAAAAATTGGAATGCATCCCAGATAGAAACTAAACTGAAGAAAGTTCATGGGGACTCTACACCAGCACTCAAGACCATTTATTACAAGATACATGAAGTTAAACGTAGCCGTAGGAGCACTACAGTTGCTGCGCGTTCAAGATGCCCGATTGAGATTTTTTCTAAAGAAATGGTCGATAAAATTCATGGTATCGTGATGGAAGGTGGACGTATTGCTTAGATGGTAGTCATCTCATATGAACTGGAATCCTGCATAAAGTTTTAAAGATGAAAAAGCTGAATGCACGGTGCCGTGTTTGTTGACTCTAGACCAGAGGTTCCCCAACTTTTTTTTCTCGTAGCCACTTTTAAAATTTTACTGGTTTCGGTGGACCCCCTGCTGCTACATTTCTACCATATTCCCAAAACTCGTCAAAAAATGTGAAGATTAGATCTAACGATGGAAATTTGCGTCGTGGGTTCCAACCATAAATTCGGAGCGGTAAAAATAAAAAGAAAAATAATATATTTTCTTGTGTTCTATTTATTAAAATAATATGATTACAGACTTAACAGAATTAAAATTAAACATTAATAACGTACCGTAACTTCAACAATGCAAATCAACAACTAAAAAAAAAATAGTCATAATTTTAATGGGAGGGATGTACTTGATGGATTGACAGCAAATTATCAATATTTGGCTTCAGTTTTGTAAGGAATAACCGCAAATCTCCCCGTCCTGTGATGTTCAATCTGCTCCTTTTTTTGTTAATAGGTTTGTAACGACACTAAAACTTTTTTCGACAAGGTATGATGAGGGAAACGCTATCAAAAGTTTTCTCGCAATTTCCCACAACTCAAGATATTTTTCGGGTATTTCTGCCTGGAGCCAAAATGTTTGATAGCCTTTTTTAAATATCACCTTCAGCTCCTCATGGTGCTAAGCTCGAGTAGCTCCTCTTGTAATACTACATCAAATCCATCAAATGCATTTATGATCCATGGTGGTATTTCCATCGTCAGAATATCATCAAATCTATTTTTGAAGTCATCATGCAGGGCATTTAAATGTTGAAAGTATGTTTGAATATCCTCATCAAGACATTCTGCCTGTGACAAGTTTGGAAACTGGGAGAATTCGCGCCGACTAATATTTTGCTTCATAAATTTCAATTTTCCAAGAAAAGCCGAAATTACACCCTGTGTTTTTATTAAATTTAGGCTGTCCCCTTGTAACTACAAATTAATGTCATTAAATTTTTTGAACAAATCTGTCAAATACGAGATGTCTGCTTTCTATTTGATCAGGTTTTCTTTTAAATCTGGATCTTTACTTTCCAGAAACTCTAAAACTAATTCAAAAAGTGAGTAAAATCTTATTAAATATGCACCTTTCGACAACCAGCGTACTTCAGTATGTAAGAACAATCGTTGGAAGTCTTCATCATTTTCGTCGCACAATTGTGCAAATACCGTTTATTCAACGCATTCCTTCTTATTTTGTTAACTGCTTTAATCACAAATTGAAGCGATTGGTGCAATCACTCAAATTTTTCGCTACCAGGTGTTGTCGGTGGATGACACAGTGAACTGCAGTTACTCCTGGTATAATTCTTTTAAGATGGCTTATAAACCCACGATATCGCCCAAAGATGTCAGGAGCTCCATCTGCTGCCAGCGAAATAATGTTTGTAAATGAAATCGATTTTTCCTTAAAAAAAAATCACTCAGGACATTAAATATTGATTCGCCTTTAGTGTCCGTCTCCAAAGTTTTCGCGAATAGCAGCTTTTCATGGATTTCTTCGTCCATAACAAATCGAACATATGCCAATAATAATGCTTCATTACCAGGTAAAGTTGACTCGTCCAGTTGAATAGAAAAATGAGTCGTTTGCAGATAATTACACAAGAAGCTTTCAATATCAGAGCTCATTTCATCAATACGTCTTTGTACAGTGTTGTTACTCAAAGGAATTCTTTTGAGTACGTCAAATGGAGGTTTGTGCAGAACAGTTTTTAAAACCTCTTCAACAGGGGGTAAAATTAACTGTTCTCCGATGGTGTGCGGTTTTCCAGATTTCGTTATAAGCAATGAGATATTGTAAGATGCCCGCAAGCCATCATCGTTACTTTGAGACGTTGAGGCGAACATACTGTGCACGGTGGGTCTCTTTTCATATTTTTCCTTCAATGTTTGAAAATATTTTAAATCTTTACCTATTTTATCAGGATGACACCTTCTTAGATGATCTTCGAGCTTCGATGGTTTTATACAGTCATTACTCAAAACTTTGATGCATAAAAGGCATATGGCAATCGTTTGTCTGCCTTGATGGAAGAAAACCAAATTTCAAATAATCAATACTATACTGTCGATATTTCTTCTTAGATTCAGCTATGTTTCGTATCAGTTACTTACCTGTAAAGAAAAAAATGTTTGTTTTAGTAATCATAAGGCGACTTTAACAGGATATGGCTATTTTAACAGAATAAAATAGGATTAATTAATTATTGCAATGAAAAAACCAAAATGCCGACGGCGAAACTGATTTTAATTATTAAAAGCAATAAACTGCTAAGACCCATATAGAGGTTTTCACAAAACGGCTGAACCTATTTTAATGTAATATAAAATATTTTTTGATTAATTATATTTTGATACATTTCTGTAAATTCGAGAGAAAATACTTTTAAAGAATAGTTTGACATCAAAACTCCGCGATTTTAATAATTTATTTATTACTTTGATGTACGTTACGAGTGGTACATAAAGACACGTAGAATTTATGAAAATATTTTTATTCATTTAGCATTAGCAACTACGAGAGCACTGAAATGTGTACAGGTCAATCATATATCTCTCTTTTAGTGAATCACCACAGTCGGGTAAATAAATAATTTTATAATAAAAAGTACTAAAAGTTCAATCTCTCTCGGCTTTCTGTTCTTTTATAGAAGTATCGAATAATGGCCCTGTTCAGTATTTAATTTTTATTACGTACCTACTACACGCAGGTACTTACTTTTTCCGGCACTGGCAAACACTGACACCGATTCACTCACACTTTTCTTTTCAAAATTGCGGAAACAAATGAGTAACTTTTGTCCTTGGCATTCGTATTTATACTGGTGAAGAATCAAACAAGTTCATGCAAGATTGCAAGCACAGCACAAGTCGTATTTCGACCCTTTGCACGTCTGAACGGGTTGCGTTGCGGGCGGTGCTTTGCAAGTCTCGACGCGCGTTGTACTGAATATCGAATATGCAAGTTTTTACAAGTAACAGTCGCTGACCTTCTTAAAATACACTACTCAAAATAATTAAAGGAGGTTTTAAAACAAAGGAATTATTGCTAAATAAACAGGCTATCTGATCCATATGCCGGCCTAACTGAAAAAATTTTTTTCAAGCCAAAAAACCAAAAAAAAACAAAATATTTGCAATATTATTTTTTCGCGCTATCTGTTAGGATTGCATTAGAACCGTAACTCCTAAAAAATTTTAGCCAAAAAATCTGAAAATTAGAATCTTAAAGCTTTTTTTTAAGTCTCAGTACGACCATTTTTCACCGAAATACAGCCTGTCAAAAATCACCGAAAAATTTGGAATTTTTTTTTGCTCCCTTAATTTTTTTGAGTAGTGTATTATCTGCCTACATTGACAGGTAAAGCCAAGACAATATTTTTGTTCTTTACTATCGAAACAAGATAAATTTTCGTGGACCCCCACTTACAACTTGTGAACCAAAAACGCACGAGGCAGGACATTTCAAAATCGTGCTTGGAAAAGTTACAGCATAATCTGAAGGACTTCTGGCTTCATTTTGTGACTGTAAACGAAACTTGGATCGACCCTTACACCCCAGAGGTAAAAGGGCACCCAAAACAGTGGGTTGGCAAAGGTGAACGTGCACCGAAAAAAGCGAAAACAGTTTTATTGGCGGGTGATGACAACTGGTTTTTGAGACTCGCAGGGTATCTTCATAATTGACTATTTGGAAAAGATTAAAACAATGATTGGTTCTTATTACGCCACGTTAGTGGACCGTTTAGATAATGAGTTGAAGAAGAAGTGTCTAAAATTAGCGGGTTAAAAAATGCTTCTTCACCAAAAAATGCGCCTGCTTACACATCGGCAAAAGTGTACGAGCTGGTCTTCGATATAGTATGCTATCTACAATATTCCTCAGTTTTGGACACAAGTGACTTTTTTTGTTTCCTAACCTCAAAAATCTGTGCTATAACTGAGTATTATGCATGGCATGCACACAAACAATGTTTTTTTTTTCTGAGGAAATAATAAATTGGAATCTAACTGGACCAAACGTATTGAACTCAATGGAGAGTATGTTGAGAAATAAATTTTGGTGTTTGCAAAAAATATTACTTACTTTGTTTCTTCGAAGACTTTTAATCCACCCTCGCATGTACCAAGTGTACAAGTATGAAATGCAGATTTTTTTTCTAAAAAAAACATGTTAAATTCGGAAGAATGATAAAAAAGTGCTTTATTCAAAGTATGCTCCATCGCTTGTTATACATTTTTCCCATCTTTCGGGCAATTTGTAAATACCACGCCAGTAAAATCTTCCTCTTTTGCTGCGAACCATTCATCGAGCCATTTTTTCACATCTTCGTACGAACCAAAGCGCTGCTCAGCAAGTGCGTGACCCATCGACGCAACGAAGTGGTAATCGGAAGGAGCTAAGTCTGGTGAGTAAGCCGCCACGGAGTAGAACTTTCCAGCTGAGTGCTTCCAACGTGTCGCGAACTGGTTTTGCCGTATGTGATGGAGCATTGTCATGAAGAAAAATGACTTTCTGTTGCCTCTTTCGGTAATCTGGCCTTTTTTCAAGCAGCGAACTGTTCAAATCGGTCAATTGTTGTTGGTAACGTTTAGTATTAACCGTTTCCAGATTTTAACAGCTCATAATAGACCACGCCCCTCTGGTCCCGCCAAACACAGAGCATCGTCTTTCTGCCAAAGCACCATTTGGTCTTGCGGTCGATGTGGATGGTGCGCCCTGGCTCTACCAATTATTTTTTTGCGCTTGGTATTCTCAGAATTAAATCCACTTTTCATCCCCTGTAACTATACGATGCAAAAACGACTTCCTTTTGTACCGAGCGAGCAAAATGTCATTGTGTTGTTTGCGCTTTTCCATTTGCCTGTCGTTTCAAATCATGTAGTATCTATCTACCGGTCTTCTGAATCTTTCCCATCTCTCGTAACCGATTGGAAACAGCTTGTTGACTAACGCCCAATTGCTCGGAGAGTTGTTTTTGTGTTTGCGAATCATCTTTGTCCAACAAGGTTTACAATTTTAATCTTCGTATTTTTTTGGCGGTTTTCCACGTTCCTTGTCTGCAACGTCGAAATCACCATTTTTGAAACGCCAAAACCATCGTTCACACGTATCTTACGATGGAGCATGTTCATCATAAGCTTCTCGAAGTAATTGGTATGATTCAACTTCAGTTTTCTTCAAATGAAAACAAAAAATTATGCTGTCCGCGAAGGGTCTCTGTTAGGTATAAATTTCGACATATTGAACACAACACTATGCACACACTTTTCCAAATTATCACTCGTGCGCGTGTGACACTTGTTGATGACACAACAAAATGGCGCAGTGTCAAATCTTTATAGCACAAATTGCATTGGTGCACCATCTGTTGTCTGAAATCCGCATTTCATACATGTACACCTGGTATAAAACCATGTTGCTATTGATTATAATATTTTTTCTAGGTAAAAATTAAAAATGATAAAAAGTAATGAATTGAAAATATATTAATTAATATAATTAAATTATACTAATATCATGAAAATTATTCGTGAAATAAATTCATTTTGAAATAATGTAAAACAAAATCACGGTTTATTGATGAATTAGTTTTTAAAAAGGTTTAGTTTTGCATAATTTAATTTTGTAATATACTTATCTCATTTGGTGCTGGTATTGAACGTTTTTATATTGCAAGTGAGTATAGTTGAAAGGGTCGGTTATCTGAATTAGCCTCTCATTATCAGAATTAATTAAAATTCAATTAGTAAACATAAAATGTGTTGTCTCGTCCAACAAGTTAATAAACTCAGCAATCAAATAGTATATCAATCAAGATGATTTAAAAAGAAATATAGCGCCTGTCAAATATATTCTTGATTGGTTGTTAGCCAGAAAATTAATAGTGTTTTTTGTTTATTTTACATGTTAATTGTGTAAAAATTCACGCGTTTATTTATTCATGGGTTGACCCCCTGCAGAGAAACCACATAATACATCTCTCTTTAGAGGCTGCCATGACGGCTATTTTTTATGTTTAGGGTTGCCTGCTTGCTGGGTTGCGCTGTCTGGGATCGTATATCTCTTATGTTTGACATCTTGATGCAGTGTTTAAGGAACCAGTTATTATTTTTTTTTAAAATAGATAAAGGCGATATTTACATTACAACTAATTAGGAAAAATTTCTTCATTTTTAGTTTAGGTAACATAATAATTGTTTGTTATGTTAATATTTAAATGTATAACACACACCCACATATAAATGTATATATATATATATATATATATATATATATATATATATATATATATATATATATATATATATATATACAGTAATACCCCGCTTAGCGCGACCCCCGTTACGCGCGGTTTCACTATAACGCGAATTTCAAATTTCGCGCTCATGTAGTCATTAACTTCTCTATGGTCGCGGGGGGATCCCCGCTTTCTCTGAATATTCTCTTTGAAGAATTGGGAATTCCCTGTCCTTCGACTTTGTTCTATGGGGATTTCCTCGTTCGTTTCGTGTGTTCATTTGTTCCGTAATGTTAGTTCGGTCGGCTGGCAGTTTTGTTTTAATATTTATTGGAGATACATACATACATAATTTAACCCTACGTTAAAAATGCCGCCTGTAAAGAAAAAAAAGAGCGTAAAAGCGTCACTTTGGAATTGAAGATGAAAGTGTTAAGAAGAATGGAAAATGGAGGCAAAGCAACAATTGTTGGGAGAGATTTTGGACTCTCAGAATCGACTGTGAGAACGATTTATTAAAATCGGGAAAAAATTAAAATCTCCAGCGAAGGTTCAACACCTATAAGTGCAACAAAACTTTCTCGTTCGAGATCATCTATCTTAGAAAGAATGGAGAAATTACTGTCAGTCTGGATCGAAGATTTGAATAAGAAGAACACACCACTAAGTCAAGATCTCATATGCACAAAAGCAAAATCTTTGTATGAGATGTTGAAAACAAAAGAAGGAGAAGGGAGTGCCACTCCGACTTTTGCTGCCAGCAGAGGCTGGTTCCATCGGTTCAAGCAGCGTTCTAATCTTCACAATATCCACATAACAGGCGAGGCGGCCAGCGCGGACATTCAAGCTGCAGCTGAGTTTCCAGACAAGTTTCAAGACTTCGTTAGACGAGAGAAAATTCCTGCTTGTCTCATCTTCAATGTTGATGAGACCGCACTTTACTGGAAAAAAAATGCCATCTCGAACATTCATTTCTAAGGAAGAACGTCAAGCCAGTGGTTTCAAAGCTGCGAAAGATCGACTAACACTTCTGCTGGGTGGTAATGCCACTGGTGATTTCAAACTGAAACCTTTACTAGTGTACCATTCAGAAACAACCCCGTGCAATGCGAGGCACAGACAAGACAAGTCTACCAGTTGTGTGGCGATCAAACAGAAAGGCGTGGGTTACACGGGAAATTTTTCAAGAATGGTATTCTAATAGTTTTTGCCCATCAGTCAAATCATACTGTGACAGAAATGGGCTTGAACCTAAAGTTATATTACTCTTAGACAATGCCCCAGGACATCCAACCTCACTTGATACGCCAGAGACTTAAAAGTGTACGTAAAGTTCCTTCCACCAAACACTACGTCAATATTACAACCTATGGACCAGGGAGCAATAGCAAACTTCAAAGCTTATTACCATCGCCGCACTTTTAGCCAACTAATTCATGAAACTGACGGGGAAGGAAGACAGTCTATGCGAGAGTGGTGGAAGTCATACAACATTATGAAGTCTATTCACAACATAGAAGAGGCTTGGAAGGAAGTTAAAATGAGTTGTATGAATGGGGTGTGGCGTAATCTTTGGCCAGATGTAGTGGAAGCACCTAGAAGAATTGTCCAGATGCAGAGACAAGTGCTTGAAGACATTGCTGCAATGATTGAGGGGTCTGAACTTGAAGATGTCACGGTAGAAGATCTCGTAGAACTTGTAGCAACGCACGACGATCCTATTAGCAATGAAGATCTGATCGAGTTACAGAATAATCCTATCTACGATGAGGAAGAACAAGTAGAAGAGAAAGTTTTATCTTCAGGGGAAATACAAAATGCACTTTCAAAAATTTATTCAGGTTTGGACATATTGCAGAGTATAGACAATAATGATGACCGTGTCTTGACCGTGTGTCAAACAATTAAAAAGAGAGTGTTGGGTGTTATGAACGTATATTACAAGAACGTAAACAAAACGTTACCCAAAAGACAATAGATGTATTTTTCCGTAAAAAATAAGAGTATGTATTGCATAAAGTGTTCTTAGAATTAAAGTGATTGATTAAAATGATTTGTATTTTTTTGTATTAAATTTTGACTATGTTTAATCATAAACCTCGATATACGCGAATTTCAGTTAACGCGATTTTTTTTCGGAACGTATCCCTCGCGTAAAGCGGGGTATTACTGTATATATATATTTTAGTATGAGGGAAAAATGTGTGAGTATCCAGACTCACACACTTTTTCCCTCAGACGTGAGTCCCTAAATGAGCTTAAGTCACTTCTGCTTGAGAATTCTTACCCCAACTCTATAGTTCAAAACGGTTGCTTTTTCACAATAACGACCTGAATAGATCCCTTCTTAACATTCAGAATCAATTTCTCACCCCTAATGTTCTTCCACATGTCACCCCAGACCCTAGCACAACAATATGCAGAAGCTTACCTTATATTAAGGGCTTAACCCCTAAACTAATAAAAGTATTTAAGAACGAAAATCTTAAAATTTGCCACGAGGATTGATAATACCCTCAAATGCCTATTCACCAATTTGAAACAGCCAGTACCCAAACTAAAAAAGACAGGAATTGTATACAAGATCCCTTGTCGGGATTGCCAACTTTCATACATTGGCCAGACTTCTAGATCACTCCAAGGGAGAATAACATCCATAAGAACGACTGCAGAAGGAGCACTCAATCTTGTGCCCTGGCACATTACTTTACACAGCACGACCACAGGATTAATTTCGGAGAGGCTGAAATACTTTACTCAGAGACCAACTACTACAGGAGGAGGTTTTTGGAGATGGTGGCCCTTCATAACACACCTAATAATATGAACATCAAAACTGATGTGGACGACCTTAGCGTCGTGTACTCTTACTTACTACAGCTATCTACCTCTCCAGATTCCCCCCCCGTTGACCATTAGTTCTTCCAAATAAACAATTATTAAACAAGTTCCTTTTGAAAAATTTTTTTTTAATAAAATAAAAACCAAATAAAATAAAAGATTTTTATAATTATGATTACTCCCTCGTAAAGTTCATAGTTGAGCCCCTTGTGGTACAATACGCAGACGCGAACTGTCTGCCAAATGTCAAAAAATGCCGGGATTTTTCTAACCTCTCTCACTTTTTCGGTTCCTGAAACCACATGTTTCACTAGTAATGATTAAGAAAATGTAAAAATTTTTTAACAAATTTTAATATGTAGTCCGTTAGTTTTTAGTATAAAATTGTTTTTTACAAGTTTTTTTTGATTGAACAATGCTTATACTGGAAGATAACTCATGTTAAGTAAGTTTAATATTATAATTTTCTGTTCAGTGATACCAATTAGTATTTTACCATCTGCTTCATTAAGCAGCACAAATTTACTGTCTATCTTACTTGTAGAGTGTCCTGATGAAGGAAGAAATATATTCCGAAAGCTAGACTATTAACTAAGAGTTTTATTTGGCCAAAATCTTTTGACCGCTACCCTCACAATATTGTGAATTCTCTTTTTCACGAGTCGATCACGACTACTTCTCCTGTCTTTATATATATATATATATATATATATATATATATATATATATATATATATATATATATATATATATATATATACCAGGTGTACAAGTATGAAATGCGGGTTTCAGACAACAGATGGTGCGCCAGTGCAGTTTATGCTATAAAGATTGGACACTGCGCCATTTTGTTGTGTCATCAATAAGTGTCAGATGCGCACGAGTGATAAATTGGAAGAGTGTGTGCATAGTGTTGTGTTCAGTATGTCGAAATTTATACCGAACAAAGAGCATTCGCGGACAGCATTCATTTTTTGTTTTCATTTGAAGAAAACTGCTGTTGAATGATACCGATTACTTCGAGAAGCTTATAGTGAACATGCTCCATCGCAAGATACGTGTGAACGATGGTTTCGGCGTTTCAAAAGTGGTGACTTCGATGTTGCAGACAAGGAACGTGGAAAACCGCCAAAAAAAAAAAAATACGAAGATGTGGAATTGCGAGCATTGTTGGACGAAGATAATTCGCAAACACAAAAACAACTCGCCGAGCAATTGGGCGTTAGTCAACAAGCTGTTTTCCAATCGCCTACGAGAGATGGGAAAGATTCAGAAGACCGGTAGATGGGTACCACATGAGTTGAACGACAGGCAAATGGAAAAGCGCAAAAAAACATGTGTGACATTTTGCTCGCTTGGTACAAAAGGAAGTCGTTTTTGCATCGTATAGTTACAGGGGATGAAAAGTGGATTTATTTTGAGAATTCCAAGCGCAAAAAATCATGGGTAGACCCAGGCGCACCGACCGCAAGACCGAATCGCTTTGGAAGAAAGACGATGCTCTCTGTTTGGTGGGACCGGAGGGGCGTGGTCTATTATGAGCTGTTAAAACCTAGGGAAACGGTTAATACTAAACGTTACCAACAAACAATTGACCGATTTGAACCGTTCGCAGCTTGAAAAAAGGCCAGAATACCGAAAGAGGCAACACAAAAGTCATTTTTTTTCATGACAATGCCCCATCACATACGGCAAAACCAGTTCGCGACACGTTGGAAGCACTCAGCTGGGAAGTTCTACCCCTTGCGGCTTACTCGCCAGACTTGGCTCCTTCCGATTACCACTTGTTTGTATCGATGGGTCACGCACTTGCTGAGCAGCGCTTTGTTTCGTACGAAGATCTGAAAAAATGGCTCGATGAATGGTTCGCAGCAAAAGGGGAAGATTTTTACTGGCGTGGCATTCACAAATTGCCCAAAATATGGGAAAAATGAATAACAAGCGATGGGGCATACCATCAATAAAGCACTTTTTATCATTCTTTCGAATTTTAGAAAAAAAATCCGCATATCATACTTGTACACCTGGTATTCCCAGGTTTTGCACCCTATAAATAAAAAAATATATTTTTTTATTTTTACACGTTTTCTTTATTTTACTAAATAGAGTTAGCATACACACAGATTGAAAAGTTAAAATGATTTAATAATATAAAAAAATATTTTGAATGTACACTATGAACACTATAGTAATATATATATAATATATATATATATATATATATATATAATATTATATATATATATATATATATATATATATATATATATATATATATAAAATATAAAATGGAATTTTTAAAAATGTATACATGTTACCACGTGTACAAGTATGAAATACGGATTTTTCTTTTTTTTTTAAAAACATGCTAAATTCGGTAGAATGATAAAAAGCGCTTTATTCAACGTATCCTCCTCATCGGTTGTTATACATTTTTACCATATTTCGGGTAATTTGTGAATATCACGCCAGTAAAAATCTTCCCCTTTTGCTGCGAACTATTCATCGAGCCATTTTTTCACATCTTCGTACGAATCAAAGCGCTGCACAGTGATTCGGCAAGAACATGCTAGCGGGACAATATTCATGACGTAATTTCAGGAACCACTGATAACGACTTGTAAACAACCCCCCCCCCATTTAACGAATTCCAAGAATTAATTTGTTTATCACCTCATAAAGGTATCTTATCAGGGGGTCAAAGTAACCCTTATAAGAGAGGTCATTTTCATTTGCAAATCAGTTGCATTTTATGCACACTTGTGATAACATATTTTAAAATTGGTAGCAAAGTGAAACGAATTTTTTGTGATAGAATATTCTGTTGAAGGTATGTACTCTATTATGACTTATATTTTTTATAAAAAATATGTATACTTTCATATACATATCAAGCCTTTCAGCAAAATTCAATCAAAAGTGGACTTCTTTAAAGTGTAACAAAGAAATGTTTCTAATCAAACATAAAGATTGGTTAGAGGGATCCGGAATCGAAATAAAGATGTGTGTTAACCAGCCGTGCACTTCAACATCATCAGCGACTCTTTCCGTAGGGCGACCCAGAAAATCATTTGAAGACTCATCAACGAAAACGAAGAGACGGAGAGTAGAAGATCTTTTGGAATCGCGAAGTGCAAGTGAGCTTATTACAGCAGCTGAGTTAGCTACTCGAAAAGAAGGGCATCGAAGTGTTGCTAAACAGACCCATAACGTCGCGGTCAGTGAGACTAGAGAAAAGAATAAGTGTTCTGAACAAAGTCGGCAGTTAACACCAGACGAAGCTTTAACTTATTATGTGGACTCGAAATCGACTTCTCACTCATATAAACAAACAAGAAAATGGTCAATGAAAGCGGGACATCAAGTGTATCCATCGTTTTATAGTTTAGGTAAGTCCAAAGCTTCTTGTTGTCCTTCTGACGAATATATTTCTGTGACTGAATCTCGAGCTGAAATTAAACTTCACGCGATTTTGGATAAAACGGCTGAACGATTAGTTAAAGCTCAGACGGGAGTCATTAGAAGTGTGTTACCTCGTTCATATTATACGTTGGTAAGCAAATGGGGATGTGATGGGAGTTCGGGGCATAGCACGTATAAGCAGAAATTTGAGAACACTAACGCTATAGACGAATTTTTGTTCGTATACTCATTTGTCCCTTTGAGACTGCTTGATGGCGAAACTGTGATCTGGCAAAATCCAAGACCTTCCTCTACTTTATATTGCCGTCCTATTAAGTTTATTTTTGCCAAGGAGACAAAAGGGTTTACGAAAGAAGAAACTTCTAAAATTTTAGATGAAGTAAGTCAGCTTCTTCCAACATTATGTAACGTTGCTGGATCTCAAATCTCTGTTAAAAACACGATTTGTTGTTGACAATGACTGATGGCAAAGTGTGCAATGCCTTAACAGACACAAGTTCAACACAAAAGTGTTATATTTGCGGTGCCACCCCGTCTACTATGAACGAGGAGTCAAAGAAATATCCCAGCAACGAAGAACGCCTTGCATTTGGTTTATCTACTTTACATGCATGGATCCGCACGTTTGAATGTTTGCTTCACATCAGCTATCGTTTAGAAATAAAAAAGTGGCAAGTCAGGGGAGATAACGACAAAGCTATTGTGAAGCAACGCTCACAAGAGATACAAAAAGTGTTTAAAAGATCGTATGGGTCTCATTGTAGATAAACCAAAACCTGGGTATGGTAACACAAACGATGGAAACACAGCACGTAGATTTTTTTCCAAAGCTGAATTGAGCAGCGAAATTACAGGATTAGACGTAAACCTTATTCGTAGATTTCAGATAATTTTAAGAACTTTGTCATCGGGATATGACATAAATTATATAGAATTCGAAAAGTTTTGTGTTGATACAAGAAAATTATACATTGATCTGTATTCGTGGTATTCCATGCCCGTTACTGTGCATAAAATTCTTGTACACAGGGCGGAAGTTATAAAGTCTTTTCTTCTTCCCATTGGACAACTCTCCGAAGAAGCCCAGGAGGCAAGAAATAAAGACTGTCGTAGATTCCGTGAACGGCACACCAGGAAGCGGTCACGTATTGCCACAAATACAGATCTTTTGAGAATGCTTTTAATTACGTCTGATCCTGTTATCAACTCGTATAGAGAATTACCGCGAAGAAAATTTACTTCTTTGCCATCGGAGGTTCTGCAGTTGATTATCCCACCTTCATTGCCATCCGAAACACCATCAGTAAGTCATCATCACGAATTAAATGAGGAGGATTATTTACTCTCTGAATATTCTACTGAATGGGAGAGCGGTGATGACGACTCATCTGATGGTGATTAGTAGGTTTAAGTATTTTTTTTATTGTAATTATTATTCTTATTTTATTTTGTGTTGTAGTTGCTTATAATTCATGCCTTAGTATATAAGTTATTTAATATTATATTTCTTTTACTTATACACCTTGTTATTGTAAATAATTGATATATAGATAATTTATTTTAAAAGAAATAATATTTTGTAAATTAATAAATGTGGGTACTATCATATTGATTTTTATTTTTTTTCTAGAAATTTCTTTGTAAACAAACATGATTGTGCTTTTCACTCATAATGAGTAGGTAGACGTATGTAGCTAATTAAAGAACAATTAGCGACAATAGTGAACAAATGAGACACATTAGTAAACCAGTTCCGTCTCGCAGCTACATATTTCGATTAATACACATAGAGTACATATTTTTCAATTTTTTTTTTCTTAAAATAGCTTAAGATACCTGGAATATATATAAACAATTGAAATAAGTGAAGAAATAATATTGTCCCGCTAGCTTGTACTAGTCGAGACACTGTGCGCTGCTCAGCAAGTGCGTGACCTATCGATGCAAACAAGTGGTAATCGGAAGGAGCCAAGTCTGGTTAGTAAGTCGCATGGGGTAGAACTTCCCAGCTGAGTGCTTCCAATGTATCGCGAACTGGTTTTACCGTATGTGATGGGGCACTGTCTTGAAGAAAAATGACTTTGTGTTGCCTCTTTCGGTATTCTGGCCTTTTTTCAAGCAGCGAACGGTTCAAATCGGTCAATTGTTGTTGGTAACGTTTCCCCAAGTTATAATAGACCACGCCCCTCTGGTCCCACCAAACACAGAGCATCGTCTTTCTGCCAAAGCGATTCGGTCTTGCAGTCGATGTGGATCGTGTGCCTGGGTCTACCCATGATTTTTTGCGTTTGGGATTCTCAAAATAAATCCACTTTTCATCCCCTGAAACTATACGATGCAAAAACGACTTCCTTTTGTACCGAGCGAGCAAAATGTCACACGTGTTTTTGCGCTTTTCCATTTGCCTGTCGTTCCCATCTACCGGCTTCTGAATCTTTCCCATCTCTCGTAGCCGATTGGAAACAGCTTGTTGACTAACGCCCAATTGCTGGGTGAGTTGTTTTTGTGTTTGCGACTCATCTTCGTCCAACAATGGTTGCAATTCCACATCTTCGTATTTTTTTGGAAGTTTTCCACGTTCCTTGCCTGCAACATCGATGTCACCACTTTTGAAACGCCGAAACCATCGTTCACACGTATCTTGCGATGGATCATGTTCACCATAAGCTTCTCGAAGTAATCGGTATGATTCAACAGCAATTTTCTTCAAATGAAAACAAAAAATTAATGCTGTCCGCGAATGCTCTTTGTTCGGTATAAATTTGGACATATTGAACACAACAACACAACACTATGCACACACTTTTCCAATTTATCACTCGTGCGCGTCTGACACTTGTTGATGACACAACAAAATGGCGCAGTGTCAAATCTTTATAGCACAAACTGCATTGGTGCACCATCTGTTGTCTGAAATCCGCATTTCATATTTCTACACCTGGTATTAAGCTTCTTTGAAGTATGTTTCAATTATTGTTTGTTTAAAATTTTTTAGCTTTGAGTTCAGTTCAAAACCACAGATTCACATGAAAGTAACACTCGAGAAATATCTATAGCCATTTCACCATTGTTATTACACACACAATAGTTTTGTATTTTTGAATTATTCCTTGGTCTAAAGGCTGACAATATGAGGTGGTATTTGGTGGCAAAAAAAAAACCAGCTTAACATTTTCTAGTGGCACTTTAGAATTGGAGGTATCATTGTCCAAGAAAAGCAGCACTTTTCTATTTTGTTTCTTCATTTTATTATAAAATTTATGGAGCCATCTGGTCATAATTTCTGACATCATCCAGGCCTTTTTGTTAGATCCTCATCCTAGGGGTAACTTGTCAACATGGCTACCTTTAAAACAACGAGGATTTTTACTTTTCCCAATTATTAACGGATTTTCTTTTTCTCCTTCCATATTCGCATACAGTAAAATAGTTAATGGCTGTTTTGCTACCTTCTTTCCTGCACATTTATCGTTTTTTAAAGCAAATGTCTTATTTGGCTTGGCTCCGTAATAAAGCCCTGTTTCATCAGCATTGTATACATCTCATGGAGAATAATCTTTTAAAATTAGCGGTAATGTAGTTCTCCAGGCTTCTACATCTTTCAAATTTACATCTGCCGACTCACCCAAACACCAGAAACTGACTTAAAAGTAATATTGTGCCGTTTACAGAAACTTTCCAACCATCTATTTGATGCAGCGAAATTTTCCACTTTCAAGTTGCTTGACGCCTCCAGTGCTTTTTGTTTGAGTAGTGGTCCAGATATTGGAACTCCTTCATTCCTGTCGTTGGAAAACCAGTTGTAGACAACTTGTTCCACTGCTAATCCTGCTGACTTGGGAAATTTTCGTTTTTGCTCCAAGTTAACACCCTCTTCAAACATCTTTTCTAGTTCACTCTTATTTTTTAATATAATGAGAATTTGCGTTTTTCCAACCTCAAACGTTTTAGCCAGTTTTCGCGAATTTTTCACTTTCAGCGATGATAATAATTTTGTCTTTTCGTTTCAGCGACATTATTAAGAACGTGTTCAGTATGAAGAAAACTTTAAAATAATGTAATAAACAGAAAACTTCAAAACCAGATAATTTTATCAACAGTAATGGGTATTTCCCTGAATAAATTGCCTAGTTACAGTAGTAGTAAAAGTAAAAGGTTGAAGGCCCATAAAAATAATTAGTATGTCATGAACCCCTTCGGCCAGCCCGGTCGTTATTACCAGGTAAATTTCCAAGGAAATATGCCATAAAAATTTCGGTTTAATTCGTCGTAGCGTAGCGTTTAATACAAGTGGCCGTAATTAACAGGTTTTTGTATATGGGAATTTATATGCAATGCTTATGACAGGTGGCCGTTAATACAGGTTTCACTGTATATATTATATATTATATATATATATATATATATATATATATATATATATATATATATATATATATAACTGAGAAAACGACGTGCGGTCGCCGTCTTTTATATGTCGGCGTCTAGGCAGATTGTAGGTGGGGGGGTCGGAAATGTTCGTCCGAGCATCGGTGTTTGCCGGTTGGGTGGTAATTACGGATTCCGGAGCTATGCTGAGTGTTGCCTCGATGTTTTGATTATTCCTTGGTTTAGCTAATAGACCCTTCCATGTAGTGGAGATCTTCAGCGCATAATCTCGCTTATTTAACTGTCCATTTTTTTCGATTTCCAAAGCTTCTCTGACTATGCGTGTTTTATAATGTGAAATTGAAGCTATTTGTTTAGATCTCTCAAAATTGAAGTTGGGACCAGTATCATGATGGTGCTGAAAAAGAGCTGATGTTTGTTTTGTTTTTGATACTTCTTTTATGTTCTTGGATCCAGGTGGAGATTCTTCTGTTTGTTTGTCCTATGTACAATTTGTGGCAGTCTCCGTATGGGATGCTGTAAACTCCCTGGTTTTCCAGTTTTTTCTTGTCCTTGGGGTTACCCAGGATGTCTGCCAGAACGTTTTGTGGTTTGTATGCTGAGCCTATGTTGTGTTTTCTTAGGACTCTTCCAATCCTACCTGTAACTCCTTTCACATACGGTAATAGAATTCTACTGTGGTTGAGGTCGCATTCTTCTGTCCTTGTCTGTGGATGGCGCTCCCTTTCTAATGCTCTCCGTATGGACTAGTCTTTATATCCATTTTGTTTAAGGACCCTAGTGATTTATATAATTTCTTGCTGTCTCGTGTCTGGTTCGGTAAGTCGGTCGGTGTTTAATGTTTCACATTCCACCATCCGTGAAAACCTCTATTATAATATATGTATATGAATATATATATATATATATATATATATATATATATGAAGCTGGTTTGAAGAGTCCGTGCAAAGTCCGAGAGATGGCACCACCGGCGCGTATCGAGGTCATGTTTAGTTAGTAGCACCTCTTGAATGAACGCACACCAAGTTTCAGCCATATTGGTCTATTTCTTTGTGTTTGGCATTCGTGTGAATCAAGGAAGTCGAGTGATTTTCAATAAATGGACGAAAAAGAATTTCGTGTGGTGATTAAACATTACTTTATGAAAGGCAAAACGCCTCAGGAGACTAAAGAGAAGCTTGATAAACATTATGGTAACTCTGCACCTTCGATTAGAACAGTTTATAAGTGGTTTCAAAATTTTCGGACTGGCCATATGGGCACAAGTGACGCTGAACGTTCTGGACGGCCTGTGGAGGTTACGACTCCAGAAATCATTGATCAGATCCATGATATGGTGATGGATGACAGAAGAGTTAAGGTGCGTGAGATTGCTAGTGCTGTGGGCATCTCGACTGAACGGGTACATAATATTTTGCATAAACATTTGGACATGAGAAAGCTATCCGCAAGATGGGTGCCGCGATTGCACACGCTTGACCAAAAACGGAATCGTGTGAAGTGTTGCAAGGATGGTTTGCAGCTGTTCCAGAAGAATCCGGAGGAAACAACCTGTAAAGAAAAGAAAGACTATTCTACCGCCTGAATATATAAAGTTTATCTAAATAATTCTACCTTATTGACTTCATTTAAGAACATATCGTAGACACCGCGGCGTTTCGCGTTTTACTAAAAAAAATAAGAACGATTTCTTTTACTCAAATTCCAGGACAAATCGAAAAAAAAAACGAATGAGTGTAAAAATAAATTGAGAACTCAACCCCAATGACTTTCCAATCAAAACTGCAGAAAGAACTTGATTCTGGGCCCAGCGTTACACAAAAAACAGACGAACAAAAGGAAGACTAACACTGGTGTGAACGCTGGCGCTGGAAAAACTGCTTGTTTCACGCCTCGTACAAGTACAACCATGCCTTAGCTAAAAATAAATCAAGATTACGAGGGTAAGTCCAATGGCTTTTTCTTTAAATCGAGTAGAAATAAAGGACTAGACAAATGATGATGATGATGTTTGGGGGATCGGGCGCGTCGACATCTTAGGTCATTTGGCGCCCTAATTTTCTTTTAGATTTCTATTTCCAGTTCTTTGAGATAGTTTCGAATTTTATACTTGTTTAATTGATACGTGTTTATTATTTGCGTTAGTGTTGAAGGAATATTGTGTTTTATTCTTATGTTTGCTAAATGTTCTGCTTCAAAAATATGTTTAACTGTTAGCGTAGAGTTACATCTTGTACATAAAGGCTTTGGTTCATTTTTCAAAAGGTAGGAGTGGGTCTGGTATATGTGACCAGTGGCCAGTCTTCTTAGCGTGGTGTTCTCAACTCTGTTCAGATTTTGTATGTGGAGTGGGGGGGGTACACTAGTGGTTTTATCTCCCAGAGCTTGTTATTGTTTTCTTCTAGATCCCATTCCAGTTGGAACAAATTTCTGTTTATAATAATTAGACTGTTTTGGAAGTCACTTGGGTGGTTTTCCCCTGTTATGGGAATACCGTTATTAATGGCTTTCTTAGCTTCTTGATCAGCTTTGTTGTTACCCTTTATCCCCATGTGGCTAGGGATCCAGATGTAGGCAATTGTTCTATTTCTTGATTTTGCGATGTATAGAAGATCTGTGATTTGCCTTAGATATGCATGGCTAGGATTATTTGTTATGACGGCTTTCAGCGCACTTAGTGAGTCTGACACTATTAAGGAGTTTTTGTTGTCTTTAATATTAATGGCGTATCTGGTTGCTTCTTTAATTGCTAGTAATTCCGCTGTGAAGATAGTGTTGTATTGAGATAGTTTGAAGTTTTTTGAATAGTTATTGTGCACAATTGCTGCTCCAACCCCTTTTTTTGTTTTGTCTGTCTTAGAACCATCCGTGTATATTATTGAGTATTTGGAGTAACACATGTGTAGTCTTTCGAGAAATTTGGATTTTATTTCAGAATGATTTAGATCCTTCACGTTTGGTGTATGGAGGTGAAGGTCTACTGATGGTTTTGGTGACAACCATGGAGGGAAAGTGTGCCAGAGAGGATAGTCAAAAGCTGGTGGTGTGAGATTATGAAGAGTCATAAATTTATTTATTCTATTTGGGATTGACATATGTGGAGATACATGATTAGCTCGATGTGAGTTTGTCAAATTTAATGAATATTTTAAATGTTGCCTTTGTAGTGTCGATGTGTAAAACTTCATTAGAGATAGTTGTCTGTCTAGATGCAGTGGTGGAATAGATGATGTGCATTGGAGACTAGGGATTGGTGTAGTTCTAAATTCTCCCGTTGCCAATCTCAAGGCCCGATTTTGGATGGTGTTTAATGACTTTTTGGCACTTGGACTAGCTGCGTCATATATGAGGTCTCCGTACCTTAGTTTTGAGAGTATCAATGATTTGTACAGTTTAATTAGTGAGGGAAAATCTGCTCCCCATTGTGTACTAGCAATGGTTCTGAGGATGTTTAGGTCTTGGGTAGTACGGATTTTAAGTTGCTTAATGTGTGAGAGCCAATTTAGTTTATTGTCAAACGTCAATCCTAGGATGTTGACTGTAGTAGTGGTTGGGATGGCTTTGTTTTCTATCGTTAATGGGTTGACTTTAGGACAGCTTCTGATTTTGCAGAAATGTATGGCACTGGATTTTGTTGGAGAAAAGGAAAGACCATTGCTTTTGGCCCATTCATTTAGAGCAGAGATAGAGGCACGTAGTTTGTTGGTGTTTTCATTAGAAGAGGGGTTTGAGTTGTAAATAATTAAATCATCAGCAAATAATTTAAATTTTATGGGGGTTTTGAATAATCTTGGTTAACGATAGCATTGCTATATTAAACAGTGTAGGGCTTAGAACTGATCCCTGTGGTACACCAAGGATCAGTTGGTGAGGGTCTGATAATAAATTGTTTGATCTAACTTGAAATGTTCTAGGGGCTAAAAAGTGTTGTATGAATTTGGGTAGAGCCCCCGTAAAACCCAGCTCCTTCATCTGTTTCAATATGATGGTTCCATTTATTGAATCAAAAGCTTTTTGCAGATCTAGGGATACAAGGCTAGTATGTTGTTTTTTGTGTATTGCAATTCTGATGTCTGTATCGAGTGATGCCAGATGGTCAATGGCTGATCTGTATTTTCTGAAACCGTATTGGTATTTTGATAGGAGACCTTTAGCTTCCAACGTCCATGACAAACGTAGGTGGACCATTCTTTCCAATATTTTGCTTAGGTGGTTTGTCAGAGAGATTGGTCTATAATTCTCCGGGGAAGATCTTGGTTTCCCTACTTTATGAATTGGGATAATAATGGCTTTCAGCCATGATTCAGGAAACTCAGCGTTTAGCCACAAGTGATTATAATATTTTAGTAATAATTTTAGCATTTCTTCTGACAGTTGTTGGATCATTGGTAAGAGAATTGTGTCCGGACCAGGAGCTGTGTTTTTAGAGGCTTTTATTGATGAGTATAATTCACAGATTGTGAAGGGTGTATTGTAATGCTGTGGTCTATTTGAGTGAAAGGTAGTCATATTGGGGTTTATCTGTGGGTTTGGAGTCCCTGGTATTGATTTTTGTTGATAATATAAGGCAATTGCATTTACTTTTTCCTTTAGGTCTGAAATGTAATTGTTGTTTATGTGTAGAGTTGGAATAGAGTTAGATTCGGTTCCTTTCATTTTTCTTATTAATTGCCATAGATGGCCAGCTGAAGTAGAGTGATTTATAGAAGATGTGAGTTTTTTTTCCAGGAATTTAGTTTGGCATCCTTTAGAACTCTCTTGGATTGTGCCCTCCTTCGTTTAAATTCTATCAAGTTTTCTGGTGTAGGTTTTCGTTTGTATATATTTAGTGCCTTTTTTCTTTCTTTGATGGCTCGAGAGCACTCACTAGACCACCATGGGACTGGCAATTTGTTACTTTTTTGGGGGCAGAGTGGGATGTGTTTTTGGGCAGCTTTTAGAATGTTTTGCGAGAATTCTTTAATGAAAGCATTAGTCTCCCATGTTTTTGCGTTAGGAGGCTTTAAGGCTGCTTTGTACCTTGTCCAGTCAGCCCTGGCTAAATTCCATCTTATTCGTGGGGGAAAAGACAGGTTAATATTTGACGTAGACCTGAGTATTATCGGAAAATGATCGCTTCCACAGGTATCCGGCAGGATATCCCATGTTAGTGTTGGGGCAATAGATTGGCTACTTAAGGATAGATCTAGGGTGGAGTAACTACCCGACGATGAACTTAGATACGTAGGAGAGAGGTTGTTTAGCAATGCAATGTTAAATTGATACATGAGGTTCTCTATCAAAGCTCCACGTGGGGTGGTTTGTGTTGATCCCCACAGCGTATTATGCGCATTCAAGTCTCCCAAGATGATGAAGGGAGTGGGGAGCTGTACAATTAATTCCGCTACGAGGTCCTGTGTGCAGTCTGTATTTGGAGGTAAATAGAGGCTACATATTGAGATTGGGGTATGGAAAGTTGCTCTAATGGCAACTGCCTCGAGGGGAGAATGTAGTTGGATCTCTTCAAAGTCTAAAGATTTGTGAATGTATATGGCAACACCTCCCGATGCCCTTGCTTGATCGATTCTGTTTTTATAGGCAATGTTATAGTTTTTAATTTTTGTATGTTTATATATCTTTGAAATTTGTTTCTTGGAGAGCTAATATTGATGGATTAGTTATGTTGATTAGTAATTGGAGATCCTCATGTCTTGGATTAAACCCATTCAAATTCCATTGGAGTATGGGATTGAATTTTATTACGGCTTAGTTATTTGGCACTTCTCGATGTTTTGTTTTTTACCGGATGAGGATCGAGTTCCATGGAAATGTCTGGAATAGACAGTTCCAGGATGGACTCCCTAGATGAGTTTGGAGTCGATTTGTTAGAGCGGGAAGTTTTTTTCCTACTGGTATCAGAGGGAGTGGGAGTAGGGGTGGTGTTTGATCTGTTTGTGGGAAGTTTGATTTGGGTGGTTTTGATGTTTGATTGGGTTTTGGGTGTTTGTTTACTTTGGTTATTGGTCGGGGGATCAGTTATTGTCTTGTTTTGTAAGTTTGGCGTGGGTGTGTGCGTTGTAGGGGGGGACTTGACGGGAGGGGATGGAATTGTGATATTGGGTTTTGGTGGAATGGACAAAGTAAGTCTGGATGTAGGTTGGGTGGGATAGGAGGAGGTAGGAAGGGAGGAAAGGGGAGTGAGGGGTTCTAAGATCGTTAAGTCGCACTGTGTGGAAACACTGTTTTGGGCAGGTTTTGAGCTTTTTGTTATAGCACTATAAGAAATTGAGAAAGAAGGGTTAAGGTTGAAATATTTCCTCTTTGCTTCAAAATATGAGATTTTGTCTGTGGTTCTTATTTTTTGGATTTCAAATTCCTGCTTGAATTGGGGACACCCTTTGTATTTGGGTGAGTGCGAACCTTTGCAGTTTATGCATGTTGGAGTTTCGGAACAAGGAGATTCTGGATGCTGGGCATGACCACAGGAAGGGCAAAGTGGGTCCTGTGCGCATTTACTCGCAGTATGTCCGAACCTTTGACAATGAAAACATCTCATGGGGTTTTGTATATACTGGCGAACTCTCAGTGAGTACCAACCAGCATATATCTTTGGTGGAAGCTGATGCAATTTGAAAGATAAAATGAATGTAGCTGAAGGCTGGTTTGAATCCCTTTTTGGAGGTATTCTAAAAATTTCGGTTACACCCTGGCTTTCAAGATTCTCTAGAATTTCTTCGTCTGTACAGTTCGCTAAATCCTTGCAAGTTATGATTCCCTTTATAGTATTTAGGGTTTTGTGTGGTGTTGTTGTAACCTCGGAGTTGAGTAATTGTGTAAGGTTGGATGCTTTCTTTGACTGATTTTCGTTCGTTACCTGTATTAATAAGGTGCCATCTGCTAACTTTCTGGTTTCTGCAAGAGTACCAATTTGAGTTTGTAAGGCTTTATGTAATATGAAAGGTGATGTGTTTTTAAAAGAACCTGATTTCATACTAATTTTGAAAAAAACGATCATACACTGGCAGTTCCGGAGAAGAAGGAAAAGACTCTATTCTGGGTCTTTTGGACCCGTTTTTTTTTGTTATTTTGTTGTGGCATATAAGTCCCACGAGTAACCTAGGAAATAAAATGTCGACCATGACAGAGCCTGGTTATCATGGCAAGGCTAACTTACTGCTGCCGAATGTCGCCCGGTGTCCGGCAGGAACCGTTAACAACTCATTCAAACTGAGCCATTCATCCCCTCAGCACGGTATCTTAACACTTTGGGATTGCGACGAGAAACATATAAAACAAGGACTGATTTATGAAGACAAACACGAGACAAGACAACGTGACTCGGGTACCTCGGGATTGTCAAACCCGTACTAGTGAAGTCAGAGACTTCACTAGCCCCTGAGGGGAAAGGACTAGACAAGGCGAAATGTCAATATGAAAAGGAATCCACCGACCATACTGTGAACTTCAAAACCTATTATGCCTAACTACGTAATATAGAAAAGAAAATGAAATTTATAATATAAATGCACTACACTGGAGATCTGATCGAATGATGTCAATACAAGATTATTCTTAATAAAATCATTTAGCGTGATATAAAGTAGAGGTGTCGTAAAAACTGAACACCACAAACTATTGATCTATTCTCCGCACGTTCTTCCCGCGCATCGTTTTTTTAATTTTTCTGTGGATGAAACATGGATACATTACTATACTCCTGAGACCAAACAACAATCTAAACAATGGGTTACCAAGGGGGAATCTGCACCAAAAAAGGCGAAGACCGTTCCTTCGGCCGGAAAGGTTATGGCGACTGTCTTTTGGGATTCTCAAGGGATAATCCTCATCGACTATCTGGAAAAGGGTAAAACTATTACAGGTGAATATTATTCATCGTTATTGGACCGTTTGAAAACCGAACTGCAAGAAAAACATCTGCGATTGGCCCACAAGAAAGTTCTTTTCCATTACGACAACGCACCAGCACACACCTCAGCAGTTGTGGTCGCAAAATTAATGGAAATAGGATTCCAACTCGTTTCACATCCCCCCTATTCTCCAGACTTGGCTCCCTCGGACTACTATTTGTTCCCCAATTTGAAGAAAATGGCTGGCGGGACAAAGATTTTATTCAAACGAGGAGGTGATTGCAGACACTAATGGATATTTTGCAGACTTGGACAAATCCTATTATTCGGAAGGGATCAACAAACTAGAACATCGTTGGACGAAGTGTATAAGCCTAAAAGGAGACTATGTCGAAAAATAAAAAAGGTTTACCCCAAACACATAAGTAGTTTTTATTTTTGCACGGACTTTTCAAACCAGCCTCGTATAATCTATAATCTATATCTATAATATATATATAAAATGCAACGTCTCTCTGTCTGTCTGTTTGTTTGTCCGTTAGTGCGCTTATCCAATTAACTTGCTTTTTTAAAAAAAAAATATGCATATGTTCTCTGGCCAGGTTATAGGCTATATTTTATTACATAACATAAGGAACAAGCAGTAACGATAATAGTGAATCAAGTCGGAAAAAAGTTTTCCGCTAGGACGTTCTCTTGCAATACACTACCTAAACCATTAAATATGGAACAATATCATGTAGCAAAGAATATCTATAATATATATATATATATATATATATATATATATATATATATATATATATATATATATATATATATATATATATCTGTCTGTCCGTTAGTGCGCTTATTATTCGAGAACCACTTATCTTATTTACGTGTTTTTTTTTAATTCACACATTTGTTCTCTGGTCCGGTTATTTATAATCTTCTATAATCTATAATATATATAAAATGCAACGTCTTTCTGTCTGTCTGTCTGTCCGTTAGTGTGCTTATCACTGGAGAAACACTTATCCGATTTACTTGCTTTTTTAAAAAACATGCATATATTCTCTGGCCAGGTTATAGGAAATATTTTATAACGTTAGGTAACATAAGGAATAAGCAGTGACGACAATAGTGAATCAAGTCCACGCGAGCGAAGACGCGGGCATGGCTAGTATATATATATATATATATATATATATATATATATATATATATATATATATATATATATATATAGCTTGATGCATATGCATATATATTATAGCTTGATGCATACGCAAAAATAATAATTACCGGAGAAGCACCACATTGTCCTCCTAATTAACCGTAGACTATTTTAGTAACAACCTTTCATTTATGACCAAATTAGGTACATTTTACCTTAAAGAACACCTTTATAATTTTTGAGAAGATGTATGCTGTTTAAATGGTTTTAACTCTACAAAACAAATTACATATTAACAAGGCATTCTTGTGTCTATTACCATTAAACCTGTCATGAAAGACGTGGTATAATTGGTTAGTGGAAGTTACGGGCAATAAACAATAGCTTATCTCTTCTTAACCAAATATCTTTAGCTTCTTTCTCTGTCTGGCCGTCAATTTGCATTTCCAAACAGTGTCCGCCTTTCGCATTACCATAATAATTTTAAAAAAATTCTCAGAATGTGGCTGGCTAATTTATTGCCCCAGCGAGGCCTTTATACTTAAAAGTGTTATTATATGGTGAATATAAAAATTGAATAATGTTTTGGTAGTAGAATTTAATATGACCAATTTATTTGGAAAACGTTCAAGTAATATTATTAAGCAATATGAAACTTTATTTGAATTACACGAATTTTACTCTATGGAATTGTGTTCTAATTTTAACATGCGGTCGGTCTAATAAAAACGTATCGTCTAAAACTTGTATTCGGTAAATTAAATTATTTTTTTTTTGTTTTGAGGTTACTGTTGGCACCCCTGCAAATAATGCTTTATGGAAAAAGATTCATTTCTAACCTTATTTATGGTTAAACAACATGTAGGCTGAAAACTTTTTGGTCTGATACATAGATGTTGCCCTTTTCAAAAAATCCATATGATTTTTAGGAAGTACCAACCTTCAAATGATACGTGTCAAAATTTCATGATATTTTGACGATTGGTTTACAAGTTACAGTGGTTTTAGTGACGCTACTTTTGATATTTTCAAAACAGTGGAAAAAATCGAATTTCATGTGTTGATTAAACATGGTTTTTTGATGGGAAAAAATACCGTTCTAGTACACCACTCATCATTTACTGGTATGCTGAATTTAAAAGCGGTCGTACAGATACAAATGATGCTAAATGCTCTGGACGCCCAAATGAGGTGATTACATTGGAAAACATCAAAAAAACCCCGCAACATTGTTTTGAATGACCGTAAAATGAAATTGCGTGATATAGCTGACACCCTAAAGTTATCAAAAAAACGTGTTGGTCATATTTTGCATGAACATTTCGGCATGAGAAAGCTCTGTTAGAAATGGGTACCGCGTTGGGTCACAGGGGACCAAAAACAACAACGTGTTGATGATTCTGAGCGCTGTTTGTACCTGTTTAAGCACAATAAAAAGGTTTTTCATACGATATGTGACAATGGATGAAACATGGATTCACCACTACACACCGGAATCAAATCGGCAGTGAGCTGAGTGGACAACAGCCGGTGAAAACCGCCTGAAGCGACCAAAGACACAATAGTCGGCCGGGAAGGTTTTGGCCTCTGGATCTCAGGATGCGCATGGAATAATTTTCATCGACTGTGGCGTGGCCTTCATGATTAACAAACGTATAGCCCCACACATAGAATTATTCAAAGCTATATCGGATAGAATAGTATATATCAACCTGAAAATCAACAAGAAAACAAATATAAAAATAATTCAGGTTTACGCCCCAACCAGTACACATGCAGATGAAGAAGTAGGTCTACGAGGCTGGTTTGAAAAGTCCGTGCAAAAATAAAAACTATTTATGTGTTTGGGGTAAACCTTTTTTAATTTTCGACATAGTCTCCTTTTAGGCTTATACACTTCGTCCAACGATGTTCTAGTTTGTTGAGCCCTTCCGAATAATAGGATTTGTCCAAGTCTGCAAAATATCCATTAGTGTCTGCAATCACCTCCTTGTTTGAATAAAATCTTTGTCCCGCCAGCCATTTCTTCAAATTGGAGAACAGTAGTCCGAGGGAGCCAAGTCTGGAGAATAGGGGGATGTGAAACGAGTTGGAATCCTATTTCCATTAATTTTGCGACCACAACTGCTGAGGTGTGTGCTGATGCGTTGTCGTGATGGAAAAGGACTTTCTTGTGGGCCAATCGCGGACGTTTTTCTTGCAGCTCGGTTTTCAAACGGTCCAATAACGATGAATAATATTCACCTGTAATAGTTTTACCCTTTTCCAGATAGTCGATGAGGATTATCCCTTGCGAATCTCAAAAGACAGTCGCCATAACCTTTCCGGCCGAAGGAACGGTCTTCGCCTTTTTTGGTGCAGATTCCCCCTTGGTAACCCATTGTTTAGATTGTTGTTTGGTTTCAGGAGTATAGTAATGTATCCATGTTTCATCCCCAGTGACGAAACGATGCTTAAAGTCCTCCGGATTCTTCTGGAACAGCTGCAAACCATCCTTGCAACACTTCACATGATTCCGTTTTTGGTCAAGCGTGAGCAATCGCGGCACCCATCTTGCGGATAGCTTTCTCATGTCTAAATGTTTATGCAAAATATTATGTACCCGTTCAGTCGAGATGCCCACAGCACTAGCAATCTCACGCACCTTAACTCTTCTGTCATCCATCACCATATCATGGATTTGATCAATGATTTCTGGAGTCGTAACCTCCACAGGCCGTCCAGAACGTTCAGCGTCACTTGTGCCCATATGGCCAGTCGGAAAATTTTGAAACCACTTATAAACTGTTCTAATCGAAGGTGCAGAGTCACCATAATGTTTATCAAGCTTCTCTTTAGTCTCCTGAGGCGTTTTGCCTTTCATAAAGTAATGTTTAATCACCACACGAAATTCTTTTTCGTCCATTTCTTGAAAATCACTCGACTTCCTTGATTCACACGAATGCCAAACACAAAGAAATAGACCAATATGGCTGAAATTTGGTGTGCATTCATTCAAGAGATGCTACTAACTAAACATGATCTCGATACGCGCCGGTGATGCCATCTCTCGGACTTTGCACGGACTTTTCAAACCAGCCTCGTATTCTATGAAGAACTAAGAAATGCAATCCAAGATCTACCTACATCATTTAAAATCAATTCGAAGGTCGGTGTAAAACAGAAAGAGTGTGAGACACAAATGGAAGATTATGGCTTTGGGAGTCGAAACGAATGAAGAAAAGTATTGATGAATGATGATTATGAGTTTGGATTATATATGATGAAGTCGCTCCGAACAGAACTACAAAAAACAAAATGAAATCGATTATATTCTATCGGACTGTAAAAATATTGTGCAAGATGTTACAGTCGTGAATTCCTTTGACACTGGAAGTGATCACAAAATGGTTAGATCAAAGATAGTAATAAATAAAAAATTACAGAAACAGAAGATGTATTCCAAAAAGAACATACGAGTAACATACGAGACGTAAAAGAAATAGGAAACGATCTTGAAACAACCGTAGCAAAAAGACTAGAAATGAGAGAAATTGGTGAGGAATCTACAATGGATCAGCTGGGGTTCCAATCCATGGGAAGAAATATTCTAATTTTTGTCCTCAAAATTTGCTATGTAGGTTTCGCACTAGTTCACGATTCCAAATTCAGCTTAGTGTGAAGCATGAATGTTGAGTGTTAAATAAGTGTCTGTTCAGTTACAGAATAAACGCTTTACTCTAGTTATAACCTCATATATTAGCTCTGCCTTAGTTGTTTTTTCCTGTTGGTCAGTTTTCAAGGCTTCTTTTATACCCAGATGCTTATGTTTCGCTGCTTTGTTTAATACTCAATCCGTATCTAATTGAAGTTAGCCTACTCCACAGTATATTCGGTACAAGAATGTATTATTCACTGAGGTAGCCGTTACTTGATGGAAATTCATTGTAAATTAATACCGAAGTAAAACAATAGATGTTTTAGAATTCCACTATATTTATAAACCGTAACAATTGTTTCGACATACAATGTCTTCATCAGACGGATGATAACTTTAAACTAATTTTAAATTAGAACATATTAGCCCATATATACCTTTAGGAGTAGTAAATTACAAGATTAAATTATAAAATAATAAACACTTAATATTATTGTACAAAAGAAGGGGGTAGTACCTGTCATTTGTGGGTTTTCACAAAATTAAAATATAGATAACAATAAATAAGTTGTACCATACTTAAATGATGGATTAATAATGGGTTATTCCGGATAAAGGTTTAATAATGGGGAATTGTTTGTTTCTATTTGTTGATTTAAGAGGAGATTTGAATTTTTGTATTTGTTTATTTCTAAGCTTTCTAAGTAATTTAATTTCTTGGATTTTTTGTCATAATGAAGTATTTTGAAATTATCGTCAAAGACGTGATTTGTTGAAATTAAATGTTCTGCATAATGGGATATGATATTTTGTTTGGTATAGCTTCTTTTGTGTTCGTTGATTCTTTTTTGAAAAGATCTGCCTGTTTGGCCTATGTAAAATTTTGGACAAGAACCACAATTGAGTTTATAAATTCCCGATTTTGCTTTTTTGTTACTTTTTATTTTTATTATTTTTTATTATGTTAGAGAGTTTATTATTAGTTCTGAAAGCAATATTTAGACCTATTTTAGTTAATTCTTTAGAAATAAACTGTGTAATTTGTCCGGTGTAAGTGATAGTTTTATAACTTTCTTTATTCTTTTTTGGTTTAGGATATAACTTGTTGATTGCTAGTTGATATGTTTTTTTATTAATCATTCTGTCTAAGATATCTGGTTGGTATCCATTGTTAACCGCTATTTGTTTTATTATATTCATTTCTATAGAATAATTCTCTTCTGACATAGGTACATGTAAAAGTCGATGGATGAATGAATTAAAAGCTGCCATTTTGTGTGAATATGGATGATTTGAGTTATTATGTATTACTGTATCTGTATGTGATGGTTTATGGTAAATTGAAAAATTGTGTTTATTATTAATATTTTTAATTGTTAAATCTAGGAAGTTAATTGTTTTTTCTTGTTCAATTTCTATGGTAAATTTAATATTGGAATGGATAGTATTAATATGGTTGAGAAATTGTTGTAGTTGTCTATCTGTTCCAGAAAAACAAACTAATATATCGTCTACATACCTATGCCAGTACAGAAAATATTTACTAATTGGGTGTTTGAGAATTAGGGATTCTAAATTATCCATGAAAATTTCGGCTAACAATGGACTTAACGGATTCCCCATTATTAAACCTTCCTTAGCCATATAAAATATGTCATTAAATTCAAAGTAATTTTGATCTAAACAAACTAATAGACAATCTAGGATTTCTTGTTTGATTATTATATTAATTCTATTTTTAGTGAGTAGACCTTCTACTAAACTTATTACTTCATTAGGTGGTATACTCGGAAATAAATTTTGGACGTCAAAAGATATAAGTTTAGCGTTTTTTGGAATCTGTAAGTGTTGAATTTTATTGATAAGTTCGTAAGAATTAAGAATATTGTGTTGTGCTTGAAAGTTGCAATATTTTTGTATGATGTCTATTAGTTTGTTTGATAGTTTAACAGAAGGAGCAGTAACAAAAGATACAACCGGTCTAATAGGGGAAATTATTCTTATGGAGTTTAATTAGTGAATATAATTTAGGGGCCTGCGGATTCATTAGTATTAAATTTCTTTTTTCGAAATCATTAAAAAGTGAAAGGTCTTTAATAACATTTTTGGTAAGTTTTTGAAAATGTTCTGTTGGGTCAAATTTCAAAATGTTGAAATTATTGATATTAAGAAAATTGATTGTTTTAGAGATATACTGTTCTTTTGTTACCGCTACTATCGATTTACCTTTGTCTGCTCTAGTGAGAATGATGTCTTCACTTTCTATTTTCTGACTGACAATGGATACCAACCAGATATCTTAGACAGAATGATTAATAAAAAAACATATCAACTAGCAATCAACAAGTTATATCCTAAACCAAAAAAGAATAAAGAAAGTTATAAAACTATCACTTACACCGGACAAATTACACAGTTTATTTCTAAAGAATTAACTAAAATAGGTCTAAATATTGCTTTCAGAACTAATAATAAACTCTCTAACATAATAAAAAATAATAAAAATAAAAGTAACAAAAAAGCAAAATCGGGAATTTATAAACTCAATTGTGGTCCTTGTCCAAAATTTTACATAGGCCAAACAGGCAGATCTTTTCAAAAAAGAATCAACGAACACAAAAGAAGCTATACCAAACAAAATATCATATCCCATTATGCAGAACATTTAATTTCAACAAATCACGTCTTTGACGATAATTTCAAAATACTTCATTATGACAAGAAATCCAAGAAATTAAATTACTTAGAAAGCTTAGAAATAAACAAATACAAAAATTCAAATCTCCTCTTAAATCAACAAATAGAAACAAACAATTCCCCATTATTAAACCTTTATCCGGAATAACCCATTATTAATCCATCATTTAAGTATGGTACAACTTATTTATTGTTATCTATATTTTAATTTTGTGAAAACCCACAAATGACAGGTACTACCCCCTTCTTTTGTACAATAATATTAAGTGTTTATTATTTTATAATTTAATCTTGTAATTTACTACTCTCCTAAAGGTATATATGGGCTAATATGTTCTAATTTAAAATTAGTTTAAAGTTATCATCCGTCTGATGAAGACATTGTATGTCGAAACAATTGTTACGGTTTATAAATATAGTGGAATTCTAAAAAGAATGTATTATAGAGAAGTTAAGGAACCACTTTGCCTTTTCGTATTGGAACTTTTATTGTCTTAATTCTGGGAGACTCTTTAAGTTAGCTCTTAGTTCTCCATGCTGACATAATATACCTCAATACGGACGTCAATTTTACGAAAGTTTATGAAGTTAATAATACCTTATTACACTGTAAGGGATTTATAAAATCTTATATTCTTGGAGAGATGTAGTCATCATCATCAGATTCACTGCTGGACATAGACCTCCTTCATTCTAATTCAGTTACTTCGGTCTTGAATTGTTTCAATCCAGTTCCTAGTAGCTCGCTTCAAATCATCAGACCATTTTGAGGGGGTCTCACTTTACTTCTGTAGGCTTCTTTGTCGGAGTCTCCTCTCCAGTCCATCTGTTGTCCCGAGTCATCGATACATGACTTGCCCAGTTCTACTTTAGCCTCATTATAAGGTCCATTGCATCTGCTATTTTTGTTCTACACCTTATATCAGCATGGAGATGACTGGGTACTAGATTTGACATGAATTGGCTCTTTTCAAAATTTATATTCAATGCTATTTATTTAGTGTATTTATCATTTTACAAGCATGGTCTACACGATCTGTTATTATAGTCCAGTGCAATTAGTGATTAAAAATGAAAAATGACGAAACCTAGATATAATGAACGGATTTGAATGATTTTTTTTTTTAGGTTTCTAATGCCATAAACTACAAGTTTACCCACTGAAAATTACCGCAATTTTAGAAATCCATTAATTAAAAAAAAATCAAAATTTTTAATTATTTCTTTTAAAAATACAATTATTGGAATTTTTAAATATTTCTTTTAAGAAGATAAAGAATATTATAGTTTTCGAGGTTGTCTACAAAGAATTTGTAAAAAATAAAACTTCTTAAAATTAGTTCGAAGATGGCAGAAGCTCCAAAAAGCAAAATAAATAGAAGAAACGTTACATAATACAAATATGTCAATTTTTTATTAGTGTTCAGTCACCCGATTTTCTCCGAAATTATTTGACTTAGAAAGTTGAAATTTGGTACTAATATAGGAATTGATGGCCTCATCAGAGCCGTGTAGTTTTGAAAGTTAAATTTTAATTTAAGGGGTTAGTTTTGAGGGGTGAAATCGGAAGTAAAAAAAAAAAAAAATTACTTCGAGTGTGGTGTCAAATGAAAGCTTATGAAAACACGAGTAATATATATATATATATATATATATATATATATATATATATATATATATATATATATATATATATAATACTTGCACGCACTTTTCTCTGTATTATTTTTAAAAAATCGTGAAAAATCGCTGTCCCCCTACCTTATCTCGAAAAGTACTGATCAAAAAATTTTAAAAAAATTCTGGAATATTCTTCACGGGATATAGATTGAACGAAAATTATCACGCGTGCATTACCTTTAATAATTTATCTGGTATATAGAAAAAACAAAAATTTCAAGATCATCAGTTTTCAGTAAAGATTGAAAACAAGCTTTGTTGAAAACTCATTTGGGGTGTGTTTTGTGAAGTTACTGATCATTTTATACCACCGTAACAAAATTTATTATTTTGAAAGCAATTAACGTACGGAACACTAATTGTGCAAGTTTAATTTGTACTTGACCGGTTATTTTATAGAAAATAATTTATTAACAACTTATGCTGAATAATAATTATTAAAAATTCTTAATTTCTAGTAAAAGAATAATCTTGTATACTAATTTTCTTCGACGTTTTCGTTTTCAACTCCATTCATGAATATTACTGGTGGAGCATTTACGTTGTAAACAATATAAACCTGCATCCACAAGCAGAGTCACACCCAGTTTTACGTAAACAAAATTTTCAATAAATTTTTAGGAGTGGGTGGTTGGTTCATTTCAACTGGTACAAGTGAATTATCTTTCTTTTTCCATCCCCATTCTTCAGACAACTTATCATGTCCCATCCATAACTGTACTTGTAAATACACTTTTTTTATATGCTCTAAACTAGCATCGAGTGTAGGTATGAATGAAACCAAGTTGGCACAGCTATTTTTACTTGTAGCTTTGAGAAACGATTGGTATCGAAAATTATTTATATTTTCTTGATTTTTCGTAGCATCATATATATGTAATGCATAAAATACCCGATTGCAAAATAATAGTGACGTGAGCATTTTCATCCGTAAAGATAATAGCAGCATCTTGTAAATCTTTACGATTTTCGAATAATTTAGTAAATTTATTTTTACGCCTTTTGTAAAACGCTGAAGTTGTATGTAAAAACAGAATATGCTTCTTACACATTGCTAATGTTTGTTCAAGGCTTTTATTAGAAAACATTTTTGTAGATATCCTGCCTTTTGCTGGTTTGAGAAAATATATTTCTCTATGAGGAGGTGTTAAGGCTAAAGCTAAAACTAAAACATCAATATCTTCAGCAACAACAACAGTATTTTCTGATTCAGTATTAATTACAGTTTGTATGATTAATGTATCAGCATCACCTTCTGCTTGACACGAGAAAATATTGTTATCAGCTAGTTTCTTCCTTAACATTTCGGTGAATCTGTTTGTGTTGTTGCTGTTTGCAAGGAACTTTTCTTGGCGAATTTTTAAAGGCATATTTTTATCAAAAATTAAATTTGGTGAGGCATTTTTCAATGATCGACGATATCTTTCAGCTGATTTAGTGCAGTTGGTGTTGCGATATCCGTCAAAAACGACAAAAATATTGTTTCCATAATTATTTCTTAATATCGTGTATAATGATTGCATATCGCCTCGAACTTTTCATTTAATTGCTCTTTGCAACTATGTAATAACATTTCGCCATCAGTAACATACGAAAATGTTTTGTTATCATTTACACCAATATTGAGCTGTGTAAATAAATCATAAAAATTTGATTAAGTTGTCATTCGCATTAAACCTTGATTGAAGACAGTTACAGGATATGGAGCTAACTCAAAATTCATGAATGTTTTAAGTTCTTCCTCCCTTTTCTATACCTGCAATACTTACTTTTCAAGAACGTTTGCGGTCCCTTTCTATACTTTATATAGAAATTAAATAATTCTCGAGTGAAAATATAACTATAAGTGTACAAAGAATTTACTATGCTAGAAGTAACGCCATTTTCAGGGGAGTACTCTTAAAAAAAAAATAATTAGCAGAAACTTTCCAAGAGTCAACTTTTTACTTTTTAGTATAAGTATAAAAAATCTTGAAACATTCAAATCCATTCACTCTAGCTGTATTCAAATCCATTCACTTTAGCTTGATTATTAGAACAATATCATCGACGAACCTCAGATGGTTAAACATTTCACCATTAATGTTAATACTCCTTTCAGATCAATCCAATTTCTTGAACGTGTATTCTAAAAGTGTTATAAAAAGTTTGGGGAGATGATATTCCCTTGTCTTACAAACTATTCCTATTCCAATTCTTTCTACTTTGCTGTGGTGGGTCACCGATGCTCTGGCGTCGTTGTAAATCTGTGTCAGGATGTTCATATACCTTGAATAAACACGGCATTCAGTAAGTGCTTCAAAGAGTCTATTATGGTGGACTAAATCAAACGCTTTCTCGTAATCGATAAATATAAGAACCGTTTGTTATACTAGATACATTCCTAGTATGGAAAGATCTGGTTATCGCTTCCGCGAAGAAAGCCAACCAACTCCTCGGCAAGCTCTACCCTCTACTCAAGTCCAGCACACTGTCAATTCGAGCAAGTTGACAATCTACAAGCTGACCATCCGAGCCAGACTGATTTACTCCACCCCATCATGCTGCCAGATATTACGCATCCGCAGATCCACCCTCCTGGCCATCCAAAACAAGGCCCTCCACATCATCGCCAAAGCTCCATGATTCGTCTGCAACACTCCACCGAGACCTCCAGATGCCCACATCCGTGAATTCATCAGCAACGTTCAGACCAAATTCCTCGATAAAGCCACCCACCACCCCAATTAAGTTAACCTTATTAATATTAAGTTTAATTTTAAATTTGTATTCATTAAATATCTTGAGTTGAAATATCATAAGTTCTCTCAATACACCTATATAAATTCCTTATCTAGGCTAAGTTAATTAGGTTCCTGCCATGAATATATCTTAAGATCTAAACCGTTGTTCTATCATATTATTGTGTAATAGTTATATTTATAGACTAGCTAGTTGCCAATAAATGAAATATGAACTAGATACATTTTTTATATAAGTAGTTTCATTGTGAGGAGATGATCATTAGTCCCATAACCTGCTCTGAATCTAGCCTGCTTACGTGCCTAGTAAAATTCTAGTTTCAGTGTGAAACGGTTTGCCAATATTTTCATTAAAAGTTTGTATATATGAGAGAGGATGCTGATGGGTATGTAATTAGACACATCGGTTGTGTCGCCTTTTTTATGTATCGGGACTATTATGGCGTTGCTCCAAGCTGTTGGTGTTGTATGTACCTTCTCAACTGAACAGTATTTTAAGAGCCCTAATTACTGATTTCCTCGCTTGTTTTAAAACTTCCACCATGATATCATCGTTTCTCTTCTTCATTCCGTGTTTTTTTTTATTTCGTCGGTGGTTATTACGGGAATATCTTCTGAACCCCGATTTTGGTTATGTGCTAGTTCATAAGGCTATTCTTTCTTTTTTCTTCGATGAAGTTCTCTATAAAAGGTTTCCACAATGTGAATTATTTCATTTTTGTTTGTCGTCATAGTTCCTACATTATTCTTTAATTTCTGTATGTAGTAAGTTGTGGAATATATATATATATATATATATATATATATATATATATATATATATATATATATATATATATATATATATATATATATATATACGAGGCTGGTTTGAAAAGTCCGTGCAAAGTCCGAGACATGGCACCACCGGCGCGTATCGAGGTCATGTTTAGTTAGTAGCATCTCTTGAATGAACGCACACCAAGTTTCAGCCATATTGATCTATTTCTTTGTGTTTGGCATTCGTGTGAATCAAGGAAGTCGAGTGATTTTCAAGAAATGGACGAAAAAGAATTTCGTGTGGTGATTAAACATTACTTTATGAACGGCAAAACGCCTCAGGAGACTAAAGAGAAGCTTGATAAACATTATGGTGACTCTGCACCTTCGATTAGAACAGTTTATAAGTGGTTTCAAAATTTTCCGACTGGCCATATGGGCACAAGTGACGCTGAACGTTCTGGACGGCCTGTGGAGGTTACGACTCCAGAAATCATTGATCAGATCCATGATATGGTGATGGATGACAGAAGAGTTAAGGTGCGTGAGATTGCTAGTGCTGTGGGCATCTCGACTGAACGGGTACATAATATTTTGCATAAACATTTGGACATGAGAAAGCTATCCGCAAGATGGGTGCCGCGATTGCTCACGCTTGACCAAAAACGGAATCGTGTGAAGTGTTGCAAGGATGGTTTGCAGCTGTTCCAGAAGAATCCGGAGGACTTTAAGCGTCGTTTTGTCACTGGATACATTACTATTCTCCTGAGACCAAACGACAATCTAAACAATGGGTTACCAAGGCGGAATCTGCACCAAAAAAGGCGAAGACCGTTCCTTTCGGCCGGAAAGGTTATGGCGACTGTCTTTTGGGATTCGCAAGGGATAATCCTCATCGACTATCTGGAAAAGGGTAAAACTATTACAGGTGAATATTATTCATCGTTATTGGACCGTTTGAAAACCGAGCTGCAAGAAAAACGCCCGCGATTGGCCACAAGAAAGTCCTTTTCCATCACGACAACGCACCAGCACACACCTCAGCAATTGTGGTCGCAAAATTAACGGAAATAGGATTCCAACTCGTTTCACATCCCTCCTATTCTCCAGACTTGGCTCCCTCGGACTACTATTTGTTCCCCAAGTTGAAGAAATGGCTGGCGGGACAAATATTTTATTCAAACGAGGAGGTGATTGCAGACACTAATGGATATTTTGCAGACTTGGGCAAATCCTATTATTCGGAAGGGATCAACAAACTAGAACATCGTTGGACGAAGTGTATAAGCCTAAAAGGAGACTATGAAAAATAAAAAAGGTTTACCCCAAACACATAAGTAGTTTTTATTTTTGCACGGACTTTTCAAACCAGCCTCGTATAATTAAAATAATAATAATATAGCTCCGGGATTATACGTCTCCCAAACTTATCACGAAGCGATAACCACCCCCTAAAAGGGGGTTGAAATTCATGTTGGTGCTTTTACCAGTTATTGGAATATAATTAACCAAAGTACTTATCGGTAGTTAGGTGCCCAAGTATTTAAGCATGCAATAAAAAATATTCTGTGTAAGTATAAAAATAAAGCAAAAACCTATAATATGCTTAGTTCAAATCAGAAGAGCGATGGTTTCAACTTTTAGTTTCGCCCCGGTCAAACTTCGCGGAATCTGTAAATCTGCATTTTTCCTGCGAGAAGAAACAATGATTCTTAACATCCACGATGCCCTAGTGCATCAACAACCAACAAGCCAAGTCCGTGAAATTGTGGAAGCTTGTGCCAACATGACTGGAGTTGAATCAGCAGCTATTTATCGATTTCTAAAAGAAAGAAAACGCAGTCCTTGCAACGAACCTCAGAGTCACAAAGGAAAGGAGCCCTTAGAGGTCAATGAAGACTTTAAAAACGCAATAAGAAGAAAAGTACACCATTTTTTTTATTAAGAAGGAAATACTTGCACTACATAAAGTTTTGTAAGAAATCAGAGAAGACCAGGACTTTCCAGATTTAAAAAAATGAAAATTATGGAAAATCTTTCTTAACCTGAATTTTCGTTGAGAAAAACATAATAGAAAATCTGTTCTTATCGATAAAACAGAAATAAATTGTTGGAGAAGAGAATATCTACGACCAATCAGAAAATTTCGAGCCGAAGAAAGAAATATTTTTTATCTAGATGAGACTTGGGTTAATGAGGGACACACAGTGAAAAAGTTTTGGACTGACAAAAACATTAAGAGTGCCAAACAAGCTTTTATGGAAGGTTAGTCAACTGGATTACCTCTCCCATCAGGAAAAGGTCGCAAACTAATTATAGCACATATTGGTAGTTAAAACAGATTTCTCCACAGTGGTTTGTTGGAATTCGAATCAAAGTCAACTAAAGATTACCATGAGGCGATGACGGCCGATGTTTCTGAGGAGTACTTCCAACAAATGATTGAATGTATATCCGCAGAATCAGTTATTGTATTAGACAATCCCTCTTACCATTCTCGATTATTAGAACGATTTCCGATAAATTCATGGAAGAAAGCGGATATGCTTCAATCGATAAGAGCCAAAAATCTCAAAAATAAAGATGGTATATTAAAAGCGGAACGTCTGAAAATTACGAAACAAAATAAGACACGCAGTCGATGAGATGGCAAAGGAACGGAATATCACAGTACTTAGATTACCTCCATATCATCGCGAATTAAATCACATAGAACTAATTTGGGCACAAATGAAAGGTTTCGTTGCAAGGGAAAACACCACGTTCAAACTTCAAGACGTAAGGCAATTATTACTCGCCGGAATAGAGAGGATTAAAAAGGATAATTGGAAAAATGCCATTCGACATATTATAGAAGAAGAAAATAAAATGTGGAAACTTGACGAATACGAGGCTGGTTTGAAAAGTCCGTGCAAAAATAAAAACTACTTATGTGTTTGGGGTAAACCTTTTTTATTTTTCGACATAGTCTCCTTTTAGGCTTATACACTTCGTCCAACGATGTCATAGTTTGTTGATCCCTTCCGAATAATAGGATTTGTCCAAGTCTGCAAAATATCCATTAGTATCTGCAATCACCTCCTCGTTTGAATAAAATCTTTGTCCCCCCAGCCATTTCTTCAAATTGGGGACCAAATAGTAGTCCGAGGGAGCCAAGTCTGGAGAATAGGGGGGATGTGAAACGAGTTGGAATCCTATTTTCATTAATTTTGCGACCACAACTGCTGAGGTGTGTGCTGGTGCGTTGTCGTGATGGAAAAGGACTTTCTTGTGGGCCAATCGCGGGCGTTTTTCTTGCAGCTCGGTTTTCAAACGGTCCAATAACGATGAATAATATTCACCTGTAATAGTTTTACCCTTTTCCAGATAGTCGATGAGGATTATCCCAAAAGACAGTCGCCATAACCTTTCCGGCCGAAGGAACGGTCTTCGCCTTTTTTGGTGCAGATTCCCCTTGGTAACCCATTGTTTAGATTGTTGTTTGGTCTCAGGAGTATAGTAATATATCCATGTTTCATCCACAGTGACGAAACGACGCTTAAAGTCCTCCGGATTCTTCTGGAACAGCTGCAAGCCATCCTTGCAACACTTCACACGATTCCGTTTTTGGTCAAGCGTGAGCAATCGCGGCACCCATCTTGCGGATAGCTTTCTCATGTCCAAATGTTTATGCAAAATATTATGTACCCATTCAGTCGAGATGCCCACAGCACTAGTAATCTCACGCACCTTAACTCTTCTGTCATCCATCACCATATCATGGATTTGTTCAATGATTTCTGGAGTCGTAACCTGCACAGGCCGTCCAGAACGTTCAGCGTGACTTGTGCCCATATGGCCAGACCGAAAATTTTGAAACCACTTATAAACTGTTCTAATCGAAGGTGCAGAGTCACCATAACGTTTATTAAGCTTCTCTTTAGACTCCTGAGGCGTTTTGCCTTTCATAAAGTAATGTTTAATCACCACACGAAATTCTTTTTCGTCCATTTCTTGAAAATCACTCGACTTCCTTGATTCACACGAATGCCAAACACAAAGAAATAGACCAATATGGCTGAAACTTGGTGTGCGTTCATTCAAGAGATGCTACTAACTAAACATGACCTCGATACGCGCCGGTGGTGCCATCTCTCGGACTTTGCACGGACTTTCCAAACCAGCCTCGTACATCGAAGAAACTGAGCAAATGGAACTGTTAATTGCCAATTTAAGAGAAGTCGAGCCTTCAGATTTTGAAGATGATGATTGTTTTTGATTGTAATTAAAGTACTTTATATATCGTGAATTGTGAATTTGTATATATACATAGATCTATAGAGTAAAACATTTTGGTAATAAATCTTATATTTTTATAACTTGATTTTTAAGATAATTTTATTTATTAAACACTAAAAGCAGTTTACGCTCGGACGGCTATGCTACCGTTGAACCCCCATTTACATTTTATGACTCTATACTATAGCAGAGGTTTTCTGCCTAAAATAGGGTGAACTCTTAAAAATAATTCAAAACAGGATGCAAAATCCAGTAAAATGCATAAGAAATCTCTTTTTTTTTTGGATGCACCCTAACATGTATTTGCATCTACAATTAGAGAATTCTGTTATCAACTGCAAACACACTAACACTTTAGATTTTTAATTAGCTTTAATTTAACACCTTTTACGTTAAATTTGCTTTTTTTGTCTCCAAGTTACGGTTGCAAAAACGGGCTAAATTCACACTTTTTTGCGGTTACTCTTTATTTGTTCAAATCTCATTTTAATTTAATTTTCCATTCTGAAACTATTGAGCTAAACATGGGTCAAAATGCAGCTGAACACCGGGTATACTCGAGAAAATCTTTAATGAAAGTGATGGGCGTTCTTATAATTTATGATAGTTTCTTGGAATTTAAGGTATATATTAATATAATTAATAATGAACCAACAGGTTTTAATGATCTATAAAATCTTCAGTCTCTTAATAAATATGTAGTAAAAAATATACATTAAAGGCACATTAATAAAAATCTCTGTTAACAATTTATTAACTATAATATATCATTAATATTTATGTTTGTTATTTTGTTAAGAAATAATGACAATTAAGCTTAGCATCATATCAGGTATAATTTTTATTCGTATTTCACTTTTACTTTGTTTTGACTTGATAGAGACCAGAACAATAAAATAGATGTAGCTATGATTTACCGCCTTACGCCACTGTAGAGGCATGAAAATGAAGCAACTTTTAAACATTTTTTCTCGGTTTGAAAAACTTTTTTATTCAAAAAATGAACTATACCACATACATGTTTTATTGTACTAAAAGTGATTAGGCCTAAAATGTGTGCATTTTTGCATCCAAAAAAACAACTTGGAAAAATTCTCATAATGTTGTCGAAACTATACAATATTACCCAATCTCTTTTACCTTCTTATCCTATTAAAATTGATAGTAATAAAAAAACAACTTAATTTTCATATTCCTACGTCCAAGAACCCTGAAAAGGACATATAGCACGATATATACAGCATCTTTTCTAACCCCCACCCTACCCCATTAACTCCTTATATATTTTACTATAAATATTATATTTACCTTATAATCATCAACCAAAAAAGCTGAAAAAACTCTAAAAATAAAGGGTGTTTTTTATAGAGGTATAAAACTTTAAGTTGGCAACACTTTTTTAACTGGCGGCCATTTTGTCAGCTGTCAAGTGATTTATGTTTAGTTTGGTTTGGCATTTCAACATGAATAGACTGACGCCTGAACAACGCTTCCAAATTGTGCAAATTTATTTTGAAAATCATGGTTCTGTTCGAAATACGTATCGCGCACTACGTCCATTTTACGGTCAACATAATCGTCCATCAGAGCAATTAATTCAATTAACTATGGAACGTTTTCGCACCACGTTTACTCTAAATGATAATACGCATCCACAGCGACGTCGTACAGTGCGTACAGAAGAAGTCATTGCTGCTGTAGAGCGTAGCGTAGAGGAAGACCCGAATCAGTCTATCCGCCATCGTGCACAGGAATTGGATATGTGTCCATCCACTTTATGGAAGATTTTGCGGAAAGATCTTGGTTTGCGTGCTTACAAAATCCAACTCGTGCAACAATTGAAGCCACACGATCACCTAGCAAGGCGTAGATTCGGTGAATGGGCCCAAAACAAGATCGCCGTTGATCCCGATTTTCATAAGCGAATTTTGTTTAGTGATGAAGCTCACTTTTGTTTGAATGGATACGTCAATAAACAAAACTGCCGTATTTGGAGTGATGATAATCCTCAAGTGTATGTTGAGACAACGTTACATCCAGAAAAACTGACTGTTTGGTCTGCTTTATGGGCTGGTGGAATCATTGGTCCGTACTTCTTTAAAAACGATGCTGGTCAGAACGTTACAGTCAATGGTGACCGCTATAGAACCATGATTACTGACTTTTTCGTTCATCAATTGAACAACCATGATGTGCAGGAGCTGTGGTTTCAACAAGACGGCGCAACATGTCACACAGCTCGTGCCACAATTGATTTATTGAAGGAAACGTTTGGTAACCGCATAGTTTCACGTTTCGGACCCGTGAATTGGCCCCCAGGATCGTGCGATATAACGCCGCTAGACTATTTTCTGTGGGGATATGTGAAGTCGCTAGTCTACGCCGATAAGCCCGAAACGATTGACCACTTGGAGGACAACATTCGCCGCGTTATTGCCGATATACGGTCACAAATGTTGGAAAAAGTCATCGAAAATTGGACCTCCAGATTAGACTACGTCCGAGCCAGCCGTGGCGGTCATATGCCAGAAGTCATATTTAAATTATAATGCCAGAAGATTATCTTTCGAATAAAGTAAATTTCATGTCAATTTAAAAAATTCATCTTTGTTTTATTCCATTTTAAAGTTCTATACCTCTATAAAAAAACACCCTATACTATTAAAAGTACATAATATTTAACTCCCATCAATTTCACCCTCTTTTTGGGTTAAAAGTTTAAAAAATGAAAAAATAACCTAATTTTTGAGTTCCTCGAATCCAAAAACCTTGAAATGCACATATAGCTTTCTAATCTCCTTCTCCACCCCTTGGTATTTTACTATATATATTTGCATAAAATATTTGTTTATTGTCTCAACAAAATGCAAGAAATAATTGCCATATTACTATAAAAGCAATACAAAATTTATCGACACCCACCCCCTTTAAAGGACATCGCTCAAAAACTATAGACTGTAGCCCCTCCTTAGGTATTATATATATATATATATATATATATATATATATATATAATATATATATATATATATATATATATATACAGTCCCTGGCCAAATTATTAGATGCACTGCAAGATTTCATGTAAAATATTAATTACCGAGTGATATTGTACCGTTTTATTATTTTAAATTGATTTGTTTTTTATTTTTATATTATCTAATCAATTACCTATTTACTTGACATAAATAAAACGGCATTAATTTAGAAAAGCATAAGTTTATTAAGTTTTAAAGAAAAGTGAAATTAATGTTAGTAAAAGTCAATATTTAATTGAGCCACCTTTAGCCGCTATCAAAGCTTTAATTCTGCGCGGCATGCTATCAATGCAAGATTGTACTGTCTCCTGCATTTGAGGATGATGATTCCACACATGAATAATCTTTTCTAGGAGCTGGGTTTTGTTGGTAATCACATCTTTAGCCACTTCTCTTTTCATCAGCTCCCACACATTTTCAATGGGGTTCATATCAGGACCAATCGAACAGAGGGATATTTTTTTCTGCCAAAAAAGCTTTAACAGACCAAGCAGTGTGGCAGGGAGCTCCATCTTGCATGAAAGTGAATGGTTCCCCATTTGGAAACCATTCTCTGAGCTGCGGAATCAACCGATTTTGTAATACTTCTTTGTACTGATCTTGCCTCATTATTCCTTTGACGACGTACAGACGTCCAGTGCCCTTGCCGCTGATGACTGATCAAATCATCACTTTGGTGGGATGTTTAACCGTCGGGACGACACAATCAGGATGAAACTTTTCTCCATGACGACGACGCACATACTGAGCTTTATTCTGCAAAATTTCGAATATGCTTTCGTCACTGAAGCAGACCTGTCAAAAATAGGAAAAATATATAAACTTCCATGTTTATTTGCTTTATTTAACTGAAAATGATAATAATGTATCAATTATTGATTAAATTGCTGTATCTTACCGATCTCCAGAAGTCCACATCTTTGTCTTGCCATTGTTTGGCCCACTTCAGGCGCTTTGCTTTCATTGCAGCTGTTAACTTGGGCTTCCTGGCGGGGCGACAGGCCTTAAAATCTAATTCTTTCAATTATCTTCGAACAGTGCGCTCAGAAGCATTTACGCTAGCATCCTGGAGTTGTGATTTTATTACCTTTGTGGTAGCAAATCTGTTTTCTACACAAATTTTCTTCAAACATCTCTCTGACCGTGGAGTGAAAATTGGTTTTCTACCGCATCTTTTCTTTCTTTTCGGGCTTAATTCCTTCCCTGACTCAATTTTCTTTTTTTATGCGTCGTACACTAGCTTCAGAAACCTCCAATCTTCGTGATATTTCTCGGTTTGTAAATGTTTTCGCAATCACAAGGGCCTTCACTTCAGCTTTTTTACGTGGTGAAAGATCGCCTTTTCTACCCATAATGAAAATAGTCCAATTACTTTTTTAAAACACTGCATACAAAATAAACTAATAACTGAGTAGTATAAAACTGTTAAACAAACAATCACAGTCCATAACGCCACAGAAACACGTCCGTACCTGACTCGATTCCGATCGCGACTGATACAGGTTTGTACTTATTTACGTTCATGTATCACTTTATCAACACAGTGTTGCCATATGTTAAAAATAAATACAAATATGTAGTCTACAACAATTCTTTTAAATAAAAATCAATAATATTGTAGTTTAAATATACCATTATTGCATAAAAACTCTTAAGAAACATAAAATTACTAAAAAAATACAGTGCGTCTAATAATTTGGCCAGGGACTGTATATATATATATATATATATATATATATATATATATATATATATATATATATATATATATATATATATAGTATATATATATATATATATATATATATATATATATATATATATATATATATATATATATATATATATATATATATATACAGGCTAAAAGGTTTTTAGTCTAGCTACTTAAAACATATTTTTTTTGCAAAATTCTACTTTATTCATCAACATAGCCTCCTTCAAGATCGATACAATCAGTCCAATACTTTTCTAACATTTCTATAACTTTCTTGTAGAAGGATTTGTCTTTGCCGTCAAAATAGGCCTCCGTTTCCGCGATAACTTCTTCATTGGAGCCAAATCTCTTTCCCGTGAGCATTTTTTTGAGGTCTGCGAATAGATAATAGCTGCTAGGTGACAAATTTGGAGAATACGGTGGATGAGGAAGCAATTCGAACTTCAATTCATGTAATTTTGCCATCGTAATCATTGACTTGTGACACGGCGCATTGTCTGGGTACCGTTTTTTGCGGTTTCTGCCTTCAAATACACCAATAACTTTAAATAATATTCGCTATTGATGTATTTTCCCTTCTCGGCATAGTCGATGAAAATTATTCCATGCGTATCTCAAAATACAGCGGCCAAAAAGTCCGATTGTTGTGTCTTTGGCTGCTTCGGGCGGCTTTCACCGGCTGCTGTCCACTCAGCTGATTGCCGATTTGATTCCGGTGCGTAGTGGTGGATCCATTGTCACATATCGCATAAAAATATCGTTTTTATTTTTGTTTAAACAGGTCCAAACAGCGCTCAGAATCATCAACCCGTTATTGTTTTTAGTCCACTGTGAGTAAACGCGGTACCCATTTAGAATAGAGCTTTCCCATGCCCAAATGTTCATGCAAAATATCACTAACACGTTCTTTTAATATCTCTAGAGTGTCTCACGCAGTTTCACTTTACGGTCATCCAAAACAATTTTGTGGATGTTTTTAATGTTTTCCGGTGTAACCACCTCATTTGGGCGTCCAGGGCGTTCAACATCATTTATGCTTATATGAAAAAAATTTCGTATCGTTTGAAGGTTGATACTTCCTAAAAATCATATGGATTTTTTGAAAAGGGCGACATTTATGTGTCAGACCAAAACCTTTTCAGCTTACGTGGTATATTTGTATACATGTATATATATATATATATATATATATATATATATATATATATATTATATATATATATATATGTATATATATATATATTATATATATATATATATATATATATATATATGTATATATATATATATATATATATATATATATATATATATATATATAATAATTTTTCTGTTGAACCTTTTGTTTACATAAACTTGATTGGTTTTTCTTGGGTACTTAGGTTCTTTTGGAAAACACAAACTAGTCTATTTGACGTTTCGCCTTATTTTTTTTTAGGCATTTTCAAAAATTCTTTATTTTTTAATATTCATTCTAAAATTAGAAAACACAAGGTTAAAATCTTTTAAGTCAATTTACACTTTTAAAAACATATAGCATTTTTACGCACACTCGGACGTTTAAAATATTTACACACGACAAAAATATAAAACAATTTACTAACGTGTATATACCCTGAAAGTCAACTATTTGTGTGTTTGTGAATTTCACATTCTGTATTTCTTTCAGCATATCGTGTCTCCTATTTTTTACTGATTTTTTTAAAATTTTATTATCTATAATGGGTGTCTTAACGAAAAAAACTATTATTGATGTTAAGTATATATACCATTTTGTATTATTAAGAGGATAAGCATGCCAGCATGTTTATTTTTTTAATTAAATTTGTGTAGATATGACTGATTCCTTTTATGTCAGTCCTATCATTCACAGTGTTTTCATCTTTTTTTATTTCAATCATCTCTTTGATTTGTAGTTTGGCATAATTCCGCTCTTTGCAGAGGACCTTGGTTTCATTGAATTTAAAGTCATGTTTTTCTTCTGCTTCGTGTTTACTAAGGACAGTGGAAGCATTCCTAGCATATTTGTGTCCATTTAGTCTGTTTTTTAGTAACTGAGAAGTCACACGGTATTGCATACACAACATTAGATTCATTCATTGTGGGATATGGCTTTTTAAGTTTGTAAATAATGAACTTAGTTTATTTTGAGTTTTATGGCAAACTATAATGTTATATTTTTTCAAGACCCATTTCAGCTTCTCAGAAAGTTCTTTTGTATAAGGAAATGGTAAAAATTTATCACAGTTTTGTTTACTATTTTTGGTGTTGTTTTTTGAGTTATTATAAAACTCTGTCTGGTAACATTTTGTTTTTCAAGAGATTCGTAGATGATTGTTTATTAGCAGCCCAAAATGATAAAATTACCGAATTCTATACAAATTTAATAGCTTCCACAAAAAATTACAATTTACATCAGAAATTGAAAAGGATGGTAAAATAAATTTTCTAGACCTGACTCTTATCAGAAAGCAAGATAAAATCCTTACAGAGTGGTACACAAAACCTTCTTGGTCAGGGAGATATTTGAATTTTCACTCTATTCATGCAATGTCCCAGAAAATCAGCGTTATAGTGGGCCTAACAGACCAAGCAATAAAATTGATTTCCCCTGAACTAAGACCAGACGCGTTAAAAAAAGTAAAAACTGTCTTAATACAAAACAATTTTAAAGAGAATGACATCAATCGAACAATAAAAAAGAGAATATACAAGTTTTATAATAACTCAAAAAACAACACCAAAAATAGTAAACAAAACTGTGATAAATTTTTTTACCCACTTCCTTATACAAAAGAACTTTCTGAGATGCTGAAATGGGTCTTGAAAAAATATAACATTATAGTTTGCCATAAAACTCAAAAAAAGCTAAGTTCATTATTTACAAACTTAAAAAGCTATATCCCCACAATGAATGAATCTAATGTTGTGTATGCAATACCGTGTGCGAATTGTCCGAAGAAATATATTGGCATGACTTCTCAGTTACTAAAAAACAGACTAAATGGACACAAATATACTAGGAATGCTTCCACTGCCTTTAGTAAACACGAAGCAGAAGAAAAACATGACTTTAAATTCAATGAAACCAAGGTCCTCTGCAAAGAGCGGAATTATGCCAAACTACAGATCAAAGAGATGATTGAAATAAAAAAAAGATGAAAACACTGTGAATGATAGGACTGACATAAAAGGAATCAGTCATATCTACACAAATTTAATTAAAAAATAAACATGCTGGCATGCATATCCTCTTAATAATACAAAATGGTATATATACTTAACATCGATAATAGTTTTTTCGTTAGGACACCCATTATAGATAATAAAATTTTAAAAAAATCAGTAAAAAATAGGAGACACGATATGCTGAAAGAAATACAGAATGTGAAATTCACAAACACACAAATAGTTGACTTTCAGGGTATATACACGTTAGTAAATTGTTTTATATTTTTGTTGTGGTGTAAATATTTTAAATGTCCGAGTGTGCGTAAAAATGCTATATGTTTTTAAAAGTGTAAATTGACTTAAAAGATTTTAACCTTGTGTTTTCTAATTTTAGAATGAATATTAAAAAATAAAGAATTTTTGAAAATGCCTAAAAAAATAAGGCGAAACGTCAAATAGACTAGTTTGTGTTTTCCAAAAGAACCTAAGTACCCAAGAAAAACCAATCAAGTTTATATATATATATATATATATATATATATATATATATATATATATATATATATATATACAATAGAACCCCGGTTATTCGAGGTAACGTGGGAGGGCACCCTCCTTGGATAACTGAAAACTCGGACAATCCGGATTTGTTTTTTATTCATTCAAAAAATAATCATCAATACTTTAAACCGATGTATTAACGTTTTTAACATATAAATAGGTACATACATTATAAAACAGTGAAATAGGTATCTATGCGCTTCTGTTTCATATTGCATCTTCTTTTTCTCGCTGCAATGTTTCTCCATCTATTAAGAAGAAGCAAATCCGCTGAGCTTGCCTCTGGTTATTGTTCAATATACCTCAAAGCTTTTTCCAAAGAAGCAAAACCTTCTTGATGAGAGATCTTAGTGGGAGACTGTTTATCTACCGCCGCTTCGTCATCGTCATCTGATTTTTCGGTTTCCTGAAAGGCATTAGTTATTTCTTCAATACTCATTTCTTCTTCTAAATCATCTGCTGTAATCCATTCAACATCTTCTCTTGTCACATTTTCTCAACCTTTTAGTTTTTACATTAATTCAAATAAACTTTTTTCTTTTTGTTCTATCTCGCTGTCAGAATTTGAACAGGACATTTCTCCATGGCTTCTCAATTTCAAAGCTAATTCATTTAATGGAGTATCATCTTCACTGTCATTATAGTCCTCAAAATCATTAACTTTTGACCAAGATTTTTAAATAGTGGTAGTACGCACAGAATCCCAAGCTTGACTTACCCAGTAAATAACATTTTTCAGTGTAACCTTTCTCATACCATTAATAATATCCTCCTTTTCTGTGTATGCCTTGATCCATTGGTTGTATTATGCTGGTTACATTTGGAGGAAAAAATTTTACAACAATTTCGCCCACATGAAGTCCTTCTCCAGGGTGAGAGGGGGCATTATCCATTAACAAAATTGCTTTAATAGGAAGACGGTTTCTGTTCAAACATTTAGTCACAGATGGCACGAACCCTTCTTCAAACCAGTTAGTAAATAAGATCGCACCCATCCATGCGCTCTTCTGACTTTTGTAATAGACTGGTAGGTCTTTGGGTGAGATGTCTTTTAAAGCTCTTGGACGTGCAGACTTGCCAACCACCATCAGTGGGATTTTGTGCTTGGCTTGCCAGATGCATTGGAACATAGTTAATCTTTCCTTACTTCGTTTTAGCCCAGGAGCTAATTTTTCCTGTCGAGATGCCAATGTTTTTGATGGAAGCATTTTATAATTCAGACCAGTTTCGTCACAGTTGTAAATTTGATCACATGTGTATCCACAATCTTCGATTTGCTTTTTAAAGTTCTGTTTAAACTTCTCAATTGATGACACATCAGCAGAAACTTTTTCACTACATACAGTCAGTTGTCGTACACCGTACCGTTTTTTCCAGCGGTCAAACCATCCAGAACTGGCGGTAAACTGATCTATCTCTGGGAATTACCTACTAATCATTATTGCTTTTTGTTGAAAAATTGGACTTGACAGAGGCACACCTTTTGATCTCTGTTGGTTAAACCATATGAATAAAGCTTCGTTAACCTTTTCATAGTCGCCGGTTTTCATTGATTTTCTTCCTGAGGACGAGGAGGCTTGATTTATACACCACTCTTCTATTTTTGTGCGGTTTCTTTTCCAGTCTCCAACTGTTACCTCACCTACTCCATAATCTCGTGCAACAACTTTAATTGTCTCTCCTGTTTCAATTCTTCCGATGGCTTTTAATTTTTCTTCAATAGGAACGACGATTCTTTTACGCTTGTCTTGCTCCATTATAATACGTCAAACAAAAATTCAAATAAAGCAGTTCGTATTAATTACACTTAACTACCAGAACTCCAACCAAATAAATTATGTGAGTATACTCGTACTTCTCTGTAGTAAACGCTATAACGCACTGTATTTATGCAAATTTACATGCTGAAAGAGTCCAAAAATATAAATAGGGGAACCTCTCACACGGGCCAGGGGGATTCCCCGAATGCCCCGATGATTTTAAATGGAAATATGTACATACATATTTTAGAAGCTCGGTTAATACGCAGCATAGACGCGCGTACCTCGGATAATCAGGTTCTTATATTGGCTCGGTTAATGCGGAGCTCGGATAATCGCGACTTCGTTAATCGGGGTTCTACTGCATATATATATATATATATATATATATATATATATATATATATATATATATATATATATATATGTATATATATTAATATATATATATGTATATATATATATATATATATATATATATATATATATATATATATATATATATATATATATATATATATATGTATATATATAAATATATATATATATATATATATATATATATATATATATATATATATATATATATAAATTCCAGGTGTCAATCCGTTAGTCTAACGCTGAATTTGCACGACGTTTCGCCAAAATCTCAATTGGCATTTTCAAGTTCTCTTGCTGCTGTTGCTACTCGATACTGTGATCCTACTGCTACCGCTCGAGCTAACTTAGTTTTAGAGTTCGCTTCGACCGGTAGCAGCAGCAAAATCAAAGTCTCGGGTAGCAGCAGCAAGAGCACTTGAAAATGCCAAATGAGATTTTGGCGAAACGTCGTGCAAATTCATCGTTAGACGAACGGGTTGACACCCAGAATTTTAACGTATTACATTCCATTATTTGTGAAAACCTCTATTGTAACATATATACAGATATGTGTATATACATACATATATATATATATATATATATATATATATATATATATATATATATATATATATGTATATATATATATATATATATATATATATATATATATATATATATATATGTATATATATATATATATATATATATATATATATATATATATATTATATATATATATATGCGTATGTTTTGGTAATATTTTAATTTAATTAATTTGTTAGTTGTGCAATATTTTATTTTACTTTTTTGTGTCACTGGATAGCCATAAAAACGATATAATTAACGCTAGTCATATTAAAATAATAAGTAATATCTTTATCAGTAATTATTTACCTTTTTTACAAGTTAATATAATTATATGATTTATATGCGACTTTTTTAAACTCAGTTTGCCTTGTTCGCTTAATCAAGATTACAATTAAGCAAAAATAATTGAGGAACTAATTTACTTTAAAAATGTTTGTTTTAAATTAGCAGTAATTCAGTATTAGAATAGGAATTTAAAATAGACGGTAACAAGTATTACTTATGATGAAACGTGGACTTAAAAGACTAGGGACGGGGTTTAGAGGCGTTTGTTCAAATATAGATAAAAATATGTAACCGGAACGTGCAAGTTGAACTTGCGCAATTAGTGTTTCGTACGTTGATTACTTTTAAAATAAAAATTTTTTTTACGGAGGTATAAAACGATTAGTAACTTCACAAAACGCACCCTAAATTTCAACAAAGTTTGTTTCCGATCTTTATTGAAAATTGATGACCTTAAAATTTTTGTATTTTATATACCAGATAAATTATTAAAGGTAATGTACTCTTGATAATTTTCATTCAATCTACATTCTGTGAGGCGCCGTTTATGACCTAGACATATTTAGGGGATTGTAATAGCAGAAGTAAATTCCACACCGAGTACTTTCAGGTAGAGGATGAGGGTTGATAAATGGGTGGTGGTACGCACCGGCCTGTTCAATTAAATCATTATTAAACCCTTCTACATATCAGTTTAGTTCATATTATTAATTTGTGATTATTACTTGGTTGTGCGTATATTTTTTAAAGTGTTGCTAATATGGAAGCAAAGTTAATAGAAAGTAATCGAGGAAAGGTCATGTTATGTGTGAATTACTACACTTACTTTCGACAAAAGGTGTTAGAATGTGGAGAAACATTTTGGAGATGTTCAAAAAAAGATTGCAAATCAAAAGTCTTCACCGTTGGGCCCGAGAATTTAGTTACCAGAAGTGAAGGACTCCATACACACGAAGCTGAATCGGCAAATAATTAGTAATTCCTGCAAAAGAAAAGCTGGAGAGTATATGAGTGAAAGGCCATCTAAAATTATCCGACAAGAACTACAAAATACGCTGCCTGAAACAGTAACAGAAAAAGATGTCGAATATATTAGAAAAAACATTTATAACCATAGCGAAAATTTTTGCCAGGACGTAATCCAAGAAGTGCTGAGGAGGTGCATAGTGTTTTAGAGACATTTGAAATCAAAACTAGCAAGGGTGAGAATTTTCTATATATCAATGAACTCGAAAGTGGCATTATTGTTTTTTCTTGCACTACAAATGTCAATATGTTGTGTAAAATATCCAATATATATATGGACGGCACTTTTTCATACTGCACTAACGATTTTACACAGTTATTTACAGTGCATGGTTTTGCAAACGGTCATTACATTCCATTATTATTTTGCTTATTGCGTGATAAGAGAGCTGAAACATACAAAAACCTCTTCACATTATTAAAATGTAAGATTTATTCAACAGATACACTGTATTTCAATTCAGAGAAAATTACTATTGACTTCGAAAAATCTATTCATAAGGCAGTATCTGAAGTTTGGCCAAATGCTAAAGTGTTAGGATGTAGATTTCATTTACACCAATCTTGATTGCGCAAGATACAGAATCTAGGTCTAGCTAAAGAATATTGCGACAAACATTCTGAAATTGGTCGTTGGTTAAAGTATTGTTCCGACTTGTCCTATTTAGCACCCGAAGAATTAGGTGACAGTTTTGCATACGATTTATATTCTATAAAACCTGAGGATGAACGTTTAAATAAATTTTGTGATTACCTACTAGAAAAGTATATAGAGGAAGGAGTCCATCTTTAACTCAAACGACTAACTGTTGTGAGTCCTTCCATTCCCATCTAAATAATTCTTTTTATTCTACACATCCGTCTCTGTATACTTTTATCAATAGGCTGAAAGAATTTCAGATTAACGTATATATAAAAATACAAAGTGTCGACGAGTCTAAAATAAGTAATAATCATAATAATCAAAAATTAAAACATTTAAAAAATCTATATGAACAAAGACAATTAGGAAATATTAATCGTTTCCATTTTTTAAAATGCGTCTCCTATTTTTCTCAACCTGTTTTGTAAATATATATAAATAGATATGTATAGGTTTGTAGCATTATCTAGTATATGTAAAGAAATTTGTCCAATTGTATTTTATGTATTTAGCAAAAACTTCATGTTTTATCAATATTATTCTACTATGAAATAAAAACATATATTTTTGCAAATATCTAAAATTTTCAATAAAAACTGATTTAAAAGAAATCCGTCCAATTTTATTTAGATGAATAAAGCATAATTATATTTGCTTGGTGTGGAAATTACCTGTAAGTTTTAAGCACCCTTATAAGGTTAGTGTGGAATTTACTTGTTGTATTAAGGGCGCAGGTAGTCTTGGTGTGAAATTTGCTAACGCCGATTCTGTGGAGAATATTCCAGAATTTTTTCAAAATTTTTTAATCAGTACTTTTCGAGGAGACAACAATTTCTTAAAAATAATATAAAAAAAAGTGTGCGCAATTTTTACATTATATATATTTTACAAGCTTTCATTTGACACCCCACTCGATGACCTATTAAAAATTTTTTTTTTCACTTCCGATTTCACCCCCCAAAATTAAACTTTAAGTCAAAATTTAACTTTCAAAACTACACGGCTGTGATGAGGCCATCAATTCCTATATTAGTACCAAATTTCAACTTTCTGTTTCAACCAAAAGAAACAATCATGGATGACAGATATGATGGAAGTAAGAAGAAAGTATAAGAACAAAAATAATATAAAATACAAAGAAACGCACAACATAATAAAAAGAAAGATAAAGGACGCTAAAGACATGTGGCTAAATGGACAATGCACAGAAATAAAAGCATTAGACAAGAAACACAATACATTTAATTTACTTAAAGAAATCAAAGAACCTGCTGGACTAAGGTTACAAAGGTAACCACAAGTAATAGAGGATAAAGAAGGTAAACAACTACTTAACATACAAGAAAGAATATATAGATGGGAAAAATATATAGGGGAAATGTATCGTGACATAACTAGACAACAAAATACAAATAAGTTTAATACAACGGGCCCCCATAAATAAAGACGAAATATTAGCAGAAGCAAATCAGCTTAAAAACAAAAAGGCAGTAGGAGAAGATAATATACCTTCAGAAATCATTAAAATATTTCTTGAAAAACATATGGACATTATACAGGACCTCTTCAACAGCGTGTGCAACACAGGTGACATGCTTCATGATTTGTCGACATCAGTTTTTATACCATCGCCAAAAAAGAATAACCCTAGAAAGTACGAGAAATACTGGAATATAAGTCTAATGAACGACATCTTGAAACTCTTCCTTAAAATAATTCACCAAAGAATATATAAAAAACTAAATGAACCTACTGGGCAAACACAGTTCGTCTTTAGGAACGGATTAGGGACGAGGGACGCACTATTCTCCATCCGCGCTCTGATTGAGAGATGCAGGGATGTCAACTCCGATGTTTATTTATGCTTCATAGATTTCCAAAAAGCTTTTGATATGGTAAATCATGAGAAAATGATGGAAATACTAGAATCGTGTAACATTGATTACAAGGGCTTAAAAATAATATAAACCAGACTGCCAAAATTAAAGTTGAGAATCACATGTCCAAAGAAATAAAAATAAGGAAAGGCGTACGTCAGGGTTGTATTTTGTCATCCCTGTTATTCAATGTCTGTTCGAAGGAAATCTTCATTTATTTATTTATTATCAATAAACGGGAAACCCCATTATAAAAGTTATATTCGATATATAAAGTAATAACAACAGTACAGTAATGACTATTTAGATAGAACAAAAAAAATGATATAAAATCACAGTGCAAAACACCCAATCCAATATACAGGAAACAGATCAGTGGTCACACACCACTTTAATGACTTGCCCTTTAAAGCCAGACAGCGAGCCTCCGAATGGATTGATGGAAGGATTACACAGCCCCACAAAAAAAGTGGGGTATACTTTTGATGCGATATATCAGATCCGTAGTATTTTTGCCCGCTGATCACGAATCTGACGTCAGAATATCGCCATCACATCTCAATTTTTTTCTAACCTCAAAAAATAGGTAAAAATTAATAAAAATTAAGAAAAATATACTCCTAAAAAATTGATTCAAGCTTTTTCATGAATCCGAAGATGTATTAATATGTATTCGGATACGCTAAGCTAATATTCATCGGTTGGATTGAGCCATACAGTTCTGTTTTCTTTGTAACCTCAATAAATCAGACAGATATAGTGCTTCTCGAATGCCAAAACGAATTCAAATTAAAATTCAACCGATCCTTACCAAATTTGGTACACGGGGATTTTTTGGGTCGCTGATCACGAATCTGAGGTTGGATTTGCAAAATTCAAGATGACAGATGTTTTCGCGCCATTTTGAACGCTGAGAAAATTCATCGGTCGATTTTTATTCTTCTACCTGCATCCAGGGCACCTCCACGTGGTGACGGTGGGCAACGGTGTTACTCCACTAGCCAGCAGAGTCCCTGGATAACGGCTTAGATGCCGTCATGGCAGGTAGAAGAAAGAGAATTACGATGCAGGGACTCGGAAACCCAGTATCGGCGGTAGGTCAGGGTGGGAAAGCGGGCCCGCAGCCGTCGTCATCCAGCGACCGTAGCTCTTCATGTGTGGGTGACTTGGCTCATGTAGAGTATAATGCTACAAGAAAACGATCTCACGGTACAAGGACTTTTCATAAGTGCGATAAAAACAGTGATTCATTTTGTTATATTTGCTGTCAACACGTATTGAGTAAAATGGGGTCACCGATAACGGATAAGATTAAAACCTTATATAAGGATTGTTTTAACATTGAAATACAGCACCAGGATACAGATTGGGTTCCCCACATCATTTGCAGTTCTTGCAAAATAATGTTGTACATCAATCAATAAGAAGGCGATTAAATATTCCAGACCAGCAATATGGAATAGACCATACAGTGAAAATGATTACTACTTTTGTATGAATGTTGTATCTAGGCATAACCGAAAAAATAAAAGCACTATTACTTATAACGATGTTTCGACAGTAACAAGACTAAACTAATTCCGCCTCCTGAACCACTTGATGCTGATGTTATGGAAACAAATGATTTCACCTTATCAGTTCATGCCGAAAACATTGAGACTGTCGAAAAAGATTCAAACACTGTTACTAATGAATGTTCTAGTGACAACCTATCATATACTAGTGACACAGATAAAGAATTTCTACCATACAACCGTAAACCAGAACCAATACTCGTATCACAGTCAGAACTTAGTGATCTAGTCAGAGATTTAGGCTTATCCAAAGATGGTTCAGAGCATCTTGCTTCCTTTTTAAAGAAAAGACATTTACTTAAGCCAGAAGCTACGATTTCTTATTATAGAAACAGAGATGAAGAATTTCGAAAATATTTCACAATGGACGAGGAATTGTCACTTTCATATTGTACCGATGTAAAAGGTCTAATGGATGAATTTCAAAATACCCCATACGATACTGAAGAATGGAGACTGTTCATTGATTCTTCTAAACGGAGCATTAAGGCAGTTTTGCTGCATAATACCAACGTTTACGCTCCCATTCCGATTGCTCATTCCACAGTTATGGAAGAGCAATATGAAAAAATGAAGCAGCTTTTGATAAAAATAAAATATGCTGATCATAACTGGAAAATTTGTGGAGATCTGAAAATTGTAACAATATTGCTTGGCCAACAGTCAGGGTTTACACTTTATCCCTGTTATAAATGTCTGTGGAATAGCAGAGACAGGGAACGTCATTATAAGAAAAAAATTTGGCCAACAAGAGAATCGTTCACTCCTGGTGAAAATAATGTATTGTTTCCACCATTGGTAGATCCAGGAAAAGTTCTTATTCCCCCGCTTCACATTAAGCTTGGACTTATGAAGCAATTCACGAGAGCATTTGATACAAACGGCCCATGTTTCAAATATTTGCATAAAAAATTTCCGAAATTTTCTGAAGCTAAAATTAAGGCAGGCGTATTTGACGGGCCACAAATAAGAAAATTGTTTCAAGATTCATTATTTGTTACTAAAATGAATAAAGTTGAAAAAGCTGCTTGGCTTAGTTTTAAAGAAGTCGCAACAAACTTTTTGGGAAATAATAAAAGTCCTAAGTACAAAGAAATAGTCGAGAAAATGGTAAAAAATTTTCAAACATTAGGTTGCTTAATGAATCTAAAATTACATTTCCTGGACTCCCACATCGATGATTTCCCAGATAATCTTGGTGACTACAGTGAGGAGCAAGGGGAACGTTTTCATCAAGATCTGAAAATCATAGAAAATCGGTATCAAGGACGATGGGATGACCATATGCTAGCGGACTATTGCTGGTCGCTAAAAAGAGAAACAAGCCCTCAAAAGCATTTGGGCAGAAAGCCTTTGAATAGGTCATTCGCGGAAAAAAGAACAAGATACAGCCAAAAAAAGGAAAGTTAGGCGCGGGTCTAACCTTCGCAATTCTAGGGCTTAAGGGTCTACTATTTGAGAGTATATGGTTTAAAAGTCCTGGTTTTGAGTTTATTGGGTCTCATTTTTAAAGTTACAGGGTTATTGAGGTCTATTTTTTGAGGTTACAGGGTATGGGAGTCTAAGGTTTCAGGGTTTAGAGTTTAAGAGTATCAGGTTTGAGGATTCCCCAACTGTATACCAAATTTGGTAGGAATCGGTTGGTTTTCAAAAATTTTGTCCGCCATCTTGGATCCGCCATTTTGAATTTTGCAAATCCGACCTCAGATTCATGATCAGCAACCCAAAAAAACCCCCGTGTACCAAATTTGGTAAGAATCGGTTGAATTTTAATTTGAATTCGTTTTTGCATTCGAGAAGCACTATATCTGTCTGATTTATTGAGGTTAGAAAGAAAACAGAACTGTATGGCTTAATCCAACCGATGAATATTAGCTTAGCGTGTCCGAATACATATTAATACATCTTTGGATTCATGAAAAAGCTTGAATCAATTTTTTAGGAGTATATTTTTCTTAATTTTTACTAATTTTTACCTATTTTTTGTAGGTTAGAAAAAAATTGAGATGTGATGGCGATATTCTGACGTCAGATTCGTGATCAGCGGGCAAAAATACTACGGATCTGATATATCGCATCAAAAGTATACCCCACTTTTTTTTTGTGGGGCTGTGTTATTATTTAGGAAGAGCAAGAATCTAGTCAATGGAGAGTGAGTTCCATAGTTAGTACCGTGATGACCGATGACAAATATCTCATTTCTTCTTAAGCAGCGTTCTGGAACCTTCAACTATATCTGCCCTAAGAGGGATGGACAATCAATAACAGCATTTAGCAATTTAAATATCGTGGAAAGATCTGACACCCTTCTCCTGTCCTCTAATGTTCGAAGACCAAGCATACTAGCCAGGGCTCCTCTGCCACCAACCCACCCCAATCTATGAGAGCAATATCCAATAAATTTATTCTGGACACATTCAATCCCTGCACATTGTAGTAAGGTGACCATACCGTTGATGCATATTCAAGGTGAGGTCTTACCAGAGAGCAGTATAACTTCTTCATTGCGTCAATAGATAGATCTCTTCCGATTCTAAAAAGAAGTCCCAACATTTGGAATGCCTTTATGTCATGCAAGAGTAGTGTCCATTATGACTGCCAAACCCTTCAAAGAACTGACTGGTAAGAAGTCCTCATCACCAACCTTGTACTGAAAGGTTATTTTATTCTTTTTCCTACAAAAACTAATCGTACTACACTTCCCAGGGTTTAAAGACAATCCATTATGATTGCACCAATGTACAAACAGATTCAAGCTCTCTTGCAACTTCATGCAATCCGTCTCAGTTACAATTTCACGGTACAATTTCAAGTCATCGGCAAACAAAAGAAAGCTACAGTCAGGAACAGCCTGACGGATGTCATTAATAAAGATGTTAAATAGTAATGGAGCACAGTGCCCACCTTGAGGAACTCCTGGGGTCACCTTGATACTATTGGATATAAAACCTCCCATCTTCACTCTCTACGAGCGTCCCACCAACATACTCTCGAGCCACTTTACAGAGCGCTCATGAAACTCCATCGCTAACAGTTTTTGATGGCTAACCCTGGTAAATGCCTTGGAGAAGTCAGTGTAGAACGAGTCCACTTGGCATCCCCTCTCCAATGCATCCACCAGAGCATTCTCATAGGTGATCAAGTTGGTGACAGTCGACCTACCTCCCATGAAGCCATGCTGTTCTTCTACCACTATACCTTTACAAGTCCAGCTTAGTTGATCATTGACCAAACCATCAAGCAACTTAGGAATTGCAGTCTGCTTTGAATTGCCCCTATAATTTTGAACATTCTCTCTCTCACCCGACTTGAAGATCAGTACAATAAAATTCTCCTTCCATAAATCAGGAAGCTCGCCCTCCGGCAGCGATCTATTAAACAAAATAAACAGTGGCCTGGTAATACTATATACAAGATTACTTAACAAATATTTAGGTACATTGTCAGGACCACATTCCATTCTTTTAGACAGCCTAGTAATCTTATGAAATATCTCAGAAATGATAAAAGGTTTAATTATAATATCCGCCCTGTTATCTAATCTATATTCTACACAAGATACATCAGCCTTATAGTATACAGTACTAAAAAACTCCGAAAATAGATCAGTAATGTCTTGACCGCTATCAGCCTCTTTATTGTTAAAAAAACATACAGCCGGGTAAATCGGATGCATAACATCATGGGAACCAATCAGCGAAAGAATTATAAAAATGAACTTAACAGCGCAAGGACATAAAGTTACAATCTTTGGAGTATATGCAATAAATGATGACGCCCTAGTAAATCAGAAAAACGAATTCTTTGAGCTACTAAATAGAGAAATAGTAAACGTTGGAGATACCAGAGAAGTAATAATCTTAGGAGACCTGAACGCTAGAATAGGGAAAAAAGTTCAAGACGAAGTAGTAGGTAGACATGGAGAGGAAATTCTAAATGATAACGGCCAAAGACTAAAAACAGTGTGCGAACAAAATGAGTTAAGAATAACTAATGGATTCTACTCACACAAATGGATCCATAAATATACCTGGATTAAGCCATCTAGAAACCAGCGATCCATAATTGATTACCTGATTGTCCGTCAGAAAAACAACCCTTAGAATCCACGACGTCAGAGCTTATAGAGGAGCTACTTGCGGTAGTGACCACCATCTCCTAAATGCAAAAATAAGCTTTACTGGTAAAAAGCCACACACGCATACTCAAAAACGTGACGACTATGAAGAGATAGAATTTAGTAAATACAACCTAGAAAGCTTAGACCAAGAAAGTACCAAAAATCTGTACAGAAGGAGACTAGATGAGAAACTACAACCCAGAGACTTTTCGACCACATCAGAGCACTACAACCACATTAAAAACTGTCTACACGAAGCAGCAAAAGAGTCACTAGGATTCAAAGAAGGAGAAAGCCGTCTAAAACCTTACTGGTGGGACTCGATACAGAAGAAAAAATAAAAGAAAAGAACGAAGCACATAAAAGATACCTCAGCATGCGAACAGAAAACAACAAAGAAATGTATAAACAACTTCAAGCTAATGTACGTAGGATGATTACACAAAAGAAAAATGAAACTTGGGAGAGACGCTGTAACAGAGTAAACACATACATAGGAGGAGCCAAAAGTACAGAAAGTTGGAGACTTATAAAATCACTGCGCCAAAATACCAAAAAGGAAATTATATCGCCCATCACTTTAATAAATTGGGATAAATACTTCAGCTCCTTACTTACGGAAAACCGAGAACTATACAGAGATCCACCTGAGGAAATTGACGCCATAAAAGTGACCGCATCACCGATCCGTATTAGAGTCAGAGAAGTAAAAGAGGTGTGCACAAAACTCAAAAACAGAAAAGCTCATGGACCTGGAAATATACCAGCAGAATTGATAAAATATGGCACACCAAAGTTGTTTGAACATCTAACCAATTTGTTCCAAAAATGCCTCAGCACTGAGCAAATACCACAGGAATGGAAACTATCTTTTCTGACACTCCTACATAAAAAGGGCAACAAAGAGAGCTGCGATAACTATCGAGGTATTGCAGTCATGGGGACAATAAGTAGAATCTACGGAAAAGTGATAAAAGCAAGAATAGAGCGAGAATATGTGGACAGCGAGGCAGAAGAACAAGCCGGGTTCAGAGCAGTAAGATCAACCGTAGACCACCTTTTTTGTCTAACTCAGCTCATAGAAAAGATGACAGCGATGAACAAGGAGTTACTTACATATTCTCTATGTGGACTTGAAACAAGCTTACGATAGCGTCCCACTTACAAAACTATGGGAATCATTAAAAACAACAAACATAAACACTAATTTGATCAGAGCAGTGCAAGATCTATACCAAAATTGCCAAATCCGAATAAAAATCGGCAATAAAATATCGAAGGGTTTGTCCCCAAATAAAGGTCTAAAACAGGGCTGCTGCCTATCACCAACGCTTTTCAAGATTTTTCTTGAGAAGGTGCTTCTTAGATGGAAACTCAAATGTAAAAATATGGGAATCCTGCTCAACGATACTGTTCTCTACACTCTTAGTTTTGCAGATGACCAAATAGTAGTGGCCCAGGAACAAGAAGACTTGGAATATATGACCAGGAAACTTATTGAAGAATACGAAAAATGGGGTCTACAAGTAAATCTATCAAAGACAGAATATATGTGCATAGGGGGTACGCAACAGGATTTGGTGACAGAAGACGGACACAATCTTAAATCATGCAGTAACTATAAATACTTGGGTCTAAATATAACCAACAACGGAACTCTCGATGACGCCATCAAAGAAAGGAATATTCAGGGCAGGAAAGCTATCAGGTCTCTGAACAGTATTTTATGGGACCAGAAAATAAACAAAGAGAACAAACACCGAATATACAACACAATAGTTAAAAGCATTGTAACATATGGTAGTGAGGTATGGCAGTTAAAAGAAAAATCCGTTAAATCCCTAGAGGCCACAGAAATGGACTACTGGAGACGGGCAGCCGGAAGATCTAAGCTGGAAAGAATAAGGAACGAGAGAATTCGTGAAATTATGGGTGTAAAAAAGACCATAGTCGAAGAAATAAGGGTGAAACAACTTAAATGGTATGGACACGTCCAAAGAATGACACCAGAGAGGCTCCCAAAACAAATATTAGATTGGACACCTACAGGAAGAAGAAGAAGAGGTAGACCAAGAATGAGCTGGAGAGAGGGCATTGACAAAGAAATGCAAGAAAGAGGACTGGAGGAAGGCCAGTGGAATGACCGCACCGAATGGAGACTGGGTATCGGAAGACGTCGGAGAACGTTGTGAAACCGATATAATAATAATAATGATAAATCAGATGCGTTTCTGTGGTGACTGACAAATTTCCAAAAATTTCTAGGGTTCTTGGAGACATCATCCTCAATATTTCTGACATAAATGTCATAATCACGTTTAACTAGTTCTTCGCAAAGGGATCTCAAATTACTAAACTGGAGATAGTCCGCCCGTAACCTAGTGGAGATATAGTTTTTGTGAGCTATTTTTTTATTTATAACAGTACTTCGGAGTTCCGCACTAAAATAATGTGGAAAGTTCGAGGCTTTAAACAGCTTAATAGGTACATAAGATAAGACAGCATTATTAAGTATTTCATAAAACATTCTTGTAGGTTCATGTATATCAGAAGTTCCCAAACTTTTTTTTCTCGTAGACCACTTTCAAAATTTTACTGGTTTCAGTGGACCCCCTGCTGCTACATTTCTACCATATTCCCAAAACTCGTCAAAAAATGTGAAGATTAGATCTAACGATGGAAATTTGAGTCGTGGCTCAGTTCCAACAGTAAATTCGGAGTGGTAAAAATAAAAAGAAAAATAATATATTTTCTTGTGTTCTATTTATTAAAATAATATTATTACAGACTTAATAGAATTAAAATTAAACATTAATAACGTACCGTAACTTCAACAATGCAAATCAACAATTAAAAAAAAATAGTCATAATTTTAATGGGAGGGATGTACTTGATGGATTGACAGCAAATTATCAATATTTGGCTTCAGTTTTGTAAGGAATAACCGCAAATCTCCCCATTCTGTGATGTTCAATCTGGTCCTTTTTTTTCTTAATAGGTTTGTAATGACACAAAAACTTTTTTCAACAAAGTATGACGAGGGAAACGCTATCAAAAGCTTTCCCGCAATTTCCCACAGCCCAGGATATTTTTCGGATATTTCTGCCTGCAGCCAAAATGTTTGATAGCCTTTTTTAAATTTCACCTTCAGCTCCTCCTTGGTGCTAAGCTCGAGTAACTCCTCTTGTAATACCACATTCGCCACTTCCGTTTCATCAAATGGATTTATGATCCATGGCGGTATTTCCATCGTCAGAATATCTTCAAATCTATTTTTGAAGTCATCATGCAGGGCATTTAAATGTTGAACGTATGTTTGAATATCCTCATCAAGACATTCTGCCCGAGACAAATTTGGAAACTGAGAGAATTAGCGCCGACTAATATTTTGCTTCATAAATTTCAATTTTCCAAGAAAAGCCAAAATTATACCCTTTGTTTTTATTAAATTTAGGCTGTCCCCTTGTAACTGCAAGTTAATGTCATTAAATTTTTTGAACAAATCTGTCAATTACGCGATATCTGCTTTCAATTTGATCAGGTTTTCTTTTAAATCTGGATCTTTACTTTCCAGAAACTCTAAAACTGATTCAAAAAGTGAGTAAAATCTTGTTAACCATGTACCTTTCGACAACCAGCGTACTTCAGTATGTAAGAGCAATCGTTGGAAGTCTTCAACATTTTCGTCGCACAATTGTGCAAATAAACGGGTATTCAACGCATTGCTTCTAATTTTGTTAACTGCTTTAATCACAAATTGAAGCGATTGGTGCAATCTATCACTCAAATTTTTCGCTACCAGGTGTTGTCGGTGGATCACACAGTGAATTGCAGTTACTCCTGGTATAATTCTTTTAAGATAGCTTATAAACCCACGATATCGCCCGAAGATGGCAGGAGCTCCATCTGCTGCCACCGAAATAATGTTTGTAAATGGAATCGATTTTTCCTTAAAAAAATCACTCAGGACATTAAATATTGATTCGCCTTTAGTGTCCGTCTCCAAAGTTTTCTTGAATAGCAGCTCTTCATGGATTTCTTCGTCCATAACAAATTGAACATATGCCAATAATAATGCTTCATTACCAGGTAAAGTTGACTCATCCAGTTGAATAGAAAAATGAGTTGTTTGCAGATAATTACACAAGAAGCTTTCAATATCAGAGCTCATTTCATCAATACGTCTTTGTACAGTGTTGTTACTCAAAGGAATTCTTTTGAGTACGTCAAATGGAGGTTTGTGCAGAACAGTTTTTAAAACCTCTTCAACAGCGGGTAAAATTCTCAGATGGTGTGCGGTTTTCCAGATTTCGCTATAAGCAATGAGATATTGTAAGATGCCCGCAAGCCATGCATAGCCAGCAAATTTTACATTAATTGTAAACTTTAAAAGTAGCAACTTTTTTTATCCACATATATCCACCTAGATTTTTCTATATGTAATACCTACAACATTCAGGCACAGATTCATATATATTATAGACCCCGAAAAGGCCCGAAAGTAAAATTATTTTATTTTCTTCACAACGAGTCGTGACTATGACGAAAATGGAGTTTTTTGAAGAATGGCTAAAACATGACAAAACTGAACGAAACAGTGGCATTTTTTATTATATAAGTGAAAAATTCAATATGTCTGATGTTTCTGACGATTCTCTAAAAACGACTCAAAATGAAAATATCAAGCCTTTCAGCAAAATTCAATCAAAAGTGGACTTCTTTAAAGTGTAACAAAGAAATGTTTCTAATCAAACATAAAGATTGGTTAGAGGGATCCGGAATCGAAATAAAGGAAATAAAGATGTGTGTTAACCAGCCGTGCACTTCAACATCATCAGCGGCTCTTTCCGTAGCGCGACCCAGAAAATCATTTGAAAACTCATCAACGAAAACGAAGAGACGGAGAGTAGAAGATCTTTTGGAATCGCGAAGTGCAAGTGAGCTTATTACAGCAGCTGAGTTAGCTACTCGAAAAGAAGGGCATCGAAGTGTTGCTAAACAGATCCATAACGTCGCGGTCAGTGAAACTAGAGAAAAGAATAAGTGTTCTGAACAAAGTCGGCAGTTAACACCAGACGAAGCTTTAGCTTATTATGTGGACTCGAAATCGACTTCTCACTCATATAAACAAACAAGAAAATGGTCAATGAAAGCCGGACATCAAGTGTATCCATCGTTTTATAGTTAAGGTAAGTCCAAAGCTTTTTGTTGTCCTTCTGACGAATATATTTCTGTGGCTGAATCTCGAGCTGAAATTAAACTTCACGCGATTTTGGATAAAACGGCTGAACGATTAGTTAAAGCTCAGACGGAAGTCATTAGAAGTGTGTTACCTCGTTCATATTATACGTTGGTAAGCAAATGGGGCTGTGATGGGAGTTCGGGGCATAGCACGTATAAGCAGAAATATGAGAACACTAACGCTACAGACGAATTTTTGTGCGTATACTCATTTGTCCCTTTGAGACTGCTTGATGGCGAAACTGTGATCTGGCAAAATCCAAGACCTTCCTCTACTTTATATTGCCGTTCTATTAAGTTTATTTTTGCCAAGGAGACAAAAGAGTTTACGAAAGAAGAAACTTCTAAAATTTTAGATGAAGTAAGTCAGCTTCTTCCAACATTATGTAACGTTGCTGGATCTCAAATCTCTGTTAAACATGATTTGTTGTTGACAATGACTGATGGCAAAGTGTGCAATGCCTTAACAGATACAAGTTCAACACAAAAGTGTTATATTTGCGGTGCCACCCCGTCTACTATGAACGAGGAGTCAAAGAAATATCCTAGCAACGAAGAACGCCTTGCATTTGGTTTATCTACTTTACATGCATGGATCCGCACGTCTGAATGTTTGCTTCACATCAGCTATCGTTTAGAAATAAAAAAGTGGCAAGTCAGGGGAGATAACGACAAAGCTATTGTGAAGCAACGCTCACAAGAGATACAAAAAGTGTTTAAAGATCGTATGGGTCTCATTGTAGATAAACCAAAACCTGGGTATGGTAATACAAACGATGGAAACACAGCACGTAGATTTTTTTCCAAAGCTGAATTGAGCAGCGAAATTACAGGATTAGACGTAAACCTTATTCGTAGATTTCATGTAATTTTAAGAACTTTGTCATTGGGATATGACATAAATTATATAGAATTCGAAAAGTTTTCTGTTGATACTAGGAAATTATACCTTGATCTGTATTCGTGGTATTCCATGCCCGTTACTGTGCATAAAATTCTTGTACACAGCGCGGAAGTTATAAAGTCTTTTCTTCTTCCCATTGGACAACTCTCCGAAGAAGCCCAGGAGGCAAGAAATAAAGACTGTCGTAGATTCCGTGAACGGCACACCAGGAAGCGGTCACGTATTGCCACAAATACAGATCTTTTGAGAATGCTTTTAATTACGTCTGATCCTGTTATCAACTCGTATAGAGAATTACGGCGAAGAAAATTTACTTCTTTGCCATCGGAGGTTCTGCAGTTGATTATCCCACCCTCATTGCCATCCGAAACACCATCAGTAAGTCATCATCACGAATTAAATGAGGAGGATTATTTACTCTCTGAATATTCTACTGAATGGGAAAGCGGTGATGACGACTCATCTGATGGTGATTAGTAGGTTTAAGTATTTTTTTATTGTAATTATCATTCTTATTTTATTGTGTGTTGTAGTTGCTTATAAATTATGCCTTAGTATATAAGTTATTTAATATTATATTTCTTTTACTTATACACCTTGTTATTGTAAATAATTGATATATAGATACTGTTATTGTACTAATTTATTTTAAAAGAAATAATATTTTGTAAATTAATAAATGTGGGTACTATCATTATGATTTTTATTTTTTTCCTAGAAATTTCTTTGTAAACAAACATGATTGTGCTTTTCACACATAATGAGTAGGTAGACGTATGTAGCTAATTAAAGAACAATTAGCGACAATAGTGAACAAATGAGATACATTAGTAAGCCACTTCCGTCTTGCAGCTACATATTTCGATTAATACATATACAGTACACATTTTTCAACTTTTTTTTTCTTAAAATAGCTTAAGATACCTGGAATATACATAAACAATTGAAATAAGTGAAGAAATAATAATATTGTCCCGCTAGCTTGTACCAGTCGGGACACTGTGGGATGGGAAAAGAACGAGAGTTGATTCCGGCTGTTAAAGAACAAAAAAGCACTTACTTTGCCAAAAGTATGAGCTCCTGCAACTTATAATTGAAGGAAAATTAATCGATAGGCGAGGAGCAGGAAGGCGCCGCAAATCCTGGTTGAAAAACTTACGACAGTGGACAAACATGACATCTACTGAACTATTTAGAGCAGCAATAGATAAAATCAGATTTGCAAATGTGATCGCCAACGTCCTAAGAAGATCTCAAATAGTTTCGGAGAAAATCGGGTGTGACAGACGGAGAGACGAACAGACACCGAAGTGATCTTATAAGTGTTCCGTATGGAACAATAAAAAGTATGATATTTTGTCATTATTTTCATTCATAACAAAAGCAGCTTGTAAAGAGATGTGTTTATAGAGTAACCTCAGATAAAACTATGAATATTTGCCAGGGAGTACTATAACTACAGTAGACGGCATTCTAATAAGTAGGGTGTATCGTCTTAGCTGCGATAAACTTTTCTGTTGTCGTCCTTGTTAAAGTAGCAGTCAGCATGAATTTAATTAATAGCACGTCGTAAAATTGAAATAGTCTAATAAGACTTTTTATGTCCGAGACAGAGAGCCCACTATAATTTCCAGTAGCAAGCAACCATCTAAATATTTTGAGAAAAAAACTCTTTCAGAATCGTTAAATATTAGTGCGTTCAAACTTCAAATATTACTTTAAAATTGTTCGAAAAATGTTTAAAAAAATACACTGACAAAAACAAAAATAGTATTTTTCAATGCCATGGAACAATGAATGGATTATTTTATTTTATGTTATAATATACATAATATTTAAATATTATTGAATTTAGTAGTTGCCATTTTTACTTTCTCATCTGAGAGCATTCAGGGCTTAACGAAGAGGAATATACAGCATACTTTAGTAAAACCGAGGCAGAAAAGCTCTAATTTATTTAATATTTGTAAAATATTTTTGTAAATGTCTCTAAATGTTTTTGGATGTTAAAAACGAATGTAGCATTATTATGTCAACTACTCAGTATATATTACCACTACACCAAACACTTTATTTTTGCACTCGACGCGCGTTTCGCTAACCATGTTAGCTTCATCAGGAGCGATGATTGACTAAAGCTAAACTACAAACCTACCCTATTTATACTTAGCCTAACCCTTGAATTACTCAAGCGGAACTAATGACATAGGCAAGGCCGTCAGTTCCGGTCAAGTAACCAGTAGAGAGGACTATAAGGAATAGGCCCTCCGTCTTTATTTAAACTACTTTTACATTTTATAATTTTCATACTTTCGTATGCATTCAACAATCTCCTATCAGATACATTTTTAATTAATCTTAGATTATCTAATGTTACAGTATGATCAGCTTCAAGGACATGTTCGGCAATGCTAGACTTTTCTGTTCTACTGTATTTTAAATGTGCTAAATGTTCTTTAAATCGTGTTTTAATTGACCTTTTAGTTTGCCCAACATACTTTTTGTCACAATCATTACAACTAATTTCAAAAATTCCATTTTTCTCACAATTAGGAATCTTATCTTTGGGATTTCCTAATATATTCCTCAAATTGTCTGATGACTTATAGACTAAGGTGAGGCATACCTTATTAAATACCTTATTGAGTTCCTTGCTATATTTCGAATTATATGGTATGGAGACATACTTGGTGTTATTTTCTTCGCGTGTAAAAAAGGTTGAATTCTGAATATTAAACCTAAACTTATGTCTATTTATTAGCTTATTTACTAAGTCATCGTCATAACCATTAACTCTAGTTATATTTCTAATATGATTCCCTTCTTTATTAAAGTTTACTGTATTCAGAGGGAAAGTGACCAAACGATGAACTAAAAAATGTAATGAGGCTAATTTATGTTGTTTGCAATGAAATGAATCATTAGGAATATATCTATCTGTTTCTGTGTCCTTCCTATAGATATCAAATTCTCTAATCTATTATTATTTTTAATAATTAAAATATCTAGAAAAGGCAATTCTCCTTTGTTCTCAACTTCGTAAGTGAATTGAATGGAATCATACCGGCTATTCAACTTAGAAACAAAATCATCAATATTTGCGTTCCTTGTATTAAAAATCGCGAAAATATCATCCACATACCTATACCATACCCTTGGGAAATATTCGAATTCTTGACTGGCTTCGATTTCAAACTTACTCATGAATAAATTGGCTATGAAAGGTGATAAGCAATTACCCATAGCTGTTCCTTCTTTCTGCACATAAAATTGATTCTTATATTGGAAATAATTTTGTTCCATATTCCAAAATTTAAAATGTGGTTAACCGTTGCTTTGATAAGTAAACTTTTGCCAATTTTCGTTCAAATTAAAATTAAAACTATATACTAACACTTTTTGATTAATAGAATCGATTATCGATTCTGGAAAAAGAAGTACCTCATTTCATTTAAATTTTTGAAGGTGACGCCTCCCTTCAGAAGGGTGAGGCGTCCCTTCTGTAACTTTTTAGAAAGTCGCCTTAAAAATTCTTGTCAAAATATTTTGTGAAACATGTGATTAAGAACAAACGGGAAGAAACTTCCGATTTCTATTTACTAACCGTATTTCATACTTTTCTCTTTCAGCATACATAATCGATTATATAATATTCCTAGGCATATTTTAGTAGATGATCGTTTTTGATTAAAAAAACTTTGTACTCATTTATCATGTTTTTATGTTTTTTAAACTTGGTGTGAAGTGTTGCTAATTTTAATTATATTTTATTGGATGCTGAACGCAACCCTTTATGGGCAATATTTTAAATTTTAAACATACCAGTATCAAATTTCACAACTGGAAACTAAATTTGGCAAATGCCAAATTTTTTTCGCACACATTTTGGAGAACTCTGCTTTTTTCGATTTAATTCAGAAAACGAAATGACATCTGACCCGACTTATTAGAATGCCGTCGACTATATTAGTTTTTTTAGTGCTCCGTACGGAACACTTATAAGATCACTTCGGTGTATGTCTGTCTGTCTGCCTGTCTGTCACACCCCATTTTCTCCGAAACTACTTATAATACTTGCTCACACTTTTCTTTGAATTATTTTTAAAAAATCGCGAAAAATCGCTGTCCCCCCACCTTATCTCAAAAAGTACTGATCAATAAATTTTGAAAAAATTCTGGAATATTCTCCACGGGGTGTAGATTCAAGGTCATCAGTTTTCAGTAAAGATTGGAAACAAACTTTGTTGAAAAGTCATTTGTGGTGTGTTTTGTGAAGTCACTATATATATATATATATATATATATATATATATATATATATATATATATATATAATGTAATACTTGCGCACACTTTTCTTTGTATTATTTTTAAAAAAACCGCGAAAAATCGCTGTTCCCCCACCTTATCTCAAAAAGTACTGATCAAAAAATTTTGAAAAAATTCTGGAATATTTTCCACGGGGTGTAGATTGAACGAAAATTATCACGAGTGCATTACCTTTAATAATTCATCTGGTATATAAAAAAAAAAAAAAAATTCAAGGTCATCAGTTTTCAGTAAAGATTGGAAACAAACTTTGTTGAAAACTCATTTGTGGTGTGTTTTGTGAAGTCACTATCTATCTATATATATATATATATATATATATATATATATATATATATATATATATATATATATAAAATGTAATACTTGCGCACACTTTTCTTTGTATTATTTTTAAAAAATCGCGAAAAATCGCTGTCTCCCCACCTTATCTCAAAAAGTACTGATCAAAAAATTTTGAAAAAATTCTGGAATATTCTCTACGGGGTGTAGATTGAACGAAAATTATCACCAGTGCATTACCTTTAATCTGGTATTTAAAAAAAAAACAAAAAATTTCAAGGTCATCAGTTTTCAGTAAAAATTGGAAACAAACTTTGTTGAAAACTCATTTGTGGTGTGTTTTGTGAAGTCACTGATCATTTTATACCACCGTAACAATTTTTTTTTATTTTAAAAGCAATCAACGTACGGAACACTAATTGTGCAAGTTCAACTTGCACTTGACCGGTTATTATTTCTGTATATCATCCATCTATACATATCTTTGCGATAAAAACACCTTAAACTTTGTTTATTTTAAAAAATGGTAATAATATTCTCACGCACATTACTAAAAATAAAAATATTTTACTCTCGTAACGGTGAGTATGTGAGTACAAATATTTATATTTTAACCAGATATGTTTAACGGTTATCCGCAATAATTTGATGAGCATTGTTAAACCTTTTATTATACCAGACGAGTTACTTATTATATCCATGTTTTATGACAAAGAGCAGCAGATAGCCATCATTTCCCAAAATTCCACTTTTATGTTATTGCTCAGCTGTATTATTACATTTACAAACTAAAACAACTAGGAATTTGATATATATCAAGACACATGGAGGATATAAATTATTGACGGTGGAAATAAAAACTAAGCCAAACGATTTTTAACCCATGACGTGCTATTAATATCACTTTAATACTTAGAGCACGATCATAACCCGTTCCACGATTTTTTTTTCAACACCAAATTTCACATTTGCCGAATTTTAAGAAATAAATTGCTTTTTATCGAATTCCGTGCTGACAAAAATTTATGTTTCGGTGTTCGAATAGATTGACAGAAATCCGGTGTCTAAAATGTCGGGAGCGTTGTACATTTATAACTCAAAAGAAACACGACCCATTCTTTACGACAAAATAGCGGCAACAAAGAAAATACTTTAAGTTGATATTTGGAATGTAAATAAGACACTTTCGTACAATCAGGCAATTGTGTTTTTAGAAAATCGGGAATTCAATGGTAAATATATGAGGAATTATTTTATAAATTTTTGCTAGAAGGTTGCCCTAAAATATCAATTATTTAAGTTTAAAACCTAATTATAGCACGTAGGCTGAAAAGTTTTTGGTCTAGCTACTTAGAACATTTTTTTTTTGCAAAATTCGACTTTATTCATTAATATAGTCTCCTTCAAGAGCGATACAATCAATCCAATGCTTTTCTAACATTTCTATACCTTTCTTGTAGAAGGATTTGACTTTGCCTTCAAAATAGGCCTCAGTTTCGGCGATACCTTCTTCATTAGAGCTAGATCTCTTTTCCGCGAGCATTTTTTTGAGGTTTGGGAATGGATAACAGTCGTTGGGGGCCAAATCTGGAGAATATTGTGGATGAAGCCGCAATTCGGACTTCAATTCATACAATTTCGCCATCGTAACCATTGACTTGTTTCACGATGCATTGACTTAATGAAAGAACACTTTTTTTTGGTTTATTTGGGGCTGTTTCTTTGCGATTTCTACCTTCAAACGCGCCAATAAATATTCGTTATTGATAGTTTTCCCTTCTTGGCATAGCCGATAAAAATTATTCTATGCGCATCCCAAAATACAGAGGTCAAAACCTTCTCAGCCTTTGGTCGCTTCGGGCGACTTTCACCGGCTGCTGTCCACTCAGCTGACTGCCGATTTGATTCCGGTGTGTAGTGGTGGATCCATGTTTCATCCATTGTCACATATTGCATGAAAAAAATCCTTTTTATTGCGCTTAAACAGGTCCAAATAGCGCTCAGAATCATCAACACGTTGTTGTTTTTGGTACACTGTAAGCAAACGCGGTACCCATTTCGAACAGAGCTTTCCAATTTCCAAATTTCATGTAAAATATGACCAACACGATATTGATATCTTTGAGGTGTCAGCTATCTCACGCAATTTCACATTACAGTCATCCAAAACAATTTTGTGGATTTTTTTATGTTTTCCTGTGTAAGCACCCCACTTGGGCGTCCAGATCGTCCAATATCATTTGTATCTGTACCACCGTGTTGAAATTCACTATACCAGTAATTGATGAGTGATTTTCCAGGGGCAGAATCCCCGTAACACTTATCAAGTCATTGCTTTGCTTGAACGGTATTTGTTACCATCAAAAAACAGTGTTTAATCGACACACGAAATTTGATTTTTTCCATTGTTTTGAAAATGTCAAAAGTAGCGTCACTAAAACCACTGTAAACTAATCATCGAAATGTCATGACATTTTGACACGTACCGTTTGAAGGCTGGTACTTCCTAAAAATCGTATGGATTTTTTTAAATGGGCGACATCTATGTGTCAGACCAAAAACTTTTCAGCTTACGTGTTACCTTATTATCTTTCTTCTTCAGCTTTCTTATATAGTGTGTCATATAAATAGGCTGTTTTATCCCCATTAGGTCTCTTCCGATGTAGACCTCCAACATTCCTTTCAGCTGTTCGAAGGTTTACCCCTAGTTCTTCTACCGCAAGGTTTATTGAATTTGGCCCTTTTTACCAGTCTGTTATCGTACATCTAATCTACGTGTTTATTCCATTGTTTTCTTCTAGTTCTGGTCCATTTGGATATTTCTTGGATCTTGTAGATCTTTGTTGCGGATTTTATCGTGGATAGTTTTTCCATGTATGTCCCTAATCACCCTCATTTTTGTTGTCCTCATCATTTGTTCTATTTTACATGAGTCAGCTCTTGTTTCTACAGCATATATGAGGATCGGTCTCACTGTTTCTTGTATATTTTTATTTTGTTTTCCACTTTGAGGTATGTATTTTTTCAGAATATATCCGTCAAGCAACCTGCCATTAGAGATACCTTCATAGACTTGTTTTACTTTCCTGTTTAAGTCTCCGTAACTTATTATCATTGTTCCTAGGTATTTAAAATTATTAACATGTTCAATAATACTTTCTTAGATCTTCAGCTTGCATGTTTATAACACAGGGGAACAGCTGTTTTGGTGTCGAGGTTTTTTGAGCTGATTCTATATCAATTTGATGTCCTGAATTCAAATAACGTATTCATTTGTACCTAGGAGCTCAAATTTTTAAGATATACAATTTTAGAGAAATATAAGTTACATTATTGTAACTCAAATCCGTAAGTGTAGTAAACAAAAGTAGATACGAAATTTTTATTTTAGTTATACAAAATACAATATTATGTCGTACTTACAAACAAAAAAAAAAACATTGAAGAAATGAAATAGTCACTCAACACTTGGAAAGCTTCTTTTCCGCGACATTCTTGAATGTTTTTTTAAACAGTCCTTTTTTAAACTCCAGCAGTAATCTGCCACCATGTGCATGTCCCATCTTCCTTGGTAGCGGTCCTCCATAACTTTAATATCTTGGTGAAATCTTTCACCTTGTTCCTCACTCATGCCTCCTAAATTTTCTGGAAAACGGTCTAAGTGGCTGTGTAAATAGTGTATTTTAATACTCATATTGCACCCTAAGGATTTGAAACTATTAAGCATCTTGTTAACCATTTCAACATAGTTTTGAGCTTTATGTTTGCCTAGAAAATTTTTTACAACTGCAACAAATGATGTCCAAGCTTCTCGTTCAACTTGATTCATTGAATTTATGAAGGCAGGATCCTTAATTAATTGTCTTATTTGTGGGCCGTCAAATATCCCTGCTTTGAGTTTTTCTGTGCTCAACTGATGCATTTTTACCTCTATATATGCAAAACAAGACCCATTCTTATCAAGAGCCTTTACAAATTGCTTCATTAAGCCCAACTTTATATGTAACGGAGGAAGTATGATTTTTTCTCTTTCAACCAAAGCGTCGTTAATGACATTCTTTTCCCCAACGTCCATGTTTTCTCTCTGAGGCCAATCTTTTCTAACCCAGTGGTGTGTTTTGTTCCTACTATCCCAGAGGCACAAGAAACACGGATATTTCGTGTAACCACTTTGTTGCCCAAGAAGAAAGTTTACCAGTTTTAAGTCTACACAAATCATCCATTGATGTTCGTAATACTTTATCTTCTGCAAGACCAAAGCTATGGTATTATATTCTTCTTTCAGTTTCGTTGAGTGAGCTAGTGGTATTGAACCATATTTATTCCCATTATGTAGAAGGACACATTTTAAACTTCGCTTTGAACTGTCAATAAATAGGCGCCAATCATCTGGAATATATTCAGAAAGTCCCATTTCTTTCATGAGTCCCCTAATTTCGTAACAAAATACAAGTTTGTCTTCTTGAGAAAAGAATGGTAGCAGATCTTTTTCTCTTGTACGGTAAAAGGTAATTTTGGTTCCTTGTTCCAGTAAATTTTTGTCGTTCAACCTAGAAGCCAGTACTTCAGAAGCTTTTTTCGATAAATTGAGATCTCTGGTGAGATCATTTAATTCATTTTGATTGAAGCGTTGAGGAACTGATGACGTCCCCTCATAGTCACTGTTAGTTTCATTAGCATCAGACCTTTAATTAGCATCAGAAGAGCGATCAGAGGGAAAATATTCGTCATCAGAGATATGTGGTAGCTGATGAAATGTTAGAATCGGTATTTCATCTGAGTGCGGGATAGGGCGTATTGTCGAGTCTAAATTGGGATAAGTCCACTTACTGCGGTTATTTCGATTGATTCCATTAGTATTTACTAAACAGAAATAACAATCATTGAAGTGGTTTTTTGGTTCTCTCCAAACCATTGGTACGCCGAATTTTAGACATTTTCTTTTTCCCGGTAGTCCACTGCCGTAAATGCTCTGTACAAGTTTTACATACGAGATGCGGGGCCCACGTTTTGTCCTGACCACCAAGCTTAACTCCAAAGTATCCAAGATACGCTCGCTTTACAAAGTCAGTAATAGTTTGTCTGTTTTGTTGAAACATGTATTCTCCGCATATATAGCAAAACACATCAGGTTGATTTACACAACTTCTTCTTGAACTGGAACCTGAACTCATTTTAATTCTGTTCAATAATACAAAAACACTCTTTTCTTAACATAAAATAACACGCCGAATTCGATCTACTCTCATTAGTAAGAACGCACAAACTGACGAGACTTACCCGAGTTAGGTGATTAAAAGGGTCGGTTCAGGTACCTGATAGGCAATGGTTCCACTATTTATAGATTTACCTGGAATTTACTCAATTACAGACTGACAATAAAACCATTGTACCTACATTAATGAATATATAATAATTTTAGAACTCTCATAAATGAATATACTGAATAAAAACCACATTGGTAGATAAGTTGATGTATCTAAAAAAGTAGAGCTGATAGAGAAAAACGGATTGCATGTATAGATTTAGCGTCCCAAATATAGTTAAAATCAGCTCTAAAATCCCAGGCACCAAAACAAAAATATTTTTTTGTTGCCCTGTGTAATTGTTGGGAAGCTACCATACATTTTGTCTTGGTTGTATTAATAATCATGTTTAGTTTTCTTGCTTCCAAATTGAAGGCACGAAAGATCTTCTGAAGGTTATTCTCAGAATCGGAGATGAGGACTGCATCATCGGCGTGGCAGATCGTGTGGAAGTGTGTGTTGCCCCTTTTGTATCCTCTAGTTTTTGGAAGATTCTCCACTATTCTGTCCATGACGAAGTTGAAGATAAAGGAACTACGATAAGTGAATCGCCTTGTCTTATTTTAGCATTTATTTTTACTTCCTTGCTCAGTAGATGTCCCACCTTTATATTTGTTTTGCATTCTGTGTTAATGCCATGTATGATTTTTATTAGCTTCTGGTTTGTCTGCTTTTGTTGTAATATTTTTAAAATATCTGTTAATTGCACTCTATAAAAGGCTTGAGTCATGTCGTTGTTTTAAATTTTCCATTATCTGCCTCACTATAAATATGGCATCTATAGTCGATAACGATTTTTATGAAATCCCTGTTGTTCCTCTTTAATTTGAATATCCTTGATCATTTCTTCCAACATGATTTTTGTTAATGTAGTGTTCGGAAGCATTATTCCGCAGTAGTTTTTGAGTGACGTCTCTTGCCCTTTTTTGAATATTGGGATTGTTATGCAGTTTTCCCATCTGTAGGTATTTGTACATTTTTTACTATGTTTATAAAGAGCTGTACTAGTTGTTGTTGTAGGTTATCCCTTCCATATTTTAGCATTTCATTTATAATGTCGCCTGGTCCTGAGGTTTTTTGATTTTTAAGATTTCTTATAATTTTTTCTGTCTGTTCTAAAGTTACTTCTAGATTTACTTCTTCTACTTCTTCAAGTATAACTTCATTACTTAATTAAATATAATAAAAACCTTAAACGATAGTATCACCACAGAAAATACAACTTTCGCTATAAAAAGATAAACACATGGAACAAGACGTCGCTTCAAGAAAGAGCCGGCAGGCTATCGCCGGCACGTTAAAATGTGTCTCATCAAGAGATGCCGTGCAAGTGGAAGTTGTATATATAACAGTAATAGGCAAAATATAACTGGCCTCAAGCCAGCCGACTTCCCTTGGCAGCGACTTTTTTTCCACGTATTTGTTTTTTGTAGCGATAGCTATATTTTCGGTGGTATATCGCGATACTACCATGGCGTAGCTAGGTTCTAGGGCGGGAAGATTTTGTTAGGAAAGAAAAGATACCATTATTAGCCTATAATTATAACCGTACATAAAATATCAGAGTTTGGAGTGTTCACTTTTTGAAAAAAAATCCCCTTTACAGGGGAACTCTAATAAGCCCTTTCCAACACAAAAAAAAAAATCAGTAACCAGTAACTCTTCTTTTAGCAGCCCGTCACAGTCCACTCCTGGACATAGGCCACTTCCAATTCCTTCCATAGTTACTTGTCTTGAGCTAGTTGGTGTAAATTTTTCCAACTTCCTATTTAAGGTCGTCTAGCCAATGTTTTGTTGGTCTGCCAACTTTCCCATTATACAGGCACCGTCTCCGGAGTGTAATGAATTTTGTCCGCCTAACGCTGTCTTGGCGAGCAACATGTCCTACCTAGGTCCTTTTTAATTGGGCTATACGTCTTTTACTTTTGTTCTTTGTCTTATCTCCGTGTTCAATGGCTCCTTGCGTTACTCCAAGTTTATCAGCTAACTAGTTCTGGTTTCCATTCCATACGTCATCACCGACACTATACAGGTATTAGAAACTTTTCTCTTTAATTTGATTGGAATACTGTTGTTTTTAATTACATTTTTCAATTTTCCGGTTGCTGCCCATGTCAGTCGGATACGTCTGTTGATCTCGGCGGTTCGATTCTTTCACCTAGTTTGATAGTATATCCTAAGTAAACACTACTACTCTTTCTACAACCTAATCACCCATACGCACCTCTCTATCATCTGATATCATTAGTTTTACCCATGTTCATAGAACCAAAAAACTCTTATATAATGAAATTTTAACATCCTGAAAAATGATGAGCAAGAAACGAGACTTCTTGAAGAAAAAATACCTCTATTATAACACAGGGCAACAAAAAAAATATTTTTGTTTTGGTGCCTGGGATTTTAGAGCTGATTTTAACTATATTTGGGACGCTAAATCTATACATGCAATCCGTTTTTCTCTATCAGCTCTATTTTTTTAGATACATCAACTTATCTACCAATGTGGTTTTTATTCAGTATATTCATTTATGAGAGTTCTAAAATTATTATATATTCATTAATGTAGGTACAATGGTTTTATTGTCAGTCTGTAATTGAGTAAATTCCAGGTAAATCTATAAATAGTGGAACCATTGCCTATCAGGTACCTGAACTGACCCTTTTAATCACCTAACTCGGGTAAGTCTCGTCAGTTTGTGCGTTCTTACTAATGAGAGTAGATCGAATTCGGCGTGTTATTTTATGTTAAGAAAAGAGTGTTTTTGTGTTATTGAACAGAATTAAAATGAGTTCAGGTTCCAGTTCAAGAAGAAGTTGTGTAAATCAACCTGATGTGTTTTGCTATATATGCGGAGAATACATGTTTCAACAAAACAGACAAACTATTACTGACTTTGTAAAGCGAGCGTATCTTGGATACTTTGGAGTTAAGCTTGGTGATCAGGACAAAACGTGGGCCCCGCATCTCGTATGTAAAACTTGTACAGAGCATTTACGGCAGTGGACTACCGGGAAAAGAAAATGTCTAAAATTCGGCGTACCAATGGTTTGGAGAGAACCAAAAAACCACTTCAATGATTGTTATTTCTGTTTAGTAAATACTAATGGAATCAATCGAAATAACCGCAGTAAGTTTACTTATCCCAATTTAGACTCGGCAATACGCCCTATCCCGCACTCAGATGAAATACCGATTCCAACATTTCATCAGCTACCACACATCTCTGATGACGAATATTTTCCCTCTGATCGCTCTTCTGATGCTAATAAAAGTTCTGATGCTAATGAAACTAACAGTGACTATGAGGGGACGTCATCAGTTCCTCAACGCTTCAATCAAAATGAATTAAATGATCTCACCAGAGATCTCAATTTATCGAAAAAAGCTTCTGAAGTACTGGCTTCTAGGTTGAACGACAAAAATTTACTGGAACAAGGAACCAAAATTACCTTTTACCGTACAAGAGAAAAAGATCTGCTACCATTCTTTTCTCAAGAAGACAATCTTGTATTTTGTCACGAAATGAATGATTGGCGCCTATTTATTGACAGTTCAAAGCGAAGTTTAAAATGTGTCCTTCCACATAATGGGAATAAATATGGTTCAATACCACTAGCTCACTCAACGAAACTGAAAGAAGAATATAATACCATAGCTTTGGTCTTGCAGAAGATAAAGTATTACGAACATCAATGGATGATTTGTGTAGACTTAAAAATGGTAAACTTTCTTCTTGGGCAGCAAAGTGGTTACACGAAATATACGTGTTTCTTGTGCCTCTGGGCTAGTAGGGACACAACACACCACTGGGTTAGAAAAGATTGGCCTCAGAGAGAAAACATGGACGTTGGGGAAAAGAATGTCATTAACGACGCTTTGGTTGAAAGAGAAAAAATCATACTTCCTCCGTTACATATAAAGTTGGGCTTAATGAAGCAATTTGTAAAGGCTCTTGATAAGAATGAGTGAGGAACAAGGTGAAAGATTTCACCAAGATATTAAAGTTATGGAGGACCGCTACCAAGGAAGATGGGACATGCACATGATGGCAGATTACTGCTGGAGTTTAAAAAGGGACTGTTTAAAAAAACATTCAAGAATGTCGCGGAAAAGAAGCTTACCAAGTGTTGAGTGACTATTTCATTTCTTCAATGTTTTTTTTTTGTTTGTAAGTACGACATAATATTGTATTTTGTATAACTAAAATAAAAATTTCGTATCTACTTTTGTTTACTACACTTACGGATTTGAGTTACAATAATGTAACTTATATTTCTCTAAAATTGTATATCTTAAAAATTTGAGCTCCTAGGTACAAATGAATACGTTATTTGAATTCAGGACATCAAATTGATATAGAATCAGCTCAAAAAACCTCGACACCAAAACAGCTGTTCCCCTGTGTAATAGATCTTGAATCTTTCCCAAAAAAGATTATCTTGTGATGGTGTAATAATAGAAGTTATAATAATAAAATATACATTTTCTTATTTAGATCACAATAAGAAAGATTGCCAAGGCAATCTTCTTTAATATCATTAATATTTTTATTTAAATTATTGTTTGTCTTCTTAAGATACTACCTTTAATAACATATTGCCATATTATGATTAGGTGCAATCAAGCAGTAAAATTACTACTTACTTTACGAACCAGTTCATAGTTTCTTGAATTATTTAGCCAACGAGAAACAAAAATAACTTAATAAGTTTTTATAACAATATTCATCAGCTTTGAAATGTTACAAAACATATTAATAAGGAAAAAATCAGTATTTTTCATAACTAATGAAGTTATACATTAACATTTTCGAGCGTTATTTGCAAGAAATAGTGCAGCTGTCGGAACTAATTTAACTAAGATTTCTTTTGTTCTATATAAAGATCGCAAATTGTCGTAGTCTAATTATCGCTTTTAGTGTTGAAAGATGGGATGTGTGATAGTTATACATAAAAATAACTAGTAATTTTCTATTAACTATCAAAAATTCAAGATCTATTATAATAGAGGCATTTTGTCTTCGAGAAGTCTTTCCTGGTCATCATTTTTCAGGGTGTTGAAAAAAGGCTTTTAAAATTTCATTATATAAGAGTTTTTTGGTGTGTTCTGTGAACATGGGTAAAACTAATGATATCAGATGATAGAGAGGTGTGTATGGGTGATTAGGTTGTAGAAAAAATAGTAGTGTTTACTTAGGATATACTATCAAACTAGGTGAAAGAATCAAACCGCCGAGATCAACAGACGTATTCGACTGACATGGGCAGCAACCGGAAAATTGAAACATGTAATTAAAAATAGCAGTATTCCAATCAATTCAAAGAGAAAAGTTTTTCATACTTGTATAGTGTCGGTGATGACGTATGGAATGGAAACCAGAACTAGTTAGCTGATAAACTTGGAGTAACGCAAAGAGCCATTGAACACGGAGATAAGACAAAGAATAAAAGTAAAAGACGTATAGCCAAATTAAAATGGACCTGAGTAGGACATGTTGCTCGCCAAGACAGCATTAGACTCCGGAGATGGTGCCTGTATAAAGGGAAAGTTGACAGACCAACAAAACATTGGTTAGACGACCTTAAATAGGAAGTTGGAAAAATTGGCACCATCTAGCTCAAAACAAGTAACTATGGAAGGAATTGAGAGTGGCCTATGTCCAGGAGTAGACTGTGAAGGGCTGCTTTTAATTTGAGGGATTCGCTCCTGGTTACTGATTTTTTTTTTTGTGTTGGTAAAGGGGATTTTTTTTTCAAAAAGTGAACACTCCAGACTCTGATGTTTTATGCACGGATATGATTATAAGCTAATAATGGTATTTTTCTTTCCTAACAAAATCTTCCCGCCCTAGAACCTAGCTACGCCATGGTAGTAACGTGATATACCACAGAAAATATAGCTGTCGCTACAAAAAACAAATACGTGGAAAAAATGTCGCTGCCAAGGGAAGCCGGCTGGCTTGAGGCCAGTTATATTTTGCCTATTATTGTTACATACTACAACTTCTACTTACACGACATCTCTTTATGAGACACATTTTAACGTGCCGATGGTAGCCCGCCGGCTTCGTCTTGCGACGTAATACAGGGCTGTCAAGGTCATGCACAGTTCGAGCCAATTTCGGAGGTAACGCCTCCCGCTGCCCCCACCACTGCTATACGTTAAGAGACCGAGCCGCCGGTCGCGGCTCGGCCGCTTACCAAACACAATGCGCTCCTCCTATGTCTCTCATAGCCGCTCCTGAGACTGCGCGAACGGCGGCAGCAGCAGTGGTGGGGGCAGCGGGAGGCGTTACCTCCGAAATTGGCTCGAACTGTGCATGACCTTGACGACGTTTCGCCTAAATCTCATTTGGTATTTTCAAGTGCTCTTGCTGCCGCTGCTACTCGTTACTGTGATCTTGCTGCTGCTGCTGCTCGACGCTAACTTTTGTTCATTATTAAGTACTGGTTTAAAGAAAGTAAAGAATTGGCTGTTGCGTACAATATTTGTACAATTTGTTTCTCTTCTCTCTAACCGATTCAGACAAGGATAGAAACGGTGCCACTTGTTAGTCTATCTAAATTCTTGTAGACAAAGAACGACAATAACATTAACGACCAGAGGTTGTGGCGGAAATATACTTTAACTATGTAAACGCACTGCTATAAAGATCTTATCAAGACCTGTCCAGGGTAGTTATTGTCAAATTGGCCTCGTTGAATGGTGGATTTTTACTTAAGAGGTTACATATACCTGGGCGCTACAAAAAGTATGTAAATTAAAAAAAATAAAAATAAATGCAATTAAATGAATAACACAAAAGAATGGCTATTATATATTTTTATTGTATTTTAAATTATAAGAGTTTTTTTTTAATGTTTTAAATATTAATATTATTTTCTATCGGGTTAAATGGACCACTGATGAAAACTATGGTGCCTTCTTGTCTCCGGGATAACTTCAAAAAAAAATAATTCAATGTGCAAGAATAAAAATTAATCTTGTAAAATAATGTAGGCGTAGGCTAAAAAGTTTTTGGTCTGACATATAGATGTGGCTCTTTTCAAAAAATCCATATGATTTTTAGGAAGTACCAACCTTCAAACGATACGTGTCAAAATTTCATGACATTTCGACAATTAGTTTACAAGTTACAGTGGTTTTTAGTGTCGCTGATATTTTCAAAACAATGGAAAAAAATCGAAGTTCGTGTATTAATTAAACACTGTTTTTAACAGGAAAAAATACCGTTCAAGCAAAGCAAGGACTTGATAAGTGTTACAGGGACTCTGTCCCTGGAAAAATCACTCATCTTTTACTCGTATCCTGAATTTAAACGCGGTCGAGCAGACACAAATGATGCTGAACGCTTTGGACTCCCAAATGAGGTGGTTACACCGGAAAACATCAAAAAAGACACAAAACTGTTTTGGATGACCGTAAAGTGAAATTGTGTGTGATGGCTGACCTCCTAAACATATCAAAAGTTATATTTTGCATGAATATTTGGGCATGAGAAAGTTCTGTTCGAAATGGGTCCCGCATTTGCTCACAGTGGACCAAAAACGACAACGTATTGATGATTCTGAGTGCTGTTTGGACCTGTTTAAGCGCAATAAAAAGGATTTTTTCATGCAATATGTGACCATGGATGAAACATGGATCCACTACTATACACCAGAAATAAATGGACAGTCAGCTGAGTGGAGAGCAGCCGGTGAAAAGCAGCCTGAAGCGACCAAAGACACAACAGTCGGCTGGGAAGGTTTTGGCCTCTGTATTTTGGGATTCTAATGGAATAACTTTCATCGACTATGCTGAGAAGGGAAAAACCATCAATAGCGAATATTATATAAAGTTATTGGTGCGGTTAAACGCAGAAATCGCAAAGAAGCGGCCCCAAATGAACAAGAAAAAAGTGCTTTTTCATTAAGACAATGCACCGTGTCACACAAGTCAATGATTGCGATGGCAAAATTGCATGAATTGAAGTTCCAATTGCTTCCTCATCCATCGTATTCTCCAAATTTGCCCAGCCAGTTACTATTATCTATTCGCAGATCTCAAAACAATGCTCGCAGGAAAGAGATTTGGCTCCAGTGCAGAAGTAATCGCCGAAACTGAGTCCTATTTTGAAGGCAAAAACAAATCCTTCTAAAAGAAGGGTATAGAAATGTTAGAAAAGCGTTAGACTGATTGTATCGCTCTTGAAGGAGACTATATTGATGAATAAAGTCGAATGATGCAAAGAAAATGTGTTTTAAGTAGCTAGACCAAAAACTTTTCGGCCTACGTGTTAGTTAAAAATTGTCGAAGGGTTTTTTTCAAAAATAAAAAAATTACGGTGTTTCAAACTCTAATTTATAAAAAACTGTCTATTAGAAAAATTTAAAAAAAACCTCTCGACATTTTGTAGAAAAGATAATTATTAAGATTTAAAAAAAAAGTTAAAAATTTACTGAGTAATATTGCAATCATTGAGGCAGGTAGCGGTTCCAATCCTACGCCAGATCACGTTTAATGCTATAACTTTATAAAGGAATGGATTTTCTTAAAAAAAAATGTTTGAATATTTCTTAGAAGATAAAGAATAAAATTCCATAAATAAACAAAAACTAATTTTTGAAAATTCGAGGTGTACATATGTAACCCCTTAAGTTTCGAACAAAATATTTTTACCAGTTTATCCTTAAAAGGTGATTATTTTATAAAGCCAGAAAAGCCAAAACTCAGTGAAGGGTAGTTTTTTAATAAATTTCTCAAAAAGGTCTTAAAGGCTTTTTGAGGCTTAGAGATAACTATGGTATACATTATTTTTAAAGATTCCCCTGAAAAAGGAGTAATATGCTTGTGCAGTCTGATAGTAACACTTTTATTTTATATTCTCCATTTTGTCAAGAATAAGTTTTTCTTTAGCAGAAATGCTACTGAAAAGGAAAAAATGGTTTTGTCGATTGGAAGGTGTTTGTTTTCTTTTTCAGGACTTTTGTTTTAGTATTGGTTGGTGCAGCTGTTGGCTCAAAACATAACGAGAACAAAATCGGCCAGCTATTTCCTTTCATATGAATTTATTGGTTTAGATTGCTTTACATATAGTTTCTTTTCTAACTAAAATCTGTCAAGTAAGAATGTTGTCGCGATAATTCATTTTTGGTAGATACGATCCTAGCGATTCGACAAAAGATCGCATTTTACTAAAAGTATCAATCGATTCCGAACTTTCTTCGAAATCACGTAAAATTCAAAATGAGTCACTTATTTGCGCGTTGGTTTGAGGCAGTCTTTTTTTGTTTCTATCCAAATTACACATTCCGCGACCGCTAAATATATTAAAAAGTCGGTAACGTTTGTGAAGAAATGGGTAAATCGTTTTAACGTGACGAAAAATGTTGACAACTTGCCAACAACTTGAAAAATGAAACGTGTCTTTGCTTTCACGGGACCCGAAATTTACGTTGCGTCGAGGAACGGCAAAATTAAAAAAAACGGGTTCGAATGTGTCCCACGAGATCATTCGACAACATCTTCATGCTCATGATGTCAAATTCCGAAACACAAAACTCTTGCTGGGCGAAAATCATGTCGCGAAGCGGCTCGCTTGGGCCCACGATAAGATGCTAGAGTGGCCCTCATAATCGCCGGACGCCTACCCTATTGAAAATGTTTGGTCTCTTGTAAAGAGAAAGGCCAAAGGAAAGACTCTGAGGACTTTGACTCAGTTCTGAGGACTTTGACTCAGTTCTCTCGCGAGATTCGAAAAATTTGCAGAGTACGCAGAAAATCTCGTCGACAGCATGCTTTGAAAAAGTCAGGCTATTATTGATGCTGGAGGCGATTGGACAACATACAATGATAATTCCGCCGTTGTTAGCTCTCCAAAGAATACATTGGCGACAAGAAATGTTCTCGAAACATATTTTTTCAAGGATACGAACTGTCACGTTCTTTCTTGACAGACTGTTTAATATAAATCATTCCAGTACATGTCCATTGGGTGAGATGAGTTGAGTTTATAGCAATTAAAAAAAGAGTTATTTTAATTTATTGATTCAATAATTATATTTGGGTAGTATGACATTTTTTAGCAACTGAATTTTGAGCATATTGCTAGTAATGTGTGTGTTGTTGTGCTGAGTTAGTACTACAGCTGCTTAAGTACTGGTTATATGCATTATATCTTTTATTTTCCCAACTTAATTCGTATTTTTTCTGTAAAATTGGATCATATGAACAAAAGTTTCCCTTACAAAAAAAAGATAACACAAAAGCAGAGCTATGGATCGACAGGGGGAAGGGGCTCTGAAACACCCACCGGAGGATGAAATCCTTCGATAAAAAAATATTTGCGCTGGCAATTTAGTAAATTACAAATCTTACATCCAATTTAAATATCAATAACAAGGGGGGAGAAGGAGATTTTTCACACAGAACCCTTTCATACTATTCAACTTTAAAAACATATTATCTCTCAAAGAAATATGAATACTTCGAAACCACACCAGGAATTTAATTTTTCGTTCAAAATTATCTACAGGTCTTAATTTCCAACCGATTTGGATAATTTTTTTTTTTTAAATAATCGTCACTAAATTTCCAAAAAATTTCTCGAAGCCGATTTTTGAATTATTTCCAATTTTTGTGGATTGAGAAACATAAATTGCTTTGGTTTGTCCATTCGAATATTGCAAATTTCGAAAAAATTATCCAAAAATGGTAGAAAAATAACCAAAAACTGGCCATAATTCAAAAATCGGCTTCGAGATATTTTTTGGAAATTTACTTAGAAATATTTAAAAAAAAAAAATTTCCAAATCGATTGGAAATTAAGACCTGTAGATAATTTTGAACGAAAAATTAAATTCCTGGACCACCTGTGCGCTGTGGTTTAGGAACCAACAATTCTTGACCAATAAAAATGCATAATTGAAGTCAGTCTTACGTGAAAGCTAATATTACTGAATGGAAATTGTTGGTTCCTAAACCACAGCGCACTGTGGTCCAGGAATTTAATTTTTCGTTCAAAATTATCTACAGGCCTTAATTTCTAACCGATTTTGATAATTTTTTTTTTAAATATTCCTAAGTAAACTTCCAAAAAATGTCTCGAAGCCGATTTTTGAATTATGGCCAGTTTTTGGATAATTTTTAGTAATTTTTTCGAAATTTGTAATATTTGAATGAACAAACCAAAGTAATTTATGTTTCTCGATCCACATAATCTGAAATTTGTTGTTCCAAGACCTAAAAGTCGCAAGGTGAATTAACATAACCATTTTCGGTCATTATTTGAACATATTTTGACCATTTATCATCATTTTAACCGGATTTACAATATTGATTGATTGGAACAAACCTAAGTGATTTATGTTTGAAAATGGCTATGTTGATTCATCTTGCGACCTTTAGGTCTTGAAACAACAAATTTCAGATTATATGGATTCAGAAACATAAATTGCTTTGGTTTGTTCATTCAAATATTGCAAACTTCGAAAAATTATCCAAAAATGGTACTAAAAATAACCAAAAATTGGTCATAATTCAAAAAAAGACTTCGAGAAATTTTTTGGAAATTTAGTGACGAGAATTTAAAAAAAAATTATCCAAATCGGTTGGAAATTAAGATCTGTATATAATTTTGACTGAAAAATTAAATTCCAGGAAATCATCGATCCATGTCATACCCCTTCTATTTCTGGTCACTTTAATTTTTATAAAATTTTCTATCGATTACAATAGCAACAGTTCCGAAATTTACCCCCCCCCCCCCCCCCCAATTAAATAATCGCGTTATTACGAAAAACTACGCATGCAGTCTAGTTTTATCTCAATTATATTAAACTGGCATCCATAATGAAAATAAACGAATATAATCAATTGATTGTTACCTTATTAAAACATGTCAACGAGGTGTTAACAAAAAACTATATGGCTGGTCCAATATGAAAATAAAGTAATATGTACAATATGAAAGTAACTGTAATACCTGCTAACGAATAAACTATAAACAACATCCACCAAAGAAATTTTCACCTACACCAACGCAACCAGTCGCATCAATTCATATTCCAGATCAATAACACAAAATCTCTTTATATAATTGGTATATTTTTTCCTCTTAACGCTCAAGTTTATGCGTATGATCCTACATGTAGATCTACCATAGTAGATAATCTAGCAACATTTATGAGTCATATTTCAAGAAATAATATGCGATAATGGCCCCGAATTAAAAATTTATTTTTTACTAGATTCTTGTAAGTTAAATAAAATTAATACTAATTATACACCTGGCTTGGAGCTCAGGAATCTCTGAACACTTTACCTGTAGGTCTTCTGCACAAAAAAAAGACAGACTGTTATCTTTTTGGAGTCATAGCCGTACTTAACATGCCAATTTTTATGACTGGAAACGGAAATAAATGGTTTTAAGTAGTTTTCAAATAAGTTACTATTTTCATCGAAAGATTTCAAAACAATCTACATTGACGATCCGTGCATTCAGATATTGAAACTGTTTTAATATTACATGGCACAAATCTTAATGACGCCATGTTAAATGATTATGATACCTATGAATTAATTGAAGAGTAATAATTATGCCGATTATGATAATTATATATAATTTTTACAGGAAAATCTCGGACCTGTAATTTTTTTAATACAAATGCCATTTTGGCTGAGACATTTTTTACACTTACAGAAGCTCTAACGCTCCTATTCTTGGTAGTAAAATACCCTAGCGTTTCTATCCTAGTTTTTGTTTTTTAGAAAAACCATCGAGTTATTTTTCTTTATTGTTGTTAATGATTCATCCGAAAGTAAACCCGAAAATGTCATTTGGAGATAATGTAACAAAAACTATGAAAAAAAATGACAAATCAGTCAAAACTTTGCCACAATATATAACATTATCTTTTCAAAACTTATCAAAATATAAAAAATCACGTGGTGTCAATATATACAGGATGTTGTGGAATTCATTGTATATATTGGAACTGGCGCCTCGTTGTAGCTAGACCAATTGCAGACAATTCACCTTAAATAGCAGATCTCAATAATAAAGGAAAAATCGACCCTGAAAATATGAAGACATGAATATTGCTACCACTGGTAAACCATACCATACACCTATACAATAGGGTCGACCGTTAACTAGAAGGTCAGGTCTACAGTGTTGCAAGATTTGACTAGGCTTTTCCCATCAAATTTAATAAAAAATATATATAAAAATTGTTACCTATTTGACATAGAAAGGTGAAATTTGGTAATAATATAGGAATTGATGGCCTCATCAGAGCCATGTAGTTTTGAGAATTAAATTTTGACTTAAGGGGTTAGTTTTGGGGGGTGAAGTCGGAAGTGAAAAAACCTAGTACATCGAGTGTGGTGTCAAATGAAAGCTTGTCAAAACACGAGTAAAAAATATATATATAATATTATACTTGCGCGCACTTTTCTTTGTATTATTTTTTAAAAATTCGCGAAAAATCGCTGTCCCGGGCCTTATCTCGAAAAGTACTTATCAAAAAATTTCTAAAAAATTCTGGAATATTCTCCACGGGGTGTAGATTGAACGAAAATTATCACGAGTGCATTACCTTTAATAATTTATATGGTATATAAAAAAAACAAAAATTTCAAGGTCATCAGATTTCAGTAAAGATTGGAAACAAACTTTGTTGAAAACTCATTTGGGTGTGTTTTGTGAAGTCACTGATCATTTTATACCACCGTAACATAAATTTTGACTTAAGGGGTTCGTTTTGAGGGGTGAAATCTCTGGCCGAGGCTTATCATACAACCTTCGTAACCTATAAAACCTTACATCAATTCAAACAATCTGTAAAATTTAAAAAAAAAACCTTCCCGCAAAGTTGCAGTTGCCAAAACGTGTTTGTTAAATATTCTGATCTTGATTATTGGACACATCTCCTCGGACATGTTTTTGGATCTATAGTTGAGATTGTGAATTGACTGTCATTTTTTTAAAACTTTTTTTTAGTGTTCCGTACGGAACACTTATAAGATCACTTGGGTGTCTGTCCGTCTGTCTGTCCGTCTATCCGTCTGTCCGTCTGTCACACCCGATTTTCTCCGAAACTATTTGTCGTAGAAAGTTGCAATTTGGTAATAATATAGGAATTGATGGCCTCATCAGAGCCATGTAGTTTTGAAAGTTAAATTTTGACTTAAGGGGTTAGTTTTGGGGGGTGAAATCGGAAGTGAAAAAAATTTTTTTTACTAGGTCATCGAGTGTGGTGTCAAATGAAAGCTTGTGAAAACACTAGTAAAAAATATATATATATAATGTAATACTTGCGCACACTTTTCTTCGTATTACTTTTAAAAAATCGCTGTCCCCTACCTTATCTCGAAAAGTACTGATCAAAAAATTTTGAAAAAATTCTGGAATATTCTCCACGGGGTATAGATTGAACGAAAATTATCACGAGTGCATTACCTTTAATAATTTATTTGGTATATAAAAAATAATAAAAAAAATTCAAGGTCACCAGTTTTCAGTAAAGATTTTAAACAAACTTTGTTGAAAACTCATTTGGGGTGTGTTTTGTGAAGTCACTGATCATTTTATGCCACCCTAACAAAAATTTTTATTTTAAAAACAATCAACGTACGGAACACTAATTGTGCAAGTTCAACTTGCACTTGACCGGTTTTTTTTTATTGTACAAACGGTGGCACAATAAAGAAATTGTTAAGCTAAGTTACAAAGATTCCAAAACTGACAAAGGATTTGTTGTCGGCGTCCAGCGCCGATTTTATGTTTTTAAAAATCATCTAACATAACTCATTTTCTCTCTGGGATACTCTGTATATCAATGTCTAAGCGTTTTTTTTTTTTAAAAAAACAATCAACTAAGTTTAAAAACAATTTGAGAAACACATTTGTCTCTAAGCTGGTTAGATTTTGTAATAAATTTCACATGAATTAGGTCAGTACCTGGACTACGGTGTTAGTCCAGGAAATGACAATCTAAATTGTCGAAAAATTGCCTGCTGAAACTTAATTCATATTTTTAATATTTTAATCTACTTCCCTGCTCTAACCGCCCATTTTACTGTGTGTAGTGTGGCATAAATTTTATTGACTCGAAAAATAAATCGGAAGTCATTTTAAATCTGCGGATTTATTTTAAACATATAAAACAAATCTCAAGGGTCTTGTTTTCTTGATAGAAAACCAAATCTTTTTGAAGAAAAAGGACGACATTCTATTGAAAATAATTGTCAACGTGTTTGGCTTCGTTTTCTGTTATTTCAAAAATACGCATATGGCTCCCGGGCCGGTCGTTCTACTGATGCTTTCAATTTATACCCTTCTATTTGAAACAAGTATTGTATTGGGACAAATAAAGTAAGAAATGTAGTATATATTTTAATGTTTAAATTTCAGTAAATATACTTATCTTTTACCTAAAAAATATATTAAATAATATTAGACAAAATTATAACGTAAATATTAGTCATTTATTTATGTACTTAAACTTTCTCTACTTCGACGAATGCTTAAGAGCCAGCCGGTATAAAACCAATATATTACGGAAACCATGTACTCTTTACATGAAAATATTTCAGCTAATCTCATAAATTTAGAAATGATTGCTTAGCAATGTTTTAATTTTAAACAGTGAATAGATCGCTATCTTTCTAAATTTTGCTTCTGACGTCTATGTAACCCGCTGTACAGGGTGAGTCAACGATAGAGTAAAGTTCATTACCTCATTTGCTTCGGGAATGACGAAAAAATGTTAAGTTGAGTTTTAGGGAATGTTAAGGTGCACAGTTTAAAATTAATTTTGAGTATACAGAGTACTTCAAAAAAGTGTGGCCGATATAACTTATGTTTTTTTTTTAAATGGAACAATCCTATTTTTAAATTAATTTACTTTTAAATTATGCGTAAAATTTAAAAAAAAAAGTTTTTCTAGTTTTCAGTTTTGTAAAAAATTACCAGTAGCGCCATTGTTTCTGAAGGTGAAATGCTCAAAATGGCTACGAGCGTTGAATTAAATGCTACAGAGTGTTCAAAATAAATTTATGCATTTCAACTATTTTAAATTAAAAATCTCAAATTTTTTAAATGGCAAAACTACCATATTTCTAATAGTTTTCGATTTATTTTGAATCTTTTAATTTTTACCCTTATTTTTAATACACTTACGTTATAACATCATAGTTGCCAAGGCAAAACAAAAATGTAGGCATTGTCAAATTTTTACATGTCTATTAAGCAAGTAAAAATTGTTTAATTTGTTGTAGTAAGTGACGTATAAAGGTAATAGTTATAGATTTTCCTAAAAATGAATTAATTGATATGGTTTATATACTGGGCGAGGCGGGAAAAAATTGTCTTTTGGCAGTAAAGCTTTTCGAAGCGAAGTATACCATTTAGAAAATCTTTTCAGTACGTAATGGAACGGTTTGATGGTAGTGGTAGCGTTGAGAATACGAGACGGAAAGTAGTAAACCAGAATGCTACCAATGAGGAAAAAGAAATGGAGATTTTACTTCATGTTGAAGATAATCCTCAGGTCAGCAGCCGTCAACTAGTTGACTTATCTGATACATCCCAATCTACAGCTAATGGCACCACGAGAAAATACAAGTATCATCCCTTTCATATGGAATTACACCAGAACTTCAAGACCATGATTTTGAACGACTTGTAAACTTTTGTACCATCATGAATGAAGCAATAGAGGTCGATCCAAATTTTTTATCCATAATAATGTTTTCTGATAAAGCTACTTTTCGCAGTAATGGAGCAGTTAACGGCCATAACTTGCATTATTATTTAACAGTTAATCCATTTTGGGTCCGGGAAGTTCAAAACCAAAACCATTGGCCGCTTAACCTATGGTGTGGAATATTAAATTTTCGAATTATTGGTCCATATTTTTCAGCGAACCGCTTAACGGACTTAGATATCTAAATTTTTTGCAAACGAATTGAAAAAGTTGATTATTTTGAAAGGGAATAAATGTGGATTCAAAAAGACGGAGCTGCTGATTACCACCGGGAAGTTCGGGAATTTTTAAACGATCGTTACCCACAAAAATGAATCGGATTCATTCAGTGGCCCCCTCGATCATGTAACTTAAGACCTTTAGGCTTCTTCTTGTGGGGCTACATTAAAGATCGTGTTTATATGAATCTCCCTACCAGACCAGTAGATATAATAATAATAATCTTTATTGTCTAACAGTTAGAATTTCCATTTACAAGACAAATGTGTAAATTACAAAGAAAAGAGAAAAAAATAAATTTACAATAATTGCTTAAAATAAGTATAACAACAATATATATATATATATATATATATATATATATATATATATATATATATATATATATATATATAAATCCGTATATACCGCCCAAATATGTGGACACGTCCACTGAGCATCAAGAACCTTCGTCTTCATCAATTTAGTAAACTAAGCACGAGTTAAGTTATGCATATCGAAATCAGTATAAACCACATTGAAAATATTCATGGATTGATACAAAGGAGTCTTCAATAAAATATTAGTTCTTGGTGTACTCAAGCAAAAAACATGAGGAAATCTGGTAAGTCGAGATGGCACTTGAAAGTTAATTTGGGAAAGCCCTTTATGCTAAGGAAAGTGAAGGAAAACATAGTAAAACGACTAAACATGTGTATTCAAGTAGACGAGCATATGTTTGAACATTTATTACGTCATAATAATTAAACATTAGATAAGTTTAACTATATTAAAATTATTATTAACTATTTGTGTATGTATCACAATAGCGTAAGAATATTAAAAACAAGGGTAAAAATTGAAAAATTCAAAATGAATCGAAAAATATTAGAAATAGGTATTTAACATACTTAATAAAAGTGGGAGGGTTTTGTAAAATCTATCAGAAAAAATAATAATATACAGGGTGTGCAGTTTAAAAAATTTGAGATTTTTCAATTTAAAATAGTCAAAATGTATAAATTTATTTTGAACACCCTGTAGCATCTAACTCAAATTTCTTTACATATATCTTTTTCTCATCTCTATAGAACGCTCGTACCAATTATGAGTATTCCACCTTCAGAAACAATGGCGCTACTGACAATTTTTTTATAAAACTGAAAACTAGTATTTTTTTTAAAAAATTGAAATATTAGAAAAACTACTAGGTTTAGGCATATAAAATTATTAATAAAAGAGTTTTAAAATTTTACCCAGAATTTAAAAATAAATTAGAAAATAGGATGTTCCATTTAAAAGAACATATGTTATACCGGCCGCATTTTTTTTGAAACACCCTGTATACTCAAAAATATTTTTAAACTGTGCACCTTAACATTTCCTAAAACTATTGTATTCAACATTTTTTCGTCATTCCCGAAACAAATGAGATAATGAACTTTACTCTGTCTTTGACTCACCCTGTACAACTACTCTGCAAGTAGTGCCGCCACGTATTTGTTCTGAAAAGCGAGGTATACCTACCTATACCTACTTTATAAGCGCCAAATTTCGTTTCGGCTCTACGAAATGCAAGTTTGATGGAAAATCTGGCCGCCAACGGCCGTACTATATATGAATATAAAGATTATCTAAGTTAATCTATGCCAGAAATAGACAAAAAGAAAACTACATGATCTTGCTGAAATTTTTTGTATTAATTGATCCTTAAAAATTAATTAAATTTTGTGCTAATAGAACTGTAATGAAGGAAATTAGAATTTTTGAAAGCTTGGTCGGGAAAACAATATTTTATTTTAGAAGAATAAAAAGACATAATAACAAACACAGTTTTTCTATTTATCATAAACCGTCACATACTGACACAATTATCCATAATACCTCATGTCATCCACCAAGTCACAAACTTGCAGTTTTCCATAATATGATTCACAGACTAATAAATATTCCTCTAAACCAAGACGATTTTCAAAAAGAACTTAATATTATAAAACAATTAGCAGTAAATAAAGACTATTCATCATACATAATCGATAATATTCTCAAGAAAAAACTGTACAAAAAAGCCATTAGTACAGTTTTTCCGAATAATAAAGAACCTTATAAAAACGTAAAGTCAATAACGTACTATGGTAGATGCAGCACTAAATTAAATAGTTTCTTAACAAAATTAAATATCAACACAGCATTTAAAACATCCAAAACACTTGGCAAATTTATAAAAAATAACAAAACTAAAACAGATAGAGAAAATAGATACAGAGTATACAAATTAAATTATGGAAATTGCTCAAAGACATATATAAGACAAGCAGGAAGAAGTTTTTCAAAAAGAATAAAAGAACATGCTTGATCATACATCAATAGAAAAAATAACTCAAATTGCGCAAATCATTTAATTTAAAATAATCTCCAGTTCAACCCAAACTTTGATATATTATATACGAGGCTGGTTTGAAAAATCCGTGCAAAGTCCGAGAGATGGCACCACCGGCGCGTATCGAGGTCATGTTTAGTTAGTAGCATCTCTTGAATGAACGCACACCAAGTTTCAGCCATATTGGTCTATTTCTTTGTGTTTGGCATTCGTGTGAATCAAGGAAGTCGAGTGATTTTCAAGAAATGGACGAAAAAGAATTTCGTGTGGTGATTAAACATTACTTTATGAAAGGCAAAACGCCTCAGGAGACTAAAGAGAAGCTTGATAAACATTATGGTGACTCTGCACCTTCGATTAGAACAGTTTATAAGTGGTTTCAAAATTTTCGGACTGGCCATATGGGCACAAGTGACGCTGAACGTTCTGGACGGCCTGTGGAGGTTACGACTCCAGAAATCATTGATCAAATCCATGATATGGTGATGGATGACAGAAGAGTTAAGGTGCGTGAGATTGTTAGTGCTGTGGGCATCTCGACTGAATGGATACATAATATTTTGCATAAACATTTGGACATGAGAAAGCTATCCGCAAGATGGGTGCCGCGATTGCTCACGCTTGACCAAAAACGGAATCGTGTGAAGTGTTGCAAGGATGGTTTGCAGCTGTTCCAGAAGAATCCGGAGGACTTTAAGCGTCGTTTCGTCACTGTGGATGAAACATGGATACATTACTATACTCCTGAGACCAAACAACAATCTAAACAATGGGTTACCAAGGGGAATCTGCACCAAAAAAGGCAAAGACCGTTCCTTCGGCCGGAAAGGTCGACTGTCTTTTGGGATTCGCAAGGGATAATCCTCATCGACTATCTGGAAAAGGGTAAAACTATTACAGGTGAATATTATTCATCGTTATTGGACCGTTTGAAAACCGAGCTGCAAGAAAAACGCCCGCGATTGGCCCACAAGAAAGTCCTTTTTCATCACGGGCAACGCACCAGCACACACCTCAGCAGTTGTGGTCGCAAAATTAATGGAAATAGGATTCCAACTCGTTTCACATCCCCCCTATTCTCCAGACTTGGCTCCCTCGGACTACTATTTGTTCTCCAATTTGAAGAAATGGCTGGCGGGACAAAGATTTTATTCAAACGAGGAGGTGATTGCAGACACTAATGGATATTTTGCAGACTTGGACAAATCCTATTATTCGGAAGGGATCAACAAACTAGAACATCGTTGGACGAAGTGTATAAGCCTAAAAGGAGACTATGTCGAAAAATAAAAAAGGTTTACCCCAAACACATAAGTAGTTTTTATTTTTGCACGGACTTTTCAAACCAGCCTCGTACTTGCACAAAAGGCCTGAAACTTAATTACGAATTGAAAATTCAGATTCCTTAATAAATGAACATTAGACTTAAATAATTCACCATTACTAAATATATTTTAATTAAATTATTTTATTACCTGCCATAAATTGTGAACCAACCAGTAATTTTATCATCATTTTGTAACAAACCATCTGAAGAAGCTGTCGTGCAGCGAAACATGTCATGGTGTTAAAAATAAAAAATTTAGTGGAAATTTAAGTTGTTTTACTTCTTGCAAAACTTCTTGTTAATTTTGAATAAACCAAAGATATGATTATGGTAATTTGTCTTTCATTTTATACTTATTCATTGCATGATGAACTGCTGTGCCACTTGAAAGTTCATAAAACCTTCTTCTTAAGATAGCTCCTGTTAATTCAGGTTAGTTTAGGTTAGTTCATGTTATAACGTAATGACTTCACCCCCACCGCGCTTCCCCGCCACCAGCAACATGAATAACAGTTAATGCTTACTGTTTTCGATATTCATTATACACATTGCCGGCCGGACGTTTGGTATTATGGTAATTTGTCTTTCATTTTATACTTTGCCTAATCTCTTATCGGGATTTTACAGGATTCCTAGGCATTCTATAGATTGCCTAGGCAAAGTATATAATAGTTAATGAGAAAGAAAATACTTCATGCATTGCCCGGCATTCTATAGAATCTCTAGGCATTCTATAGAATGCCTGAATTACACACTTTGCCGGTAACATATATACAAATTATAATACAAAAGTTGGAGTGGAGGGATCGAGGCGTCGACAGACGATTAACATTTTTTAATATTTTTTTACACCTTTTCCATAATTGAAGATTTAATTTTACAAACACAAACCAAGTTTCGTTCAGTAATATCTGTACAGGACAATACCACTTTGTTGTAAGAGTTGCCGCTTTCAGAGTCCTAAAAGGACCAAAATGCAAAAAAAATAGAATTAAAATAATGTATTTACTGACAATTTGTTTCAATATTGCCGTTTTTAAAATAGCCCCAGAGGGACAATGTATACGTAGGATTTAAAGGTTATAGAAAACAACAATAGTTCTTTTCAAATTAAGTGACTCCAAAACACACAATGAAATACCTAGTTTATTTTTAATTTACTACCTAAACTTTCTACAATGGAACCGTTTCGGTAAATTGAATTTTAAAGGTGCCAAAAAGATTGAAGATCGAAATGTTAGTAGAATAGGATATAATGGGATATAATCGTTTTTTAAATATAGCATAAAACTTTCTTTGATTAAATAAATATTTATCAATTTCTTTTTTACCTTTTCGTAAGTTCGTAACTGGGTGGAAGTGTTCTGTTTGAGTTAGTAATTATTTTTTGTTGTTATATAGAAATAAAGATGCTCTAAAATTAATAAATTCCTATTTCCCGGTAAAGGTGTTAAAACATCGATTGTGATTATGATATAATCCCAAAATTATTAAAAATTATTCTATAGGAATTCATACAGATTTATTAGGCGGTTACGTACACCTGGGCGCTGCAAAAAGTATGTATATTTAAAAAAAAAAAAATATTTTAAAGATTATTGAACGAATAATACAAACGAGTGGCAATTACATTATCTTATCGTACTTTAAATTATAAAAAAAAAATGTTTAAATATGTTTTAAACGTTAACATTATTTTTTATCGGGTTAAATGGACCACTGATAAAAACTATGGCGCCTCCTTGTCTGCAGGATAACTTCACAAAAAAATAATCCAAAATTCAAAAATAAAAATTAATCTTGTAAAAGAATGTAGTAGTTAAAAATAGTCGAAGGATTTTTTTTTTTTAAAAATAAAAAAATTACGGTGTTTCAAACTTTAGTATGCAATTTCCGACCAAAAAATTTATGTTCAATAACACAGCCCCACAAAAAAAAAAAAGTGGGGTATACTTTTGATGCGATATATCAGATCCGTAGTATTTTTGCCCGCTGATCACGAATCTGACGTCAGAATATCGCCATCACATCTCAATTTTTTTTCTAACCTCAAAAAATAGGTAAAAATTAGTAAAAATTAAGAAAAATATACTCCTAAAAAATTGATTCAAGCTTTTTCATGAATCCAAAGATGTATTAATATGTATTCGGACACGCTAAGCTAATATTCATCGGTTGGATTAAGCCATACAGTTCTGTTTTCTTTCTAACCTCAATAAATCAGACAGATATAGTGCTTCTCGAATGCAAAAACGAATTCAAATTAAAATTCAACCGATTCTTACCAAATTTGGTACACGGGGGGGTTTTTTGGGTTGCTGATCATGAATCTGAGGTCGGATTTGCAAAATTCAAAATGGCGGATCCAAGATGGCGGACAACATTTTTGAAAACCAACCGATTCCTACCAAATTTGGTATACAGTTGGGGAATCCTCAAACCTGATACTCTTAAACCCTAAACCCTGAAACCTTAGACTCCCACACCCTGTAACCTCAAAAAATAGACCTCAATAACCCTGTAACTTTAAAAAATGAGACCCAATAAACTCAAAACCAGGACTTTTAAACCATATACTCTCAAATAGTAGACCCTTAAGCCCTAGAATTGCGAAGGTTAGACCCGCGCCTAACTTTCTTTTTTTTGGCTGTATCTTGTTCTTTTTTTCCGCGAATGACCTATTCAAAGGCTTTCTGCCCAAACGCTTTTGAGGACTTGTTTCTCTTTTTAGCGACCAGCAATAGTCCGCTAGCATATGGTCATCCCATCGTCCTTGATACCGATTTTCTATGATTTTCAGATCTTGGTGAAAACGTTCCCCTGTAGTCGCCAAGATTATCTGGGAAATCATCGATGTGGGAGTCCAGGAAATGTAATTTTAGATTCATTAAGCAACCTAATGTTTGAAAATTTTTTACCATTTTCTCGACTATTTCTTTGTACTTAGGACTTTTATTATTTCCCAAAAAGTTTGTTGCGACTTCTTTAAAACTAAGCCAAGTAGCTTTTTCAACTTTATTCATTTTAGTAACAAATAATGAATCTTGAAACAATTTTCTTATTTGTGGCCCGTCAAATACGCCTGCCTTAATTTTAGCTTCAGAAAATTTCGGAAATTTTTTATGCAAATATTTGAAACATGGGTCGTTTGTATCTAATGCTCTCGTGAATTGCTTCATAAGTCCAAGCTTAATGTGAAGCGGGGGAATAAGAACTTTTCCTGGATCTACCAATGGTGGAAACAATACATTATTTTCACCAGGAGTGAACGATTCTCTTGTTGGCCAAATTTTTTTCTTATAATGACGTTCCCTGTCTCTGCTATTCCACAGACATTTATAACAGGGATAAAGTGTAAACCCTGACTGTTGGCCAAGCAATATTGTTACAATTTTCAGATCTCCACAAATTTTCCAGTTATGATCAGCATATTTTATTTTTATCAAAAGCTGCTTCATTTTTTCATATTGCTCTTCCATAACTGTGGAATGAGCAATCGGAATGGGAGCGTAAACGTTGGTATTATGCAGCAAAACTGCCTTAATGCTCCGTTTAGAAGAATCAATGAACAGTCTCCATTCTTCAGGATCGTATGAGTTATTTTGAAATTCATCCATTAGACCTTTTACATCGGTACAATATGAAAGTGACAATTCCTCGTCCATTGTGAAATATTTTCGAAATTCTTCATCTCTGTTTCTATAATAAGAAATCGTAGCTTCTGGCTTAAGTAAATGTCTTTTCTTTAAAAAGGAAGCAAGATGCTCTGAACCATCTTTGGATAAGCCTAAATCTCTGACTAGATCACTAAGTTCTGACTGTGATACTAGTATATGATAGGTTGTCACTAGAACATTCATTAGTAACAGTGTTTGAATCTTTTTCGACAGTCTCAATGTTTTCGGCATGAACTGATAAGGTGAAATCATTTGTTTCCATAACATCAGCATCAAGTGGTTCAGGAGGCGGAATTAGTTTAGTTGGTCTTGTTACTGTCGAAACATCGTTATAAGTAATAGTGCTTTTATTTTTTCGGTTATGCCTAGATACAACATTCATACAAAAGTAGCAATCATTTTCACTGTATGGTCTATTCCATATTGCTGGTCTGGAATATTTAATCGCCTTCTTATTGATGTACAACATTATTTTGCAAGAACTGCAAATGATGTGGGGAACCCAATCTGTATCCTGGTGCTGTATTTCAATGTTAAAACAATCCTTATAAAGGGTGATTCATTTAGAGGTACTTTTTGTGATGGGGATTTAATTGCAGATTGCGCATGCGTCGTGTCAACTGAAGTGGCATTCCTGTTCAGTAGTGTTTGACAATTCATAATGGAAAGACTTAGCCCGGCACAGCGTCTACAAATTGTTCAACTTTATTACGAAAATGGGCGTTCTACGAGGAATGTGTATCGCGCGCTTAGAGCAACTTATGGTCCACATAATCGGCCTACCGAACGCACAATTCGCTCTACCATCAATAAGTTTGAGACCCAATTTTCATTATTGGATAATGCTCGACCGAATAGACCACATCCAGCACGTAGTGAAGAAAATATAGGGGCGGTAGAGGAGAGTGTACGCGAAGACCGTGAAGTGTCGATTAGTCGCCGTTCTCAACAGCTTGGCCTGTCATATTCAACAACTTGGCGTATTTTACGTAAGGATCTTTCTTTAAAAGCATACAAAATTCAACTAGTGCAACAACTGAAGCCGACCGACCTTCCGAATCGTTTCCCTTTTAGTCGTTGGGCTCTTGACAAGCTTGCAGAAGATCCACTGTTTTCGAGAAAAATTGACTTGATTTTTTCCTTTGGGGCTATGTAAAGTCCAAAGTCGACATGGATAAGCCAGCTACAATTGAGGCATTGGAGGCCAATATTACTCGAGTCATTGGCCAAATACCACTCGAAATACTCACACGCGTCATTGAAAATTGGAACTTCAGAATGGACGTTGTTAACCGTAGTCGCGGACAACATTTGAAAGAAATTATCTTTAAGAAATAATTGTAAAGAATGGTTCTTTTGTATGATAATAAAGATTATAAAATAAAATTGTTTTTATTCATTTTTTTTGTATTTAAAAAAAAAGTACCTCTAAATGAATCACCCTTTATAAGGTTTTAATCTTATCCGTTATCGATGACCCCATTTTACTCAATACGTGTTGACAGCAAATATAACAAAATGAATCACTGTTTTTATCGCACTTATGAAAAGTCCTTGTACCGTGAGACCGTTTTCTTGTAGCATTATACTCTACATGAGCCAAGTCACCCACACATGAAGAGCTACGGTCGCTGAATGACGACGGCTGCGGGCCCGCTTTCCCACCCTGACCAACCGCCGATACTGGGTTTCCGAGTCCCTGCATCGTAATTCTCTTTCTTCTACCTGCCCTGACGGCATCTAAGCCGTTATCCAGGGACTCTGCCGACTAGTGGAGTAATACCGTTGCCCACCGTTACCACGTGGAGGTGCCCTGGATGTAGGTAGAAGAATAAAAATCGACCGATGAATTTTCTCGGCGTTCAAAACGGCGCGAAAACATCTGCCATCTTGAATTTTGCAAATCCAACCTCAGATTCGTGATCAGCGACCCAAAAAATCCCCGTGTACCAAATTTGGTAAGGATCGGTTGAATTTTAATTTGAATTCGTTTTTGCATTCGAGAAGCACTATATCTGTCTGATTTATTGAGGTTAGAAAGAAAACAGAACTGTATGGCTCAATCCAACCGATGAATATTAGCTTAGCGTGTCCGAATACATATTAATACATCTTTGGATTCATGAAAAAGCTTGAATCAATTTTTTTAGGAGTATATTTTTCTTAATTTTTACTAATTTTTTACCTATTTTTTGAGGTTAGAAAAAAATTGAGATGTGATGGCGATATTCTGACGTCAGATTCGTGATCAGCGGGCAAAAATACTACGGATCTGATATATCGCATCAAAAGTATACCCCACTTTTTTTTTTGTGGGGCTGTGTAATTTATAAAAAATTGTCTATTAGAAAGATTAAAAAAAAAAACCTCTCTTCATTTTGTAGAGAATTATTAAGATTTTGTAAAAAATTAAGTTAAAAAATATTAAAAATTGACTGAGTAATATTGCAGACAGTGTCTAAAAACTGGCAGCGGTCCCAATCCGACGCCAGGTCACATTTAACGCTATAACTTTGTAATAGAATGGAATTTTCTTAAGCTTTTTTTTAATAATTCTTAAAAGTATAGAGAATAAAAATCCGTAAAAAAAAAATCGAATTTCTAAAAATTTGAGGTGTATGTCACTCCTTAAGAATATAAAGTATGCAGATTAGACTGGCAGAGTCTCAGAATAGTTAACACTACTACACCAAACACTTTATTCTAACCATGTTAACATCATCAGAGTGATAATTGACTGAATCAATCTATTCTGATCTCTATATCACAAACTAACTGATTTTCAATTAAAGCCAATTGTATAGGTTCAGATCAGCCTCAATGAAGGCATAATACAAGTCAGGCGGAAATAAACGTCGCGCTGATGCTTCGCATCCGTATGAGGTTCAGCTTGTTACTCACAACGCTTTTCTGCAATCTTTTATATATCATCCGTTTGGAATAATTTGCCCAGCGCTGTGTTTTCAATTTAAACGATTCAAGAACAACGTGAATCGCTTCAGCCGCACTCGTGCCGCTCCTGGAGCGCTTTAGGGACTTCCCTGCAGCACGTGTGCTAGACCCATAAAAAAAAAAAAAAAAAAAAAAAAATATTGTAACAACGATCATTTTTCTGATCTACTATCAAATAATTGTATGAAAGATGGCAAAAATGTGTAGAAAGCGATAGAGATTTAAAGATTTAGTTTGTATGAGTTCTTAGTTAAAAATAAATCCTTAATTTAAATATACAAATATATATATATATATATATATATATATATATATATATATATATATATATATATATATATAATATATATATATATATATATATATATATATATATATATATATATATATATATATATATATATATATATATATATATATATATATATATATATATATATATATATATATATATATATATATATATATATATATATATATATATATGCACTACCGTTAGAAAGTATTTGCCCACCTAGTTATTTCAGTCCCAAGATAACAAAAACCCAGATAATATTTTTTTTTTTTTTTTAAATCTTAATGAATTATTATTTATTTTTACATTATTTACAGTCTAGAAAATCAGAAAAATATTCATGATCTTCCAGGATTTTTCTCATCTCATTTCTCATACCCTCCTTGTTTTTAATTACCGCTTTATAGAGTTTCGGCATTCTGTCCAGTAGTTTCTTCAGAGTTTCTTCGGTTATTTTTACCCATTCTGCTTGTAAAAGTTCCCACAAGTGATTTTCTGATGTTGGATTGAGTTTTCGAACACACCTGTCCAAAGAGTCCCACGGCAATTCGATGGGGTTCAAGTCGTTTGATTGTGGAGTCAACACTTCCAGGACGTCATCGGATTTCCATTGGTTCTCTAATTTGTTTAGAAGAATGTTTAGAGTCGTTGTCATGCTGAAAAATAAATTTCCCCTGAAAAATATCTCTTCCAGATACTGTTCTTTTCGCATGATTCCTTGTATCGTAAAGATTTTTCTTACTTTACCGTTGCCAAAACAACCCCAAACCATTACTGAACCTACACCATGTTTTACTGTAAGCTTCCAACATCCTCTCTACAGCTAATCGCCGTACGTAAACTTGTCGATTTCAAACCGAAAATTTCGAATTTAGATTCGTCGCTTCAAAGGACGGAATTCCATTGTTCTGATGTCCAATTTTCATGTTCTCGGACCCATTCTAATCGTTTACGTTTATTCACTTGCCTAATAAGTGGTTTCGTCACCGCAACTCTCCCGTGTAGTCCACCATCTGCTAACCTGTTCTTCACGTCACGCTGATGGATATGGGCTGTTCCAGGTTTACTCTTGAGCCGTGATTTCTGGTGCGGTTAGGCGGCGATTACGTCTGCTGGACATTGTTATAGCTCTGTCTTCAGCGGGAGTCGTTTTTCGAGGCCTTCCTGAACGTTTTTGGTTGCGAATTCCATGCCCCGCAGAAATTTTTTTAACGATGTAGTCCACCGTTCTCCTTGGCATCCGCATATTACTCGAGATTTGTCGACTCGAGTGACCATTTTCAACGGAACTTCTTTCTTTTTTGGAATTTTCACAAAACAATTGAGCCTGTATCAATGGCAAAGTACTGTTTACGAATGGTTAATTTCCAAAAGTGCAATGGTATTTATAGCATAGTTTTTATCATAAAATATCACTAGGAATTTCCATAATCCCTATAAACTTGAAATGGGTTCTTACTTCAACTGGAATTCTCAGAAATCGCCTCAAAACGATTATCATGCAAAAAAATAGAAATTTGTTCTAATTGGATTTTAATTTGTCATTTCACCAAAAAGGCTTATCTAAACAATTTTATGATGGACACTTGTTAAGAACAATTAAATTCACCTAATATAACAAAAGGGTTTAATTAGGTATGAAATTTTGGCAGTTACATTGAAACTTCTAGGTGGGAAAATACTTTCTGACGGTAGTATATATATGTATATATATATATATATATATATATATATATATATATATATATATATATATATATATATATATATATATATATATACATATATATGTTTAATTTCTTTTCTCCTGCCTTGCTCATGTTAATCACATAAAATGTTTCACTTATATGGTAACTTTTTCTTAGAGAAACACGTAATCTGATATCTTTTTAAGACAAGCTGTTAGGTTTAAATTAATGTTTATGTCCAAACGTCGTCGTCCATCTTTCCATGAAACTATAGGCTTTATCAAGATGTTAACTTGTTTAATAGGCCTTGTTCTTTCTATCTGCATAAGTATTCGAGAGCTAATTTATAAATTATAATTTGTCACTGTAATTTTTTTATTCTTTTTATGTTGTTTCTTTATAAATGACTTATTCTACATTATAATTTGAGGTGAACAATCATTATAAAATCCAGGAGATGGATTATAAAAAAATAAAATAAAATTATTGTCCAATATTTAAGATAATATTAGCTATTTTAATTTTCAGGAAGAAAATGTTTAAATAGGATCTGTATATTTATGGCTGATTCATGATTTTTAGAAGAATTCTTTTTTGATTGGGGATGAACTGTTCCCAGTTTACAAATAAGAAAATATGGTGTAAAAATTGTTTTGAGGGCATAATTGGTTTTAATTTTAAACAGCGCTGCGGTTTACGCAACACCAAACTTCTGCAAAGATGTTATTATATTTACAAATAACTTAAAAACCGGCTGAGTGCAAGTCGTACTTGCGCAATTAGTGTTCCGTACGTTGATTCCTTTTAAAATAAAAATTTTTGTTACGGAGGCATAAAGTAATCAATGACTTCACAAAACACTCCCCAAATGAGTTTTCAACAAAGTTTTTTTTCCGATCTTTACTGAAAACTGATGACTTTAAAATTTTTATTTTTTTTATATACCAGATAAATTATTAAAGGTACGTGTGTAGTTTTGACTACAGCCTGTTGAACTAATAAAGATTGTGGTTTAACAAGTCAGACTGGAATATTCTTAATGAATTATTTAATTAATACTATTAATATTTTCATTAATGATTTAAAATCTTAATTCACAACAAAAATTTAAAAATTCCAATTTGTGCAGGTAGAATTATGCCTTGTACCTTTTTTTTTTTTCAACAGCCCCATTTTAACATTTTATATTATTATCTTGTCGTTAATGTTATTTACTTGTTCTTCAGAGTTTTTTTTATAAATTCCTGAGTTCTGTTTATATAGATCTTTTTAATATCCAGTCGTGAAACGCACCAATACGTTAGAGAATATTATCTAATATCAAAATTGAACTTCAAAACCGGTCAAGTGCAAGTTGAACTTGCACAATTAGTGTTCCGTACGTTGATTGTTTTTGAATTAAAAATTTTTGTTAGGGTGGTATAAAATGATCAGTGACTTCACAAAACACACCCCAAATGAGTTTTCAACAAAGTTTGTTTCCAATCTTTACTGAGAACTGGTGACCTTGAAATTTTGTTTTTTTTGTATACCAGATAAGCTATTAAAGGTAATGCACTCGTGATAATTTTCGTTCAATCTATACCACGTGGAGAATATTCTAGAATTTTTTCAAAATTTTTTGATTAGTACTTTTCGAGATAAGGTAGGGGACAGCGATTTTTCGCGATTTTTTAAAAGTAATACGAAGAAAAGGGTGCACAAGTATTACATTATATATATATTTTTACTCGTGTTTTCACAAGCTTTCATTTGACACCACACTCGATGACCTAGTAAGGAAACTTTTTTTTCACTTCCGTTGTCACCCCTCAAAACGAACCCCTTAAGTCAAAATTTATGTTACGGTGGTATAAAATGATCAGTGATTTCACAAAACACACTCCAAATGAGTTTTCAACAAAGTTTGCTTCCAATCTTTACTGAAATCTGATGACCTTGAAATTTTTGTTTTTTTTTTTTAAATACCAGATAAATTATTAAAGGTAATGCACTCGTGATAATTTTCGTTCAATCTACCCCCCGTGGAGAATATTCCAGGATTTTTTCAAAATTTTTTGATAAGTACTTTTCGAGTTAAGGCGCGGGACAGCGATTTTTCGCAATTTTTTGAAAATAATACAAAGAAAAGTGCGCCCAAGTATTACATTACATATCTATTTTTTACTCGTGTTTTCACAACCTTTTATTTGACACCACACTCGATGACCTAGTAAAAATTTTTTTTTTTCACTTCCGATTTCACCCCCCAAAATTAACCCCTTAAGTCAAAATTTAACTTTCAAAACTACATGGCTCTGATGAGGCCATCGATTCCTATATTATTACCAAATTTCAAGTTTCTATGACAAATAGTTTCGGAGAAAATCGGGTGTGACAGTCAGACAGACAGACAGACACCGAAGTGACCTTATAAGTGTTCCGTACGGAACACTAAAAATGAAACTTATTTTAAAGACATTTTTGGCAATATCAGTCCAGTTCTGGACCTAATATAAACCTCTCTAGTACGGGATACACCGATTTATTTCATAGTTTTCATTATAAATTAATAATAACCGGTCAAGTGCAAGTTAAACTTGCGCAATTAGTGTTCCGTACGTTGATTGCTTTTAAAATAAAAAAATTTTGTTACAGAGGTATAAAATGATCAGTGACTTCACAAAATACACCCCAAATGAGTTTTCAACAAAGTTTGTTTCCAATCTTTACTGAAATCTGATGACCTTGAAATTTTTTTTTTTTTATATACCATATAAATTATTAAAGGCAATGCACTAGTGATAATTTTCGTTCAATCTACACCCCGTGGAGAATATTCCAGAATTTTTTCGAAATTTTTTGATAAGTACTTTTCGAGATAAGGCCCGGGACAGCGATTTTTCGCGAATTTTTAAAAATAATACAAAGAAAAGTGCGCGCAAGTATAACATTATATATATATTTTTTACTCGTGTTTTCACAAGCTTTCATTTGACACCACACTCGATGACCTAGTAAAAAAATTTTTTTTTCACTTCCGACTTCACCCCCCAAAATTAACCCCTTAAGTCAAAATTTAATTCTCAAAACTACATGGCTCTGATGAGGCCATCAATTCCTATATTATTACCAAATTTCACCTTTCTATGTCAAATAGTTTCGGAGAAAATCGGGTGTGACAGACAGACAGACACCGAAGTGATCTTATAAGTGTTCCGTACGGAACACTAAAAATTCCACCTGGTTGGTCGATATAAATAGCTATTTACATACTCTTTCGTAGCAGTAACTGTTATGAAACTACTTGGGCAGGTGGCGGTAACGTTTGTTTACAATTTAGTTAAAATATTGGATATTGTTATCGATTTAAATAGGTACAACTTGACATAACTAATAATTTTCGAAATAATATGTCTAACATTGGATGTCTTCTGTTAGGAAGACCAAATATAAATAACCGGTCAAGTGCAAGTTAAACTTGCGCAATTAGTGTTCCGTACGTTGATTGCTTTTGAAATAAAAAAATGTTGTTACAGAGGTATAAAATGATCAGTGACTTCACAAAATACACCCCAAATGAGTTTTCAACAAAGTTTGTTTCCAATCTTTACTGAAATCTGATGACTTTGAAATTTTTGTTTTTTTATATACCATATAAATTATTAAAGGTAATGCACTCGTGATAATTTTCGTTGAATCTACACCCTGTGGAGAATATTCCAGAATTTTTTCGAAATTTTTTGATAAGTACTTTTCGAGATAAGGCCCAGGACAGCGATTTTTCGCGAATTTTTAAAAATAATACAAAGAAAAGTGCGCGCAAGTATAATATTATATATATATTTTTTTACTCGTGTTTTCACAAGCTTTCATTTGACACCACACTCGATGACCTAGTAAAAAAAATTTTTTTCACTTCCGACTTCACCCCCCAAAACTAACCCCTTAAGTCAAAATTTAATTCTCAAAACTACATGGCTCTGATGAGGCCATCAATTCCTATATTATTACCAAATTTCACCTTTCTATGTCAAATAGTTTCGGAGAAAATCGGGTGTGACAGACAGACAGACAGACAGGCAGACAGACAGACAGACAGACAGACAGACACCGAAGTGATCTTATAAGTGTTCCGTACGGAACACTAAAAATAATGAAATAACAAAAATAGTAGAAAGATTTTATAAAATCCTCTATGAATCAAGGAAAACACCTCCTCCAGGCAAAGAGGAAGATGATAAAATAATAGTTAGAAATGTGGTCTCTAAGGATATTCCCATCGCAGCTACAAAAATAAAAAGTTCCCTAAATGTAAACTAGAAAATTATCGACCTAGCGCGTAGGCTGAAAAATTCTTGGTCTAGCTACTTAAAATACATTTTTTTTAATGCAAAATTCGATTGTATTCATCAATATACTCTCATTTAAGAGAGATACAATTAGTCCAACGCTTTTCTAACTTATTTTATACCTTTCTTGTAGAAGGATTTGTCTTTGCTTTCCAAGTAGACCTCATTTCGGCGATAACTTCTTCATTGGAACCAAATTTTTTTCCCGCGAGCATTTTTTTGAGGTCTGCGGATAGATAATAGTCGCTGGGGGCCAAATCTAGAGAATACGGTGGATGAGAAAGAAGAAGGTTTTGGTCCACTGTGAGCCAACGCGGTACCCATTTCGTACAAAGCTTTCTCATGCCCAAATGTTCATGTAAAATATGACCAATACGTTCTTTTGATATCTTTAGGGTGTCAGCTGTCTCACGCAATTTCACTTTACGTTCAGCATCAATGCATTGCAGCATCAATTCGATTTTTTCCATTGCTTTGAAGATATCAAAGTAGCGTCACTAAAGCTACTGTAAACTAATTGTCGAAATGGATTCTTTCTAAAGGGAAACATCTATGTGTTAGACCAAAAACTTTTCAGCCTACGTATTATAAGCTTGTTATCAGTATTAAACAAATTGTTTAAGAGAATTTTTACAGATAGAATAACAAACTAACGCTACAAAAACCCATAAAAAAGTTAACGTTGCAGAACCCGACATAGTTATGTGACCAGCCTCGAGAACAGGCTGCATTTGTTTTAGACAAGATTATAGAACTATAGATTATTTACAATCAATGAAAATACTGGCAGAAAAGACAAGCGAATATAATATAACAAAGGGAAACTTTAGGTGGCAGTGATGGACTATGAAAAGGCTTTTGACTCTATAGAAATATGGGCAATCTTAGACGCTTTAAGTAGTTGCAGAGCTGATAACCGATACGATACGTAAACATCATTAAGTATATGTATATAAATTCAACATCACAAGTAAGAAAACTCGACAAAATTAACAAAATAAAAACTCGGCGTGGAGTAAGACATGGAGATTCAATCTCTCCTAAGCTATTCACGTTGGCCTTGAAAGACATGTTTAAAACGCTTGACTGGGATAATAGAAGAATAACTATAGGTGGCGAAAAACTAACACATCTAAGATTTGCCGATGATGTGACCTTGATAGCCACAGATGAACAAGAACAAGGAATACTCGAAGAAATGCATGAAAAACCAGAAGAGATAGTTCTGAAAATAAATATCAACGAGACCAAATATTTAACTAACAACATAGAACAAAACCAAGATATAATAATATTAGAAAATATAAAAATAGAGAATGATGATAGTTACATATATTTGAGCCAAAATTTTAAATTGTCAAAAAAACAACTTTACAGCAGATCTGCAAAAAAGAGTATGCATGTCCTGATCGGCGTTTGGAAGACTATAAGGAATATTTAAACCCAACGTGCCTAACACACTTAAAGTACACCTTTTTGACCAGTATGTTTTCCCCATTCTTATATATGGAGCATCGAATAAAAGTATAATATGTATATTACAGGTGATCCAACGAGATATGGAAAGAAGAATTCTAAACATTTAACTTAATGGTCGCATACCAAACACAGAAATAAAACGAAAATCCATGGTAACAGATGTAATAGAAAGGGTATGTACATTAAAGTGGAAGTGGACAGGGCACATTGATTGAAAGGATGAAGGACGAAAACACGAGAAGTTATAGAATGGAGCCCACGAGTAAATAAAAAAAGCAGGGAAAGACCACAAACTAAGTGGACAGATGACATAAAAAGGTTAATGGGGCATGATTGGACGAGAACACACGATAGAGAATAACAGCGGTATTTGAGGGATGCTTTTATCCGACAATGGATACAATAAGCTGAAGATGAAGAAGAATTAAAGATATGATGTTGTGCAATAAGAATACAGAAAATTGGTTTTTATCATAATAATATAACCATTATTTTATACTACTCAGTATATATCACCACTACACCAAACACTTTATTTTTGCACTCGACGCGCGTTTCGCTAACCATGTTAGCTTCATCAGGAGCGATGATTGACATTATTTTATAACTTGTTAATTTTCCCAGCTATCTCAAGGTCTTATTTCTCGTTTTCTACTACCCCGGCATGCAGAAATTTGCGCCCCGGCATACCAAAATTTGCCCCCAGCATGCAGAGTATATTTTCTTATAGCAAAGTTTCTTTGGTGATATTTCTTCTTCTTCTTGATGTGCCATACCGATGGGGACGTAAGCGACTCCCTCGCCTTTGCCTGTAGTTGATGATTTTTTTAATAACTCCTCAGACAAGGGGGACCTACAGTTTAATGACGGTTTCGAACGCCCAAGGTGCTTTTATTAGAGGCATGATACTACGGGCGGTTTGCCATTGCTTTCCCGAGAGAGGCGATTGTCACGTTGTAATTTTATTATTATTATTTTTTTAAAACTTATTTATGTATTTTTTTTCCGAGCCGAGATATGAATTTGGGTCTCCAGCGTACAAGGCAGATTTTAGTTAATTTGGCTGATAATGTTTTTATATCTGTAAAAATAGATGAATTGAATGAACTTAAATTCAATTACGCTGACAATATTTACAAAAAAAATGTACAATTTACAGATAAAATTATAACTCTATTTATTGAGGAAACTTAAGAGAGTAATACGTTTAGTTTGCAATTACCAACCATGACATCCCTTTGCCTTATAATTTAAAAGGGTACGACAAATAAAGATAAAGTCGATTAACCCCGTAACAATATAACAATTTTCGGGGTTTACTATGACATCCTATTGGATTACTCCGTTGGGAAGATTTGTGAATAGGGTTTATTATAAGCGAGGGGCGTCTAACAGATGCATAAGAATTGTATCTTCTCAAAAATATAGTGCATATCAAAAATGCTAGCTTATTGAATCTAAATTTAAAAATTAAAATATGTTTAAAAAAATTTATCTTACATTCTATAATAAATATAATGATATATTTACTATTTACGTTTGAATCCGTATGTGTTTTTGTTATAAGTAGGTTTGCGGATATATCAGTTTTATCAAAATATTTCCGAAGGGTTTTGTTCAAGAGTTTAGTGATCGTTTCCAAGTTTATGGCTCTATGGATTATTCTAATCGGTGAAAATCTGGATAACGTACCAAGATGGAGAGCCAAACGTCACATGTGTAGGTACATGTAAGTTATCAAGACACGCTCTCTCTTCTGGCTAGTTAATCATCCATTTGTTAGTGTTCCATATGGAACACTAACAAATATTTGTTAGTGTTCCGTACGGAACACTTATAGGATTACTTCGGTATCTGTCCGCCTGCCCGTTTGTCCGATACACCCGATTTTCTACGAAACTATTTGACATAGAAAGTTGAAATTTGGCACTCGAAAAGTACTGATCCAAAAATTAAGAAAAAATTCTGGAATAGTGTAGATTGAGCGATAATTATCACGCGTGCATTAAGTTTGATAATTTATCTGGCATAAAAAGAAACTATTTGAACGACAAAATGGTGAAAGTTTATTTCGTCTAAAGTTTTGAATTGAAATGGGACTAATAGCTATTGCTGTAAGGATTAGGTACCGAGACAAAATAATTTTATTTTATTTGGTTATAAGTAAGGTTTCGTAGCAAATAAAAATAACTTAGACATTCTAAAAAGATAAGTTAATCAGTATTGTTTGCCAAATTTTATTAAAATCGGTATCAATCAGTTTTGTCGGTCTAAAGAAAAGTTGACATCAAGCATCGTAACCACCTATATTGAGTTGCATTTGAGTGAATTGTCCAAATCAATTTAATTAACGATATTTCGACCATCAGGCTTTACTCAATTACAGACTGACAATAAAACCATTTTACCTACATTAATGAATATATAATAATTTTAGAACCGTTTTGGTAGATAAGTTGATGTATCCTTTCATTCTGGGACAAGGCCTGAATTGTTGCCAAACATCGTATTGTTTTGAGCATGGTTAATTAACGAGATATTTCGGGTCATCATCAGGTCTTCCGTTTCCTTTCATTCTGGGACATAGGCCTCCCTTATTTGTTGCCAAACATGTCGGTTTTGAGCAGTTGTCTGCCACATCAATCCCGTAGTCTTCTTCAGATCATTGGTCCGTCAGAGGTTTTCCCGTTGATCGTTTGCTGAGGCACGGTCACCATTGACGAAGTATTTTAAGCCATCTCTCTTCTTTACATCTCGCTACATGGCCCGAGAAATTTCATTTGAGTTCCGCGATTGCAACTGCTTTTATTTTTGTTCTTGGATGGATCCATTCGTTTCTTCTCCGGTCCCTCAAACGTATTTCCAGCATTTGGTGTTTCCATGGCTCTTTGAGTAGATTTTAACTCGTACATGGAGAACTTTGTTATAGTCCACGTTTGGGCACCATAAGTAAGAACTGGTAAGATACATTGGTCGAACATTTCGGCTAGTGACAATAAAACAATATACTTTGCAAGACTAACCTAAGAGAATTAAAACTACAATTTAATTCAAAATACGAGGATGGATTGAAAAGTTCGCAGCCTAGTCAAGAAAACAAAATAAAATACGCACAACAATATTTATATTTTTCTACGTAATCTCCACCTAGCTCTATGCACTTCCTCCACCGGCTTTCCAAAGCTTCCACACCAGTTTGAAAAAAAGATTCCTCAAGGTCGTCAAAATACTGGTTAACTGCAACTTCGACTTCTCCATTTGATGAAAATTTCTGGCCACCGAGGTGTTTTTTTTTAGGTTTGGAAACAGATCAATGTTCGAAGGTGCCAAATCAGAAGAATAAGCCGGGTAGGGCAGCAATTCGAAACCACAATCACGAATTTGAGCCATAGACTCAACAGACATGTGAACGCGAGCGTTGTGCTGATGGAACAAAACTTTCTTTCTCATTAATCCTGGGCGTTTCTCTTTAATTTCTTAACGTAAACGACGCAAAAGGGTGCAATAGTAAGTCGAGTTTATTGTTGCGCCTTTCGGAAGGTAGTCCACCATAATAATACCTTTAGCATCCCGAAAAACTGACGCGATCACTTTTCCAGCCGACAGAATTGCCTTCGCTTTCTTTGGGGTCTGTTCACCAGATTTTTTCCACTGCTTGGATTGTTGTTTTGACTCTGGAGTATAGTGGTGAACCCAGGTTTCGTCCATTGTCACAAACCTGTTAAGAAAATCTTGTGGACTAGCGTCAAACATCTCCAAACAGTCGCGAGAAATCGTGGGTCGAATTCGTTTTTGTTCAACTGAAAGCAATCTGGGGACCCGCCTAGCGGAAACCTTAGAAAATTCGAGTTCGTTGGCAATGATGTTTTGTGTTCGTTCATACGAGTTGCCTATAGTGTCTGCAATCTCCCTGATAGTTAATCTACGGTCTTTCAATATGAAATCACACACTTTTCCGATGTTGTCTTCAGTCGAAAACGTCGTGGGCCGGCAGGAGCGAGGGTCACCTTCGATGCTCTCTCATCCACATTTAAATTCTGTAACCCATAGTGTTGTTTTCATATCATCATGGATTTCCTTTGGTGTTAATCTTTTTTTAAACAGGTACTTGATGACCACATTTTTTTTTTCCGTTTTTCCAAAAACGCTGCACTTGGTCTCACTAAATTCGTTCTAACCTAAAAACGACAAATTCTACAGTAACAAAATTTTACGCTGTGACAACCAAAGAAAGTATGAACTTATTGAGGGTACTATAATAAAGATATTATAATTATTTTTTGGTGAGGCCGCGAACTTTTTGGATCCATTCTCGTACAATTAAATGTTTTAAGTGGATCTAGCCAATGAATTGAGTATTTATTTAGACTTTCGAAACTAATTTTATTATTTTAATTATATATTAGTTTTATTTCAGTTATTGCCATGTACTATTCTCTTTATGATATGCTAATTATCTCAGTATTAATGCTCTTGATATTTGTAGCTATTAAAATCGTATTCTCAATGGCAGATACCCAGTGAACAAGTTGAATTCGCCGAGGCACAAAAGAACAAATTATAAACATAAGACATGTGCTAGAGAAAAGTCAAGAATTCAGTTTTTACGCTCTTGTGTTTTATCGACTACTCCAAAGCTTTTGACTGAGTGAGATGAAGATACCTGTAGAAAATTCTCAGGAAAATGGGAGTACCTGAATATCTTGTAGCACTCGTATCCAATGTATATACAGATGGCGAAACTGTAGTTAAAGTTAATAACGTTACATCCAAACCATTTAAACCGCAGAAAGGAGTCAGCCTATTCTATTATTTATGGGAAGCATATAATGAGAAAGGCCATGGGAGAATGAGAGGGCGACATCATGGTAGGAGGCAAAAAGATTAGTAACTTGCGATAGGCTGACGACACCACGATATTTGCGACTACTGAAAAAGAAATGTCAGAACTCCATAACAGAATAGAAAAAAAAGAGTTCAGTTGACTAAATCAGCAACGAGTAGACTAGCAATACCGCAACATCACAAACCAGACAAAAATGAGACTTATACGGAGTATCTTCCTCTATGGAACCGAATCATGGACCATTCGTGCTGCAGAAAACCGGAAGATAGGCGTCCTCGAAATGTGGTGTTGGCGACGCATGCTTCGCACCCCTTGGACAGCCAAGAGAACAAATAAATCCATCCTCGAACAGTTGAAACAAGATTGTACACCCTTTTTATCAGAGAATTCTCGGCTACTTTAGTTACATAGCAAGAAGAGATCTGGACAATTTGGAGAGGCTAGTCATGACTGCAAAGGTAGACGCAAAGAGACCATGTGGCCGATCATCTAACCGCTAAGCCGATCAGGTAAAATCAGTAATGGGGCTTAGAGTGACCGATATCCTGAGGCTAGCAGAGAACAGAGACAGATGGTAAAAACTGGTTGCTAAAGCGACTGAAAACTTCCAAGATGGATACCTTCAGTAATGAAGCATACGACTGAGAAGAAGATGTGTGTATCACTGACGAAGCTTTGCTTCATAAAGCGAAACATTGGAAACCTTTTAAAGTTATTCTTCACATATTTGTCTAAAATAATTTATATAGTATTTTTTTACATTATAACATACCTACATAAAATCAGTGTATTATTTATATTATTACTGGTTTAAGCCATTATTATTTTCACTTCCAACATATATATCTATTGGGAATTATACAGCATTATATTGCATGTTATTTCACCATATCCCGTAAAACCAAATTTAATGAGGTTTTTATGCAGCCATTGACACTCTTTGTTACAATAATGACTTTGGGGTAGTAAAAGTCAAGGGTATTGTAAACGTGACGCTTTTGTTATGCTTTTGTATACCATCCCTACAATCGTAATAGGAACAACTAATTTTAAAGAATATATTATTCTCTCTTCCTTCTTTATAAGAACTTATAGCCCTAAATGCTTTTATGGAGATTTGATATATGTATATATATATATATATATATATATATATATATATATATATATATATATATATATATATATATATATATATACATATATATGTATGTATGTGTATATATATATATATATATATATATATATATATATATATATATATATACATATTTATGTATGTATGTATATATATATATATATATATATATATATATATATATATATATATATATATATATATATATATATGAATATATAGGTGTACAAGTATGAAATGCGGATTTTTAGTGTTCCGTACGGAACACTTATAAGATCACTTCGGTGTCTGTCTGTCTGTCTGTCTGTCTGTCTGTCTGTCTGTCTGTCTGTCTGTCTGTCTGTCTGCCTGTCTGTCTGTCTGTCTGTCTGTCTGTCTGTCACACCCCGATTTTCTCCGAAACTATTTGACATAGAAAGGTGAAATTTGGTAATAATATAGGAATTGATGGCCTCATCAGAGCCATGTAGTTTTGAGAATTAAATTTTGACTTAAGGGGTTAGTTTTGGGGGGTGAAGTCGGAAGCGAAAAAAAAAATTTTTTTACTAGGTCATCGAGTGTGGTGTCAAATGAAAGCTTGTGAAAACACGAGTAAAAAATATATATATAATATTATACTTGCGCGAACTTTTCGTTGTGTTATTTTTAAAAAATTCGCGAAATATCGCTGTCCCGGGCCTTATCTCGAAAAGTACTTATCAAAAAATTTCGAAAAAATTCTGGAATATTCTCCACGGGTGTAGATTGAACGAAAATTATCACGAGTGCATTACCTTTAATAATTTATATGGTATATAAAAAAAACAAAAATTTCAAGGTCATCAGATTTCAGTAAAGATTGGAAACAAACTTTGTTGAAAACTCATTTAGGGTGTGTTTTGTGAAGTCACTGATTATTTTATACCACCGTAACATAAATTTTGACTTAAGGGGTTCGTTTTGAGGGGTGAAATCGGAAGTGAAAAAAATATTTTTTTACTAGGTCATCGAGTGTGGTGTCAAATGAAAGCTTGTGAAAACACGAGTAAAAATATGTATATATATATATATATATATATATATATATATATATATATATATATATATATATATATATATATATATATATATACTCGTATATAATGTAATACTTGCGCACACTTTTCTTCGTATTATTTTTAAAAATCGCTGTCCCCTACCTTATCTCGAAAAGTACTAATCAAAAAATTTTGAAAAAATTCTGGAATATTCTCCACGGGGTATAGATTGAACGAAAATTATCACGAGTGCATTACCTTTAATAATTTATTTGGTATATAAAAAAAAAAACAGAATTTCAAGGTCACCAGTTTTCAGTAAAGATTGGAAACAAACTTTATTGAAAACTCATTTGGGGTGTGTTTTTGTGAAGTCACTGATCATTTTATACCACCCTAACAAAAATTTTTATTTTGAAAACAATCAACGTACGGAACACTAATTGTGCAAGTTCAACTTGCACTTGACCGGTTTTTTTTTAAAGAAATATGTTAAATTCGGAAGAATGATAAAAAGTGCTTTATTCAAAGTATGCTCCATCGTTTGTTATACATTTTTCCCATCTTTCGGACAATTTGTGAATACCACGCCAGTAAAAATCTTCCCCTTTTGCTAAGAACCATTCATCGAGCCATTTTTTTTTTTCACATCTTCGTACGAACCAAAGCGCTGCTCAGCAAGTGCGTGACCCATCGATGCAAACAAGTGGTAATCGGAAGGAGCCAAGTCTGGTGAGTAAGCCGCATGGGGTAGAACTTCCCAGCTGAGTGCTTCCAACGTCTCGCGAGCTGCTTTTGCCGTATATGATGGAGCATTGTCATGAAGAAAAATGACATTGTGTTGCCTCTTTCGGTATTCTAGCCTTTTTTCAAGCAGCGAATGGTTCAAATATGTCAATTGTTGTTGGTAACGTTTAACCGTTTCCCCAGGTTGTAACAATTCATAATAGACCACGCCTCTCTGGTCCCACCAAACACAGAGCATCGTTTTTCTGCCAAAGCGATTCGGTCTTGCGGTCGATGTGGATGGTGCGCCTGGGTCTACCCATGATTTTTTGCGCTTGGGATTCTCAAAATAAATCGACTTTTCATCCCCTGTAACTAGACGATGCAAAAACGCCTTCCTTTTGTACCGAGCGAGCAAAATGTCACACGTACTTTTGCGCTTTTCCATTTGCCTGTCGTTCAACTCATGTCGTACCCATCTACCGGTCTTCTGAATCTTTCCCATCTCTCGTAGCCGATTGGAAACAGCTTGTTGACTAACGCCCAATTACTCGGCGAGTTGTTTTTTTCGTCCAACAATGCTTGCAATTCCACATCTTCGTATTTTTTTGGCGGTTTTCCACGTTCCTTGTCTGCAACATCGAAGTCACCACTTTTGAAACGCCGAAACCATCGTTCACACGTATCTTGCGATGGAGCATGTTCACCATAAGCTTCTCGAAGTAATCGGTATGATTCAACAGCAGTTTTTCTTCAAATTAAAACATAAAATTAATGCTGTCCGCGAATGCTCTTTGTTCGGTATAAATTTCGACATATTGAATACAACAACACAACACTATGTACACACTTTTCCAATTTATCACTCATGCGCGTCTGACACTTGTTGATGACACAACAAAATGGCGCAGTGTCAAATCTTTATAGCACAAACTGTATTGGTGCACCATCTGTTGTCTGAAATCCGCATTTCATTCTTGTACACCTGGTATATACACTACCGTTAGAAAGTATTTACCCACCTAGAAATTTCAATGTATGGTAACTGCCAAAATTTAATACGTAATTAAACCGTTTTATTATTTTAGGTAAATTTAATTGTTCTTAACAAGTGTCCATCATAAAATTGTTTAGATAAATCGCAAATTAAAAACCAATAGATTCCAAGTTTTGCATGATAATCGTTTTGAGGCGATTTCTGAAAATGTCAGTTGAAGTAAGAACTCATTTCAAGTTTCTAGGGATTATAGTAATTCCTAGTGACATTTTATGATAAAAACTATGCTATAAATGCCATTGCCCTTTTGGAAATTAACCATTCGCAAACAGTACTTTGTCATTGATACAGGCTCAATTGTTTTGTGAAAATGCCAAAAACTCGAGTCGACAAATCGCGAATGATATGCAGATGCCAAGGAGAACGATGGACTACATCGTGAAAAAAATTTCTGCGGGACATGGAATTCTTAACCAAGAACGTTCAGGAAGGCCTCGAAAAAACGACTCCCGCTGAAGACAGAGCTATAACAATGTCCAGCAGACGTAATCGCCACCTAACCGCACCAGAAATCACGGCTCAAGTAAACCTGGAGCGGCTCATCCCCATCAACGGCACAACCGTGAAGAACACGTTAGCAGAAGGTGGACTACACTACTTCTTAGGCAAGTTAATAAACGTAAATCTAAATTCGAAATTTTCGGTTCAAATCGACTAGTTTACGTGCGGCGAGCAGCTGAATAGGGGATGTTGGAAGCCTGTCAGTTGCCTACAGTAAAACATGGTGGAGGTTTAGTAATGGTTTGGGGTTGTTTTCACAACGGTAAAGTTGGAAAAATCTTTAGGATAGAAGGAATCATGCGAAAAGAACAGTATCAAGAAATTTTGCTAACTCAAATGCTTCCTTCTGAAAGAGGTATTTTTCAGGGGAAATTTATTTCTCAGCATGACAACGACCCTAAACATTCTGCTAAACAAATTAGAGAACTTTTGGACCAATGCAAATCCGATGACGTCCTAGAAGTGATGACTTGACCTCCACAATCACCTGACTTGAACCCCATTGAATTGCTGTGAGACCATTTGGACAGGTGTTTTCGAAAACTCAATCCAACATCAAAAAATCACTTGTAGGAACTTTTACAAGCAGAATGGGTTAAAATAACCGAAGAAACTCTGAAGAAACTACTGGAGAGAATGCTGAAACTTTGTAAAGCATAAATGAGAAAAATCCTGGAAAATCATGACTATTTTTCTGATTTTCTAGACTGTAAATAATGTGAAAATAGATAATAATTCATTAAAATTAAAAAAAAATATATTATCTGGGTTTTTGTTATCTTGGGACTGAAATAACTAGGCGGAGAAATAATTTCTGAGAGTAGTATACATATATATATATATATATATATATATATATATATATATATATATATATATATATACATATATATATATATATATATATATATATATATATATATATATATATATATATATATAAATACAGTCAACACTATATAGTGAAAGACCAAAATGTTGACCTAAATTTCACTATAGAAAGTTTTTTCACTATATAAAGAAAAAATCCGTATATATTGCTATGTATGTATTTTATATTGGTAATCATTTACTTGTATTTTATAAGGTACAAGCAACAAAAAAAATTACAAAATTGAATTATTAGAAAAGATTTTATTAAACATTTGAAAGTTTAAATAGTACATCGCATGTACAGGGCTAAATATATACATAAAGTCCGTACGTTATATCTTTACCAGTGCGTCATAGTTTTCAGGCCATATAACAGACGACTATTATATTATTTGTCTCTTTTCACCAATAAATCGTAGGTATTGGTAAAAAGAGACAAAAAATATAATAGTCGTCTGGGATATACTAATTTCATAAATTCCACTTTTCTCACAATTAGGAATCTTAATCACTTACGAAGTTGAGAACAAAGGACAATTGCCTTTTCTAGATATTTTAATTATTAAAAATAATAATAGATTAGAATTTGATATCTATAGGAAGGACACAGTAACAGATAGTTATATTCCTAATGATTCATTTCATTGCAAACAACATAAATTAGCCTCATTACATTTTTTAGTTCATCGTTTGGTCACTTTCCCTCTGAATAGAGTAAACTTTAATAAAGAAAGGAATCGTATTAGAAATATAACTAGAGTTAATGGTTATGACGATGACTTAGTAAATAAGCTAATAAATAGACATAAGTTTAGGTTTAATATTCAGAATTCCACCTTTTTTACACGCGAAGAAAATAACACCAAGTATGTCTCCATACCATATAATCCGAAATATAGCAAGGGACTCAATAAGGTATTTAATAAGGTAGACCTCACCTTAGTCTATAAGTCATCAGACAATCTGAAGAATATCTTAGGAAATCCCAAAGATAAGATTCCTAATTGTGAGAAAAGTGGAATTTATGAAATTAGTTTTTCTTATTTCATTTTCACTAAATTTAGCAGGACATTCCCCGGTTTCAGTTTCTTCTTCATGATCTTCTATACTTTTTATATCGTCAATTATGTCTTGGTCAGTTGGGAGATCTGTTGTGCCAATGTCACAGTCCTCCTGACTGACGCTTGCACTCTCGCCAGACACCGTCTTGAAAACAAATAAATTGCGAGTCTTCCAGGCACTCAACCACCCTTCACTAGCTTGAAGATTAACGCAGTTAAATTCTTTAGCAAATTTTAGAGCCGTCTGCTTTATTAAATTTCCCGATATTGGTACGTTTTGATGCGTACGGGCCACTTGAAACCATCGTAAAACTGCTTCATTTACATCCTCGTAAGTACTCACCCGTACTCGTTTTCGACTGCGTGGAACACTAGGTTTCTTGATGATACTGTCGCGACTTTTTATTTTCAGAAAGACGCAACTTGGAGAAACACCAAATTTTGCAGCAACATCAATTTTTTGTAGCCTTTATCAACTTCCTCCAAAACTTTAATTTTCTCAGCTAAACTTAACTACACTCGCTTGGACATCTTACCTGATTCTTAAACAAAAAGAAACTGAACCTGAATTTGCGAATTACTAGGCCTCGACTATAAAATGGGTTTTTCCCCGGGTTTCTACAAAATGGGTTATTCCCGGGTTTCTCACAGAAATCTACCTGATTTATTGCCAACCATTAGGCGTTATAAACGCGTTAAGAACCTTTTCAAAAGAATGCGTCATAAAAATGGAATTCGTGCTAATGTTAGATAAAAATGGGAAACCCGAAATGGCCAAGATCTCAATAAATGCATAAAAATTTATACATAAAATTCCGGTAAAAATTGTATTATATAGAGTGTTAATATTTTACAGATTCACTATATGCAGAGCTTTTTACATGAAATTTCATTAAAATATTCTAGGTCTTGAAAAAATTGCACTATAAAGAGTTTTTCACTATAAACAGTGTTGTCTAACAATGAATTTGCACGACGTTTCGCCAAAATCTCATTTGACATTTTCAAGTACTCTCGCTGCTGCTGCTACTCGATACTGTGATCCTGCTACTGCTGCCGCTCGAAGCTAACTGAGAAACCGAAGGGGAGTCGCCGTCTTTTATAGATAGGCGTCTACGCAGATTCTAGGTGGGGGATCGGGTGTGTTCGTCCGGACATCGGTGTTTGCCAGCTGAGAGCCCGTATCAGTGATAATTACGGGTTCCGGCGCTATGCTGACTGTTGCCTTATCGATGTTTTGGTTATTCCTTGGTTTTAGCTAGTAGCCCATTCTAGGTTTAGCTAGTAGACCCTTCTAGAGCATACTAGCTAAACCAAGGAATAACTAAAACATCGTACGGAACATACTAAAAAGAGTAACATGAAAAAATTGCCCAAATTTTTCCATTCTTGGGTAATTTTTCTCACCTTTCTTATTTAATGTTAATATTATTATGTTAGGTATAAGAAAACTTTTATTATTTTTTTTTTTCATCCGCCATTAAGATGTAAGAACATACAAGGTGCTGTAGTTTGTTTTAACTAATCAAAAACGAAAAAAATAAAATAAAGTGAAAATCTGCTGTTAGCAGCACCTTTAATTTTAAAAGGCTGCACGTGTGTAAAAATCTCCCAGCTCTTCGACCATTAACTTGTAAATACCTATTTTACTAACAGCACTTATAAAACTTTTGGAAATTTATTAGCTTGACGATTTCTTGTTTAAACAGATGGTATTTTTTTCTATAAAGCAGACGCGTGCTATAGCAGTTGTTAAATCTGACACGCTTTTTAACCACTTAAACAGTGATAGATTATTTTAAAAATTCTAATAATCTGCTTCTTAAGGTTTTTTTGAGTGATGATATTTCTGTACCACTTAAAATACATGTGAACAGATGTGCATAGAGAATTCAATTACAAATATGTATACAAAATATAATTTTAGGTTCCCAGTAAATCGAAAGCTTTCATTATCGTAATAACTCCAATAATTTAGTTGCTTAGATTCCACAATATTTTGGAGTTTCATATGAGAATTTTACTTATTAGGGGCTTATAGACATAATTTTTGTTTTAGTTGACTCATTCCTTATAGTAGCGTGTCAGCGGACGATATTCTTGGAACCAACTAGCATTGAAGATGTCTGTAGATGAATAAAAAATTTGAAAAACAAAAAATCTGTAGGAGCAATTGTAGGTATCACAATCATTACAACTAATTTCATAAATTCCACTTTTCTCACAATTAGGAATCTTATCTTTGGGATTTCCTAAGATATTCCTCAATTGTCTGATGACTTATAGACTAAGGTGAGGCCTGCCTTATTAAATACCTTATTGAGTCCCTTGCTATATTTCAGATTATATGGTGTGGAGACATACTTGGTGTTATTTTCTTTGCGAGTAAAAAAGGTGGAAATTCTGAATATTAAACCTAAACTTATGTCTATTTATTAGCTTATTTACTAAGTCATCGTCATAACCATTACCTCTAGTTATATTTCTAATACGATTCCTTTCTTTATTAAAGTTTACTCTATTCAGAGGGAAAGTGACCAAACGATGAACTAAAAAATGTAATAAGGCTAATTTATGTTGTTTGCAATGAAATGAATCATTAGGAATATATCTATCTGTTACTGTGTCCTTCCTATAGATATCAAATTCTAATCCATTATTATTTTTAATAATTAAAATATCTACAAAAGGCAATTTTCCTTTGTTCTCAACTTCGTAAGTGAATTTAATGGAATCATACCGACTATTTAATTTAGAAACAAAATCTGATAGGAGATTGTTGAACGCATACAAAAGTATGGAAATCATAAAATGTAAAAGTAGTTTAAATAAAAACAGAGGGCCTATTCTTTATAGTCCCCTGGTTACTTGACCGGAACTGATGACCTTGCCTATGCCATTAGTTCCGCTTGAGTAATTCAAGGGTTAGGCTAAGTATAAATATGGTAGATTTGTAGTTTAGCTTTAGTCAATCATCGCTCCTGATGAAGCTAACATGGTTAGCGAAACGCGCGTCGAGTGCAAAAATAAAGTGTTTGGTGTAGTGGTGATATATACTGAGTAGGTGTGGTTTGCTGCCGTTTCTTTTATCAGTTTTGTCAGTCTTCCATTCATTTCATCTGTATTCTCATGAAGCTGTGATGATCCATTTGTTAACTGTTGGGTTAGTTGTCTCTTAATAGTCTTCTTTGTGTTGCTTCAGTAAGCTCGTAAAATAATATGGTAGTTCATAACTGTCGAAGGGTTTTTTTTAAATAAAACAAATTACGGTGTTTCAAACTTTAGTATGTAATTTTCGACCAAAAAATTTATGTTTTATTATTTAAAAGAATTGCCTATTAGAAAAATCTAAAAATTCTCTCGACATTTTGTAGAAAAAGTAATTATTAAGATTTTTTTTTTTAAAAAGAGTAATATTGTAAGACAATGTCTGAAAACAGGTAGCGGTCCCAATCCGGCGCCGGGTCACATTTAATGCTATTACTTTGTAATGGAATGGAATTTTCTTAAAGTTTTTTTTTTGAATATTTCTTAGAAGTATAGAGAATAAAAATCGAATTTTTGAAAATTCGAGGTGTACCAGGTGAACAAGTATGAAATGCGGATTTCAGACAACAGATGGTGCACCATTGCAATTAAAGGTTGCACATATAAAAGCCATATATAAATAACCGGTCAAGTGCAAGTTGAACTTGCGCAATTAGTGTTCCGTACGCTGATTGCTTTTAAAATAAAAAATTTTGTAACGGAAGTATAAAATGATCAGTGACTTCACAAAACACACCCCAAATGAGTTTTCAACAAAGTTTGTTTCCAGTCTTTAACTGAAAATTGTTGACCTAGAAATTGTTTTTTTTATATATATATATCAGATAAATTATTAAAGATAATGCACTCGTGATAATTTTCGTTCAATCTACACCCCTTGGAGAATATTCCAGAATTTTTTACCAAAATTTTTTGATAAGTACTTTTCGAGATAAGGCGGGTGGACAGCGATTTTTCGCGATTTTTTGAAAATAATACAAAGAAAAGTGCGCGCAAGTATTACATTATATATATATTTTTTACTCGTGTTTTCACAAGCTTTCATTTGACACCACACTCGATTACCTAGTAAAATTTTTTTTTTTCACTTCCGATTTCACCCCCCAAAACTAACCCCTTAAGTCAAAATTTAACTTTCAAAACTACATGGCTGTGATGAGGCCATCAATTCCTATATTATTACCAAATTTCAACTTTCTATGACAAATAGTTTCGGAGAAAATCGGGTGTGACAGACGGACAGACAGACGGATAGACGGACAGACAAACGGACATAGAAGTCATCTTATAAGTGTTCCGTACGGAACACTAAAAAGGTGATCGAGCTGAAGAAAAAAATTATAAGCCGGTATCACTGCTGTCAAATGTAAACAAAATATTTGAAAAAATATTGTACTCCAGATTAATATCCTTCCTTGAGCGAAACAATGTCCTGGCTGATCAGCAGAATGGCTTCAGTCGACATAAATCTAGTATTAGAGCTATTTATCAAGCCATGTCAGAGATTCTTAATTCTTTAAATGATGATAGGGTGACTGTGGCCATGCTTCTCGATTTGTCAAAAGCATTTGACTCGATAAATCACTCAATACTTTGCTTAAAACTAGAGAAGTATGGAATTAGAGGTGTAACTCTTCAGCTCATAAAATCATATTTAAAAAAACAGAACACAATGTGTTATTGAAACAGACCCTTGTGGAAAGCTTGCTTGCTCTGAGAAGGTAATAATAAAAAAGGGTGTACCTCAAGGTTCAATTTTAAGTCTCTTATTACGAGTATATATATTGTATACTAATGAATTGCCTAAAGTGTCGCATGACTATATAGTGCTGTATGCCGATGATACTACCCTTATCTTTAAAGAGGATAATAAACATCTCTCACTTCAAAAAATGGTTAATACACTAGACCTATTAAGGAATATTTTACTTCGAACGATCTACTTTTAAATATCTCAAAAACACAGATTATTCTATTTTCTAACAGAAGTAATGAACGTGTAACAGTAACATATGACAACATTGATGTAGTTTCAGGAGATGAGACTTTATTTCTTGGAGTGATTGTGGACAGGAGACTTGACTGGAAGTGTCATGTCAGTGCTTTGGCCAATAATATGGCTAAGTATTGTTATGCGCTAAGAGTCATTTTAGATTATGTTGGTGAAGAGGCAGCACTGACTTCTTATTACGCCTACATTCATTCTCGTATGAGATATGGAATCATCTTTTGGGGAAATTCCTGTGAAATAAACAGAATTTTGGTTTTGCAGAAGAGGCGTCTAAGAGTATTGTACAGAATGAAGGCAAGGGATAGTTGTAAAAAACGTATTCATTTCAAAACGGATTTTTACTGTAATAAGTTTGTATATATATGAAGCAGTGTTATTTGTTTATAGTAATAAAGACCTAATTCAAGAATGCATAAGAGTTCATGAACATAAGACTAGATTAAAAAATGATATAAAACCAAATAAAAGTAAATATTCCTATATACAAAAGAATGTACATTTTTGTTTTCTAAGATTGTACAATAGTTTTCTTAATCATGTTAGAATTTTAAGAACGAACTTGCTAAAACAAGTAATTAAGAATTATATAGTCCGTAAGGCATTTTATAGTTTAGAGGAGTTCTTTGCTGATGAATCACGGCTATTTTTATGTGTGTAACTAGAATAATTGATATAATGCAATATTTCTTAGTTTAAGAACTTTTGACATTGTTCCACGCCTCTATATGGAGCTTTGTAATTTACAAGGAATAAATAAAAAAATTATCTATCTATCTATTTATCTATACAAACAATACTTTTAATGTTCCGTACAGAACACTTATCGGATCACTTCGGTGTCCGTCTGTCCGCCTATCCGTCTGTCTACCTACCTGTCATAGCCGATTTTCTCCGAAACTATTTGACATCTTCTTCTTAAAGTGTTTGTTCGGTTCGAATATTGGCAATCATTCTGGCTATTATTATTTTATCAACTGCAGCTCAGAAAAGATCGGTAGTATTTGTTGAGAACCAATTTCGCAGATTGTTTAGCCAGGAAATACGTCTGCGTCCTGGTCCCATTTCTCCAAATACCTTTCCTTAGAGTATTTGCTGTAGTAATCCATATCTGCGGGGATGTCTCGTTGCGGCGTCGCAAGAAGAATAATAAAATTGCGCTTGAAATCAACCGTTACCTTAAATAGCTATTATTATTGATCGATACTATACCCTACTTTGGGTCTTTTGTAAATTAACAATTTGCTATAAAGACCAAAAATTCAATCTGTAGCATTATTAATGACAACACGCTTATTTATTTATTTTTTACTTGGACAGTTCTGCCATACAGCCAGCCGCTAGTCTTGTATATCTCGTAAGTCACAACATCCAGCTGCTAGCGCCTAATTCGAACCAGGGACTTATCTGTTCAATAGGCTGTATCCCTATCGTGTTACCGAGGCCGGCGACCACATGCTTTTCTCTTAATATATTTTAAAAGTCCGAATGCGCGTCATGCAGTGGGAAGGTATAGAATTTAATCTCACAGTACATAAGTAAAATTTAACTCTACAAAAACTCGGGCCACTAAAAAACGTAACGTTCCAATATTCCGCTACCATCATCCCTCAACTTGCAAGGTGTTATTTTGGAAGCAAATTCATCTTGGCATGGTCATTTTCCATAGATAGTAAGAAAACTTCGCAAGAGCTTGAAATGATATTTCGTACTAAGAAACTGTACACAGTCCGACAACTTTTAAGATTATACTAGGCTAAAATGTGACTGCTTACTGGATTCTATCCAGAGTTCGCTATTCGCTTAATTGAGGACCTAGAATTTATCAAAAATCTTAATTTCTTGGTAACTTAAGTCTACTGAATAAATGTATATATGGGAAGTATTCAATTGTGGTAATCCGCTTGATTTCTTCCAGAACAGTGCATGGTAGGAATTGACGTCGCGTTACTATATCATATAAAGGCAAAAAGGCTTCTAGCTCTGACCGAATACCTGCCATAGTTCTCAAAAACTCTGCGAGGGAACTAACACCACTTTTCGGTAGACTTTTCAACCTATCCTACAGAAAGAGAACATTTCCTTCCTGCTGGAAATGTGCCACAGTTCAGCCGATACCTAAAAAAGGCAAGAAGACCTTGTCAAATAACTACCGACCAGTCGCACTGCTTTCAATAATATCGAAAGTCATGGAAAAGACTATCAATCAGCATCTTCTAAAATATCTTGAAGGATTCAATATTATTAGCGATCACCAATATGGCTTTCGTAAAAATAGATCAACAGGAGATCTTCTGACTTATGTAACACATGTTTGGAAGAAACGCAATTGAACACTTTGAAGAATCTCGAGCGGTTGCTCTTGACATATCCAAGGCATTCGACCGTGTTTGGCACGATGTGCTGTTGGCTAAGCTACCTTCTTATAGAAGAAATTCTATCTTGGGGTGACAATAACCAAGTGGAATTTAACGCTACAAAAACCCAGGCGGCAGTTTTTTCTAAAAAAGTTAACGTTGCTGAACCCGACATAGTTATGTCGGGGCACTCTATTCCCCTAACATCGTCACTCAAATTGTTGGGCGTAAATTTGGAAGCAAATATGTCCTGGCATGAACATGTTGCAGGCATAGCAAGGAGAGCTTCTCAGAAGTTGGGAATATTATTTCAAACCAGAAAGCTTTACACTTCGCAACAACTGTTAATTCTTTACAAAGCTCAAATTCGACCAACTATGGAATACTGCTCCCATGTTTGGGGCTCCGCTCCCAAACATACACTGCATTTGTTGGATTCTATTCAGAGAAGAGCTGTTCGTCTGATTGGAGACCCGGAACTGACAGGTGGCCTTGATTCGCTGGAACATCGAAGAACGGTTGGCGACTTGAGCCTGTTCTACAAGTATTTTCATGGAAAGTGTTCGAAGGATGTGACCCGCTTAATTCCTCCCAGAGCGGTGCATGTTAGAAGCACACGTCACGCTGATGCTTCGCATCCGTATGAGGTTCAGCTTGTTACTCCTCGTACAACGCTTTTCGAGCAGTCATTTATATGGAGAACATCATCCCTTTGGAATAATTTGCCCAGGACTGTGTGTCCCACCGAGTACAATTTACAGCGATTTAAGAATAACGTGAATCGCTTTCTCCGCACACGTGTCGCTACTGTAGCGCTTTAGGGACTTCCCTGTAGCACGTGTGCTGGACCCATAAGTTTAAGTTAACCAAAAAATAACAACTCAGTAATGTTTCATACCCTCAAATTTAGTATATCAGTGTTTTATAAATCTACTAGCAGTGCCCGCGGCTCCGCTCGCGTGGACTTGATTCATTACTATTGTCACTGCTTATTCCTTATGTTACCTAACGTAATAAAATATATGCCATTATTTCTTTTTTATCTCCCATTATTTCTCCTTATCTCCCATTATCTCTACATAATTTCCATTATCTAGGCTTATCTCTGCTCATCTCCCATTATTTCTCCTTATCTCCCATTATTTCCCCTTATCTTCCATTATCTCACCTTATCTCCCATTATCTAGGCTTATCTCGACTTATCTCGCAATATTTCTTCTTATCTCCCATTATTTCTTCTTATCTCCCATTATCTCACCATAACTCCCATTATCTAGACTTATCTCTGCTTATCTCCCATTATTTCCCCTTATCTCCCATTATTTATACTTATCTCCCATTATCTCACCTTATCTCCCATTATCTAGGCTTATATCGAATTATATAGAACATATGTATAAATTTATAAAAACACATAAATCGGTTCTCGAGTGATAAGCGCACTAACGGACAGACAGACAGATAGAGAGACGTTGCATTTTATATATATTATATTCCTTGCTACATGATATTGTTCCATATTTAATAATGCTTTAGGCAGTGTATTGTAAGAGAACGTGCTAGCAGCAAACTTTTCTACGACTTGAATCACTATTATCGTCACTGCTTTTTCCTTATGTCACCTAACGTAATAAAATATATCCTATAACCTGGCTAGAGAACATATGTATATTTAACAAAAAGCACGTAAATCGGATAAGTGGTTCTCCAGTCATAAGCGCACTAACGGACAGACAGACAGAGAAACGTTGCATTTTATATATATTATAGATATTCTTTGCTACATCATATTGTTCCATATTTAATGGTTTAGCATGTTTAAAAAAAAGCACCAAAATCGGATAAGTGGTTCTCCAGTGATAAGCGCACAAACGGACAAACAGACAGAGAGACGTTGCATTTTATATATATATATATAGATGTAATAAAATATATATATCAATATATATCAATAACCTGGTCAGAGAACATATGTATGAATTTAAAAAATCACGTAAATCGGATAAGTGGTTCTCGAGGAATAAGCGCCCTAACAGACAGACAGAGAGACGTTGCATTTTATATATTATAGATATAGATTATTATTATATAACCTGGCCAAAGAATATATGTATGAATTTAAAAAAATACACGTAAATCGGATAAGTGATTCTCGCGTGATAAACGCACTAATAGACAGGCAGACAGACAGAGAGACATTGCATTTTATATATATTATAGATTATAGATATTCTCTGCTACATAATATTGTTCCATATTTAATGGTTTAGGCTGTGTATTGCAAGGGAACGCGCTAGCGGCAAACTTTTTTCCGACTTCATTCACTATTATCGTCACTGCTCATTTCTTATGCTACCTATCCTAATAAAATATAGCCTATAACCTGGCCAGAGAACATATGTATGTTTAAAAAAAAAAAAACGTAAATCAGATAAGTGGTTCTCCAGTGCTAAGCGCACTAACGGACAGACAGACAGACAGACAGACAGACAGAGAGGCGTTGCATTTTATATATATTATAGATGTAAATAATTTAATACCAGTACCAAACCAGTAAGATGTATTTTAATCTAAAAACTTTCAAATTATTCTTGAAGTTTAAAAAATAATAGTTAATATAAGTAAAGAATTTATTACGGACTTTACATAACATAACAAAAAGGAATACATTAAAAATACTAAATAGGAAATGTAAACATTTATTTATCAGTTATCGCAGTGATATAATAGCGACGTCATCCATTTTGAGCTCATCTGACTTTAATTTATAGAGATGTTTATGAATCACAAAACTTGGCCGTTCGCGGGTATTAAAAGTGACCCAGTTTCCTTTTTTTAGGCCGCTTCACCTTCTCCTTCGTCTTCTGGAGCCGCTGTCAGTAAGGTAATTACGGCTTGAGTATCAATTCTTCCATGGTCGTCAATTTCCATTGCATCAAATGCATCATCGACTTCTTTACCACTAAATTTGTCGCCCCAGGTCATAAGGGCGTGTCTGAATCTAAAAAATAAAATAATTCATATAAATATTTCATTTTAAAAAAATTTTTCTTATTTGGCAATAAGGTGATAGAATATAGACGAATACAAAAAACAAATCAATAAACTTATTCCTCCTGGAAAAAAAAAAAACAGACTACATGTCAAATTATACAAAGAGTGGTATTTTTTTACATTGTTGGACTGGAAAAAGTTGTAAATACTCTTAGATGTTAGTTCCATCAAAGCCCTTAATCAATATTCAATTGCTTTGGTAATATGTTATGTTACAATGTTTTTTTTTTTTTTAAATCAGTTTCGAAGTTTCCAATTTGAGTAGTAAATATATATATATATATATATATATATATATATATATATATATATATATATATATATATATATATATTCAACGCCAAGACGCACACAAGATATGAGATTCCATCGAAACTTCAGCGAAACCGTATCAAGGGACTTCAAGCTAACACGGGATGCCCGAAAAAACCACTACTACATATATAAATATATATATATATATATAATATATATATATATATATATATATATATTTTGCAAAAACATGGTTAAATAATTTTTTAAGAAGTATTAATTTTTGAAAATAGTAAAAAACGTTGGGAGTTCAACATCGATAAAAATCGAATATTTTTTTTACAGAATGCAACTTTTTATAATGAAACTAAATAAGTTAACAGAAAATTGTCGTTTGTTGAACTGTACAGAGACTTTTTTTAAGTGTTTTAGCTAATTCACTCTTTTCCTATTCTACATACCAAGAAAATTCTTTTAATACTAAACTTTGTTTTTTTATGAGCAGGCCAAACATGAAAACAAAAAATTTATCACTTGTCAAGTTTTAACAGACTGCAAAGCCAACTAGGTTTTTTTCACTCAATTAAATGACATGTTTCTGTCTGTTTACAAAAAAATATAATACTTGATATGTATTTTCAATCATTACCGATATACAAGTTATTGACCTGAATTTTAACTTTTAGATGGCTCACTCAATCGCACCCTCTATATATAAGGACACCATTAAATAGCATTTCTTACTCCGTTTACAAAACTATAACTTGATATTTATTTTCAGTCATTACCGATATACAGAGCATTCAAGTTATTGAACGGAATTTTAACCATTAAGAGAGGCTTACTCGATTTACTATCTTCCTATTTGCCACAACCAAAAATTCGTTTACTAGCACATCTAGTTGACTTTGCCAAATTTTTTTGCCGTCATATTTGGCTTCCTCAGAGAGAACAAAGTTTAACAGTGAAGGACATTTTTAATATTAAATAGAAAAAAAACCGGTCAAGTGCAAGTTGAACTTGCACAATTAGTGTTCCGTACGTTGATTGTTTTTAAAATAAAAATTTTTGTTAGGGTGGTATAAAATGATCAGTGACTTCACAAAACACACTTCAAATGAGTTTTCAACAAAGTTTGTTTCCAATCTTTACTGAAAACTAGGGACCTTGAAATTTTGTTTTTTTTTATATACCAAATAAATTATTAAAGGTAATGCACTCGTGATAATTTTAGTTCAATCTATACCCCGTGGAGAATATTCCAGAATTTTTTTAAAAATTTTTAGATCAGTACTTTTCGAGATAAGGTAGGGGACAGCGATTTTTTAAAAGTAATACGAAGAAAAGTGTGCGCAAGTATTACATTATATATATATATATATATATATATATATATTTTCTACTCGTGTTTTCACAAGCTTTCACTTGACACCACACTCGATGACCTAGTAAAAAAAAAATTTTTTTCACTTCCGATTTCACCCCTCAAAACGAACCCCTTAAGTCAAAATTTATGTTACGGTGGTATAAAATGATCAGTGACTTCACAAAACACACCCCAAATGAGTTTTCAACAAAGTTTGCTTCCAATCTTTACTGAAATCTGATGACCTTGAAATTCTTGTTTTTTTTATATACCATATAATTTATTAAAGATAATGCACTCGTGATAATTTTAGTTCAATCTATACCCCGTGGAGAATATTCCAGAATTTTTTTAAAATTTTTTGATCAGTACTTTTCGAGATAAGGTAGGGGACAGCGATTTTTTAAAGTAATACGAAGAAAAGTGTGCGCAAGTATTACATTATATATATATATATATATATATATATATATATATATATATTTTCTACTCGTGTTTTCACAAGCTTTCACTTGACACCACACTCGATGACCTAGTAAAAAAAAAATTTTTTCACTTCCGATTTCACCCCTCAAAACGAACCCCTTAAGTCAAAATTTATGTTACGGTGGTATAAAATGATCAGTGACTTCACAAAACACACCCCAAATGAGTTTTCAACAAAGTTTGCTTCCAATCTGTACTGAAATCTGATGACCTTGAAATTCTTGTTTTTTTATATACCATATAATTTATTAAAGATAATGCACTCGTGATAATTTTCGTTCAATCTACACCCCGTGGAGAATGTTCCAGAATTTTTTCGAAATTTTCGAGATAAGGCCCGGGACAGCGATTTTTCGCGAATTTTTAAAAATAATACAAAGAAATATATATATATATATATATATATATATATATATATATATATATATATTATATATATATTTTACTCGCATTTTCACAAGCTTTCATTGGACACCACACTCGATGACCTAGTAAAAAATTTTTTTTTTCACTTCCGTCTTCACCCCCCAAAACTAACCCCTTAAGTCAAAATTTAATTCTCAAAACTACATGGCTCTGATGAGGCCATCAATTCCTATATTATTACCAAATTTCACCTTTCTATGTCAAATAGTTTCGGAGAAAATCGGGTGTGACAGACAGACAGACAGACAGACAGACACGAAGTGATCTTATAAGTGTTCCGTACGGAATACTAAAAAATAGTAAATCGGGTAATCCAATTAAATGTCAAAAATTCCGTTTGATAACTTGTATACTGATGACTGAAAGTTAAGTTTTTTGCAAACGGACTGAAAATGGTGCGCTTATATCTAGAGGTTACTATTTAAAAAAATCCTAGGTCGCTTTTTTGTCTGTCAAATTTGACAAGTGATCAATTTTTTGTTGTTATATTTCGCTTTCTTATAAAAAAACTGAATTCCGTAGTCAAAGAAATGTTTTGATAGAAAAATAGTAAATCAGATGAGCCTTTTAAAAGTTAAAATTCGGTTTGATAAATTGAATGATCTGTATATCGATAAAGACTGAAATAAATATCAACTGTTATATATTTTGACTGAAAGATGCTATTTAATGGTGTGCTCATACGTAGAGGGTGCCAGTTAAAAGTTTATTGCTAAAAGATTTTTTTTTAAATATTCCAAATAGGAAAAGAGTAAATTGAGTATCATTTAAAAGTTATCATTTAGTATAATAATTTGAATGCCCTGTATATCGGTAACGACGGAAAATAAATGTCCAGTGTGATTAATTTTTGTAAACGGACTGAAAAATGCTTTTTAATGGTGTGCTCATACATCTTAGTTGGCTTTGTAATCTGCCAAATTTGACAAGTGACAAATTTTTGTTATCATATTTGGCTTCCTCACAAAAAACTAAGTTTAATACTGAAAGAATTTTCTTGGTGTGTAGAATAGGACAATAATGAATTAGGTAAGATACTAAATATTCCTCTACAAATTACCAAGTCAAGTAAGATTTTATTAAATGGTAACATCTGTATATAGTCAAATTATTAGATATGATCTTTCAGTCTGATTTTAAAAACATGATGTTGATCTTTATTTTTTGTGTCTCACACATAAATAGATGCTACGCTAATCGTGTCATAATTTTATTTTCAGCACAAAAAGAAGGTGTCAGTCTTGACCACTTTAATTGCCGTATATCTTTTATATATTTTACATAGTCATCATTGGTTTAAAATTTTCATCACACCAGAGCAAAATAGAATATTTTCTAGATGCCTCTGCTGCGTTGTTTTTTTTTTAATATAGATTCAAATCCACGGGCTGTTTTCAAGTTACGCATAAGGGAACATAAGCTAATACAATTTTCGTGAGATTTTCGATGCGTACTATTTGGGCTAGTGGAGGAGGTTTCATTAATATATTACTTGAACACTACAATATATAACCATCTCCTAAAATAAAATTTTGCAAGCACTAACTCACTTTTCACTATCGATGGTGCCATTTTCATCAAAGGATTTGAAAGCAGCAACGACAACTTCATCGTCATCGGTACCACCGGAGTCAGCCATGCGGGCACCAAAAAGACCCAACAATTGTGTGAGGTTAATTGGTCCAGGAGCTTCATGAATCATTTCGTCAAGTTCCTTGTCATTAGCGATTTTTCCTACCGCATCAAAAGTAGCTCTTAAATCTTCCTTACTGATGATTCCATCTTTATCGTTATCCATGAGCTGGAATGCCTCCTTAAACTCTGCCACTTGATTCTAAAAGATATGTTTTCGTTATTATATTTATATATATATATATATATATATATATATATATATATATATATATGTATATAGCTTCCATTTGCATATTTACCTGTGAGAACATAGAAAATACATTGGACCCGGCGCGCTTGGCTTTTTTAGAAGAGCCCTTTGATGATGTTCGAGTCTCGGCTGCTGGAGGGGCAGCAGCTGGTGCGGGTGCAGGTGCAGGTGCTTCAGCTGCTCCTTCTTCCTTCTTCTTCTTTTTAACCTTCTTTTCCTTATCAGCCTTTAATTAAAAAATAAACTAGTGATAGCCAATAAAAAGAGGGTGATTGGTATTTAGTATTTCATAACTTAGCAGTACTTTTAACTAATGTTAGTTAGTTAATCATTACTTATATCCCGTAGCTCAATTTGGATAATAAAAATAATTAGTAACGATCAAAAATAAATAAAATGCACATTTGGGAAATTATTTACTGCTTATCCTATTAGCTGAACAATCTTGGGAAGGGTCTTGCCAGTAACAGACCTAGATACAAATTATTGTATCCTACTATTATGTAAATACGGCAATAATAGTATTGAAATTTGGTTTTCTCTCTGTTTTTCTTAGACTTGTTGATGAGCAGTAATACGACGTCCTGAGATGATTTGATCGATAAGATAAGCAGCAAAAAATTGCAGAAGCTTTATTTATTTTTGGTAGTGAATAATTTATTATTTTTATATTGAGAATTAACCCAAGTGACAGATATCGCGCTACCTTGCGGTTATCTCGTCAATTGTGACTGCCTTATGCATTTTTGCTAAAGTTGTACCTTACTTTGAACAAGCTCTGATAGAGGACTTCTTAATTTTAGGTTTAGAGGTGCAAATTATTTTATGTTACTGCAAAACTGTTTTTAAATTTTATAATTGAGACTAGAAACTGTATTCTTGTTTACAGTTAGTAGTTATTGCCGTATCGTCTGCAACCAACTAAAGTTAGTTAAAGAAAATGAAGTAAGACTAAGTTTAGGTCTGAGGAATCCCAACCCTAATCAATTTTGTTGACATTTAATTGTATTTTAATTCGTTTTTTTGTTTATTTGAATTTTTAGTTACGTGACCCATTTCGATTTTTAAATCGTTATTTTTTTCTACCATTGCTGTTTTTAGTTTTTTTTTTATTAAATACTGATTTTACTTTATTATTGTTGTTAAAAGTTTCCGAATTTCGAAGAATAGTATATTATAGTTTTACGACGGTTTCATTCACTATGGTGATTACCATTACTGGTTCTGTCAGTTTTCGACATTTTTTGAAAATGAAAGAATATATATATATATATATATATATATATATATATATATATATATATATATATATATATATATATATATAAAATCTTAACGAAATATCGACTTTTGGATTTTTATATGCATTTTCAGCAAGCGACATTTTCTTTGAGTCTCCGAATAATTTTCGAAAATAAAATTTTAGAATAAAAATTTTCCAAAAATGATCGAAAAACAAAATTTTTAAATTCACAACTTTCGAAAGCAAAATTCTCGAAAAATAAAATTGTCGAATGAATAAATTTTCGAGGACAATTAGTTTTCGGAGGGATAAGTTTTTGAAAAATGGAATTTCGTGCTGATTTTATGATAAGGTGGATCTTGGCTAATCACAGACTGAAGAATCAGGTTACTTCAGATAATGATGTATAAACTAAATTTGAGGTTAATTTCAGATCACCTGACCACCTAACCTGGGCTACCCTCTGTCCGTGATTAGTTAAAATTTACTTAAACAAAGTTCAATTGACTGAATTTCATTATTTCATTTTGAAACAGGGTCTCTCGAAGATCTGGTCATTGCTGGCCCTGAAGCGCTTGCATGCTCTATTTAAAGCAGGGCTGTCCATATTGGCAAATGCTGCTTCGATAGCGGTACGTAAAGATGCCACATTAGAATGTCTAGATTTGTTAGTAACTCTTTCGATTACTCTCCAAACATAGTAGTCGAAGGAGTTCAAATCAGGGCTATTGGGGGGCCAGAACTCCTTAGACTAGAACATGCCCACGCTATCTGATAACCAGTTTTGGACTAAATGGCTTGTGTGTGCCGGTGTGCCTTCTTAGAAACATTATATTTAGCAACAATGTCGTGCACAGTTGATCTAGGGTATCCGAAGAAGCGAATTATTTCAGTGGCCGAATGTCCAGCACGAAAACTTACGATAATTGTGGCTCTTCGGTTGTACTCCGCACTTGTTCTCAACGGTTCGGTCATTTCGAGGTTATGACTGTTTACTAGAAGTATGTATATTTCACGAACTTCATCAATCACCTATGTCGTTCCGACAAAACTCTTAAACTAAAAAGTGTTTGATCTGACACATATATATCAACCGTTTCAAAAAATCCATATGACATTTCGACTATTAGTTTATAAGTTACAGTGGTTTTAGTACCGCTACTTTTGATATTTTCAAAACAATGGAAAAAATCGAATTTCGTGTGTTGATTAAACACTGTGTTTTGATGGGAAAAAATACCGTTCAAGCAAAGCAATGGCTTGATAAGTGTTATGGGGACTCCGCCCCTGGAAAATCATTCATCATTTACTGGTATATTGAATTTAAATGCGGCCGTACAGACACAAATGATGCTGAATGCTCTGGACGCCCGACTGAGGTGGTTACACTAGAAAACAACAAAAAAATCCACAAAATTGTTTTGGATGACCGTAAAGATATGTTGGCCATATTTTGCATGAACATTTGGGAATAAGAAAGCTCTGTTCGAAATGAGTATCGCGTTTGCTCACAAAGGACCAAAAACAACAACGTGTTGATGATTCTGAGCGCAGTTAGGACCTGTTTAAGTGGAAACGATTTTTTTTTCATGCGATATATGACAACTGTGAAACATGTATCCATCACTACACACCGGAATAAAATCGACAGTCAGATGAGTGGACAGCAGCCGGTGAAAGCCACCCGAAGCGACCAAAGACATAGCAGTCGGCTGGGAAGGTTTTGGCCTCTGTATTTTGGTAAGCCCATGGAATAATTTTCATCGACTATGCTGAGAAGGCAAAAGCGAATATTATATAAAGTTATTGATGCGTTTGAAAGCAGGCCGAAGGAACGGTCTTCGCCTTTTTTGGTGCAGATTCCCCCTTGCCCCTTGGTAACCCATTGCTTAGATTGTTGTTTGGTCTCAGGAGTATAGTAATGTATCCATGTTTCATCCACAGTGACGAAACGTCGCTTAAAGTCCTCCGAATTCTTCTGGAACAGCTGCAAACCATCCTTCACACGATTCCGTTTTTGGTCAAGCGTGAGCAATCGCGGCACCCATCTTGCGGATAGCTTTCTCATGTCCAAATGTTTACGCAAAATATTATGTACCTGTTCCATATCATGGATTTGATCAATGATTTCTGGAGTCGTAACATCCACAGGCCGTCCAGAACGTTCAGCGTCACTTGTGCCCATATGGCCAGTCCGAAAATTTTGAAACCACTTATAAACTGTTCTAATCGAAGGTGCAGAGTCACCATAATGTTTATAAAGCTTCTCTTTAGTCTCCCGAGGCGTTTTGCCTTTCATAAAGTAATGTTTAATCACCACACGAAATTCTTTTTCGTCCATTTCTTGAAAATCACTCGACTTCCTTGATTCACAGGAATGCCAAACACAAAGAAATAGACCAATATGGCTGAAACTTGGTGTGCGTTCATTCAAGAGATGCTACTAACTAAACATGACCTCAATACGCGCCGGTGGTGCCATCTCTCGGACTTTGCACGGACTTTTCAAACCAGCCTCGTAAAATGAGTTTTCAACAAAGTTTGGTTCCGATTTTTGCTGAAAACTAATGACCTTGAAATTCTTACTTTTTTATATTCCAAATAAATTATAAAAAGTCATGCACTCGTGATAATTTCCGTTCAATCCACACCCTGTGGAAAATATTCTAGAATTTTTTGATCAGTACTTTTCGAAATAAGCGGGGGGGGCAGCGATTTTTGGCAATTTTTTAAAAATAATACAAAGATAAATGTGCGCCAGTATTACATCACATATATTTTTGAACTCGTGTTTCCACAAGCTTTCATTCGATGACCTGGTAATTTTTTTTCACTGCCCTTTTCACCCTCCAAAACTAACCCTTTAGGTCAAAATTTAACTTTCAAAACCCCACGGCTCTGATAGAATCATCAATTCCTATATTAGTGCCAAATTTCAACTTTCTATGTCAAATATCAGGCCTGGGACAAAGATCGTGGCGTTTTTCCCGATAGATGGCGTCAATTGCTAATAACTCAAGAAACACAGATCGTAGCGACACCACTAAACGCTCGTTGGAAAGGTGACACTTCGAGCGTTACTTTGAGTGTATAAACATCAAAATTGGTGCAGTGGTTGGAGAGTTGTTTGCGTTTGAAAATGGAGAAAAGTAATGAAAAATTGCGCTATATTTTGCAATATTATTACTACAAAGGGAAGAACGCTGAGCAGGCTTGTGAAAAAATTTGTGCTGTGTACGGTGAAGGTACTTTATCAAAATCTGTTGCGCGGAAATGGTTCGCTCGCTTTCGTTTTGGTAATTTTGATGTGAAAGATGAGTCACGCTCTGGTCGTTTAATCACTGAAAGAGCTGATGAAATTGTTGAAAAAGTTCAGCAAGATAAGCATATCAGCAGTGTCGATGTTGGTATGGAGCTAGGCATTGACCACAAAACGGTTTTGAATCATTTACACAAAGCTGGTTACAAAAAGAAGCTCGATGTATGGGTTCCTCATGAGTTGAGCGCGAAAAACATGATAGACCGAATTAATATCTGCGATACTCTGCTGAAACGCAATGAAATCCAGCCATTTTTGAAACGTGTCATAGCCGGTAATGAAAAATGGATCACGTATGACAATCGGAAGCGTAAAAGATCGTAGACAAGGGATGGTGAGCCGTCACAAGCGTTCGCGAAGCCAGGATTGACGCCAAAAAAGGTGATGCTGTGTGTGTGGTGGGACTGGAAGATAATTGTTCATCATGAATTACTTCCAGTTGGTCAAACGGTTGATTCTCAACTCTACTGTGGAAAACTAGAGAGACTACGCCACGCAATTGAAAGAAAACGGCCCGAATTGATTAATAGAAAAGGTGTTGTCTTCCATCATGACAACGCCCTAGCACACACTTCTTTGATGACCCGTCAAAAATTGCGAGAGCTTGGTTGGGAAGTTTTGATGCATCGACCGTATAGTCCAGACATAGCACCCTCTGACTATCAATTGTTCCGATCTCTGCAGAACTCTCCCAATGGAATTAAGCTGCTTTCAAAAGAAGCCTGTGAAAACCACTTGATTCAGTTTTTCAATCAGAAACCACAGAAGTTCTTTACCGATGGCATCATGGCTCTACCCGAAAAATGCCGAAACATTGTCGATAATAATGAAGCATATTTGGTTTAAATAAATTCATTTTCACACTATAAGAAAACCAGTTGAATTTTACTAAAAAAACGCCACTAACTTCTTCCCAGACCTGATAGTTTCGGATAAAATCGGGACGAACAAACACCGAAGTGATCTTATTAGTGTAGGGAACACTAATTAGGGAGTTAATCTAAATTTACAAACTATCAAGGATAGGAATACAATATTTCAAACTAGATTATTTTTGTTATTTCCATAAAATTCCATGTGGATCCCATTAGTCAACATCGAAATAAAATCCGGTTGGAAGAACTAAAAATTCCAATTTTTAGTTTATTAGTCTTGCAACAAAAATGTTGATCACGTTAATTTGTACAATAAACGCAAACGGATATATATACAAAACAAATTTTAAGTATTTTGCGTAGCCTCTACAGCAGGGTTATATATATCGGGCTATTTTTATTTTACGACTTGGCAGTATGCCATGTTCCAATTTGATCAGGCAGCCTTAAACTGTTATAAATAGATTATTTTATTTTTTTATTTTCGATATTTTACGTAATCGTAGTTCTCGTGAATATCACTTGAAAGCTGATAGGAAATTATAATACAGCCTTACAATGCTTATTGAAAATAATTGATAATGCAAATAGTTCACAATTTAACTGGATACTCCGAATAATTTCAGGCTTCCCACTAGATTATATAATTTAGATTGCTGTAATTTGTGTAAAATATATTTTTAGAATTGTTTTTGATCAGTTCAAATGCTAAACGTGACGTTATTTTCTAATTTATAACAACATTTTCAGTGTCACAACACCTCGTTGAGCCGTTGCTACTTATTACAAAATGATAAAAGTAAACGACCTTCCCTAACAGGAATATAGACGGATTTACACTCTTCTCTCTTTGGACCGGTCAGAGCATATTAAAACAAACCGATAAGACCGGGGTAACATGTTTTAGGATTACATGAAGGTTTTTTACAAGCAAGACAATAGTTATATCCAGAATTTGAAGTTTAATATTGTTTTCGTGTAAATAAGACATGACGATCCATTATTGTTAAGTATTGATTATGTTATTCCGCTTGTACTTTTTTTTTCTGAAATCAGTGCAGAATTATGGTTCCTTGACCTAACTTTCCAAAATCTTTCATATCAAAATTGTTTGCTAGAGTTAAGTTATATTATCTGCTAAAATTCGCTAACAAAACTTTCAAAACTCAATCGGGGCATGCAAAAGTAGTAATTCTCCAGCTCGAATGAATTTGAATGAATTAGTGCATGGATTTAATTTTTTTTTATGTAAGTAGTATATGTTCACAAAAAGTCACTAGTTGTATGAAAATTATTATACTATATTTAACTAATGATAAAATGGAGCAAAAAGTGTATTAACTTCATTTTTAAGTTCAGAAGAAAGACGACCTCATCTTGAAATGATAATTATAATTATTTTCAATCACTCCAGATTACTGGAATTCGCTGAAATATAAAGAATATGATTGTTGACAATATACGCGTGAAGCTGAAGGTGTGCAGAAATATATTCTCAAAATGAACATTTTTTCCTCCCTGAACAATATCTCTAATAGTTGAGAAATATAAATTCAACAATGAGATATTTAAAAAGCGCTGAAGCTATTTTTTTTCCTTGTATTTTTTGCCTTTTCCACTGTTTTTTGTATATCTGTTTTAATGAGAACTAGAAAAGAGAAAATATTTAAAAAAAAAAAAAATTTCTCGTTTTCTCTTCCTTTCAATTAGCAAAATTCATTTTTATTCTACAGAATAGGATTTTTCTTGAAAGAAGGAATTTTAATATTTCAAAAACTCGCGGGCAGCATACCAGCAGTATGGCGACAGGTCATGTGATCATTATAAACTTGAACCCCTTGAAATGAAAGATGACGAGTCGGACTGTCGCTTCTGTGTTTTATGTTTACTGTGGTTTAACAGTCCTGGTGTAAATCAATTCTTTATTACTTTTGGGTATATAGTAGATCGTTACTATATTTACGATATCAGTCAAGTAAACAATAGTTCCACGTAACTCAGATGCAGGCTCGCCGCTAATTCATCCCCATCCTATTTTCCCCGACTGTAATTTGTACAAAACATGACGAGATCTCTGTATTTGCTACCCCCTAGATGTGCTGCCCGCGTGGTGGTGGCCCTGCCTATGACATTAATTTTTTTAAGATGAGCGGGGTAACATGCATGACCAAATTTAAATCTTATAATAGTAATAACGAATTTTTAGAATAGAACTTTTAACTAGTTTTTAAATTTTTATTTTAGTTAAACTCTCAGCATAATATATTTAATGATATTGGAATCTTTCAATAGGTTGGGAAGAAATTTTATGTCGTAATAGTTGTTGTGTCTTCCTAAAGATCACAAGAAGGTACCTGCACATATGATTTATTCTTTAATATTCTTTCCTATCTCTTGACTGATTTAGATATTTAAAAATTTTTGAATACCATAAACCCTTATAGCATTCGACATAAGTAAAATATCCGTTAATAATCCTAAATCATAAATTAAGGTTAAACCCCATGGGATATCTTTAGCCTTTTCAAGTATCTCTACCCTAGTCTTAAGGTAAACCTTAGCAGAAATATTTTAAGATATATTCTGGTTGTCAAATTTGCAAAGCGATATAACATCCTTAAATCCAAATATCCCTGAAGGTGTGCCTTGGGATATTTCATGATATCCAAAGTCTGTCCGACCAAAATGTAATTAAAGAACATACCATATTTTATAATATTTCCTTTATATATTATAACTAAATATATACCAGTAAAGCGAAGATTCAACTAATGTTAAGCCAAAAAAAAAGACCTACCAGTTCTGGTACTATACAATTTTGCTGCAATACCAGACTAATATTAAGAGGGTCATAATTTTTTTCATTTTTTATTGTTCAAATCTTTTAACGATGTATATCTATACAAATTCAGAAAATATTTATGTTTATTGTAAAAATTTTGAGTTGTGAGAAACTGTATTTGCCTCTTTGTTATCTGTTATATTTATTATATCTTAAAGCCAAAAAAAAAACATCTACAATTCACAATTAATTAAGTTACAACCAATTCTTAACGTTAAATTTCTATCTCAATAATCCGGTAATATTTTTATTGGTTTATATTTAGCAGTAATTATTTCTGCAACAATCTGATAAATAATTCGAATATGACATTCATTGTCATTAGGTAATAATAAGTTGATATTACTTTGTATTTTTTGTTGAGTTTCGGTATTTAAACGTGAAATTGTACGCACATAATTCATTGGCCACATTATCCTAAAAAAAAACCTTAACGCAAATTAAAAGAAAAAAAAATAAAATTGGTATTTCTAATATATAGAATAAAACTAAATATGATTTTTTCAGTTCTAGAATTTTAAGTACCAATTATACTGCTACGCCAAGGAGGGCATATGCTTCCCACCGTCCCTATAATTCAAGAAAATTATCATCATCATCGTAGCTTATTCCATCCATAGTCGGATGTAAGCCTCCCCAAGTTGTCTCCAATGAGTTTTGTTATTTGCTTTTTGCATCCAATTATGTCCTCCTAATCTTTTTATATCGTCCGTCCATCTTATCTGTGATGAAGAAAATACACCCTTTTTTGTTGGGGTCCCCCTTTTGAAAAATGTTCACCCTTCTGGTCATTGACTTTTAAATTGAATTTCTTAGAGTTTTATCATAGGTAGGAGTTCCTTTCGAGGAAGTAGAGGTTTAACGCCTCCCTGTTTGCCGATTGACACCCCCCCGTCTATAAATAGGTTTCTTTTTTTCCCTAAAGAAACACCCTATGTATCGAGATGCTCCCCCTAGCCCCTTAGACCTGGCTACGCCACTGCTATTATATTATATTATATTATATGTGTAACTAAAAGAAAATTAATTGCTGGTCTGAATTTACATGTTGCATATAATTTAAAAAAGGAGGCCTCAATTAATCGTTATTTCATGTAAGATATTGATCACATTTAACTCTATTTAGATTAAAAAATCAATCAAGTTTTTTTGTGGCAAATGCTTTAACATATGTTGACTTCATATAACTAGTCAATCACATCGGTTATTCCCGTATTTCAAACTTATATTTAATGTTAAATTTTCACATCCCCCAACAGCATTATGTTTTACAAACGTGAATTACTAATTCATAAAGAACCAGTTTAGATGACAGATAAAGATCTAAAAGTAACAATAACTACACAACTGAAACACTTTCATAACACAATTTTAGCACCAAATTATTTTTTAATATGCTTGCATTAAGGTACTGTCCACTACTCGTTTCACTTGCCATTTTTTTATTTTATACACTTACACCCCTAATTATGCTAAAATTAGTACTTACCATGTTGTATTGAGACGTTAGTTAGTTCTCTCAGAAACACCCGCGACTGGAAAAATTGTATTTAGCTGCTGACTTAAATAACTTCGTCGTGCCGTAGCGCAGCCTACTAATTTTGCGCAAACCTTATATAGTTCCTGCTTGAAATAGATTTAACCGAATACATTCCTGTTCATTATACTCAAACGGATAAGTTGAATTTTTATATATTATATTAAGTTGCCAACAGCAGGTATTTTGTTATACCAGGTAGTTCCAAAGTTTACTACCAACGGCACCATATCCAAACCATTTAGTTAGTGAGGTTAAATATATTACAGCTCTAAGGTAGAATGTAATGCAAAATTTAAATAATTTTAAACTAATTAAATATATTTAACTGGATATTTAATACTACAACAATTACACAGGACCACAATTTTTTTTTACTCAAACAAGACACGTCTAGTTTTTGCGTAAATCAAAAAAAATATAATCTCAAAACTATATAAGTAAAATCACCAAAATAAATAACAAGGTTCAAACCTAAGATAGCTTAATAGATAAAAAAATATGCAAACCTAGAGCTTACAAATTAAATTCCGTATATAAACTATAAACTGGCCTAAAGTCTGTTTGTTTGGAGTTGATAGCACACAACATGGTTTATAAACAATAAAATGTTACAAACCGTAAGCGTCCTAAAATTCTCTACCAATTATTTGCATTTTTAGTTTTAATCACCTTTATTTTCTATCTCTATACAACAGTGCGACCTTTTTCTAAAAAATATTTTATTATATGCCTTCTAACCTTTACAATAAGCTATATAAATCCGAAACTAAAAATCTTATTTGTATGATAAAGACCTAAACGAGTACAATTAACAATTCTTAAAAACTAGAAATCTACAGTGTTATAAATCTTAATGATAATAGGTACAATAAAATTATTTGGGATTTTAGTAGTTATTGGAATATAATTAACCAAAATACTTATCGGTAGGTAGGTGCCTAAGTACCTAAGTATGCAACAAAAATGTTTTGTGTAAGTATAAAAATAAAGCAAGAACCTATAATATGCTTAGTTCAAATCAGAATAGCAATTAAAATTTTCCGTTTTGCCCCGGTCAAACTTCGCGGAGTTTGTAAATCTGCATTTTCCCTGCGAGAAAAACAATGACACTAAATGTCCACGATGCCCTGGTGCATCAAAAGCCAACAAGCCAACTCTGTGAAATTGTAGAAACCTGTGCCAACATGACGGGAGTTGGATCAGCAACAATTTATAGGTGTTTAAAAGAAAGAGAACGCGGATATCAGAATCGCAAAGGACAGGAGCCCTTAAAGGTCGATAAAGACTTTAAAAACGCAATAAAAAGAAAAGTAAACCATTTTTTTATTAAGAAAGAAATACCTATACTACATAAAGTTTTGCAAGAAATCAGAGAAGACCAGGACTTACCAGATTTAAAAAAATGGAAATTATGGAAAATCCTTCATAACCTGAATTTTCGTTGGGAAAAACCCAATAGAAAATCTGTTCTTATCGATAAAAAAACATAAATAATTTGTTGCCGAAGAGAATATCTACGAGCAATCAGAAAATTTCGAGCCGAAGAAAAAATATATTTTATTTAGATAAGACTTGGGTTAATGAGGGACACATAGTGAAAAAATTCTGGATTGACAAAAACATTAAGAGTGCAAACAGGCTAATTATAGCATATATTTGTAACTAGAAGGGCCCGCGGCTCCGCTCGCGTGGATTTGATTCACTACTATCGTCACTGCTTATTCCTTATGTTACTCAACGAAATAAAATATCCCCCATTATTTCCCCTTATCTCCCAATATTTCTCCTTATCTCCCATTATCTCTACATCTAGGCTTATCTCTGCTCATCTCCCATTATTTCTTCTCATCTCCCATTATTGCTCCTTATCTCCCATTATCTCACCTTATCTCCCATTATCCAGGCTTATCTCGACTTATGTCGCAATATTTCTCCTTATCTCCCATTATTTCTCCCCATCTCCCATTATCTCACCATAACTCCCATTATCTAGACTTATCTCTACTTATCACCCATTATTTCTCCTTAACTCCCATTATTTATACTTATCTTCCATTATCTCACCTTATCTTCCATTATCGAGGCTTATCTCGACTTATCTCCTATTATTTCCCCTTATCTCCCATTATTTTTCCTTATCTCCCATTATCTCACCTTATCTCCCATTATCTAGTCTTATATCGAATTATATAGAACATATGTATGAATTTAAAAAATCACGTAAATCGGATAAGTGGTTCTCGAGGGATAAGCGCACTAACGGACAGGCAGACAGACAGACAAAGAGACGTTGCATTTTATATATATTATAGATATAGATTATTATTATTATTATATAACCTGGCCAAAGAATATATGTATGAATTTAAAATAAAAGACACGTAAATCAGATAAGTGGTTCTTGCGTCATAATTCCACTAATAGACAGACAGACAGACAAAGAGACATTGCATTTTATATATATTATAGATTATAGATATTCTCTGCTACATAATATTGTTCCATATTTAATGGTTTAGGTTGTGTATTTCAAGGGAACGCGCTAGCATTTTTCCGACTTCATTCACTATTTTACGTCACTGCTCATTCCTTATGCTACCTATCGTAATAAAATACAGCCTATAACCTGGCCAGAGAACATATGTATGTTTTAAAAAAAAAGTACGTAAATCGGATAAGTGGTTCTCCAGTGATAAGCGCACTAACGGACAGACAGACAGACAGACAGACAGAGAGACGTTGCATTTTATATATATTATTACAAATGAAAACAGATTTCTCGACGGTGGCTTGTTGGAATTCGAATCAAAGTCAACTAAAGATTACCATGAGGAGATGACGGCCGATATTTTTGAGGGGTACTTCCAACAAATGATTGTATATATACCAGCAAAATCAGTTATAGTATTAGACAAGGCCCCATACTATTCTCGATTATTAGAACGACTCTCGAAGATTTCATGGAAGAAAGCGGATATTCTTCAATGAATAAGAGACAAAAATCTTAAACATAAAGATGGTATGTTAACAGCAGATCTTCTCAAAATTGCGACACAAAATAAGGCACAGTTCAAGAAATACGCAGGCGATGAGATGGCAAAGGAACGGAATATCACAGTGCTTAAATTACCTCCATATCATTGCGAATTGAATCCCATAGAGCTAATTTGGGAACAAATGAAAGGTTTCGTTGCACTACTGTCAACTTCAAGACGTAAAGCAATTATTACTCGCCAGAATAGAGAGGATCAAAGAGAATAATTGGAAAAAAGCCATTCGACATGTTATAGAAGAAGAAAACAAAATGTGCAAACTTGACGAATACATCCAAGAAACTGTGGAAATAGAACCCTTAATTATCAATTTAAGAGAAGTCCAATCTTCAGATTTTGAAGATGATGATTGTTTTTGATTTTAATTAAAGTACTTACATAACGTGAATTGTGAATTTATATATATATATATATATATATATATATATATATATATATATATATATATATATATATATATATATATATATATATATATATATATATATATATATATATATATATATATATATATATATATATATATATATATATATATATATATATATATATATATATATATATATATATATATATATATATATATATTAAATCAACAAAAAACCTAACATAACCTAATCACAAGCCCACATTTTTTTTTGTTAAATATATGAAAAGTAATATGCTATGCATCTATATTCTGGTTGCTAAAATCGGATGTAACCCTAACCCCAAAGTACGACGACGACCCTTTTTGGGTATGTTACTGATTTAATAACATGATAATGCGTTAAGGAATAAAGTGGGGTATATGATCGACTTGAGCTATAGACCTACCATCACGTTAAGCATTGTTTCGGAGTTCTTGGTGTAAAGTTCTTCCATTAGGTTATATTAGATTCGGAGTTCTTGGTGTAAAGTTCTTAGGATTAGGTTATGTTAGGTTTGGAGTTCTTCCATCTGAAATCCTGAACAAAAAACCGCTTGTAGTTAGCAACCAAAATTAAATATACAGAATACAGATTCATAGCATATTTCTTCTCATGTATATAACAAAAAAAAATTGTGGGCCCGTGTTAGGCTAGGTTAGGTTTTGTTAGAAGTTAGTTCAGTCTATAGTTTACTAACTATTACTAACTGGAACTAAATTTGTAATATCTAGGCTTGCATATTTTTTATCAACTAAGTTATCTTAGGTTTGAATTTTGGTAATTTTACTTATATAGTTTTGAGATTATATTTCTTTGTTTTACGCAAAAACTAAACATGCTGGGTGGAAACGGACAACAGATTCGTTTTCAGCGACCCAAAATACGTATAGAACACCTTGTCTTGTTTAAGTAAAAAACAATTGTGGTCCTGTGTTATCGCCACTACCCTGAACATTTTATTTTTGCAATTGACGTGCGTTTCGGTAACCATGTTAGTTAGCAGAATCAGAAGCTCAATTGAATCAGTCATCGCTTCTGATGATGCTAACATTGTTAGCGAAACTCTCGTGCAAAAATAAAGTGTTTGGTATAGTGATGATTATTGTTGTGTAGTATTATTGGAAGCTTTCGAGATGTGGTTGTACAGACGCATGTTAAGAATATCTTGGATTGACCCCGTGACAAATGCTGAGGTTCTGAGAAACTTGAATAAGACAACCGAAATCCTTAATATCATAAAAATCAAGAAACTGCAATATCTGGAGCACAACATGGTGAATAAACAGCGATACAGATTATTAGAGCTAATATTGCAGGGTAAGGTGCTCGGTGAAAGAAGTTCTGGACGAAGGCGCATTTCATGGCTCTAGAATCTAAGATCTTGGTTCTCGATGACCACAAGTTTTTTCCGAGTGGCTGTTAACAAAATTTAAATTACCTTAATGAAGGCGAACATCCGAAATGGATAACGCACCAAAAAAAGAAGTGTCAAAGATTCCAAAATACCAGCGGAGAGGATATTTAATGAAAAAATGAAAATAATTTTAATAGTTTTGTTAAATTTAACAAAATAGAATATTCAAATTCGAAACCTCGAATAAACTATCACAAAAAAAAACATAGCTTAAAAGAAATACTACTTAGCTTGGAACCCCGAGTTAGAAATTTGCTATTTGTAAAATTTTCTGATTTAAATAAAATAAGTAATTATGATTTTGTATATTCAAGACGAACAACAATATTTTGTATCAGCTGTAAATACAGATTTAAACAAAGACAGCATCAGACGCCGACCAAAGATCCACAATGCAGTTTAAAACTACCTGTCGAAATAAAGCAGTTGACGCAACTACGCGGTTAATTTACATAAAACAAACTTAAATTGACTCCATCACGGAATCTGTAACCTTCCTGCTGTAAATCTGACAGCATCAATTTTATCAATTAATAATGTATAAAATCTGCCAGATGTATTTTTCCTTTAATAATTCACAACACAAACTGACAAGTTCAGAAAGTTTAACTAGCCTAATGAAGTAACTATGTACTATATACTATATATATATATATATATATATATATATATATATATATATATATATATATATATATATATATATATATATATATATATATATATATATATATATATATATATATATATATATATATATATATATATATATATATATATATATATATATATATATATATATATATATATATATATATATATATATATATACCAGGTGTTATGGAATTAACTGCATATATTGGAGCTGGCGGCTCCTTATGGCAAGACCGATTGCAGAAAATTCACCTTAAATAGCGGATCTCAATAATAAAGGAAAAAATCGACCCTAAAGAAATGATGAATAAATGTGACATGAATTTTTTTTTCACGCCGCCTCTGGGGAAGCATCTACAGTGTTGTCAGATTTAGCTAAACCTTTCCGAATAAATTTAATAACAATTTTAATAAAAAATATATAAAAAATGTTTACCTTTTAAAATAATTCTTTCGTAACACCAACAAATTAATTACACAAGTTTTGTAGGAACACTGTCAAAAATCGAATTTTATTGAGCGTTCACTTAAAACATAAAAATTTTAACACATGTAATGCACTAAAATTTAATTTCTTTATGCTTTGTTTAAGACAATACCTTCTTCTTCTTCCCATGCCTTCCCCTACATTCATGCTGGTCCATTCTCTCGTGTTTCTCAGCCAAGACTTTTTCTTTCTTCCGACAACCTTTCTAACGTCAACTCTTCCCTGCACGATAGTTTGCAATAGTGATTATTTGTCATTTCTGAGTACATGTCCTAAGTAGGATCTTTTCTGTACTTTTATGATTGTCAAGAGTTTTGTGCCTTGGCCTATCCTTCGTAGTTCTAATTAATTAGTTAAATATAACAGAAAAATAGTATAGAAAGCAGGTGGTGTATGAAGACTTTTTGGGCTATATATATATATATATATATATATATATATATATATATATATATATATATATATATATATATATATATATATATATATATATACATCTCCTAAGTTCTTTCACCCCTGGTGACTCTGTGTTCAATAAATGGATTGAACTATCATCTGCCACTGTTCTCGGTTCTGTGCATGCTCTGATCTGTTTTATATGATCCACTCGTCGTGAAGGTGATCTACCCCTGCAGCGCTTGCCTTCAACCTTTCCCTCTATGACTAGTAATTCCAGCTCATGTCTTCTGCTGAGGTGGCCGAGATACCTTAAGTATGTCTCGTTTATAAGTGAGTCCAGTCTTTTAGTAATTTTTAGTTCTTGTAAAATAGACTGGTTTGGTCGATGTTCTACCCACTGTATCCTGAGAATTCGACGATACACCCACATCTCAAATGCAGCAATTTTATTTGTATCAGCTTTCTTTATAGTCTCTCTTTCCGATGCATATCTTGCAACCGGAAATATAAGCGTTCTTTCTAGCCTTAACTTAGTCGATCGCGAGATGTTCGAGTCTTTCTGTATTTTGATTAATTTCATGGTCGCAAAGCGAGCAATTGAAAGTCTCCCACATATTTCTGAGTAACACTTGCCGATATTGGTAATTAGGGACCCAAGGTATTGATAGGAAGCTACGATTTCATACCCTAGTAGATGTTGAGGTTTATCATTCTTTCGTCTATTGATCATTATCTTTGTTTTGTTGTTGTTTACTTCCAATCAGCAGCTTTTACTGATCCTTATCAGTCTTTGTATAATGGCCTCTAATTCACTTTCATTTGCGGCTATAATCAGGGTGTCATCTGCATAGAGCAACTTCTGTATACGTTTTCCTCCAACCGGCAAAAGAATGCATCCTTGCCGGATACCAGTTTCCGTTGTGAAGCTTTCTGTATACATGTTATTAATACGCACTTTGGCTACGTTAACTTCATAAAGCATTTGTATTAGCTTTAATAAGTGTGGCGGAGTTCCCATTTTTTTCAGAATCGACCACAGTTTCGGCCATCTCACCTTATCAAAAGTTTTCTGCTAGTCGATGAAGCAGAGATAAATTTTGATGTTATATTTTCTTCTTTATCAATTGACGCACATTCAAAATTTGCTTCAGCATTGCCTTTCCTGGTATAAATCCTCTTTATTCTCCTAGTATTTGTAGCAACAGATAAGACATGACGTTTTTTCAGTATGGTTAGAAAAACCTAGGTAACGTAAGAGATCAAGGAGACAGTTCTATAGTTAGTACATTTTGTGGGGGAGCCCTTTTTGAATATCGATATAAATATTGGCTCTCTTCAGTCCACAGGGCATTCGCCTCTATTTCACACCATACTGCATGTCATGTAGTAAATCGACCCTATTTCTCCCCATAGCTTTAAGGACTTCGACTGTTATGTATCTTTCGATTTTTGAGTTTTACAATGGCATTTTCTACTTCTGATCTCAGAATACTTGGTTCATGATGGTTTACTTGAAGGGAGGGGGGCATGAATCGGGGTCAGGACGGTTTTTATATAGTTCGTCGCAGTACCAAATAGTAAGTTGGATTCACATTATCCAAAACAAGAATACAGCGCAACCGTAACAACAATACACACTATCCTCGAGCTAATAACGTATTTCTCAGCCCAATTAAAAGCAATTCCAAATGTAACCTCGGCGCCATAAATAACAGCCCAGCCCAAAATACAATGACGGTGCTCAAACTAGTGGCCTACAATAACACGTTGCGCCCAGCAAGGAATTCAACAACCACAGCGCCTGCCTGCGCCCTTGTTCCTCGAGTGCAGGGTACTGAAACTTGGCTGCTGGAGTCCACAAACGAAATTAAAAGGAGGTTTGGATAATCAAAAATTAAACATTAAGTAGATTAGGCTGAGTAAGTAAGCCCTGTCCCCAAATATGATAACATAAATTACATCAAAAGAAAGCTACTGTGCCACCCGATATACTGTGTGAGTTTCATTCTAAAAATCGTGACATAATCTCAACACTGATATTCATTTCAGCGACATGGTGGGGTGTGGTTACTGAGATCGTCCCAATATGTTGTTTCAGCATTTTAACCATTGGAAAATATTAGATTAGCAAATAGTTCATATTTAAACACTGAGAAATTGTAGATGTCGACACAAATGGAGATATAAAGCACCGCAGTATTAGATAATGGTCAATAGAGTTTAATTCTGGGCAAAATGGTGAATGCGCATATATACATGGCTATATACTGTTGATTGTGATGAATGTAAATAAATTTAGGAAGGATGACCTGACAAGAATAATATTTTATATGTATTTTAATATAGGGGCGATTCAATTTAAAGAAATATTCTCTAATGAGCATAAGGACATATACTTGTTCACCATTCTTTTTTTATTTTCAGTAAACTTTGGCGTCAAATTTTAAGTTAAATATAAACCTGGTTTAACATATCTCATAGGCATAAAGAAATGTATCTACTTATTTTTTTCTTTTTATTCATTTTACTATTACCTCTGTGTCGTGCAATGATGTCAACGGCTAGTAGCGATGAGCTTAACAGCGACTTTTAGGTCGCTAGTACACCTGCGACGGTGATTTATACCATAAGTCACAATTTCTTTTAACAGCGACTTTGGTCGCTACTTCACTTCGTCCGAAATCTCCAGGAATTTGAAACTACTGCTAATTAATGAGCGACAACGGAGCCTATCACGGCCAGCTAATTTTATGACCCATTATTTCTTACATTTTGATGTATGTACACTGTTATTTGACTATTTTTTTATTCATTTTCAGAGTACATTTCTTGTTTTATTAGTTTTTTTTATTAACATTGTTCTGCCTAAATATACGTATATAAGTATTTACCAAAGTATTTACATATAAATTTGTAGAACAAAATTTTACTTTGCAGTTAATTGAGCTAATAGCGTTTTGCCTTTCAATGGAGTACAGTGGATCGAAGTCCCACTGTAAAACTCAAAATTCTAGCTCCCTTTCAGTTTTTAATATATTGCGTTAAGTTTTTTTTCTGAATACTCATCAGATATAGCACTTCAACTTGTACCTGCAACTTTTTTGTCAAATTTTTTTGAAAGACAAAGAAAGTCTCTTATTTTTAAATAATACTCTTTTGAGCGATGAACTTTATACTGTGTACATTGAAATCTCGATAATTTGCTTATAGTAATATATGTTTGTTTCTGAGGTCGCTAATTCCTGTAAAAATAGTCATTTTAGCAAAAATTTTGAGGATTTTAAGTTATTGGCCAATTTTGGTTATTTTTCCCTGTTTTTTAGTTTTTTCATCCTATAAAGAAAGAACGGGGAATTTCTAGTTCAACAATATTATTTTAAGATACTTAATGATGGATACTATAATAATTTTGGCAAAAATTAATCTAGTTTTCAATAAATGGCCAATTTTCAATTTATTCAAAAAATTTATTTCTTTGTTTTCAATTGAAATTTATCAAGTGGGAATTATCTAGTTGTATGAGGTAAATAAAAATGAACAATATTAAATTATAAAAACTATAAAAAAAAAACTAAAAATAACTGAAATTGACCAATAGCTTAAAATCCTCAAAATTTTACAAAAATCATAACCATGAGCAAATTATCGAGATTTCAAAATACACAGTTCATCGCCCAAATGAGTATTATTTAAAAAATAGAGACCTTTTTCATCACTCCATAATTAAAAAAAATATATAATAGAAAGTTGCTGGTGCAAGTTGAGGCACTGTGTCTGACGAGTATTTAAAAAAAAATCAGTATCTTAAAAATTAAAAGGCAACTGGATGGCACAGTGGGACTTCGCCCCACCGTGCGGCGACGCGTCAGTCCAACATCGTACCGATGAATAGTCCGTCATCAGTCGACTACGACCGTTGTCTGTAATGAGACGATAAACGCCTTCCCAAGTTCAGGTCGGACGGATCTGTGACATCTGCGTATGCAGCGAGTATTTAAAATAGCGACTAGAATCGCTACTTTGCGAAGAATTGGGTCGCAGGTATTACCTGTGACCATCTAAGTCACAAATATGATAACATCGCTCATCTCTACTTACTAGCATTGAGAGACACCGCTCGACCTGCTAGTAACTATTTAACAAAATAATGTGATTTTCGCTGAGACGTGCAATCATTGCACTGTCAAATTAGGTCTGAATTCCTGACTTAATAATGGACAAACCATACAAACCTGGATGCCACCTTAACCAAATTGTAAGAAAAAAAGGTGCGATCATTGATAAGAAAAAGCCCAGAAATTAAAACGACCATTATAAAGCAAATCACATATTATCTCCTTAAGGCTGGAATCTTCAAAAGCAGTATACCAAAGGTAGGTTGTGGTATTTGTAATCAAACAAACTTAGTTGAGCTATGGTTTGTTGGTTGGTTGTAAGCGGGGTAGGCGATTATGCCTGTTTGTGCACTGCAGCCTCTTGACTTATTATGTCTCCCTCTCTTGGTTACATGAGTGTCATCCCTTTAAGAAGGTTTTTTAGCTTTCTGCCAAACCCATCATATGATAAACTGTCGCCACGATATAGATCTCCGAACAGTTTGTGTCTGTGTAAAGCTGCACATTCATATAGGATGTTCATAAAGGTTTCTTCCTCTTCACCACATAGTCTGCAAGTCGTGCGAACATTGTGGAAACCCATTCTCTGTAAATATTCCTCAGGTGACAGTGACCGGATATCAGTTCAACCAATAGTTTAGTCTAGGCCTTTGTTAAATAAGGGCGTCAGTTGTTAGTTTCCTTTAGCGGCCGCCAATTACGTCCCTCGCATGTCTTGGAACAGATGTTGCGAGACAACGATCTAGATGTTGCTAATATGACCTAAACTGTTAATTGTTGTTTTTTGACTTGTTTTGGTATCCCGAACGCTAATTCTGACCTCTGTATGGCTTTGGTATATGATAAAGGTCTGAAATTCTCCAGCATTCCAGCAGTTAATTTGATATGCTCAACAAATTATATTCTAGAAGAATTAATAATACATTACATTCATCGCGCTTAAAATCCTCCAGAACCTTTATCTGACATTTTTACAACCTTCTTCTTTTACGTAGCTCTACACCCAGGGTGGGTCTTAGCTGTTTGCACTATATACCTGCAAGCCTTCCGGCCTTCTATTAGATTCGGGTCGACAGAGGTATTCTTGAGAGATCCACTCTGATGTCTTTCCATCTTAGGCGTAGCCTTCTGAGTGGTTTTTTTTCCAGACGGTATCTCTTCCCATGTTAGGGTCGCAATCTGGCATCATGCAATCTGTGAGTATATCCATACCATCTTAAGAGCCCTAATATGATGTTAGTTGGTATTGGGATTATGATAGAGTCCCAAAGTTTTTCTTAATATTTTCCTTCCAGAACGTCTGAGCTTTTCTTTGTTGGAATTGATTCACTGTCCATGTTTCGCACCCATAAGTGACTATTGGTCTTATAATACTTTTATAGACTTTGAGATTTTAGATATATTTTTCGACTTCAGAAAGTTGCTCAATGAGAAGGGACATCGATTTGGGTATTGAATTTTGCTCTTTATTTCCTCTGCGATGTCATTATCAGCTACAATTGTAGCTGATAATGTATTTGAATCAAACACACTCTTTCAAAATAATATATGTTTATCGCTACGTTTTGCCCGATGATGATGACTTTCTTCTTTGACTTTAGGTCTTACCTTCTTTGTAGCCTTTTCTATGTATTTTACTGTTGGAGTGGAGTCCTATAATGTCAATATCGTCGGCATATGTCAACAATAATTTTGAGCCTCGCGCAGAGAGGCGTTCGGTTTGAATTTCTACTGATCTTGTAGGTTTCTCTAGAGCAGAGGTGACAACGCATCTCCCTGTTTTAGCCCACTGCGTATCTTGAAATTATCTGTGAGATTATTCCCTATTCACACTCTGTATCTTCCATCATCCATACATGCCCTGGTCATTTGAATAGCTTTTCTCGGAATTGAGAATGCGGCCAACGCATTTCGCACTTCAGTTGTTTCGATAATATCATACCCTTGCCAGAAATCTATAGATTATGGATGGTTCAGTTGAACTCCTAGCTTTTCTCTAACAGTTTTCTAAGCGTGAACAGTTGGACCATCATGGACCTAAACTTTCTAAACCTTGCTTGGAATTCTCCAAGGCTGTTTTCTGAGTATGGGACTAGTCTATCTAGTATAATATTGACTAGGATTTTGTAGGCAGTATTAATGAATGAGATTCTCCTGTAGTTTGAGCACCCTGACTTTTTGTTTTTCTTTATAATATTTTCCTAAAATATGGTCTTTTTATGTGATTATTCAGCCTGAATCCACTATTGGAATTTCTTTATCATATCATAAAGTCAAGAATAACATATCGTGATCGCCTCTCTCTCAATCCTTTCACCCCAATGGGAGTATTGGTGACAGTTGCTGCCTTAATAGTCATTCTCCAGGCATCTCGATCCTGCGCGACCTGACTTAACTCGTGCATACCCATACCAAGGAGAGATCTTACTTGGTTGGACCATCTTGTTGGAGACCGTCCCCTTGATCTTCTACCGTCTACCTTCCCCGTTACTAAAGCTTTTCCATGGCATCAATTTTCCTTATAATGTGACCAAATTATTTCACGTACCGTCTATTGATTCTATTTGAAAGTCGGTGTTCGGTATATGATACTCTGAGGATTCTTCGATATGTCCACTTCTCAAACGCATTGATTTGTCTGTTGTCAGCTTGTTTAATGATCCATGTTTACGATGCGTAAGTTGCTATGGGGAATGTAAGGAACCGAAAAAAGAATTATTCAGTTTAATTCTGCCATTTGTGTTCTCATACAGGGATCGTGCAAGGTTTTGCAACAGATGGTGCATCAATGTAGTTTGTGCTATAAAGATTTGACACTGCGCCATTTTGTTGTGTCATCAACAAGTGTCAGACGCGCACGAGTGATAAATTGGAAGAGTGTGTGCATAGTGTTGTGTTGTTATGTTCGATATGTCCAAATTTTACCGAACAAAGAGCATTCGCGGACAGCATTATTTTTTTGTTTTCATTTGAAGAAAACTGCTGTTGAATCATATCGATTACTTCGAGAAGCTTATGGTGAACATGCTCCATCGCAAGATACGTGTGAACGATGGTTTCGGCGTTTTTAAAAGTGGTGACTTCGATGTTGCAGACAAGGAACGTGGAAAACCGCCGAAAAAATACGAAGATGTGGAATTGCAAGCATTGTTGGACGAAGATGATTCGCAAACACAAAAACAACTCGCCGAGCAATTGGGCGTTAGTCAACCAGCTGTTTCCAATCGGCTACGAGAGATGAGAAAGATTCAGAAGACCGGTAGATGGGTACCACATGAGTTGAACGATAGGCAAATAGAAAAGCGCAAAAACACGTGTGCGAAGTCGTTTTTGCATCGTATAGTTACAGGGGATGAAAAGTGGATTTATTTTGAGAATCCCAAGCGCAAAAAATTATGGATAGACACAGGCGCACCATCCACATCGACCGCAAGAACGAATCGCTTTGGCTGAAAGACGATGCTCTGTGTTTGGTGGGACCGAAGGGACGTGGTCTATTATGAGCTGTTAAAACCTGGGGAAACGGTTAATACTAAGCGTTACCAACAACAATTGACCCATTTGAACCGTTCGCTGCTTGAAAAAAGGCCAGAATACTGAAAGAGGCAACACAAAGTCATTTTTCTTCATGACAATGCTCCATCACATACGGCAAAACCAGTTCGCGACACGTTAGAAGCACTCAGCTGGGAAGTTCTACCCCATGCGGCTTACTCACCAGACTTGGTTCCTTCCGATTACCACTTGTTTGCATCGATGGGTCGTAAAAAAACATGTGAAAAAATGGCTCGATGAATGGTTCGCAGCAAAAGAGGAAGATTTTTACTGGCGTGGTGTTCACAAACTGCCCGAAAGATGGGAAAAATGTATAACAAGCGATGGAGCATACTTTGAATAAAGCACTTTTTATCATTCTTCCGATTTAACGTGTTTTTTTTAGAAAAAAAATCCGCATTTCAAACTTGTACACCTGGTAGGTGTTCCCATGCTGATTAGAATCGACCAGAGTATGTTCCATTTTACGCAGTCGAAAGCTTTAGAGTAGTCTATAAAACAGACATTAGTTATTGTTTGGAATTCCCTGACTTTCTCTATTATCTCACGTATGTTGAGAATTTGTTCTCTAGTCTCTCTTTCTGCAATGAAGCCTGTTTGTTCGGTAGATATTTGCGGCAGCAGAAGTGTTTTGAATCTTTCATTTAGATTCTAGAGAAATACCTTACCAGGGACACCGAAATGATTATTCTATAGTTGCTGCAATCCAAATAATAGTAGTATTTATTAAATAGATTCAATTATTTCGAGCAATAACAAATACTGATAGTGATTTCATCCTACCTTGATGCAAAATTCGACTATTAGTCAGTTAGTTCTAGATTCATTGCATAAAACATCTATAACCTATATTTTAGCATAATTTATTCTGTCAAGTCAAAGGTAAGGTATTATGAAAATCATAATTCGAACCTTGATTTAGTTTAATTTTGAACTTCCCAAACGGTAAAATGTTATGTAATAAACATCTAATTTTTAGTCTATACTTAATAATTTGTATTCCAATAAATATATTCGGTTATATAGAAACAATTTTCTCCAATAAGTCTACTTTAGTAAAAAAAAAATATTAAACGGTTAAAAAAAAAGTTGATGGGGGTATAAGACTAGTGGGTGGAAGAGACGAATACGAGGGTAAGTTACGACTAAGATTTTTAGCCCCTCAAGACTACCTTGACAATTGTTTAGTTTATACTTCCCTTGCTAATGGAAAGAATTGTATTAGTAAAAAAAGTTACTAGATAACAAAAAACCAGTATCCTATTTTAGCTTCGACCTAAATATGGAATATTTTAAGCATAATTATTTATAGTAAAACCTAAATTAAAACAAATTTAAGGTGTGGAATAGGGGTGGCTTCGTATCTCTCTTGCCATATTTCGTTTTAAGATTTTTTGGGCTCAAAGATTCTGATAATTTTCAATTTTAACAGAAACTCTCCTACTGCCTAACTTTTTTTAGTGTTCCGTACGGAATACTTATAAGATCATTTCGGTGTCTGTCAGTCTGTCACGCCCGATTTTCTTCGAAACCATTTGACTATATTAAAAGTTGAAAATTGGCACTAATATAGGAATTAATGGCCTCATCAGAGCCGTGTAGTTTTGAAAGTTAAATTTTGACTTAAGGGGTTAGTTTTGAGAGTGAAATCGAAGTGGAAAAAATTTTTTTTTACCAGGTCATCGAGTGGGGTGTTAAATGAAAACTTGTAAAATTTCAAAAATATATATAATGTAATACTTGCGCACACTTTTCTTTATATTATTTTTAAAAAATAGCGAAAAATCGCTGTTCCCCCTTATCTCGAAAAATACTGACCAAAAAATTTTTAAAAAATTCTGGAATATTCTCCATGGGATGTAGATTGAACGAGTGCATCTTTAAGCAAATTTTTTTTAGGTCATCAGTTTTCAGTAAGGATGGGAAAGAAACTTTGTTGAAAAACTCATTTGGGATGTATTTTGTGAAGTTATTAATTATTTTATACCTCCGTAAGAAAAAATTAATTTTAAAAGCAATCAACGTACAGAATACTAACTGCGCAAGTTCGACTTGCACTTGGCCAGTTTTATTTATTTTATAAGTATCTCACTATAAAATACCCATGATTTAAGATACCGCGCTGTAATTATTGTATTAACTAAGTTATTCGCTAATATAAGAAAGTCAAATTCAGAATTTATCTTAGAACTGCTTGCTGACAAGGGAAGTACCATATTTGATAAATAAGTATACCAATTTTTAGTTCCCTAGCTAAGGGAGGGAAATGCGAGATTTTTGCATTTCTTAACGTTTCAGTGTCCATAAATATTTATTTCAAATTTAATACACATAATACTTGAAGTGGAAATAAAATTTTCAGCGATATCTCTTCCAGGGAAGCGGGTGAAAAAGGGATCAATAAATCTTGTAGAGTTTCAATGGCATTATGGGAATTTTGCAGGGTTTTTGGATGAGCTACAGGAAATATAGCTATCACTACATGAAGACAAACGGAGAAACAAGACATTGTCGCAAAACGAAGCTGGCTGTCTAACTCCGAATCGTTAAAATGGGCCTCGTTGCATCTCTCAGAGATGTTATGTACAGTCCCTGGCCAAATTATTAGACGCACTGCAAGATTTCATGTAAAATATTAATTACCGAGTGATATTGTACCGTTTTATTATATTTTAAATTGAATTGTTTTTTATTTTTATATTATCCAATCAATTACCTATTTATTTGACATAAATAAAACAGCATTAATTTAGAAAAGCATAAGTTTATTGAGTTTTAAAGAAATGTGAAATTAATGTTAGTAAAAGTCAATATTTAGTTGAGCCACCTTTAGCCGCTATCAAAGCTTTAATGCTGCGCGGCATGCTATCAGTACAAGATTGTACTGTCTTCTGCATTTGAGGATGATGATTCCACACATGAATAATCTTTTCTAGGAGCTGGGTTTTGTTGGTAATCACATCTTTAGCCACTTCTCTTTTCATCAGCTCCCACGGGGTTCATATCAGGGCTAGTACCCGGCCAATCCAACAGAGGGATATTTTTTTTGCCAAAAAAGCTTTAACAGACCGAGCAGTGTGACAGGGAGCTCCATCTTGCATGAAAGTGAATGATTCCCCATTTGGAAACCATTCTCTGAGCTGCGGAATCAACCGATTTTGTAATACTTCTTTGTACTGATCTTGCCTCATTATTCCTTTGACGACGTACAGACGTCCAGTGCCCTTGCCGCTAATGACTGACCAAATCATCACTTTGGTGGGATGTTTAACCGTCGGGACGACACAATCAGGATAAAACTTTTCTCCATGACGACGACGCACATACTGAGCTTTATTCTGCAAAATTTCGAATGTGCTTTCGTCACTGAAGCAGACCTGTCAAAAATAGGAAAAATATATAAACTTCCATGTTTATTTGCTTTATTTAACTGAAAATGATAATAATGTATCAATTATTGATTAAATTGCTGTATCTTACCGATCTCCAGAAGTCCACATCTTTGTCTTGCCATTGTTTGGCCCACTTCAGGCGCTTTGCTTTCATTGCAGCTGTTAACTTGAGCTTCCTGGCGGGGCGACAGGCCTTAAAATCTAATTCTTTCAATTTTCTTCGAACAGTGCGCTCAGAAGCATTTACGCTAGCATCCTGGAGTTGTGATTTTATTACCTTTGTGGTAGCAAATCTGTTTTCTACACAAATTTTCTTCAAACATCTCTCTGACCGTGGAGTGAAAATTGGTTTTCTACCGCATCTTTTCTTTCTTTTCGGGCTTAATTCCTTCCCTGACTCAATTTTCTTTTTTATGCGTCGTACACTAGCTTCAGAAACCTCCAATCTTCGTGATATTTCTCGGTTTGTAAATGTTTTCGCAATCACAAGGGCCTTCACTTCAGCTTTTTTACGTGGTGAAAGATCGCCTTTTCTACCCATAATGAAAATAGTCCAATTACTTTTTTAAAACACTGCATACAAAATAAACTAATAACTGAGTAGTATAAAACTGTTAAACAAACAATCACAGTCCATAAAACCACAGAAACACGTCCGTACCTGACTCGATTCCGATCGCGACTGATACAGGTTTGTACTTATTTACGTTCATGTATCACTTTGTCAACACAGTATTACCATATGTTAAAAATAAATACAAATATGTAGTCTACAACAATTCTTTTAAATAAAAATCAATAATGTTGTAGTTTAAATATACCATTATTGCATAAAACCTCTTAAGAAACATAAAATTACTAAAAAAAATACAGTGCGTCTAATAATTTGGCCAGGGACTGTAAGTAGAACACACAATAATATGGAAAAATATGCGAGGTATTTCTAAAAAACTCGACGAGGCATAATTTAAAGCTGGTCAGCAGGCTTCGTTTTGCGGCGACGTTGGTCTTTCTTTAGTAAGAGCTATAATTTGTGTGGCTCAGCTAATAACAGGAAGTTAAAGACATGCAGGGTGATGAGTGTGGCTGGTCCTGAACGTAAAATATTATACGTCCTTTTCTTTGAGTTGAGGAATCTGAAAATAATGTTATTTCAATCTTAGAACTAGTGTTTTAAGTTAAGTGGTTAGAGAAAAAATATAACGGGTAAATAAATTTCCCAATTTTTCTGTCTCTTCAAGAAACTTTACTTAGTGTAAAATTTTTTTGATTTTGATTTTATCTACATTTTTGTCCCTTCAACAGGATTTTACTCTAAACCGCGAATGCGCATTCATAAAAAATAACTCTCGCCTAATAAAACCATCTATCAAGACCTAACATTACAATGAAATATTAACAATTAAGCTATATTTAATACATTGTGAAACTTTAGATCCGGTCACCTTCTACTTCAAACCCCATTGCAAAGATCTAATAATTCTATTTTACACTGTAACTTTAAAAATCATGAATCAGTAGGTATTAAATTTTAAAAAAATTCAGTTTCTATCCTTTAAAATATTAATTAAAAATACCCATTTTTATTCTTACTAAACGCAATCTTAAGTTATTTTTTTTTTCATAATTCAAGTAAATACTTTAATTACCAAATAATGAGAATATAGTATTAAAATTGTATAAATACTTCATAATCTTAGAAAATATAGTTAAGTTTCTTAAATGTTGTGACAGTAACCAAGTAGAATATAACCCTACAGTAATCCTATCCGCTGCTTTTAGTGTTCCATACGGAAACACTTATAGTATCATTTCAGTGTCTGTCGTCACACCCGATTTTTTCCGAGACTATTTACCATATAAAGTAGAAATTTGACACACATATAGGAATTGGTGACCTAATCAGAGCCGTAGCCAAAAATCGGTTTTCTCCCACCCTATCTCTAAGAGTACTGATTAAAACATTTCGAAAAAATTCTGTAATATTCTCCATAAAAATATAGATTGAGCGAAAATTATTACAAGTGTATTACATTTGAAATTTATCTAGTATAAAAAAAAACTGTTTGATTTGACAATAAGGTGGAGATTTATTTTGTGGAGAATCCTCAATTTAACCGGGACTAAGAGCTATAAAAAAATCAATACGTATTCGATGCAATCAGTAATATACTCATATACGTTTCAGTACATTACTGCCTTAAGCATTTGGCCAATCACAGATAAAATAAATTTACGTGATGACTGGTGACCAACGGATTGGTACCGAAACAAAATAATTTTATTTTATCTATAATATATATAAAATGCAACTGTCTATCTATCTGTCTGTCTGTCCGTTAGTGTGCTTATCACTGGAGAACTACTTATCCGATTTACGTACTTTTTTTTTTAAACATACTTATGTTCTCTGGCCAGGTTTTAGGCTATATTTTATTACGATAGGTAGCATAAGGAATGAGCAGTGACGATAATAGTGAATGAAGTCGGAAAAAAAGTTTGCCGCTAGCGCGTTCTCTTACAATGCACAGCTTAAAACATTAAATATGGAACAATATTATGTAGCAGAGAATATCTATAATCTATAATATATATATATATAAAATGCAATGTCTCTCTGTCTGTCTGTCCATTAGTGCGTTTATCACGCGAGAACCACTTATCCAATTTACGTGTCTTTTTTTAAATTCATACATATATTCTTTGGCCAGGTTATATAATAATAATCTATATCTATAATATATATAAAATGCAACGTCTCTCTGTCTGTCTGTCTGTAGTGAATCAAATCGAAAAAAAGTTTGCCGCTAGCCCGTTCTGCACTAACACCACTATATCTGGAACAATATCATGTAGCACAGGATATATATATATATAATATATATATATATATATATATATATATATATATATATATATATATATATATATATTTATATATATATATATATATATATATATATATATATATATATATATATATATATATATATATATATATATATATATATATATATATATATATATATATATATATATATATATATTTATAATACATACAACGTCTCTCTGTCTATTTGTCCGTTTGTGAGCTTATCACTGGAGAACCACTTATCCGATTTACGTGCTTTTTTTTTAGGCATGCTAAACCATTAAATATGGAACAATATCATGTAGCAAAGAATATCTATAACACAGGGGAACAGCTGTTTTGGTGTCGAGGTTTTTTGAGCTGATTCTATATCAATTTGATGTCCTGAATTCAAATAACGTATTCATTTGTACCTAGGAGCTCAAATTTTTAAGATATACAATTTTAGAGAAATATAAGTTACATTATTGTAACTCAAATCCGTAAGTGTAGTAAACAAAAGTAGATACGAAATTTTTATTTTGGTTATACAAAATACAATATTATGTCGTACTTACAAACAAAAAAAAAACATTGAAGAAATGAAATAGTCACTCAACACTTGGAAAGCTTCTTTTCCGCGACATTCTTGAATGTTTTTTTAAACAGTCCCTTTTTAAACTCCAGCAGTAATCTGCCATCATGTGCATGTCCCATCTTCCTTGGTAGCGGTCCTCCATAACTTTAATATCTTGGTGAAATCTTTCACCTTGTTCCTCACTCATGTCTCCTAAATTTTCTGGAAAACGGTCTAAGTGGCTGTGTAAATAGTGTATTTTAATACTCATATTGCACCCTAAGGATTTGAAACTATTAAGCATCTTGTTAACCATTTCAACATAGTTTTGAGCTTTATGTTTGCCTAGAAAATTTTCTACAACTGCAACAAATGATGGCCAAGCTTCTCGTTCAACTTGATTCATTGAATTTATGAAGGCAGGATCCTTAATTAATTGTCTTATTTGTGGGCCGTCAAATATCCCTGCTTTGAGTTTTTCTGTGCTCAACTGATGCATTTTTACCCCTATATATGCAAAACAAGACCAAGAATGGGTCAAGAGTCTTTACAAATTGCTTCATTAAGCCCAACTTTATATGTAACGGAGGAAGTATGATTTTTTCTCTTTCAACCAAAGCGTCGTTAATGACATTCTTTTCCCCAATGTCCATGTTTTCTCTCTGAGGCCAATCTTTTCTAACCCAGTGGTGTGTTTTGTCCCTACTATCCCAGAGGCACAAGAAACACGGATATTTCGTGTAACCACTTTGCTGCCCAAGAAGAAAATTTACCATTTTTAAGTCTACACAAATCATCCATTGATGTTCGTAATACTTTATCTTCTGCAAGACCAAAGCTATGGTATTATATTCTTCTTTCAGTTTCGTTGAGTGAGCTAGTGGTATTGAACCATATTCATTCCCAGAAAGTCCCATTTCTTTCATGAGTCCCCTAATTTAGTGACAAAATACAAGATTGTCTTCTTGAGAAAAGAATGGTAGCAGATCTTTTTCTCTTGTACGGTAAAAGGTAATTTTGGTTCCTTGTTCCAGTAAATTTTTGTCGTTCAACCTAGAAGCCAGTACTTCAGAAGCTTTTTTTCGATAAATTGAGATCCCTGGTGAGATCATTTAATTCATTTTGATTGAAGCGTTGAGGAACTGATGACGTCCCCTCATAGTCACTGTTAGTTTCATTAGCATCAGAACTTTTATTAGCATCAGAAGAGCGATCAGAGGGAAAATATTCGTCATCAGAGATATGTGGTAGCTGATGAAATGTTGGAATCGGTATTTCATCTGAGTGCGGGATAGGGCGTATTGCCGAGTCTAAATTGGGATAAGTCCACTTACTGCGGTTATTTCGATTGATTCCATTAGTATTTACTAAACAGAAATAACAATCATTGAAGTGGTTTTTTGGTTCTTCTTTTCTTTTCCCGGTAGTCCACTGCCGTAAATGCTCTGTACAAGTTTTACATACGAGATGTGGGGCCCACGTTTTGTCCTGATCACCAAGCTTAACTCCAAAGTATCCAAGATACCCTCGCTTTACAAAGTCAGTAATAGTTTGTCTGTTTTGTTGAAACATGTATTCTCCGCATATATAGCAAAACACATCAGGTTGATTTACACAACTTCTTCTTGAACTGGAACCTGAACTCATTTTAATTCTGTTCAATAACACAAAAACACTCTTTTCTTAACATAAAATAACACGCCGAATTCGATCTACTCTCATTAGTAAGAACGCACAAACTGACGAGACTTACCCGAGTTAGGTGATTAAAAGGGTCAGTTCAGGTACCTGATAGGCAATGGTTCCACTATTTATAGATTTACCTGGAATTTACTCAATTACAGACTGACAATAAAACCGTTGTACCTACATTAATGAATATATAATAATTTTAGAACTCTCATAAATGAATATACCGAATAAAAACCACATTGGTTGATAAGTTGATGTATCTAAAAAAGTAGAGCTGATAGAGAAAAACGGATTGCATGTATAGATTTAGCGTCCCAAATATAGTTAAAATCAGCTCTAAAATCCCAGGCACCAAAACAAAAATATTTTTTTGTTGCCCTGTGTAATATATATAAAATGCAACGTTTCTCTGTCTGTCTGTCCGTTAGTGCGCTTATCACTGAAGAACCACTTATCCGATTTACGTGCGTTTTTTTTAAACATTCTCTGTCCAGGTTATAGGATATATTTTTATTACGTTAGGTGACATAAGGCAAAACCAGTGACGATAATAGTGTATCAAGTCGGAGAAAAGTTTGCCGCTAGCGCGTTCTCTTGCAATACACTGCCTAAAGCATTAAAAATGGAACAATATCATGTTGGAAAAAATATAATATATAAAATGCAACGTCTCTCTGTCTGTACGTCTGTCCGTTAGTGCGCTTATCACTTGAGAACCACTTTTCCGATTTACGTGTTTTTATAAATTTATACATATGTTCTAAATAATTCCATATAAGTCTAGATAATGGGAGATAAGGTGAGATAATGGGAGATAAGTAAAAATAATGAGAGATAAGAAGAAAGAATGAGAGATAAGCAGAGATAAGTCTAGACAATGGGAGTTATGGTGAGATAATGTGAGATAGGGAGAAATAATGGGAGATGAACAATGATAAGCCTAGGTAATGGAAATTATGTAGAGATAATGGGAGATAAGGAGAAAATAATGGGAGATAAGGGGAAATAATGGCAGATATTTTATTACGTTAGGTAATATAAGGAATAAGCAGAGACGATAGTAGTGAATCAAGTCCACAAGAGCGGAGCTGCGAACACGGCTAGTTTATTTATAATTATACAAATATTTAGATAATACCAATTTGTTTTAAACTTTTATTCCAAAGATGTCTTGCTTTTTATATATTCTTGGTAATATTCAAGTTGAAGATGAATATGTGACTACATTTCAAAGAATATTTTAGCAAACACGGTACGGAACACTAATTCCCACCGACTTGCACTTGACAGTTTTTTTTTCTAAAACACTCCCAACCTAGCACTGCCACTTAACTTAGCTCCTAAATTAATGAATTTAGGCAAATATATCTTGGAATCTCGTATTACAAATCTGTATACTCCACAGTAGCTGTCAATGTTATACACGATGTTAAATTCGACGTTTAACTAAATACTATTACATATCTAGTTCAGATTAGTTCAGAGTTTTTTAATACGAAACATACAAGACCAGGTTATTCCAACCAAGGCTATTTGAAATACATTATTTGTGATGATTCCGTACATATTTAATATCAAGTATCTATCCATAAGAAGGACCTTTACAACAGGCAAAATTTGCCCCCACAAATTCATTAAATAGGAAGAACCTTAGAAATTGTTTCGAAGTTTACTTTATTAAAGGTTTGTTTAATCTACCTAATTGTGCCAAGGGTGCTTCTGATATTATTTTAGCTGGTATGGAAGCTAACGTACATTTTTCAAAGAAATGTTTTTTTAACGGACAACCACTGGAAGCTGTTATTTCCAAACATCTTGCTTACTGATAGTGATGTGAAAATCGTCAAGTTATATATTACGCAGCAAAGAACACTTTTTTTAACCAAATAATCTTGCTGTTCAATATCAGTACCCATTATTTACGTATAACCATATCACCATTTTAGGCAATGTGGAAATCTTCTTTAATGGTAAATGGGGTGCGGTATGTGATGATGAATGGGATCTAGATGAAGCAACTGTTGTTTGTAGGCAATTGGGGTACAAGTTACAAAAACCGCAACCAACCACCAACGGGTATTTTGGAACAGCAAAAAGTAGGTATTAATCTATATATATATATATATATATATATATATATATATATATATAT
>CM032456.1:14013326-14135826 GCA_019049505.1 Pachyrhynchus sulphureomaculatus | reverse complement strand
TGATTGAAGACAGCATGTAGAGAATGTCGCGGCTGGTATCTCCAAATATTGTTATGCACTGAGAATCTTATCAAATAATATGGGCGTTGATGCTGCCTTGACGGCCTATTATGCTTACGTGCAGTCCAGGTTCAGGTATGGTTTAATTTTTTGGGAAATTCTCCCCAAGTAGACCAAATTTTTAAATTCCAAAAAAAATGTATCAGAGCTACTTTTAAGATGCATTATCGTAAAAGCTGTAGGAATGTCTTTGTCAGTAAATCCCTTTTAACTTTAACTAGTATGTATATATCGAACTCCTTTATGTTTGTTCGAATTAACAAGGATCTCTTTGAAAATGCGCAAAACAGACATAATTATGAAACTAGATATAAAATAGATCTTGTTATTGAGAAGTGTAATTTTAATTATATCCAAAGAGGTATACAATATTCTTCCGTTAAAATATTTAATAGTTTCCAAGAGAGCGATCGAAAATTACCGCAAGTAAGAGCCAAAACAAAGATACGGAAGTTTTTATTATTAAAAGCTTATCATACTATAGATCAGGGGTGCTCAAGCGGTCGATCGCGATCGACAAGTCGATCGCGAGTGCTTTTTGAGTCGATCTCGAGAAAAAAATTCCGATATAGAATTATTCACAGCTTTTGTTTAGGTAAAACAAAATGTAATGAATAAACTACTAAAATTTATTCGATCCACAATTAGGCCAGAATAACCCCCTCATCATTTTATTTTATCGTAATAACCACCTGCTAGCGGCAAAAAGCGGCTTTATCAAAGGAAAGCGCGATACTTGTCAAAGAAAAGCCGCGTTTTTGATTCCCGCCGATTTTTCTAGAAACTTCGGGCGGCGTGTTAGACGGGAACATTCGAGACTTCGTTCGAGCCGATATAAATGTTGCGCCTGCAGGAATAGGAGTCAGTCTGAGTTGTAACTTGAAGGAGATACATCGATACAAAGTTTATTAATAAATAGTCCAAAATTAGTGCGGGGAAGAAAAGTAAAACTTATCATTTTAATAACGATTGGGAAGAAGAATTTTTCTTTTGTATGGTAAAGGATAAGTGCATTTGTCTCATTTGCCGTGCGTCAGTTGTAATACCTAAGCGTGGGAACTTAGAGAGGCATCATAAAACGGTTCATAAAAACTATGAAAAGGATTTTCCGTCACAGAGTGAATAAAGAAAACGAAAAGTACGTGATTTGATAACTTGTTTGAAAAAAGAACAAACCATGTTCACAAGACAGTCAAACAATCAAAAGCTGCAACGATCGCGTCATTTAAAATATCTCATATATTGGCGAAACACAAGAAACCATTTGATGATGGATTGGTTGTGAAGGAAGCATTTATTGAAGCGGGTGAGACTTTATTTGGAGATTTTTAAAATAAAACAGAGATTATGTCTGCTAGTAGAGAACTTCAGTTATCTCGTCCGACTGTCACAAGGCGTGTTGGAGTCATGAGTCAGGACATGGCAGATAAACTAAAACATGATATCATGGAATGTACATACTTTTCTTTACAGTTCGACGAATCCACCGATATGACAGACACTGCCCAGCTGTGTATTTTTATTCGAATGGTATTCAATGACATGTCGGCTAAGGAAGAGTTTTTGACAATGATTCGTCTGAAAGGAAAGACCCGTGGTGAAGATATATATGACGTTTTCTTCAATTTTGTAACAAACTACAAGCTACCAATATATAAACTAGTGTGCATTACAACCGATGGAGCACCAACAATGACTGGAAACGAAAACGGTTTTGTGGCATTGTGTCGAGCTAATGATGATTTCCCTTCATTTTTCTCCTTCCATTGCATTATACATCAATAAGTTTTGTGTTCAAAAGTTCTAAACATGGAGGAGATTATGGGCATTGCAATAAAAATTGTGAATTCTATCCGTGCACGTAGCTTGCAACGACGGCTCTTTAAATTGCAGTTGGAAGATAGTGAGTCAACTGAACACACTGATTTAGTTCTTCACACGGACGTCAGGTGGTTGAGTCGCGGAAAATTCCTAGAAAGGTTTCAAGAATTATTGCCCGAAATAACAGCTTTTCTGGACGAAAGAGGTGATGACACTAAGATGCTGAAAAACAGAAAATGGCTGACTGATTTGGCATTTTTGACAGACATCAGAATGCATTTAAACACCATTAATTTGGAGCTTCAAGGTAAGGAAAAACTATTATTGAGGTGATTAGCGCAATAAACGCATTCAAAAGTAAATTGCAACTTATGATAGATCAACTGAAAAGAAAGGATCTGAAAAATTTTCCGTCTTTGACAGCAAGGATTCCTCAGTTGAATTATGATATTTATGAGGCAGAATTATCAAATATTTTGGGCCAATTCGAAATACGTTTTTATGATTTCAGTAAATTGGCAAATATCGCATCATTTATGAGTTAACCTTTTTCGTGTAAAAACATTGAGGAATTAGGAACTGAAATAGCAAGCCAGTTTAACATGGACTCATGTTCTGTTGAAAATGAGTTAGTGCAGATTATATCAGATATACATCTCAAAGCCACAGCATCTGATACAAAATTCTGGTGTTTTATATCTGAAGATAAATATACGAATCTAAGGCAAATCGCCCGTCAACTGACGGCAATGTTTGGGTCAACTTACTTGTGCGAGTCTGCATTTTCTGAAATGAAGATAATTAAGTCAAAATATCACAATCGACTAACTGACGAACATATGTTATCATGCTTGCGATTAGCACTCGGTAATTAAGTACCATCTTATGAAAAGTATGCTGAGGACATGCAGTGCCACGCTTCAACATCCAAAGTCACTATTTAGTTAAGTTTAGACAGTAGAACTCGTTTGTTTTGTAAGAACCAATAAACTCGCAATTTTGAATAATTATGAGTTTTTTCATTGACATTTTAGAGCAGACCTACACTTACCTTGACTAAAAAAATGCATATTGTACGGAAAACTGATATCTATGCCACGATACACCCTACCTAGACGACAATCCTGCATCACACTTACTTGCAGCCTCTCAGAGTCGATCGATCGTAGTCTAACAATATTGAGGTAGATCGCCAACAGTTTAAGTTTGAGCACCCCTGCTATAGATAGTTTCTTTAGTGATTCAGACATACTTAACTTATGAATAAAAATGTTAATTTTGACTGTCTTTAATGACCGTTTTTAATGATGTCTTCTGAGCCTTTTGTTTTTGTCATAAACATACGTATGTGTTTTGTAAATGTCCTTTTATCTTTTTATTCTTTGTACAATGTTCCATACCATTTTGTGTTTATAACTATTGTTATTCTTGGAACTAATAAATAATTATTATTATTATTATTATTATTTATTATACACGATTTATCAACAGTATTAAAGTAAAATTATTTATTTCATTATTTTATGACATAAACTAAGAACGTGCTATTTATGATATCGTATAAAAGGATAAGGGAGATGCAAGGTAGTGAGCACTGCTCTTACCGTTAAAGCACTCTTTTTCTTGATATTTTTTAGGGTTTATATAACAGATCAACGAAAAAATTAAATTAACTGGAGGCAGGATACCTTCTGAGGGAAGAGTTGAAATACAGAATGAAAAAGGCCATTGGAATACAATTTGTGGTGAAGGATGGTCTCTTAAAGAAGCACTAGTTGTATGCAAGACATTACTATTAGGTAAGTTATAAAAAAAATACGTCAACGTGTACTACATAACCAAGTCTCGTAGATGGTGGATAGAAATTGATCGAGGACACCAAGATTTTTTTGTTTCTGAAAGGAATTCAAATTCGAAAAAAAAAATGACATTCACTTAATTTGTTTATTTTAGGTTACGCAAACAGTGCCATTCAAACAAATTTTTTTGGTGGAAAATTATCTAATCAAAGCCTAGTTGGAATACGATGCTTAGGAAACGAAAGTCACTTTTCACAGTGTATGTATAATGCTGCTCTTACTGGTAAATGTGATGATCAAGAGGTAGCTGCTGTCTCATGTGCAAACCATGTTCCAGATCTAGTTATAGGTAAATATATATATATATATATATATATATATATATATATATATATATATATATATATATATACATATATGTTTTGACGAATGTTCTCACGGGTGTAAAATGTAATAGTGGTTTTTCGGGTATCCCGTGTTAGCTTGAAGTCTCTTGATGGACGGTTTTGCTGACGTTTCGATGGAATGTCTTGGTGTTGAATGTCGCAACGGCAAGACACCGACCAGTGACCAACGCTTTGAAAAAGATGGATGAGATTCCACCGAAACGTCAGCGAAACCGTCCATCAAGGGACTTCAAGCTAACACGGGATACCCGAAAAACCACTACTACATATATATATATATATATATATATATATATATATATATATATATATATATAACCAGAAAATATCGATGAATATGGATATTCTATAAACTTTTGATTGTGTCATAACCTCCCAAAAGACGTCGAAACATTGAACGACAGAATTACGGAACTACTGATATCATCACAACAACGTCACTGTAAAAAACCAAATCCAAAAGATGAAAAACTGAGTGACGACAGTAAAAAACTTATAATGGAATTAAGAGAAGAGAACAAAATGGAGATTCAGAAGGATTAACAAACTTAAATAAGAGAATCTCAGAAGAGATACGGAAGGACGTAAGAAAAAATTGCAGAAAAATTAACAGAAGACTATACACAAGTCAACAAAGAGAATCAACAAATGAAGCTTCGAAATCACAAATACATAGATGATCAACCAGGGTTCAGAAGAATTACCGGAGATAACACTGGAAGAAGTAAGGCTTTTTCTTAGAGAAACGAAAAATAACAAGACCCCCGGAGAAGATCAGATCGTAATTGAAGTTGTAAAAATGGGTGGCGTAGGTTTCACTTTTTGACCTCTGCTTGAAAAATAGCAAAATCACAAACAATAACGCAGGGACGGTCTTCATTCATAAAAAAAGAGACATAACTGACCTTGAAAAGTATAGACCGACCAGTTTGCTCTCCCATTTGTATAAGTGGTTCACCAAAATCATTACAAAACTAGATTTTTATCAACCACGCGAACAGGCTGGCTTTAGAAGTGAATACGGTGCTAATGATCATTTACAGACCATCAAAACCCTTATAGAGAAATCTATAGAATACAACAAGCCACTCGTATAAGTATTTGTGGATTTTAAAAAAGCTTTTTTCACCGTGGAGTTGCCGGTGATACTGTCTGCCCTGCAGCAAATGAGAATAGACTACAGATATACTCAGTTAATTAAATTCATTTAATAACGCACCAGCAAGTGTAAGACTCCATGAATCTACAAGTAAATACCGAATGGAACGTGGAATCAGACAAGGTGATACAATCTCTCCTAAACTTCTTACGGCGGTGTTAGAATATGCTTTTAAAGAACTTAGTTGGGATAGAAAAAGTATAAACATCGATGGCGAATACCTAAATCACCTGCGCTTTGCTGATGACATGACATCGTCATAATAGCCAACAATCTAGGTAATGTCCAACAAATGCTTACCGAATTGTAAATAACATCAGCAAATATTGGTCTAAATGTTAACTTTCAGAAAACTAATCTAGTTATGAATATGAAATTTAACGAAAGCGAGGTGAAGCACGTCCAAAATTACAAGTATTTGGGTCATGAATTACAAATTGGCAAAGATAACCAAACCCGTGAGATACACCGTCGTATTTGGGATGGATGAATTTTGGGGAGCTGAGAGATACGCTGCACTAATTTGCCAATGTGTTTAAAAAAGAAAGTTTATGAACAATGCGTTCTGTCGCTAATCGCATATGTCGCCGAGGCGCTCACACTAACAAAACACTACAAACAAACTGAGAGTATCGCAATGGACAATGGAGAAAACAGAAGAAAGGATAGAATAATAAACATAATTAGTAATAGATATTATCCAAAAATTACCCAATCTAAATGGAGATAGGCAGGCCTCATAGCGCGAAGAGATGATAACCGATGGTGTAGAATAGTAACAGAATGGAGATCCAGACAAGACAAAAAGGAACAGAGGTAGACTACCGACAAGTTTGAGCGATGACATCAAAAGAGCGGCAGGAAATTGGGTTAACACCACTCAGGACAGAGATCAGTGGAAGTTTTTAGAGAAGGCCTATATCTAGCAGTGGATGAAGACGGCTGATGGATTATATATATATATATATATATATATATATATATATATATATATATATATATATATATATGTATATATATATATATATATATATATATATATATATATATATATATATATATATATAATAATAATCATTTATTAGTTCCAAGAATAACAATAGTTATAAACACAAAATGGTATGGAACATTGTACAAAGAACAAAAAGATAAAAGGACATTCACAAAACACATACATATGTTTATGACAAAACCAAAGGCTCAGAAGACATCATTAAAGACAGTCAACGGAAGATGAAAAACATCCTTAACAAGTAGCAATAAAATTAACATTTTTATTCATAAGTTAAGTCTGTCTGAATCACTAAAGAAACTGTCTATAGTATAATAAGCTTTTGATAATAAAAACTTCCGTATCTTTGTTTTGGCTCTTACTTGTGGTAATTTTCGAACGCTCTCTGGAAAACTATTAAATATTTTAACGGAAGAATATTGTACACCTCTTTCGATATAACTAAAATTACACTTCTCAATTACAAGATCTGTTTTATATCTAGTTTCATAATTATGTCTGTTTTGTGCATTTTCAAAGAGATCCTTGTTAATACGAACAAACATAAAGGAGTCCAATATATACATACTAGTTAACAGGTTGACTGCCGATCTATATTTTTGAGTTTGTGGTTGACGCCGGTAAGATTTTTCCAAATATTTTTATTTTATTGTGGTAAATATGAATTAAAATGAGTCTTGGATGTGTTTTTTTTATGTGCCATTCAAAATATTAGAAAAAAAAAATTTCACTCCGATCGGAGTAATCGGCATTGCAAGTGAAAATTTTTACTAGATGCCGAACACTCCGATCGGAGTGTCCAATTAAATAAGTAAAGAAATAATAAATCGAACTCATGAACTCAAAACATTTATTTCTAAATCATTTTTGTACATTTTTATGGTAATCCTCAAAGCAATTAAGGCACAAACCTGGTTGTCCAGGGCACATTTTGCATTCATACACTGTTTGCTTTCTTATTTTATTTTTCCTGCATTCCTTTCTGCTTACCCGTTTTGTTTCTTTAGTTCCTTTTTTTTCACTAACAATTTTTTCTACTTTTACATTTATTTGGCCTGGAGGAATTTGCGGCAAATTAGTAATTGGTCGTCTGGCTAGTAAATTTCTTATGACATCCAATCGGAAGTCATATAATCGTAACTGGTCAGACCGCGAATATTTATTGTACAAAAAATAGGCGTTTATCATGCTCATTTGCAGCACATGCATGAATAACTTTTTGTACCACCGAATGGTTTTACGGCTGCAAGGATAATATGCCATCATTTGATCCTGTCTATCTATACCGGACATAAAAGCATTATATCCAATGATTGCGGAAGGTTTTTCAGATTCTTGATTTCTTTTGTTTTTAAAAATGCCCATTTCGCTTCCAAATTCTGTTGAAATGTATTGAACATTGCGTTTATCGCGCCATTTTCCGACATGCACTCCAGTGCAAAACATAGATTTATTCTCACCACGTTTTAAGTTTGCACTCATTACCTCTTTCGGATTATCTTTCCTCTCAGCTCTCAGCGTACCAGTGCAGTATGTATTTTGTTGAAGTAATTTCCTAGCTAAATTAACACTATTGTAAAAATTGTCTAGATAAACAGCATGTCCCACACCCAATTTTTCCTCCAATAAATGTAAAACAATCTTTTCAGTATGTCCGCTTCCACCATAAACATCTGTCGCACCTTCGTAGACACGAAATTTCAAAATAAGTCCATTAGGCTCTGTCAGCATGTATAACTTCATACCATACTTATGACGCTTATTCTTGATATACTGTTTAAACTGGAGACGACCCCGATAAAGTACCATAGCTTCATCCAAAGACAACTCTCTATCAGGATAGTAAATTTCTCCCATCTTGTTGTTAAAAAAATCTGCCACAAATCTAATCTTTCCTAGCCGATCTGCCGGATTCATATCTGGAGATGTAAAATGCACACCTCAAGATAAGCAAAAATCTATTCCTTGACATATATTTTCTAAAAACAGGTAGATTAAATAGCGGATCAGTTTTCCAATAATCGTTAAGACGGCTCAAGGATATTGTGCCAGTGTGTGTACGTAATGTTCGTCACTACTACCTCCGCTTTCTTCCAATAGCTGCAATAATTCAGTGTCCGTTAGCTTCTTTTTCTTATCATATACCTTTTTTTCATCACTACAATGTCTTTTTTTAATACCAGAAGGCCCAGGTTGATTGTCCATATTGTACGGCAGATTACAACCAAACCAAAAGCAAATCCGCGGAACCACTTAAGCACCTGTTAGAACTTGCGTTTTTAAGCAACGCCACCACTAGAAACACGTTTCATATACAAAACGCCGATGGAATACTAAAACGTTTCGTAAGAACGCATGTCGAACTCCGATCGGAGTAGACGGCGTTGGCGAAGAGACCCGACGCACTCCGATCGGAGTGGTCGGCAGTCAACCTGTTAAAGTTAAAAGGGATTTACTGACAAAGATATTCCTACAGCTTTCACGATAATGCATCTTAAAAGTAGCTCTGATACATTTTTTTATAATTTAAAAAATTTTGTCTACTTGGGGAGAATTTCCCCAAAAAATCAAACCATACCTGAACCTGGACTGCACGTAAGCATAATAGGCCGTCAAGGCAGCATCAACGCCCACATTATTTGATAAGATTCTCAGTGCATAACAATATTTAGAGAGACCAGCCGCGACATTCTCTACATGCTGTCTCCAATCAAGCCCAGCAGAGACAGATGCTGAGATGTTTGAATATCGCCACCCTTGTAGGGAAACGTGAGAAAATGATCAACCCTTCTGCCAAAAACCAGACACTGTGTTTTTGAAACATTCAGTAGAAGGTCATGGGTTGTAAAATAACTATCTAGAATTTCACAGGCTCTCCCCACATCAGCGACTATCTCCTGTGGAGTGTCACCACTAAAGATCAGGGTTGTGTCGTCCGCATATAGAACTGTCAACTTTCCTATAATGTTAGGCAATTCGTTTGTATAAAGTATATAAAGTAGCGGGCCTAAAATAGACCCCTGAGGTACACCCCTCGTAACAGCGACCCTGTCTGAAAGAAAAGACCTGCCATAATTATCAGTCTCCATCACTTGCTGAGTGCGATTATTTAAGTAGGAGGCGATTAACTTTAATGCATTTCCCCTAATACCCAGGCGTTCCAATTTTATGCATAAAGTCTTATGATTAACGCTATCAAAGGCTTTTGACAGATCAATACACATTGCCATAGTTATCTTTTCGCTATTTAGTGAATCCAGAACATTCGACAATGCCTGATAAATGGCTCTTATGGTGGACTTTCCCCCCTTTATAAAACCGTTTTGGTTGGATGCAATCATCGAGTGCCTCCCAAAGAATCCAAGGAATCTCCCATTGATAATCCTCTCAAAGATCTTTCCAACATTAGACAGAAGAGATATCGGTCTGTAGTTTTTCTCATCATTTGCTGCTCCTTTCTTATGGATTGACTTTACAATGGCAGGATATATATCCTGCTCAAGACACAAATTAATGATAAACGACAGTGGCTCAGATATTATTTCTGCAGTTTCTTTAAGTATATTTACTGGTAAATTATCATCTCCAACTGATTTTTTATTTTTTAGAGATTTGATTACAGAAAAGACCTCGGGAACCGTCGTTGGCATTAGAAATATAGTATTGAAATTTTTATTTTCAGATGACGATAACTGAAATCCACCGACATCCAGATTATCATTTATTCTGGGACACGTGTTTATAAATTATTTGTTCAGATGATTTACAATTTTAAAAGGATCGTTAAACCTTTGTGAAAAATTATCAAGAATTGTCTTTGGTGGATCATCGGTTTTTGTTATATGTTTAACCAAATGCCAAGTCGCTCCAATCTTATTTTCGGCATTATTTATAAAATTAGTTTGTGATTGTTTTTTAGCTTCCTTTATAACTACATTTAATATTTTGCAATAATTTTTATAGTATATATCAGTAATTTCCCCCCTTATTCTCTTAAAATAAAGCTCGCGCCTTCGTTTACAAGATATCCTAATGCCATTCGTTATCCAACCGTTTTTACACTTATTTTCATTACGTTTCTTTATTGGAAAGATTTTGACGAAATAATTCGAGAACACACTCAGAAATGAGCTGTATATATATATATATATATATATATATATATATATATATATATATATATATATATATATATATATATATATATATAAATATATATATATATATATATATATATATATATATATATATATACGAGGCATGTTTTTTAAGTAAGTACCGTTTTGCGATTCCGCCGCCGCAGCGATACGGTCGGCGTTCCGCGCATGCGCGCTGGTAACCTACATCTCATGTCTACGCACTGATGCCATTACAGTCTGATTCTTCATTGTATACGTTGTTTACTGAGTGTTTAAGATGCCTCCGACAATCGTGAGTCCCGCCGATTGTGAAGTACGGGCTGTTATACGATTTCTTAGTGCTAAAGGCGTAAAACCGATCGATATTCATCGTGAGATCTGTGAAGTTTACGGACAAAACATTATGAGTGATGGAATGGTAAGGAAATGGGTGAGAGCATTTAAAGATGGCCGCACAAATGTGCATGATGAAGAACGGAGTGGGCGTCCTTCGGTCGTTAATGAAGATTTGGTGCAGAAAGTGGACGAAAAGGTGAGAGAAAACAGACGCTTTACAATTTCATCATTGTGCGACTGCTTTCCTCAATATTCTCGTAGTGTTTTGTATCGCATTGTGACCGAGAACTTGAATTACCAAAAATGTTGACGGATTTGCACAAAACCCAACGTTTAGGCAGTGCATTGACTTTCCTTGAGCGGTACCACAAATGAAGGTGAACATTTTTTACACCAAATTGTTACTGGTGACGAAACATGGGTGGCCTACGTCACACCAGAATCGAAACAACAATCCATGGAATGGCGACATTCATCATCACCCAAAAAAGTGAAGTTTAAGCAAACAATTTCTGCCCGCAAAATCATGTGCACAGTTTTTTGGGACAGAAAAGGAGTATTGCTAGTGGAGTTTCTGCCTCGTAATGAGACAATCAATGCAGCGTCTTATTGTGAGACATTGAACAATCTGCGTCGTGCAATCCAGAACAAAAGACGTGGCAAGTTGAGTAAGGGTATCGTTTTGCTGCATGACAATGCCCGTCCACATGTGGCTAATCGGACCAAAGATCTCATCAAATCTTTTAAATGGGAAACTCTAGATCATCCTCCATACAGCCCTGATCTGGCGCCCAGCGACTACCATTTGTTCCTGCACTTGAAGAAGCACCTGGGTGGTCAGCGTCTTCAAGACGATAACGAAGTCAAAACATTTGTGATACAGTGGTTAACAAGTCAGGCGGCAGAATTTTATGAGGAGGGTATTCAAAAACTGGTGCCACGTTATGACAAGTGCCTCAATATTCACGGAAATTATGTAGAAAAGTAGATTAAGGTACAGGCTTTCATGTAAAAATAAAATTATAGCGATATCTTTGCACGTCTTTTTTTAATTCCAAAACGGTACTTACTTAAAAAACATGCCTCGTATATATAAATATGGTTAATATAAAACAACTCAAAACGGACCAAGCCCATATTTCAGCAGTCTACCCACTGATCTCTAATTTGTCAATCCATACCGAGACAGGTTTCGCCGTATCATGGCTCATCAATCGGGCTAGGATCAACGAAGAAGAGAACAGTATTTCTAGTACTGGTGCCGGTACTTACGCAACAGAATTGTAAGACAGAACGATTTGTACTAAATTTGAAACGCATACCTAGTTCTCCATCGGAGGCTGACTACAACGACAAGCGACAGAGTAGTTAGAAAATTGCCAACACTTGCCACATGCAGCGCGATTCTTTGAGGGATCCACCTCAGGCACATGTGGTTTAATGCAAAAGACCTGGAAACGGACCAAGCCTGTATTTTAGTAGTCTCTCCATTGTATCTTACCATCATGTGGCATAAGTACCGGCAGAAGTACTAAAAATTTTGTTCTCTTTCAGATATACCATAAGGGGCGTAATTTAGCCAACAATCCGTCATGGCAAACACGGTCGAATGCCTTAGATGTATCAAGAGCAACCACTCGAGATTCTCCAAAATGTTCAATTACTTTGTTCCAAACATGTGTTACATAAGTTAGAAGATCGCCTGCTGATTTTTGCTTACGAAAGCCATATTGATGATCGCTATTAATGTTAAATCCTTTTGGATATTTTAAAAGATGCTAATTGATAGCCTTTTCCATAAATTACGATATTATTGACAGGAGTGCGACTGGTCGAAAGTTTTTTGGCAAGACCTTCTTGCCTTTTTAGGGTATTGGCTGAACTGTATCCCATTTTCAACAGGAAGGAAATATTCCTTTTCTGTATCTTCCTTTCCCTTTCTACGGTGAAGAAATGGCAACCCAGGGGTCAAAGCACATGTCAGCTACTAGCTGATGGCGGTCTTTCATAGATATGCCCTGAAAAGCAGACGGGGACGGAGGAAATGAAATAAAACAAGCGGTTGAACCAAAGTACAACTAAATGAAGATGAGGAGTATGGAGTAAGGAGGAAGGCAGTATGCGTGTACTCGCGAAAATGACGCATGGAATCTAACGGAGCTCGTACGATGGATAATGGTGCATATGATGACTTCATCGAAGTGATGATAAACGTTCCCCCTGGTCATGACGGATGCGAACAGTGAAGGGCACGTAGCAGTGAGACGATCGGATAAACGAGAATGCCTGACCTCAGTCGGTACCATTTTTCAAACAGCTACAGGCATTCCCCAGCAACAATCTCAGGCGCACCGGATTGGCCTTAAACAGTTCCAGACATTTCCCAACAACAACCCCAGTCGCACCGGAATGTCTTATATCAGTCAGTTTCGGGACGTAAGGCATTCCCTTTTTAGCAACATTCGGTCTCGTGGTAAAATTTATCTGGCCCTACTACGTACACTGGTCGATGCATCGCCACCTATCAACGGGAAGCTACATGTGCGCGGATAAACAAGAACGCGGATGACGACGGGTCTGTTGATTCCGGCGAAGTATCGTGGTTATCCACCAGGTTCTTGGTGCGTGTGCGCAACTAATTACGTTTGGTAATCGATACGCTTGTAGAGTATGTCGATTTGAGCTTATCTGTCAGTACGTCTGGGTCAGTATATCCACCACAAGGAGAAGCATACTGGTCGCAGAGGTCTGCAGTATGCTCTAGATGTGCATCAAACAGAGACAAGCTGTTGGTCAAAACGGATCCGCAGACAGTCCGCCATATCTACTATTGTCACTGTAAGTGTTGATTTGCAAAAAGACGCATACTGATCTTAAGGATTCGCAGTATATCCCTAGGTGCGTGTTAGCCAGAGACGCACCTAGGGACGCACGCAGGTGGTTAAAACGGGTCCGCAAACAGTCAACCCTATCTACCAGTGTCAGTGTGTGTAAGAGTTGATACGCAGAAAGCCGCATACTGGTTGCACGGATCTGCAGGCAATTCGCCCTATTTATTGGTTTGCGTAGGTCTAGGCTTAGTGAGGTCCGCAGCGAGAAGGATGCTGATCATAACGGAACCGCAGATATTCCACTCGTTGCGCACTATAGAGAAACTGTACACTCGGCACTGGTCAGAAAAAGAAAGGAAGTATCTTTTTCTCTCTGTTAATCCTTTATCTACAAGCGTATATCTTCAATAAAAAGGATATGTTGCTTACCTCAGGCTGCTGGTTGGCTTGACGGTTCGGACGATCGGCTGGTACTGAGTGTTTCAGTGTGCGTAACTCTATTTTATAACACATGGGCTGAAAAGTCCCGGGCCTAACACATAGATGGCGCTAGTTTTATTGCAGTCACCTTTTTTTCAGTTAATACTAACCTTCAAAAGACAGCTGTTAAAATTTCATGATATTCTATTCATTAGTTTGTGAGTTATTGTGCTAAGAGTGACTCTACTTTTGTTATTTTCAAAACAATGGATCAAAAACAATTTCGTGTTTTAATTTTACACTGCTTCTTGATGGGAAAAAATACCGTTCAAGCGAAGCAATGGCTTGAAAAGTGTTATGGGGACTCCGCTCCATCAGAAACAACAATAAAACGTTGGTTTGCTGACTTCAAACGTGGTCGTAGAGACACCGATGATGCAGAACGCAGTGGACGTCCAAATGAGGCGGTAACACCAGAAAACATCAAAAAAAATCCATAAAATCGTTTTGAATGATCGAAAAGTGAAGTTGCGTGAGTTAGCTGACATCGTAAAGATATCAAAAGAACGTGTTGGCTTTATATTGCATGAGCATTTGACTATGAGAAAGCTCTATTCAAAGTGGGTGCCGCGTTTGCTCACTGTTGATCAAAAACAAGAACGTGTTGATGATTCTGAGCAGTGTTTGGCCATGTTTAAAGGTAACAAACCGGAATTTTTGCGTCGATATGTGACAATGGATGAAACATGGATCCATCACTTCACTCCGGAATCAAAACGATCGTCATCTGAGTGGACAGCAACTGGTGAACCTCGTCCAAAGCGCCCGAAAGCACAACAATCGGCTGGAAAGGTTATGGCCTCGGTATTTTGGGATGTGCGTGGTGTAATATTCATCGACTATCTTGAGAAAGGAAATACCATCAACAGTGAATATTATATAGCGTTATTGGAGCGTTTGAAGGCCGAAATTGCAAAGAAACGACCGCATATGGCAAAGAAAAAAATTTTGTTTCATCAAGACAACGCACCGTGTCACAAGTCAATCAAAACAATGGCAAAACTACATGAATTGAACTTCGAATTGCTCCCACATCCACCGTATTCGCCAGATTTGGCTCCCAGCGACTACTGGCTGTTCGCAGACCTGAAAAAAATGCTCGCCGGTAAGAAATTTCGCACGAATGAAGAGGTTATTGCTGAAACTGAGGCCTATTTTGAGGCAAAAGATAAATCGTTCTACAAAAGTGGTATTGAAATGTTAGAGCGGCGCTGGAATGATTGCGTTGCTCTTGATGGAGATTACGTTGATGAATAAAGCTAATTTTGAACCAAAAAAACCGTGTTTTCTTTGTTAGGCCCGGGACTTTTCAGCCCATGTGTTAGGCGCAGCGAGGTCATGTAGATGCGTGTACAGTTGTACTATTAACAACGGCCCAGAGTACTGGTACGGTAGGGAACTAATATTGGTACAAAGCGAAGTTGGAAAATTGCCACACCGATTTTCCACGTTTCCGTCAAAAGATTATATGGATGTATTAATACGCATAGGTTCATAGTTACTTGTTAAAGCAAGAATGAACCTTTTTGGAAGTAGAATGCGGAAGATAGATTAGTCACGCATATTGCCCCCGAAAAAGTATGTATCTTCGTTACAGTAGTAACAGATTCCTGAAAACAAAATTGTTCTGTACACAGTATTTTATTGAAAATTAAAACACTAGTTGATTTATTAGTTTTTTTGTTTACTTTAGCTAAAATAGGAAATAAATTCAGTTTCAGTTCGGTGATTTTCAATATTCATTAATCTATTTTATTTCTCAGATCATACGGAGCTGATGAGATCAGCTTACCTTGAAGATAAACCAATGTTTTTCTTGCAATGTGCGATGGAAGAAAATTGTGCTGCATCTTCGGCATATCAAATACAAAGGGAAAATGACGCTTGGCATTTAGAAACACGAAGATTACTGAGATTTACCGCCAGAATATTAAATACAGGTACTGCCGATTTTAAACCTTTACTTCCAAAACACTTGTGGGAATGGCATATGTGTCACATGTAAGTATTCAATTTCAGGACAAGAAATTGTATTTAAAGCAAACTTCCTGAGCTATGCGAATATTGCTATCTGCAGGGTATCATCGTGATTGACTATTTGGGAAAGGGCTTTATTAGGGCCGTTTGCATAATAAGTTGAAACATAAGCGTCCAAGATTAGCGCTCGAAAAAGTGCTCCTTTGCCAGGACCATGCGCCTGCTCACACATCGGCCGTTACAATGGCAAAAGTGTACGAACTTGGCGTCGAAATAGTTCCCCACTCATCCTATTCTCCAGATTTGGCCCCAAGTGACTCTTTTTGTTTCCTAACCTCAAAAATTGGCTTGTGAGGAGGAAATTTTCGTCGAATAAAGAGGTTACCTATGCTGTGAACGAGTATTACGCACAGTCCAAACAATTTTTTTTCTGAGGGTGTAAAAAAAATTGAATCTCGCTGGGCCAAATGTATTGAGCTCAATGATGATTATGTTCCGAAATAAATTTTTGGTTTGCAAAAAATGTTATTGACCTTGTTTTTTACATGACTTTTCAATCCACCCTCGTATATATAAGATATTTGCAGCATTATTTTTTTACTTTCTGTGAAATAGTGGAAACAAACAAAATATGATATTTAGAAATATTAATTGGTCTTTTTTAGTTTAAAGTTTATTCTCAGCTCCTTGGCAAGCTTCTTACTTACTTATTTGACATGAAGCGTCTAATTTAAAAACCCTCTCAGTCCATCATTTTGCGAAAAAACAACTTTTTTTCTTATAGTCTTAGGGGACGCTATAACTGTGAGATCAAAAACCCTCCTGAAGCCGTTTAAAAAGGGCAGTGAAAGGGTCTAGGCGGTTAAGATGGTGAAAAATGCCCCCAGCGCTTTTGAAAAACAAAAAATATTCTCATGTAGAACATAAAAAAATATGACTTTCCTGAAATTTTCAGCGCTCTAGACCTTCCCATAACCTCAAAAATCTATAAAACGTGATTTTCGGTTTTTTTGGCGATGTCTCCGGTTCTATTCATCGTAGGAACCTCTTTTTTAAAAAAAATTGTAGGATTTTTTATTGCTTTGAGCGTTTTAAATTTTAAAATTGAATTAAAAAAAAAACTAGGACTTACTCATGCCCAAAAAAAATATACATTGTATACTTTATGTCAAACTATGCCTGTGAATTTTTTCAGATTTTTAGAGGTGGGTGAAAATGGTTACAAACGCGAAAAACCGCTTTTTTCGTCGTTTTTCCGCATTTTTACCTACCTTTGGGGCACAGAATTTCGTTGTAGATCCTCAGTTGCTTCAAAATTATATATATATATATATATATATATATATATATATATATATATATATATATATATATATATATATGTATATATATTACAGGATTTTTTATTGCCTACAACATGCTATTTTTTAAAAAAATTTTGGAGCGAAATTCAAATTGTTTTGAGCGTTTTAAATTTTTAAAATTGAATTAAAAAAAAACTAGGACTTACTCAGGCCCAAAAAAAATATGTATTGTGTATTTTATGTCAAACTATGCCTGTGAATTTTTTCAGATTTTTAGAGGTGGGGGAAAATGGTTACAAACGCGAAAAAACCGCTTTTTTTCGTCGTTTTTCCCGCATTTTTACCTACTTTTGGGGCACAGAATTTTGTTGTAGATCCTCAGTTGCTTCAAAATTATGTATAAAAACATCATATAGAAAAAAGATTTTCTATATTTAATTGAATTAGCGTTAACTTGGTAAAAATCCATATTCAACAAATTAAATACACATGTAAGTGTGATTTTTACTTTATAATATAAATATTTTTTTACTTTATATTAATAATATTAAGTAAAAAATCACACTTACATGTGTATTTAATTTGTTGAATATGGATTTTTACCAAGTTAACGCTAATTCAATTAAATATAGGTAAGGATAATTTTCGTTCAATCTATACCCCGTGGAGAATATTCCAGGATTTTTTCAAAATTTTTTGATCGGTACTTTTCGAGATAAGGTAGGGGACAGCGATTTTTCACGATTTTTTAAAAGTAATACGAAGAAAAGTGTGCGCAAGTATTACATTATATATATATATATATATATATATATATATATATATATATATATATATATATATATATATATATATATTTTACTCGTGTTTTTCACAAGCTTTCATTTGACACCACACTCAATGACCTAGTAAAAAAATTTTTTTTTCAGTTCCGATTTCACCCCTCAAAACGAATCCCTTAAGTCAAAATTTATGTTACGGTGATATAAAATGATCAGTGACTTCACAAAACACACCCCAAATAAGTTTTCAACAAAGTTTATTTCCAATCTTTAGTGAAAATTGATGACCTTGAATTTCTGTTTTTTTTATATACCAGATAAATTATTACAGGTAATGCACTCGTGATTATTTTCGTTCAATCTACACCCCGTGGAGAATATTCCAGAATTTTTTCAAAATTTGTTGATAAGTACTTTCCGAGATAAGGCGGGTGGACAGCGATTTTTCGCGATTTTTTAAAAATAATACAAAGAAAAGTGCGCGCAAGTATTACATTATATAAATATTTTTTACTCGTGTTTTCATAAGCTTTCATTTGACACCACACTCGATTACCTAGTAAAAAAATTTTTTTTACTAGGTAAACTAACCCCTTAAGTCAAAATTTAAATTTCAAAACTACATGGCTCTGATGACGCCATCAATTCCTATATTACTACCAAATTTCAACTTTCTATGACAAATACTTTCGGAGAAAATCGGGTGTGACAGACGGACAGACAGACGGACAGACAGACGGACAGACAGACGGACAGACAGACGGACAGACAGACGGACAGACAGACTGACAGACAGACGGACAGACAGACGGACAGATACCGAAGTGATCTTATAAGTGTTCCGTACGGAACACTAAAAAAAACACTAATTTATTATATATTATAAATACTCATTTTTAGTGTTCCGTACGGAACACTTATAAGATCACTTCGGTGTCTGTCTGTCTGTCTGTCTGTCTGTCTGTCTGTCTGTCTGTCACACCCGATTTTCTCCGAAACTATTTAACATAGAAAGGTGAAATTTGGTAATAGTATAGAAATTGATGGCCTCATCAGAGCCATGTAGTTTTGAGAATTAAATTTTGACTTAAGGGGTTAGTTTTGGGGGGTGAAGTCGGAAGTGAAAAAAAAAAATTTTTTGCTAGGTCATCAAGTGTGGTGTCAAATGAAAGCTTGCGAAAACACGAGTAAAAAATATATATATAATATTATACTTGCGCGCACTTTTCATTGTATTATTTTTAAAAATTTGCGAAAAATCGCTGTCCCGGGCCTTATCTCGAAAAGTACTTATCAAAAAATTTCGAAAAAATTCTGGAATATTCTCCACGGGGTGTAGATTGAATGAAAATTATCACGAGTGCATTACCTTTAATAATTTATATGGTATATAAAAAAAAACAAAAATTTCAAGGTCATCAGATTTCAGTAAAGCTTGGAAATAAACTTTGTTGAAAACTCATTTGGGGTGTGTTTTGTGAACTCACTAATCATTTTATACCACCGTAACATAAATTTTGACTTAAGGGGTTCGTTTTGAGGGGTGAAATCGGAAGTGAAAAAAAAATTTTTTTTACTAGGTCATCGAGTGTGGTGTCAAATGAAAGCTTCTGAAAACGCGAGTAAAAAATATATATATAATGTAATACTTGCGCACACTTTTCTTCGTATTACTTTTAAAAAATCGCTGTCTCCTACCTTATCTCGAAGAGTACTCATCAAAAAATTTTGAAAAAATTCTGGAATATTCTCCACGGTGTATAGATTGAACGAAAATTATTACGAGTACATTACCTTTAATAATTTATCTGGTATATAAAAAAAAACAAAATTTCAAGGTCACCAGTTTTCAGTAAAGATTGGAAACAAACTTTGTTGAAAACTCATTTGGGGTGTGTTTTGTGAAGTCACTGATCATTTTATACCACCCTAACAAAAATTTTTATTTTAAAAACGATCAACGTACGGAACACTAATTGTGCAAGTTCAACTTGCACTTGACCGGTTTTTTTTATATTAAAAAAATAAAAATACAAGTATTTTTTATATAAATGATTTTGCAGCTACACCTTTTTAGCAGATACAGCATTCGAGGCGTTGTACCTTAAAAAATTAGTACCAATTTCCACTTAGGTACAGTAATTGGTCATAGTAAACCTGTGGCAAATTAAATAAAAACTGGTATTTATGCCGGTTTACTTCAAAACCCGCTCGATCCAAGCATTTTTAGCCTACTTGCAAAGACAAATTTAGTTGTTCGTAGTTTACAATTTGATAAGCACCCTACAGAGCTTCAAAAGACTAAAAAGTTGCCTCAAAAGTGGATAATTTGGTACTGGGAGGTTTTTTGCGTAAAATTTATAAAAATGGATCGAGAGAGTTTTGAAGCTAAACGCCTCACATATATTGTAACAACAAAACAAATGACAAATGACAATTATCTTTTATTAAATTAAAAGACAACAATCAAAAAAACATTCTATTAAAAAAGTTCACTCAGACCCACCTCTTGACAATGGAAGCTAATCAAAATATAAAACATCCATAAAATTTTCCTCAAATTATATTCTCTAAACCAGGGATGCTCAAACGGTCGATCGCGAGTGCTTTTTGAGTCGATCTCGAGAAAAAAATTCCGATATAGAACTATTCACAGATTTTGTTTTAGGTAACTAAAACAAAATGTAATGAATAAACTATTAAAATTTATTCGATCCACAATTAGGCCAGAATAACCCCCTCATCACTTTCTTTTATCGTAATAACCCCCTGCTAGCTGCAAAAGGCGGCTCTATCAAAGGAACGCGCGGTACTTGTCAAAGAAAAGCCGCGTTTTTGATTCCCGCCGATTTTTCTAGAAACTTCGGGCGGCGCGTTTGACGGGAACATTTGAGACTTCGTTCGCGCCGATATAAATGTTGCGCCTGCAGGAATAGGAGTCAGTCTGAGTTGTAACTTGAAGGCGATACATCGATACAAAGTTTATTAATAAATAGTCCAAAATTAGTGCGGCGAAGAAAAGTAAAACTTATCATTTTAATAACGATTGGGAGGAAGAATTTTTCTTTTGTGTGGTAAAGGATAAGTGCATTTGTCTCATTTGCCGTGCGTCAGTTGCAATACCTAAGCGTGGGAACTTAGAGAGGCATCATAAAACGGTTCATGAAAAGGATTTTTCGTCACAGAGTGAATTAAGAAAACAAAAAGTACGTGATTTGATAACTTGTTTGAAAAAAGAACAAACCATGTTCACAAAGACCAGCCAAACAATCAAAAGCTGCAACGATCGCGTCATTTAAAATATCTCATATATTGGCGAAACACAAGAAACCATTTGATGATGGATTGGTTGTGAAGGAAGCATTTATTGAAGCGGGTGAGACTTTATTTGTAGATTTTAAAAATAAAACAGAGATTATGTCTGCTATTAGAGCACTTCAGTTATCTCAACGGACTGTCACAAGGCGTGTTGAAATCATGAGTCAGGACATGGCAGATAAACTAAAACATGATATCATGGAATGTACATACTTTTCTTCACAGTTCGACGAATCCACCGATATGATAAACACTGCCCAGCTGTGTATTTTTATTCGAAAGGTATTCAATGACATGTCGGCTAAGGAAGAGTTTTTGACAATGATTCCTCTGAAAGGAAAGACACGTGGCGAAGATATATATGACGTTTTCTTCAATTTTGTAACAAACTACAAGCTACTAATATATAAACTAGTGTGCGTTACAACCGATGGAGCACCAGCAATGACTGGAAACAAAAACGGTTTTGTGGCATTGTGTCGAGCTAATGATGATTTCCCTTCGTTCTTCTCCTTCCATTGCATTATACATCAACAAGTTTTGTGTTCAAAAGTTCTAAACATGGAGAAGATTATGGGCATTGCAATAAAAATTGTGACTTCTATCCGTGCACGTAGCTTTCAACGACGGCTCTTTAAATTGCAGTTGGAAAGGTTTCAAGAATTATTGCCCGAAATAACAGCTTTTCTGGACGAAAGAGGTGATGACACTCAGATGCTGAAAAACGGAAAATGCCTAACTGATTTGGCATTTTTGACAGACATCACAATGCATTTAAACACCATTAATTTGGAGCTTCAAGGTAAAGGAAAAACTATTATTGAGATGATTAACGCAATAAACGCATTCAAAAGTAAATTGCAACTTATGATAGATCAACTGAAAAGAAAGGATCTGAAAAATTTTCCGTCTTTGAAAGCAAGGATTCCTCAGTTGAATTATGATATTTATGAGGCAGAATTATTAAATATTTTGGGCCACTTCGAAATACGTTTTTATGATTTCAGTAAATTGGCAAATATCGCATCATTTATGAGTTATCCTTTTTCGTGTAAAAACATTGAGGAATTAGCTACTGAAATAACAAGTCAGTTTAACATGGACTCATGTTCTGTTGAAAATGAGTTAGTGCAGATTATATCAGATATACATCTCAAAGCCACAGCATCTGATACAAAATTCTGGTGTTTTATATCTGAAGATAAATATCCGAATCTAAGGCAAATCGCCCTTCAACTGACGGCAATGTTTGGGTCAACTTACTTGTGCGAGTCTGCTGCATTTTCTGAAATGAAGATAATTAAGTCAAAATATCGCAATCGACTAACTGACAAACATATGTCATCATGCTTGCGATTAGCACTCGGTAATTACGTACCATCTTATGAAAAGTATGCTGAGGACATGCAGTGCCACGCTTCAACATCCAAAGTCACTCTTTGGTTAAGTTTAGACACTAGAACTCGTTTGTTTTGTAAGAACCAATAAACTCGCAATTTTGAATAATTATGAGATTTTTCACTGACATTTTAGAGCAGACCTACACTTACCTTGACTAAAAAATGCATATTGTGCGGAAAACTAATATCTATGCCACGATACACCCTACCTAGACGACAATCCTGCATCACACTTACTTGCAGCCTCTCAGAGTCGATCAATCGTAGTCTAACAATATTGAGGTAGATCGCCAGCAGTTCAAGTTTGAGCACCCCTGCTCTAAACAAATGCAATGGATGTAGGATGGAAAACTTTCTGTAACTATCTTATATAGTGGTTGGTCCTGGAGTAACTTCTAACAGCGTCGTAATTCTTCTTCTTCTATCCTCTTTAGGTAGAACATTATAAGAATTTTAATATAATATATAAGATTTTAATTTAAAAGCCTAAAGAAGTTTAATACTACGACTATTACTTTGTAAACACATCTCTCCATAACATCGCATCATGGTCTCATTTTCAAATGTAGCCTTAAAACGAAACAAAAAATTTTCCAGTTGCCTAAACCTTTCGGTTCAGTAAAAACATTATTTGATGTTGGCCACGAACTGTTTCGGATAAAAATTAAGGGCTCATTCTAAGATCCAACAAATAAATATTATTTATTTATTATTACTTCTTAAGTTGGGAATGTGGAATCTTTGGCACAATGATACTACTCAGTATATATCACCACTCAGCCAGTCAAGAATGCGAATATTTCCCAAGGGTATGGTATAGGTATGTGGATGATATTTTCGCGATTTTTGATACAAAGAAAGCAAATATTGATGATTTTGTTTCTAAATTAAATAGCCGGTATGATTCCATTAAATTCACTTACGAAGTTGAGAACAAAGGACAATTGCCTTTTCTAGATATTTTAATTATTAAAAATAATAATAAATTAGAATTTGATATCTATAGGAAGGACACAATAACAGATAAATATATTCCTAATGATTCATTTCATTGCAAACAACATAAATTAGCCTCATTACATTTTTTAGTTCATCGTTTGGTCATTTTCCCTCTGAATAGAGTAAACTTTAGTAAAGAAAGGAATCGTATTAGAAATATAACTAGAGTTAATGGTTTTGACGATGACTTAGTAAATAAGCTAATAAATAGACATAAATTTAGGTTTAATATTCAGAATTCCACTTTTTTTACACGCGAACAAAATAACACCAAGTATGTCTCCATACCATATAATCCGAAATATAGCAAGGGACTCAATAAGGTATTTAATAAGGTAATAGTAAAGTAAAAGAATTTGATATCTATAGGAAGGACACAATAACAGATAGATATATTCCTAATGATTCATTTCATTGCAAACAACATAAATTAGCGTCATTACATTTTTTAGTTCATCGTTTGGTCACTTTCCCTCTGAATAGAGTAAACTTTAATAAAGAAAGGAATCGTATTAGAAATAAAACTAGAGTTAATGGTTATGACGATGACTTAGTAAATAAGCTAATAAATAGACATAAATTTAGGTTTAATATTCAGAATTCCACCTTTTTTACACGCGAAGAAAATAACACCAAGTATGTCTCCATACCATATAATCCGAAATATAGCAAGGGACTCAATAAGGTATTTAATAAGGTAGACCTCACCTTAGTCTATAAGTCATCAGACAATCTGAGGAATATCTTAGGAAATCCCAAAGATAAGATTCCTAATTGTGAGAAAAGTGGAATTTATGAAATAAGTTGTAATGATTGTGACAAAAAGTATGTTGGGCAAACTAAAAGGTCAATTAAAACACGATTTAAAGAACATTTAGCACACTTAAGATACAATAGAATAGAAAAGTCTAGCATTGCCGAACATGCCCTTGAAGCTGATCATACTGTAACATTAGATAATCTAAGATTAATAAAAAATGTATCTGATAGGAGATTGTTGAACGCATACGAAAGTATGGAAATCATAAAATGTAAAAGTAGTTTAAATAAAGACAGAGGGCCTATTCCTTATAGTCCCCTCTACTGGTTACTTGACCGGAACCGATGGCCTTGCCTATGTCATTAGTTCCGCTTGAGTAATTCAAGGGTTAGGCTAAGTATAAATAGAGTAGATTTGTAGTTTAGCTTTAGTTAATCATCGCTCCTGATGAAGCTAACATGGTCAGCGAAACGCGCGTCGAGTGCAAAAATAAAGTGTTTGGTGTAGCGGTGATATATACTTCTTGCTAAATATTTTTTTTCTTATTTTTTGCATATGCAAAACTAATTTTGTTTTATGGAAAGTTTGTAAACCTACATGGGTTTGATGAGCATGTTTGTGATTTTTTAAGTGGATAATCTATTGATTTTAATTAGTTTTGGAACCATTTAAATATTACGTGGCGTTATGCTATAAAACTTGAATATTTTAATTTAATTTTTGCCCTGTTCTATATTATTTGATAACGGTTCCTATTTTTTTTACAAAGTTTAGAAAAAAACTTTAAATTCAAATAAAATAATTATGTAATTTAAGAGTAAGCTGAACTAACGTACGAGGCTGGTTTGAAAAGTCCGTGCAAAGTCCGAGAGATGGAACCACCGGCGCGTATCGAGGTCATGTTTAGTTAGTAGCATCTCTTGAATGAATGCACACCAAGTTTCAGCCATATTGGTCTATTTCTTTGTGTTTGGCATTCAAGGAAGTCGAGTGATTTTCAAGAAATGTACGAAAAAGAATTTCGTGTGGTGATTAAACATTACTTTATGAAAGGCAAAACGCCTCAGGAGACTAAAGAGAAGCTTGATAAACATTATGGTGACTCTGCACCTTCGATTAGAACAGTTTATAAGTGGTTTCAAAATTTTCGGGCTGGCCATATGGGCACAAGTGACGCTGAACGTTCTGGACGGCCTGTGGAGGTTACGACTCCAGAAATCATGGATCAAAGCCATGGTATGGTGATGGATGACAGAAGAGTTAAAGTGCATGAGATTGCTAGTGCTGTGGGCATCTCGACTGAACGGGTACATAATATTTTGCATAAACATTTGGACATGAGAAAGCTATCCGCAAGATGGGTGCCGCGATTGCTCACGCTTGACCAAAAACGGAATCGTGTGAAGTGTTGCAAGGATGGTTTGCAGCTGTTCCAGAAGAATCCGGAGAACTTTAAGCGTCGTTTCGTCACTGTGGATGAAACATGGATACACTACTATACTCCTGAGACCAAACAACAATCTAAACAATGGGTTACCAAGGGGGAATCTGCACCAAAAAAGGCGAAGACCGTTCCTTCGGCCGGAAAGGTTATGGCGACTGTCTTTTGGGATTCGCAAGGGATAATCCTCATCGACTATCTGGAAAAGGGTAAAACTATTACAGGTGAATATTATTCATCGTTATTGGACCGTTTGAAAACCGAGCTGCAAGAAAAACGGCCGCGATTGGCCCACAAGAAAGTCCTTTTCCACCACGACAACGCACCAGCACACACCTCAGCAGTTGTGGTCGCAAAATTAATAGAAATAGGATTCCAACTCGTTTCACATCCCCCCTATTCTGCAGACTTGGCTCCCTCGGACTAGTATTTGTACCCCAATTTGAAGAAATGGCTGGCAGGACAAAGATTTTATTCAAACGAGGAGGTGATTGCAGACACTAATGGATATTTTGCAGACTTGGACAAATCCTATTATTCAGAAGGGATCAACAAACTAGAACATCGTTGGACGAAGTGTATAAGCCTAAAAGGAGACTATGTCGAAAAATAAAAAAGGTTTACCCCAAACACATAAGTAGTTTTTATTTTTGCACGGACTTTTCAAACCAGCCTCGTAAATAACCAATACCAATACATTAATTTTTATTTCTTATTTGTATTTCAGGCATTATCATAGCATGGAAATTTTTGCTACATTTAACATATTTGATTTAAACGGTCGAAAAGTTGCTGAGGGACATAAAGCCTCATTTTGCTTGGAAGATAATCAGTGCCTGCCAGGTGTTGAGCCAAAATACGCTTGCGCGAACTACGGTGACCAAGGTATTACTGTTAATTGTTCTGACATTTATAAACACACCGTTGACTGTCAATGGGTAGATATAACAGATTTAAATCCCGGAAGATACAAAATGGAGGTAGCAATAAATCCAGAGTATAAAGTTGCCGAAATGGAATACAAAAATAATGCAGCCTTTTGTGATTTTTTATATAATGAATCTTTTGGAACTGTTACCAACTGTGTTTTGGGTTTACCCTAATTTTTAGGTTTTTATATATCTATCATACACGTAATATTCGTTTAGAAGTGTACAGTAACATTCTCGAGGATTTCAGCTAACTGTTGGAACTGGAGGAAAACTAGTGGAGCTTAATTAACTACCTATGGAAAACCTCAACACGTTTTAATTAATCTTTTAAAAATATATGTAAAATTTCTTTAAGGAATCAATGCGGAATTGACAAGGTGCCGATGTTTGAAATAATCTGAGGGTTCTGTTTTTAAATTTTAGTAGAAAATTTGATGATAGAATTTAAATAAGTAGAAAACCTAACTTTCTTATTTTAAATGGTATACAATGGCGTTGCTAAGAAGGCGGAAGAGGGCACATGAATACAAAGATCTTTCTTTAATTAATAAATGACAGGCTTATAGAGGTGGTGGGAGTCAGTTTAATTTTTTATTGAAACTCTCAAAGCATAAGCTCCATCCAACAACGTAAACTAAAAATCATGGACTTAGGGTGGAAAATTTTTGCATAAAAAAACTTTTCTTACAATATAACTTGGAGGGGAGAGATTTTTCACAAAAAAGAACCCTTTCATACAATATAACTTTAAAAATTTAAACCCCATGCAAAAATCGGAAAGAGGAGTGAGTCTATCAAAAAAAATAAGGAACTCCAATAAAAAATTCTGTTTCTCTAGGGTCGTTATGTTCTGAATTCATAAGAGGGAGAGAGCATGCGCCACCTCCATGGGTACACCGCAGCCAGCACTTTTTTTGATATAATGAAAAATTCCCTGCTAGTAATATTTCGTAATTTAATATCTGAAACAAAATGTATTAATGTATTATTAAAAAATAAATTATAAATTAATACATAAGAAATATATAATAATATACAGTGAAACCTGTCAAAAGCGGCCACAAAAAAATTTAGGAATATTGGCCTTTTAAGACAGGTGGTCGTTATTCCCAGGTCTTGCGCCCTATAAATGAAAGACATATATTTTTCTTCACATTCGTCCACATCACTCTCTGAATTAGAGTTAAGCCTTTGGTCTGTATCGCGCAGTTCCTCAACAATTTCCGAAATACTGAAGTTTGAACTTTCTGTAGGCACATCACTGTCAATGGAAACAAACTCATCCAAGTTTACAGTTTTATCATGGACCAAAGGAAAGAGCTGAGCTAGGATATTTCGTCTTCTTCGTCAATAATAGCATCTTCTAGAACAACGTCGGAGAATCCGGCCTTGAAAACATTTTTAATTGTAGCTGGAAAGAGATTTTTCCACGCAGTCGTAATCCATATTAGTGCATTCGTTAAATTTTTGCTTTTTTCAGATTTTTTAAAATCGCAATAACTGTCAACAAACATAAGTAGCATTTTGATCAAAAATTTTCTATATATCATCTTAAAATTTTGAATTATTCCTTGGTCTAAAGGCTGACAATATGAGGTGGTATTTGATGGCAAAAAAAACAGCTTAACATTTTCTAGTGGCACTTCAGAATGGGAGGTAGCATTGTCCAAGAAAGACAACACTCTTCTATTTTGTTTCTTTATTTTATTATCAAATTTATGAAGCCATCTGGTCATAATTGCTGACGTCATCAAGGTCTTTTTGTTAGATTTCCATTCTAAGGGTAACTTATCAACATGACTACCTTTAAAAAACAACGAGCAAAGTCTTATTTGGCATGGCTTGGTAATAAAGACCTGTTTCATCAGCATTGTATACATCTCGTGGAGAACAATCTTTTAAAATCAGCGGTAATGTAATTTTCCAGGCCTCTACATATTTCAAATTGACATCTGCAGACTCACCAGAAACTGACTTAAAAGTAATATTGTGCCGTTTACAGAAACTTTTCACACACATTTGATGCAGCGAAATTTTCCACTTTCAAGCTGCTTGACGCCTCCAGTGTTTTTTGTTTGAGTAGTGGTCCAGATATTGGAACTGCTTTATTCCTGACCTTGCAAAACCAATTGTAGACAACTTGATCCACTGCTAATTCTGCTGACTTGGGAAATTTTCGTTTTTGCTCCAAGTTAACACCCGCTTCAAACATCTTTTTTAGTTCACTCTTACTTTTTAATGCATCGAGAATTTCAGCCAGTTTTCGCGAATTCAATGTAAACTTTTCACTTTCAGCGATGATAATAATTTTATCTTTTAGTGACAAACGTTTTCGTTTCAGCGACATTATTAAGAACGTGTTCAGTTAGAAGACAACTTTAAAATAATGGAATAAACAGAAAACTTCAAATTTAAACCAGATAATTTTATCAACAATAATGGATATTTCCTTGCCCAGTTACAGTAGTAGTAACAGTAAAACGTTGAAGGCCTATAAAAATAATTAGGATGTCATGAAACCTTTCGGCCAGCCCGGACGTTATTACCAGATAAATTTTCAAGAAATATGCCATAAAAATTTCAGCTTAACTGGTCGTGGCCGTTTAATACAAGTGGCCGTAATTAACAGGTTTTTGTATACGGGAATTTATATGCAATAGGTTTCGGGAAGCTTAATACTGTCGGTAACCAGAGGCGGCCGTTAACACAGGTTTCACTGTATAAACTCTGTATATATATATATATATATATATATATATATATATATATATATATATATATATATATATATATATATATATATACATATATATATATATATATATATATATATATATATATATATATATATATACCTAGTGATAGTACTCACTAAATTAAGTCCCTTCGCCAAATATAAACTATAAAATGTTTTCATACTATTTCAAAAAAATACTAAAATATTGTACAAAATTGTTTTACAGCTCGGCACTTACTTTTGAAACGCGCCGCATATTTAGAAAATATTCCCTGCTTTTCAAATTCAACCAGTAAATAATTGGTCTCCATTGCCATGTTATTCCTATTAAGTCATGTTATTAGAAAAATATGCCCTATATAGCTGGTTAAAACTAATGCTTCCATCGCTTAAATTTCAAAATGCCCATTTTTAGAAAAATTTATACAAATATCACCTCTAACTGAATATCATTATTTTCTTCTTACTACAACTTTATTACTACTAGGTCCGCTTTTTCAACAAAACTGAAAGTTAGATGCAAAATCGAGAATTTTGAAGTTCAATAAGCTACACATTTTAATAAAATAAATGATGTAACCGAGGAAATCCTGTAAATAATCTTTTTTGTTTGCCTTCGCTGGTCACAAATAGCCCTTTAGCGATGCTTATGCACAACTTTGTAAAATCTGCAAGTATTCCCTGATATGCCTTTTCCTTCTCCATCACCTTTGTTATTTCCACGTTTTATTCTATATAAATTTTTAATGTATGTATGCCCCATTTGGTCAAACAGAGATAAAATAAAATCTTAAACACAATAGGTTTTGGTGCAATATTCCGATGATAAAATTTAAACGTAATTTTATATAAGATGTAAGTAAACGCTAAAGATTTTGAGTTAATTGTATTTTTTTTATAAAATTGTTTTTATTATTAATAAACAATTGTTGAAAATTTATGTTTTTTTTTTTTTTTTCGAATGTAACCGCCGGTGTAACCACCTCATTTGGGCGTCCAGAGCATCCAGCATCATTTGTGTCTGTACAACCACGTTTAAATTCAGCATACCAGTAAATGATAAGTGATTTTCCAGAGGCAGAGTCCCCGTAACACTTATCAAGTCATTGCTTTGCTTGAACGGTATTTTTTCTCATCAAAAAACAGTGTTTGAGCAACACACGAAATTCGATTTTTTTCCCTTGTTTTGAAAATATCAAAAGTAACGTAACTGTAACTTGTAAACTAATTATCATGAAATTTTTGACACGTATAGTTTGAAGATTCGTACTTCCTAAAAATCATATGTATTTTTTGAAAAGGGCGACATCTATGTGTCGGACAAAAAACTTTTCAGCCTACGTATTATACATAACATTTCAAAGGAACATTTCTTGATGACTTTTTCGTGTACGACAATAAAAGTGTGTTAACTACCTATAACTTAATATAACTATTACACAGGCTAACGATGAAAAAAAACTTTTTTAATCATTTTACCTGATTCCTATGTTTTTTGTAGTCCGAAAATAATAATAAAAAAGTAGTATCACCCACCAATTTTTCACATTTTAATATTCAAAATGTGAAACGTTTATTTTGTATCATTCGAATGTTATTAGGTTGGCAATAAAATCAGAATTTTATAAGATTGGCAGCAAAATCAAATGTTATAAGGTTGGCAGTTCCGATTTCGTAGTACAACTACATTGTCAAACGCTTAACTAAGACTAAAACAGATTTTTGGTATTTTATGTTTATATGATGAACAGATGTGGGTCTATTATATGTTAAAAAAGTTTGAACAAAAGAGAATTTGCTACGTCTAATTGACTATTCAGTAAATTTATATTATGGTCCTTTGAATGTCTGTAAATTTCTATAGATTCTAAGAAGTTGAGTTTTGACCCTTTAGGTGCCATATGGAGTATTTGTAAACAATCGATATTGGGAAAAGTATGGCCTGTTTCTAAGAAATGTTTAGCAAAGTGTGATTTTTCATTTTTTAGCCTATAAGAGGCATTGTGTTCTGTGAATCTTGTCTTGAAATTCCGTCCCGTTTGGCCTACATAACAGCTATTGCACTCTTGACAATTAAGTTTACAAACTCCTGATTTATTATATTTATTAGTTTTATCTTTGGCATTAAAAAATATATTGGATAATTTTTAAGCGGGTTTTAAAGCTATTCTTGTTTTTTCGGTCGTGAGAACTTTATCCGAGATGGGACCAAAATATGTCAGAGGTATGAATGTTTTCTTTTCTCGGTATTCTTTTACGGGATAGATTAAGCTGAGAGTGATTTGTTTTCGTTTACGGCTTATTAAGGTATTAATTATTTTAGGTTGGAAGCCGTTATTGAGTGCTATATTTTTGATTGTGTCCAGTTCTTTTTTTAAATTATTTTTACTAAGAGGGATATTGAAGGCTCTATGGATCATAGATCTATAGGCTGCCAGTTTATGGGAGTTAAGGTGTATTGAGTCCGCTGGGATGGTGACATCTGAAAAGGTTGGTTTGCGGAAGATATCGAATTCTAGTCTATTTTCCTTTTTTAAAATTGTAATATCTAAGAAATTTATTTTATTATCGGTTTCCTTTTCAAGTGTGAATTTTATGTTGGGGTGTAAATTATTTAGCTGATTTAAAGTGGAATTTAGTTCAGTATCATTTCCAAGGAAGCATACTAAGATGTCGTCCACATATCTAAACCAAAAGAGAATCTTTTTCGCGTGTTGAGTTTTTAGAAAACTGTTTTCCAATTCTGACATAAAGATTTCGGCTAGCAAAGGACTAAGTGGAGACCCCATGGCAAGTCCATCTCTTTGTTTGAAAAATTGATTATTGAACTGAAAATAATTTTCGGATATACAAAATTCGAACAGTTTCAATATATCTTGTTGTATTGTTATATTGACGTTGTTTTTTTGTAACATAGTTTTTATAATTTCTAAACAATCTTTATTTGGGATATTGGAGAACATATTTGTTACATCGAATGAAACTAGAAGGGCGTTATTTGGGATGGAGATATTTTTAAGTTTATTTGTAAGGTCTATAGAGTTTTTTGTTTTGTATTTTGGATTGAATTGTGTAATTTCTTTGAAGATGGTGTTGAGATGTGTTGCCAGATTTTTTAGGGGGTGTTGCTGTACGATACTACTGGTCTTATTGGCGAATTTTCTTTATGTATTTTTATCAGGCCATAAAGCTTTGGTGATGTAGGATTTTGGTTTATTATTTTAAACTTTTCTCTTTCATCCACAATGCTCAGGGTTTCATTTAGCAGGGTTAAAAAAAGAACTGGACACAATCAAAAATATAGCACTCAATAACGGCTTCCAACCTAAAATAATTAATACCTTAATAAGCCGTAAACGAAAACAAATCACTCTCAGCTTAATCTACCCCGTAAAAGAATACCGAGAAAAGAAAACATTCATACCTCTGACATATTTAGGTCCCATCTCGGATAAAATATCCCAAGTTCTCACGACCGAAAAAACAAGAATAGCTTTAAAACCCGCTCAAAAATTATCCAATATATTTTTTAATGCCGAAGATAAAACTAATAAATATAATAAATCAGGAGTTTATAAACTTAATTGTCAAGAGTTCAATAGCTGTTACGTAGGCCAAACGAGACGGAATTTCAAGACAAGATTCGCAGAACACAATGCCTCTTATAGGCTAAAAAAATGAAAAATCACACTTTGCTAAACATTTCTTAAAAACAGGCCATACTTTTCCCAATATCGATTGTTTACAAATACTCCATATGGCACCTAAAGGGTCAAAACTCAACTTCTTAGAATCTATAGAAATTTACAGACATTCAAAGGACCATAATATAAATTTACTGAATAGTCAATTAGACGTAGCAAATTCTCTTTTGTTCAAACTTTTTTAACATATAATAGACCCCACATCTGTTCATCATATAAACATAAAATACCAAAAATCTGTTTTAGTCTTAGTTAAGCGTTTGACAATGTAGTTGTACTACGAAATCGCGATAACGCAATTGTAAAATCTTTACAAATATATTTAGTGACAGTTAACAAAGTAATTAAGTAGTTTTATTGTTAAAATGTACTGTCACAAAGTAACGGACCACTCAATCAACTCTTTATTAACTTCAGTTTTAGATACAACAAAACGTTTCTTGACAAAATGGTGAATGCATTTACGAGTTTATGGAAAATCGAGCAAAATAAGCTATATTTTTTGTGCCCAAAATACAAGTACTGCTATTTATTAAATTAGGTAGTAAATTATCTGGTTACTATCCAAGGCGTTGGCAACTTCGCTAGCAATGAGAGACCCTTCACATATTTATATCAAATTTCAACTTTCTATGTCCAATAGTTTCGGAGAAAATCGAGTGTGACAGCCAGACACCGAAGTGATGCCATCAGTGTTCCATACGGAACACTAAAAAAGATTTCCAAATGTTGCAAACCTTATGAACGTAACTATATATATTCTATTTTTCGCGCAGAATGATGTTTACAAAAATTTAACTTCTATCTGTAAAACACAATTGTGGTTTAACGACAAAAATAAGTTTCTAATCCTTTCAATTAAATTGAAAATTGACAGCCTTAAATAATACGAGGCATGTTTTTTAAGTAAGTACCGTTTTGGAATTAAAAAAAGACGTGCAAAGATATCGCTATAATTTTATTTTTACATGAAAGCCTGTACCTTAATCTACTTTTCTACATAATTTCCGTGAATATTGAGGCACTTGTCATAACGTGGCACCAGTTTTTGAATACCCTCCTCATAAAATTCTGCCGCCTGACTTGTTAACCACTGTATCACAAATGTTTTGACTTCGTTATCGTCTTGAAGACGCTGACCACCCAGGTGCTTCTTCAAGTGCAGGAACAAATGGTAGTCGCTGGGCGCCAGATCAGGGCTGTATGGAGGATGATCTAGAGTTTCCCATTTAAAAGATTTGATGAGATCTTTGGTCCGATTAGCCACATGTGGACGGGCATTGTGATGCAGCAAAACGATACCCTTACTCAACTTGCCACGTCTTTTGTTCTGGATTGCACGACGCAGATTGTTCAATGTCTCACAATAAGACGCTGCATTGATTGTCTCATTACGAGGCAGAAACTCCACTAGCAATACTCCTTTTCTGTCCCAAAAAACTGTGCACATGATTTTGCGGGCAGAAATTGTTTGCTTAAACTTCACTTTTTTGGGTGATGATGAATGTCGCCATTCCATGGATTGTTGTTTCGATTCTGGTGTGACGTAGGCCACCCATGTTTCGTCACCAGTAACAATTTGGTCTAAAAAATGTTCACCTTCATTGTGGTACCGCTCAAGGAAAGTCAATGCACTGCCTAAACGTTGGGTTTTGTGCAAATCCGTCAACATTTTTGGAACCCAACGTGAACACAATTTCCGGTAATTAAAGTTCTCGGTCACAATGCGATACAAAACACTACGAGAATATTGAGGAAAGCAGTCGCACAATGATGAAATTGTAAAGCGTCTGTTTTCTCTCACCTTTTCGTCCACTTTCTGCAACAAATCTTCATTAACGACCGAAGGACGCCCACTCCGTTCTTCATCATGCACATTTGTGCGGCCATCTTTAAATGCTCTCACCCATTTCCTTACCATTCCATCACTCGTAATGTTTTGTCCGTAAACTTCACAGATCTCACGATGAATATCGATCGGTTTTACGCCTTTAGCACTAAGAAATCGTATAACAGCCCGTACTTCACAATCGGCGGGACTCACGATTGTCGGAGGCATCTTAAACACTCAGTAAACAACGTATACAATGAAGAATCAGACTGTAATGGCGTCAGTGCGTAGACATGAGATGTAGGTTACCAGCGCGCATGCGCGGAACGCCGACCGTATCGCTGCGGCGGCGGAATCGCAAAACGGTACTTACTTAAAAAAACATGCCTCGTAATTATTTTAGGTTGGAAGCCGTTATTGAGTGCTATATTTTTGATTGTGTCCAGTTCTTTTTTTAAATTATTTTTACTAAGAGGGATATTGAAGGCTCTATGGATCATAGATCTATAGGCTGCCAGTTCATGGGAGTTAGGGTGTATTGAGTCAGCTGGGATGGTGACATCTGAAAAGGTTGGTTTGCGGAAGATATCGAATTCTAGTCTATTTTCCTTTTTTAAAATTGTAATATCTAAGAAATTTATTTTATTATCGGTTTCCTTTTCAAGTGTGAATTTTATGTTGGGGTGTAAATTATTTAGCTGATTTAAAGTGGAATTTAGTTCAGTATCATTTCCAAGGAAGCATACTAAGATGTCGTCCACATATCTAAACCAAAAGAGAATCTTTTTCGCGTGTTGAGTTTTTAGAAAACTGTTTTCCAATTCTGACATAAAGATTTCGGCTAGCAAAGGACTAAGTGGAGACCCCATGGCAAGTCCATCTCTTTGTTTGAAAAATTGATTATTGAACTGAAAATAATTTTCGGATATACAAAATTCGAACAGTTTCAATATATCTTGTTGTATTGTTATATTGACGTTGTTTTTTTGTAACATAGTTTTTATAATTTCTAAACAATCTTTATTTGGGATATTGGAGAACATATTTGTTACATCGAATGAAACTAGAAGGGGCGTTATTTGGGATGGAGATATTTTTAAGTTTATTTGTAAGGTCTATAGAGTTTTTTGTTTTGTATTTTGGATTGAATTGTGTAATTTCTTTGAAGATGGTGTTGAGATGTGTTGCCAGATTTTTTAGGGGGTGTTGCTGTACGATACTACTGGTCTTATTGGCGAATTTTCTTTATGTATTTTTATCAGGCCATAAAGCTTTGGTGATGTAGGATTTTGGTTTATTATTTTAAACTTTTCTCTTTCATCCACAATGCTCAGGGTTTCATTTAGCAGGGTTAAAAAAAGAACTGGACACAATCAAAAATATAGCACTCAATAACGGCTTCCAACCTAAAATAATTAATACCTTAATAAGCCGTAAACGAAAACAAATCACTCTCAGCTTAATCTACCCCGTAAAAGAATACCGAGAAAAGAAAACATTCATACCTCTGACATATTTAGGTCCCATCTCGGATAAAATATCCCAAGTTCTCACGACCGAAAAAACAAGAATAGCTTTAAAACCCGCTCAAAAATTATCCAATATATTTTTTAATGCCGAAGATAAAACTAATAAATATAATAAATCAGGAGTTTATAAACTTAATTGTCAAGAGTTCAATAGCTGTTACGTAGGCCAAACGAGACGGAATTTCAAGACAAGATTCGCAGAACACAATGCCTCTTATAGGCTAAAAAATGAAAAAATCACACTTTGCTAAACATTTCTTAAAAACAGGCCATACTTTTCCCAATATCGATTGTTTACAAATACTCCATATGGCACCTAAAGGGTCAAAACTCAACTTCTTAGAATCTATAGAAATTTACAGACATTCAAAGGACCATAATATAAATTTACTGAATAGTCAATTAGACGTAGCAAATTCTCTTTTGTTCAAACTTTTTTAACATATAATAGACCCACATCTGTTCATCATATAAACATAAAATACCAAAAATCTGTTTTAGTCTTAGTTAAGCGTTTGACAATGTAGTTGTACTACGAAATCGCGATAACGCAATTGTAAAATCTTTACAAATATATTTAGTGACAGTTAACAAAGTAATTAAGTAGTTTTATTGTTAAAATGTACTGTCACAAAGTAACGGACCACTCAATCAACTCTTTATTAACTTCAGTTTTAGATACAACAAAACGTTTCTTGACAAAATGGTGAATGCATTTACGAGTTTATGGAAAATCGAGCAAAATAAGCTATATTTTTTGTGCCCAAAATACAAGTACTGCTATTTATTAAATTAGGTAGTAAATTATCTGGTTACTATCCAAGGCGTTGGCAACTTCGCTAGCAATGAGAGACCCTTCACATATTTATATCAAATTTCAACTTTCTATGTCCAATAGTTTCGGAGAAAATCGAGTGTGACAGCCAGACACCGAAGTGATGCCATCAGTGTTCCATACGGAACACTAAAAAAGATTTCCAAATGTTGCAAACCTTATGAACGTAACTATATATATTCTATTTTTCGCGCAGAATGATGTTTACAAAAATTTAACTTCTATCTGTAAAACACAATTGTGGTTTAACGACAAAAATAAGTTTCTAATCCTTTCAATTAAATTGAAAATTGACAGCCTTAAATAATACGAGGCATGTTTTTTAAGTAAGTACCGTTTTGGAATTAAAAAAAGACGTGCAAAGATATCGCTATAATTTTATTTTTACATGAAAGCCTGTACCTTAATCTACTTTTCTACATAATTTCCGTGAATATTGAGGCACTTGTCATAACGTGGCACCAGTTTTTGAATACCCTCCTCATAAAATTCTGCCGCCTGACTTGTTAACCACTGTATCACAAATGTTTTGACTTCGTTATCGTCTTGAAGACGCTGACCACCCAGGTGCTTCTTCAAGTGCAGGAACAAATGGTAGTCGCTGGGCGCCAGATCAGGGCTGTATGGAGGATGATCTAGAGTTTCCCATTTAAAAGATTTGATGAGATCTTTGGTCCGATTAGCCACATGTGGACGGGCATTGTGATGCAGCAAAACGATACCCTTACTCAACTTGCCACGTCTTTTGTTCTGGATTGCACGACGCAGATTGTTCAATGTCTCACAATAAGACGCTGCATTGATTGTCTCATTACGAGGCAGAAACTCCACTAGCAATACTCCTTTTCTGTCCCAAAAAACTGTGCACATGATTTTGCGGGCAGAAATTGTTTGCTTAAACTTCACTTTTTTGGGTGATGATGAATGTCGCCATTCCATGGATTGTTGTTTCGATTCTGGTGTGACGTAGGCCACCCATGTTTCGTCACCAGTAACAATTTGGTCTAAAAAATGTTCACCTTCATTGTGGTACCGCTCAAGGAAAGTCAATGCACTGCCTAAACGTTGGGTTTTGTGCAAATCCGTCAACATTTTTGGAACCCAACGTGAACACAATTTCCGGTAATTAAAGTTCTCGGTCACAATGCGATACAAAACACTACGAGAATATTGAGGAAAGCAGTCGCACAATGATGAAATTGTAAAGCGTCTGTTTTCTCTCACCTTTTCGTCCACTTTCTGCAACAAATCTTCATTAACGACCGAAGGACGCCCACTCCGTTCTTCATCATGCACATTTGTGCGGCCATCTTTAAATGCTCTCACCCATTTCCTTACCATTCCATCACTCGTAATGTTTTGTCCGTAAACTTCACAGATCTCACGATGAATATCGATCGGTTTTACGCCTTTAGCACTAAGAAATCGTATAACAGCCCGTACTTCACAATCGGCGGGACTCACGATTGTCGGAGGCATCTTAAACACTCAGTAAACAACGTATACAATGAAGAATCAGACTGTAATGGCGTCAGTGCGTAGACATGAGATGTAGGTTACCAGCGCGCATGCGCGGAACGCCGACCGTATCGCTGCGGCGGCGGAATCGCAAAACGGTACTTACTTAAAAAACATGCCTCGTAATTATTTTAGGTTGGAAGCCGTTATTGAGTGCTATATTTTTGATTGTGTCCAGTTCTTTTTTTAAATTATTTTTACTAAGAGGGATATTGAAGGCTCTATGGATCATAGATCTATAGGCTGCCAGTTCATGGGAGTTAGGGTGTATTGAGTCAGCTGGGATGGTGACATCTGAAAAGGTTGGTTTGCGGAAGATATCGAATTCTAGTCTATTTTCCTTTTTTAAAATTGTAATATCTAAGAAATTTATTTTATTATCGGTTTCCTTTTCAAGTGTGAATTTTATGTTGGGGTGTAAATTATTTAGCTGATTTAAAGTGGAATTTAGTTCAGTATCATTTCCAAGGAAGCATACTAAGATGTCGTCCACATATCTAAACCAAAAGAGAATCTTTTTCGCGTGTTGAGTTTTTAGAAAACTGTTTTCCAATTCTGACATAAAGATTTCGGCTAGCAAAGGACTAAGTGGAGACCCCATGGCAAGTCCATCTCTTTGTTTGAAAAATTGATTATTGAACTGAAAATAATTTTCGGATATACAAAATTCGAACAGTTTCAATATATCTTGTTGTATTGTTATATTGACGTTGTTTTTTTGTAACATAGTTTTTATAATTTCTAAACAATCTTTATTTGGGATATTGGAGAACATATTTGTTACATCGAATGAAACTAGAAGGGGCGTTATTTGGGATGGAGATATTTTTAAGTTTATTTGTAAGGTCTATAGAGTTTTTTGTTTTGTATTTTGGATTGAATTGTGTAATTTCTTTGAAGATGGTGTTGAGATGTGTTGCCAGATTTTTTAGGGGGTGTTGCTGTACGATACTACTGGTCTTATTGGCGAATTTTCTTTATGTATTTTTATCAGGCCATAAAGCTTTGGTGATGTAGGATTTTGGTTTATTATTTTAAACTTTTCTCTTTCATCCACAATGCTCAGGGTTTCATTTAGCAGGGTTAAAAAAAGAACTGGACACAATCAAAAATATAGCACTCAATAACGGCTTCCAACCTAAAATAATTAATACCTTAATAAGCCGTAAACGAAAACAAATCACTCTCAGCTTAATCTACCCCGTAAAAGAATACCGAGAAAAGAAAACATTCATACCTCTGACATATTTAGGTCCCATCTCGGATAAAATATCCCAAGTTCTCACGACCGAAAAAACAAGAATAGCTTTAAAACCCGCTCAAAAATTATCCAATATATTTTTTAATGCCGAAGATAAAACTAATAAATATAATAAATCAGGAGTTTATAAACTTAATTGTCAAGAGTTCAATAGCTGTTACGTAGGCCAAACGAGACGGAATTTCAAGACAAGATTCGCAGAACACAATGCCTCTTATAGGCTAAAAAATGAAAAATCACACTTTGCTAAACATTTCTTAAAAACAGGCCATACTTTTCCCAATATCGATTGTTTACAAATACTCCATATGGCACCTAAAGGGTCAAAACTCAACTTCTTAGAATCTATAGAAATTTACAGACATTCAAAGGACCATAATATAAATTTACTGAATAGTCAATTAGACGTAGCAAATTCTCTTTTGTTCAAACTTTTTTAACATATAATAGACCCACATCTGTTCATCATATAAACATAAAATACCAAAAATCTGTTTTAGTCTTAGTTAAGCGTTTGACAATGTAGTTGTACTACGAAATCGCGATAACGCAATTGTAAAATCTTTACAAATATATTTAGTGACAGTTAACAAAGTAATTAAGTAGTTTTATTGTTAAAATGTACTGTCACAAAGTAACGGACCACTCAATCAACTCTTTATTAACTTCAGTTTTAGATACAACAAAACGTTTCTTGACAAAATGGTGAATGCATTTACGAGTTTATGGAAAATCGAGCAAAATAAGCTATATTTTTTGTGCCCAAAATACAAGTACTGCTATTTATTAAATTAGGTAGTAAATTATCTGGTTACTATCCAAGGCGTTGGCAACTTCGCTAGCAATGAGAGACCCTTCACATATTTATATCAAATTTCAACTTTCTATGTCCAATAGTTTCGGAGAAAAATCGAGTGTGACAGCCAGACACCGAAGTGATGCCATCAGTGTTCCATACGGAACACTAAAAAAAAGATTTCCAAATGTTGCAAACCTTATGAACGTAACTATATATATTCTATTTTTCGCGCAGAATGATGTTTACAAAAATTTAACTTCTATCTGTAAAACACAATTGTGGTTTAACGACAAAAATAAGTTTCTAATCCTTTCAATTAAATTGAAAATTGACAGCCTTAAATAATACGAGGCATGTTTTTTAAGTAAGTACCGTTTTGGAATTAAAAAAAAGACGTGCAAAGATATCGCTATAATTTTATTTTTACATGAAAGCCTGTACCTTAATCTACTTTTCTACATAATTTCCGTGAATATTGAGGCACTTGTCATAACGTGGCACCAGTTTTTGAATACCCTCCTCATAAAATTCTGCCGCCTGACTTGTTAACCACTGTATCACAAATGTTTTGACTTCGTTATCGTCTTGAAGACGCTGACCACCCCAGGTGCTTCTTCAAGTGCAGGAACAAATGGTAGTCGCTGGGCGCCAGATCAGGGCTGTATGGAGGATGATCTAGAGTTTCCCATTTAAAAGATTTGATGAGATCTTTGGTCCGATTAGCCACATGTGGACGGGCATTGTGATGCAGCAAAACGATACCCTTACTCAACTTGCCACGTCTTTTGTTCTGGATTGCACGACGCAGATTGTTCAATGTCTCACAATAAGACGCTGCATTGATTGTCTCATTACGAGGCAGAAACTCCACTAGCAATACTCCTTTTCTGTCCCAAAAAACTGTGCACATGATTTTGCGGGCAGAAATTGTTTGCTTAAACTTCACTTTTTTGGGTGATGATGAATGTCGCCATTCCATGGATTGTTGTTTCGATTCTGGTGTGACGTAGGCCACCCATGTTTCGTCACCAGTAACAATTTGGTCTAAAAAATGTTCACCTTCATTGTGGTACCGCTCAAGGAAAGTCAATGCACTGCCTAAACGTTGGGTTTTGTGCAAATCCGTCAACATTTTTGGAACCCAACGTGAACACAATTTCCGGTAATTAAAGTTCTCGGTCACAATGCGATACAAAACACTACGAGAATATTGAGGAAAGCAGTCGCACAATGATGAAATTGTAAAGCGTCTGTTTTCTCTCACCTTTTCGTCCACTTTCTGCAACAAATCTTCATTAACGACCGAAGGACGCCCACTCCGTTCTTCATCATGCACATTTGTGCGGCCATCTTTAAATGCTCTCACCCATTTCCTTACCATTCCATCACTCGTAATGTTTTGTCCGTAAACTTCACAGATCTCACGATGAATATCGATCGGTTTTACGCCTTTAGCACTAAGAAATCGTATAACAGCCCGTACTTCACAATCGGCGGGACTCACGATTGTCGGAGGCATCTTAAACACTCAGTAAACAACGTATACAATGAAGAATCAGACTGTAATGGCGTCAGTGCGTAGACATGAGATGTAGGTTACCAGCGCGCATGCGCGGAACGCCGACCGTATCGCTGCGGCGGCGGAATCGCAAAACGGTACTTACTTAAAAAACATGCCTCGTAATTATTTTAGGTTGGAAGCCGTTATTGAGTGCTATATTTTTGATTGTGTCCAGTTCTTTTTTTAAATTATTTTTACTAAGAGGGATATTGAAGGCTCTATGGATCATAGATCTATAGGCTGCCAGTTCATGGGAGTTAGGGTGTATTGAGTCAGCTGGGATGGTGACATCTGAAAAGGTTGGTTTGCGGAAGATATCGAATTCTAGTCTATTTTCCTTTTTTAAAATTGTAATATCTAAGAAATTTATTTTATTATCGGTTTCCTTTTCAAGTGTGAATTTTATGTTGGGGTGTAAATTATTTAGCTGATTTAAAGTGGAATTTAGTTCAGTATCATTTCCAAGGAAGCATACTAAGATGTCGTCCACATATCTAAACCAAAAGAGAATCTTTTTCGCGTGTTGAGTTTTTAGAAAACTGTTTTCCAATTCTGACATAAAGATTTCGGCTAGCAAAGGACTAAGTGGAGACCCCATGGCAAGTCCATCTCTTTGTTTGAAAAATTGATTATTGAACTGAAAATAATTTTCGGATATACAAAATTCGAACAGTTTCAATATATCTTGTTGTATTGTTATATTGACGTTGTTTTTTTTGTAACATAGTTTTTATAATTTCTAAACAATCTTTATTTGGGATATTGGAGAACATATTTGTTACATCGAATGAAACTAGAAGGGCGTTATTTGGGATGGAGATATTTTTAAGTTTATTTGTAAGGTCTATAGAGTTTTTTGTTTTGTATTTTGGATTGAATTGTGTAATTTCTTTGAAGATGGTGTTGAGATGTGTTGCCAGATTTTTTAGGGGGTGTTGCTGTACGATACTACTGGTCTTATTGGCGAATTTTCTTTATGTATTTTTATCAGGCCATAAAGCTTGGTGATGTAGGATTTTGGTTTATTATTTTAAAACTTTTCTCTTTCATCCACAATGCTCAGGGTTTCATTTAGCAGGGTTAAAAAAAGAACTGGACACAATCAAAAATATAGCACTCAATAACGGCTTCCAACCTAAAATAATTAATACCTTAATAAGCCGTAAACGAAAACAAATCACTCTCAGCTTAATCTACCCCGTAAAAGAATACCGAGAAAAGAAAACATTCATACCTCTGACATATTTTGGTCCCATCTCGGATAAAATATCCCAAGTTCTCACGACCGAAAAAACAAGAATAGCTTTAAAACCCGCTCAAAAATTATCCAATATATTTTTTTAATGCCAAAGATAAAACTAATAAATATAATAAATCAGGAGTTTATAAACTTAATTGTCAAGAGTGCAATAGCTGTTACGTAGGCCAAACGGGACGGAATTTCAAGACAAGATTCGCAGAACACAATGCCTCTTATAGGCTAAAAAAAATGAAAAATCACACTTTGCTAAACATTTCTTAGAAACAGGCCATACTTTTCCCCAATATCGATTGTTTACAAATACTCCATATGGCACCTAAAGGGTCAAAACTCAACTTCTTAGAATCTATAGAAATTTACAGACATTCAAAGGACCATAATATAAATTTACTGAATAGTCAATTAGACGTAGCAAATTCTCTTTTGTTCAAACTTTTTGAACATATAATAGACCCACATCTGTTCATCATATAAAGATAAAATACCAAAAATCTGTTTTAGTCTTAGTTAAGCGTTTGACAATGTAGTTGTACTACGAAATCGCGATAACGCAATTATAAAATCTTTACAAATATATTTAGTGACAGTTAACAAAGTAATTAAGTAGTTTTATTGTTAAAATGTACTGTAACAGTAACGGACCACTCAATCAACTCTTTATTAACTTCAGTTTTAGATACAACAAAACGTTTCTTGACAAAATGGTGAATGCATTTACGAGTTTATGGAAAACCCGAGCAAAATAAGCTATATTTTTTGTGCCCAAAATACAAGTACTGCTATTTATTAAATTAGGTAGTAAATTATCTGGTTACTATCCAAGGCGTTGGCAACTTCGCTAGCAATGAGAGACCCTTCACATATTTATATCAAATTTCAACTTTCTATGTCCAATAGTTTCGGAGAAAATCGAGTGTGACAGACAGACACCGAAGTGATGTCATCAGTGTTCCATACGGAACACTAAAAAAGATTTCCAAATGTTGCAAACCTTATGAACGTAACTATATATATTCTATTTTTCGCGCAGAATGATGTTTACAAATATATAACTTCTAACTGTAAAACACAATTGTGGTTTAACGACAAAAATAAGTTTCTAATCCTTTCAATTAAATTGAAAATTGACAGCCTTAAATAATATAATTTAAAACAGGAACATGTACGACATTTACTATTTACAGCCCTAAGTAAGTCAGTTTTGAAATGTCTTATTTATCAGCTATTACCGAGGACTATCACTAATTTTCTTAGCGTAAATATCTTGCCAAATCTTCATGTAATGCCAATAATTACACGTATAAATTGTTGTAATGACAGATACTTTCTAATAATGCTATACACTGTTAGGATTATACTTTCCATATCGGCTGCCTTTTACTGAATTTATTTTTGTCACAAGATAAATGTGTTCTCATATCAAAATCGGTAACTCGTAGGGTCGTATAGAACCATATTTAATCCTTTTTTTGTAAATTCAAACATTTTTGAAAAATTAAAAGAAAGCAAACCAGGATTTTCCTGCCAAACGAACTCTCACCTAATATCAGGTCAATGGCTACCACTGGACCAAAGAAGACGAAAACGCTAAACCAGATATGGAAATTTCCCAGTATTGCCAAGTACACGATTGTATACATACCTGTACACATTATTGCGTTCAATAATTGTACAGGGCCACATTTGAGAAATAATTCATCTAATAATAAATTATACGAATACCTAGAAAAAATAATATACGAGGCTGGTTTGAAAAGTCCGTGCAAAGTCGGAGAGATGGCACCACCGGCGCGTATCGAGGTCATGTTTAGTTAGTAGCATCTCTTGAATGAACGCACACCAAGTTTCAGCCATATTAGTCTATTTCTTTGTGTTTGGCATTCGTGTGAATCAAGGAAGTCGAGTAATTTTCAAGAAATGGACGAAAAAGAATTTCGTGTGGTGATTAAACATTACTTTATGAAAGGCAAAACGCCTCAGGACACTAAAGAGAAGCTTGATAAACATTATGGTGACTCTGCACCTTCGATTAGAACAGTTTATAAGTGGTTTCAAAATTTTCGGACTGGCCATATGGGCACAAGTGACGCTGAACGTTCTGGACGACCTGTGGAGGTTACGACTCCAGAAATCATTGATCAAATCCATGATATGGTGATGGATGACAGAAGAGTTAAGGTGCGTGAGATTGCTAGTGCTGTGGGCATCTCGACTGAACGGGTACATAATATTTTGCATAAACATTTGGACCTGAGAAAGCTATCCGCAAGATGGGTGCCGCGACTGCTCACGCTTGACCAAAAACGGAATCGTGCGAAGTGTTGCAAGGATGGTTTGCAGCTGTTCCAGAAGAATCCGGAGGACTTTAAGCGTCGTTTCGTCACTGTGGATGAAACATGGATACATTACTATACTCCTCAGACCAAACAACAATCTAAACAATGGGTTACCAAGGGGAATCTGCACCAAAAAAGGCGAAGACCGTTCCTTTGGCCGGAAAGGTTATGGCGACTGTCTTTTGGGATTCGCAAGGGATAATCCTCATCGACTATCTGGAAAAGGGTACAACTATTACGAGTGAATATTATTCATCGTTATTGGACCGTTTGAAAACCGAGCTGCAAGAAAAACGCCCGCGATTGGCCCACAAGAAAGTCCTTTTTTTCCATCACGACAACGCACCAGCACACACCTCAGCAGTTGTGGTCGCAAAATTAATGAAAATAGGATTCCAACTCGTTTCACATCCCCCCTATTCTCCAGACTTGGCTCCCTCGGACTACTCTTTGTTCCCCAATTTGAAGAAATGGCTGGCGGGACAAAGATTTTATTCAAACGAGGAGGTGATTGCAGACACTAATGGATATTTTGCAGACTTGGAGAAATCCTATTATTCGGAAGGGATCAACAAACTAGAACATCGTTGGACGAAGTGTATAAACCTAAAAGGAGACTATGTCGAAAAATAAAAAAGGTTTACCCCAAACACATAAGTAGTTTTTATTTTTGCACGGACTTTTCAAACCAGCCTCGTATAATCATACTAGAGAAAATTTCTTATCTTTACTTCAAAAACATCCACCTGATAAAGCGCGACAAGATTTGTGTTTCCACGTCTTCCAGGCTATTATCCCTTAACAGAATTAGAGAAATGTTGTTTTAATAACAATTCCGAGAGTAATACCGATATCAAATATAATTTTCTTGTGACAAATCCAAGGTTTTTTTAATGAGGGGAAAGCAGGAGTTATCTCTGATAGTTCAACAATCAAGTATTAACAACATGCCGTTTAAACCCTTTCTTTTATTTTTTAATTATTTAAAACTAGTATTTCGTATAAAATAACACAAAATCAGTTAAATTTAGCAAGAACAAAACTAATTATTATTTGCTGGTATAGCGGTATGATTCAATTATTTTTATAAACATTTTGTTGTTTATACACTGTAACTAAATGAAAATTCTACTAATTTTGTTTGTTTTTCACTTATATGTACTGAAACACTAATTTGGGAATATATGGTGTATGGAAACATGAAGCAAGCAACGAACGAAATACCAACAAGTTTCCATTTTGTAAAGGCTACACATAATAAATTCACTGGTTGATACTTAATCACAATTGATACTTAACTACTACAGGAGGGTTTTAATTTGGGAAATTTAGTTAAGAATTCTAGAAAAAAAAGCAATATAATAAAAATTCAGCATGGAATAAGACAGGGAAACTCAATCTCTCCTAAGCTATTCACGTTGGAGAAAGATACATTTAAAACATTCGACGCGGACAATAAAGCAATAATTATAGATGGTGAAAAACTAACACATCTGAGATTTTCCGATGACGTGACCTTGACACCCAGAGTCAAGCAAGAACTACAAAGAATGTTGGAAGAATTGAATGAAAAATCAAAAGATATAAGTTTGAAAATAAATACCAAAACCAAATACTTAACAAAGGACATAGAACAAAACCAAGATGTAATAATATTAGACAATAAAGAACTAGAGGAAGTTGATATTTACATGTACTTGGGCCAAAAATTTGAATTGTCCAAAAAAAATTTGACAGTGGACCTGCAAAGAAGATTACACAGGGCAACAAAAAAATATTTTTGTTTTGGTGCCTGGGATTTTAGAGCTGATTTTAACTATATTTGGGACGCTAAATCTATACATGCAATCCGTTTTTCTCTATCAGCTCTACTTTTTTAGATACATCAACTTATCTACCAATGTGGTTTTTATTCAGTATATTCATTTATGAGAGTTCTAAAATTATTATATATTCATTAATGTAGGTACAATGGTTTTATTGTCAGTCTGTAATTGAGTAAATTCCAGGTAAATCTATAAATAGTGGAACCATTGCCTATCAGGTACCTGAACTGACCCTTTTAATCGCCTAACTCGGGTAAGTCTGGTCAGTTTGTGCGTTCTTACTAATGAAAGTAGATCGAATTCGGCGTGTTATTTTATGTTAAGAAAAGAGTGTTTTTGTGTTATTGAACAGAATTAAAATGAGTTCAGGTTCCAGTTCAAGAAGAAGTTGTGTAAAATCAACCTGATGTGTTTTGCTATATATGCGGAGAATACATGTTTCAACAAAACAGACAAACTATTACTGACTTTGTAAAGCGAGCGTATCTTGGATACTTTGGAGTTAAGCTTGGTGATCAGGACAAAACGTGGGCCCCGCATCTCGTATGTAAAACTTGTACAGAGCATTTACGGCAGTGGACTACCGGGAAAAGAAAATGTCTAAAATTCGGCGTACCAATGGTTTGGAGAGAACCAAAAAACCACTTCAATGATTGTTATTTCTGTTTAGTAAATACTAATGGAATCAATCGAAATAACCGCAGTAAGTGGACTTATCCCAATTTAGACTCGGCAATACGCCCTATCCCGCACTCAGATGAAATACCGATTCCAACATTTCATCAGCTACCACATATCTCTGATGACGAATATTTTCCCTCTGATCGGTCTTCTGATGCTAATAAAAGTTCTGATGCTAATGAAACTAACAATGACTATGAGGGGACGTCATCAGTTCCTCAACGCTTCAATCAAAATGAATTAAATGATCTCACCAGGGATCTCAATTTATCGAAAAAAGCTTCTGAAGTACTGGCTTCTAGGTCGAACGACAAAAATTTACTGGAACAAGGAACCAAAATTACCTTTTACCGTACAAGAGAAAAAGATCTGCTACCATTCTTTTCTCAAGAAGACAATCTTGTATTTTGTCACGAAATTAGGGGACTCATGGAAGAAATGGGACTTTCTGAATATATTCCAGATGATTGGCGCCTATTTATTGACAGTTCAAAGCGAAGTTTAAAATGTGTCCTTCTACATAATGGGAATAAATATGGTTCAATACCACTAGCTCACTCAACGAAACTGAAAGAAGAATATAATACCATAGCTTTGGTCTTGCAGAAGATAAAGTATTACGAACATCAATGGATGATTTGTGTAGACTTAAAAATGGTAAACTTTCTTCTTGGGCAGCAAAGTGGTTACACGAAATATCCGTGTTTCTTGTGCCTCTGGGATAGAAGGGACAAAACACACCACTGGGTTAGAAAAGATTGGCCTCAGAGAGAAAACATGGACGTTGGGGAAAAGAATGTCATTAACGACGCTTTGGTTGAAAGAGAAAAAATCATGCTTCCTCCGTTACATATAAAGTTGGGCTTAATGAAGCAATTTGTAAAGGCTCTTGATAAGAATGGGTCTTGTTTTGCATATATAGGGGTAAAAATGCATCAGTTGAGCACAGAAAAACTCAAAGCAGGGATATTTGACGGCCCACAAATAAGACAATTAATTAAGGATCCTGCCTTCATAAATTCAATGAATCAAGTTGAACGAGAAGCTTGGACATCATTTGTTGCAGTTGTAGAAAATTTTCTAGGCAAACATAAAGCTCAAAACTATGTTGAAATGGTTAACAAGATGCTTAATAGTTTCAAATCCTTAGGGTGCAATATGAGTATTAAAATACACTATTTACACAGCCACTTAGACCGTTTTCCAGAAAATTTAGGAGACATGAGTGAGGAACAAGGTGAAAGATTTCACCAAGATATTAAAGTTATGGAGGACCGCTACCAAGGAAGATGGGACATGCACATGATGGCAGATTACTGCTGGAGTTTAAAAAGGGACTGTTTAAAAAAAACATTCAAGAATGTCGCGGAAAAGAAGCTTTCCAAGTGTTGAGTGACTATTTCATTTCTTCAATGTTTTTTTTTTTGTTTGTAAGTACGACATAATATTGTATTTTGTATAACTAAAATAAAAATTTCGTATCTACTTTTGTTTACTACACTTACGGATTTGAGTTACAATAATGTAACTTATATTTCTCTAAAATTGTATATCTTAAAAATTTGGGCTCCTAGGTACAAATGAATACGTTATTTTCAGGACATCAAATTGATATAGAATCAGCTCAAAAAACCTCGACACCAAAACAGCTGTTCCCCTGTGTTATCCATCTCCTGGTCGGCCTTTCGAAGACTACAAGGAATATTTAAATCTCATCTGCTTAACACGGTTAAAGCACAGGTTTTCGACCAGTATGTTCTCTCAATCAGCAGACTACAAGTGACTTAACGAGCCATGAGGAGAAAAATTATAAACATTATACTTAATGATCGCATACCAAGCACAGAAATAAGGTGAGGATCCATGGTAACCAATATAATAGAAAGGGTATGTACGAGTACATTAAAGTGGAATTGGGCAGGAGATATTGGAAGAATGAAGGACAGTCGGTGGACACGAAAAGTTATAGAATGGAGACCACAAGCAAATAAAAAAAGCAGGGGAAGACCACAAACTAGATGGTCATATGACATAAAAAGTTTAAGTGAGAGGTTTTTATTCAACGCTGGATAGAATAAGCTGAAGACAAAGAAGAACAAGACGTCCATTTTGGGGTTCACAACGTAAAATAAATCCGGAGTTAATGCTCTGGAACGGGTAGGGTAGAAAACGATTTTTAAAATCTCAAGAGAATATTTTAAGTTTTATCGATCTAATTATATTATATAAGAATTTTCGAAATCTTCTAGTACACAGCCGCATAACTTGAGTTGGCTTTTGGCTTACTGGTTTTGCTCTTATTAATTTAAACCCCAGTTAAGTTGGGAATGTGGAATCTTTGACACAATGATACTACTCAGTATATATCACCACTACACCAAACACTTTATTTTTGCACTCGACGCGCGTTTCGCTAACCATGTTAGCTTCATCAGGACCGATGATTGACTAAAGCTAAACTACAAATCTACCCTATTTATACTTAGCCTAACCCTTGAATTACTCAAGCGGAACTAATGACATAGGCAAGGCCATCAATTCCGGTCAAGTAACCAGTAGAGGGGACTATAAGGAATAGGCCCTCTGTCTTTATTTAAACTACTTTTATATTTTATGATTTCCATACTTTCGTATGCGTTTAACAATCTCCTATCAGATACATTTTTTATCAATCTTAGATTATCTAATGTTACAGTATGATCAGCTTCAAGGGCATGTTCGGCAATGCTAGACTTTTCTGTTCTATTGTATTTTAAGTGTGCTAAATGTTCTTTAAATCGTGTTTTAATTGAACTTTTAGTTTGCCCAACATACTTTTTGTCACAATCATTACAACTAATTTCATAAATTCCACTTTTCTCACAATTAGGAATCTTATCTTTGGGATTTCCTAAGATATTCCTCAGATTGTCTGATGACTTATAAACTAAGGTGAGGCCTAGCTTATTAAATACCTTATTGAGTCCCTTGCTATATTTCGGATTATATGGTATGGAGACATACTTGGTGTTATTTTCTTCGCGTGTAAAAAAGGTGGAATTCTGAATATTAAACCTAAAGTTATGTCTATTTATTAGCTTATTTAGTAAGTCGTCGTCATAATCATTAACTCTAGTTATATTTCTAATACGATTCCTTTCTTTATTAAAGTTTACTCTATTCAGAGGGAAAGTGATTAAACGATGAAGTAAAAATTAGCCTCATTACATAAAGTGTTTGGTGTAGTGGTGATATATACTGAGTAGTAAACCCCAGTTGCCAAATTAGACTATATTTAAAATTAGACCCTTTTAGCGAATTAAATAGTTGAAATTTTCGAGAATATTTTTAAAGTTTTAAACATCTAAATGATACTGCACAAAACAGCTTTCATGTTCTTTTACACTTTTAAATGTTACCTCAAAAGTCAATGTCATATTTAGTAGTATTCTAGTATAGTATTTGGCATCTAAAACTTACCAAAGTGTAAAAAAGCTGCTTTCCAGAAGTTAATAGACCATATGTTTTACGAATTTTTTTTCAGGATTTAAAACTAGGATATCTCATTTGATCGTTACATCCTTAAAATAAGAAGTCTTATATATCTGGAATAAATATATCAAAAGGGATATAAATAAAATATAATAATATATAATAAACTAATATATTTGAGATTTCTTTAAAATTAATTAACTGAATATTAAATCCACTAGCTAGACTTTGTAGATGGACGAACCGATGACAGACAATAATACTCTTTTGGTTACAGATTTAAAATATTCATTGTTGTTCAAACAGTATTTACTTGAATGGTTAATGCTGGTAATAACCTTGCCACATTTTTATTTTTAAGCAGTAGAAATTACTGTAGGTGTTAGAATAATGTCACCGTCGTCATCGTCGTCATCGTCTTGCAAGTCTGCCCCTATTGTACTTCCAATTTTGGCAGAAGCTTGTGAAAAGGTCTCACTTAACTTATCTTGAACTACATTTATGCACATCGACATAAGAGCTAAGCCGAAACACAAATAAATAATAGATAAAATCATATAGGTTGGTTTTTCAGGAACTATATCACCAAAACCAATTGTTGACATAGATATGAAAATAAAATAAAATGAAGAAAAAAAATCCCAGTCTTCCCATGCCATAAAGGCAGCAGTGCCGAAAAGCATATATGCTACAAGTATACTAAGAGCTAGCGTTATGGGTAAGTTAAATTCATCATCGATTTCAAAATTTGATAAAGCTGGCGTTTGTGGCTCGGGAGATATTTGCTGAACTTTAGGCATTCCTTTTTCTGAATTCTGTTGATTTGAGAAACCAGAAATTCTTCGAAACGTTGCGTATTCATACATGACCTGGGCGCCTTTGATAATTTCCTACAACAATTGAAAAGTAATAAATCAATAAATCAATTTACTGAGTTAGCCGTTATTTGATGAAAATTCATTGTAAATTAACACAAATAAAACACTAATATTATTATTTTTCGTGACAATTGTTTCGGCACACTTGCCTTCTTCGGACGAATAAGAATTTTACACTAAACATTTAGTTTAAAATTCTTATTCATCCGAGGAAGGCACCGTGTGCCGAAACAATTGTCACGAAAAATAATAATATAGTGGAAATTAAAAAACATTATTAGTGTTTTATTTGTGTTAAGTTAAATAGCAATTAGTTAAATGTATTCTTATTCATTTATAGCAAAATTACAAATTTATTATCGATATAATACTTGAAGTAAGAAAAATACTTATAATTTTTGAGCGACTTCGCTTTAGGGCAGTGATTCCCAAAGTGGTTCAGGTGGACCCCCAGGGGTCCACGGGCGACTTGACGGGGGTCTACGTTGGCGTGAAAAAAAAAATGGGGGTTCACAAGTTGTAAGTGAGGGTCCACGAAAATTTATCTGGTTTCGATAGTAAAGAACAAAAATGTTGGCTTGGCTTTACCTATCAATGTAGGCAGATAATACACTACTCAAAAAAATTAAGGGCGCAAAAAAAAAAAATTCCAAATTTTTCGATGATTTTTGACAGGCTGTATTTCGGTGAAAAATGGTCGTATTGAGACTTTAAAAAAAAGCATTTTGAAGTTTTAAGATTCTAATTTTCAGATTTTTTGGCTAAAATTTTTTAGGAGCTACAGTTCTCATGCAATCCTAACAGATAGCGCGAAAAAAAAATATTGCAAATATTTTGCTTTTTTTTGGTCCACGAGTGAATCGATGTCAGTGTTTGCCAGTGCCGGAAAAAGTAAGTACCTGCCTATTTGTTATTCATACTTTTATTTTATATTGTAATAATATTATATTTGTTATGTTTGCGTGCAGTAGGTATGTAATAAAAATTAAATACTGAACAGGGCCATTATTCGATACTTCTATAAAAGAACAGAAAGCCGAGAAAGATTGATCTTTTAGTACTTTTTATTATAAAATTATTTATTTACCCGACTGTGGTGATTCACTAAAGGAGAGATATATGATTGACCTGCATGTTTGTACATATTTCAGTGCCCTCGTAGTTGCTAATGCTAAATGTACGTGTCTTTATGTACCACTCGTAACGTACTGGCTCCTGCCATCTTCGGGCGATATCGTGGGTTTATAAGCCATCTTAAAAGAATTATACCAGGAGTAACTGCAATTCACTGTGTCATCCGACCGAGAACACCTGGTAGCGAAAAATTTGAGTGATAGATTGCACCAATCGCTTCAATTTGTGATTAAAGCAGTTAACAAAATAAGAAGCAATGGGTTCAATACCCGTTTATTTGCACAATTGTGCGACGAAAATGATAAAGACTTCCAACGATTGCTCTTACATACTGAAGTACGCTGGTTGTCGAAAGGTGCATGTTTAACAAGATTTTACTCACTTTTTTTAAATCAGTTTTAGAGTTTCTGGAAAGTAAAGATCCAGGTTTAAAAGTAAACCTGGATTAACCAGGTTTAAAAGTAAACCTGGTCAAATTGAAAGCAGACATCGCGTATTTGACAGATTTGTTCAAAAAATTTAATGACATTAACTTGCAGTTACAAGGGGACAGCCTAAATTTAATAAAAACAAAGGGTGTAATTTCGGCTTTTCTTGGAAAATTGAAATTTATGAAGCAAAATATTAGTCGGCGCGAATTCTCCCCCAGTTTCCAAACTTGTCACAGGCAGAATGTCTTGATGAGGATATTCAGACATACGTTCAACACTTAAATGCCCTGCATGATGACTTCAAAAATAGATTTGAAGATATTCTGACGATGGAAATACCACCATGGATCATAAATCCATTTGATGAAACGGAAGTGGTTATTACAAGAGGAGCTACTCGAGCTTAGCACCTATGAGGAGCTGAAGGTGAAATTTAAAAAAGGCTATCAAATATTTTGTCTGCAGGCAGAAATACCCGAAAAATATCCTGGGCTGTGGGAAATTGCGAGAAAACTTTTGATAGCGTTTCCCTCGTCATACCTTGTCGAAAAAAGTTTTAGTGTCGTTACAAACCTATTAACAAAAAAAAGGAGCAGATTGAACATCACAGAACGGGGAGATTTGCGGTTATTCCTTACAAAACTGAAGCCAAATATTGATAATTTGCGGTCAATCCATCAAGTACATCCCTCCCATTAAAATTATGACTATTTTTTTTTAATTGTTGATTTGCGTTGTTGAAGTTACGGTACGTTATTAATGTTTAATTTTAATTCTATTAAGTCTGTAATCATATTATTTTAATAAATAGAACACAAGAAAATATATTATTTTTCTTTTTATTTTTACCATTCCGAATTTAGGGTTGGAACTCGACGTAAATTTCCATCTTTAGATCTAATCTTCACATTTTTTGACGAGTTTTGGGAATATGGTGAAGTAAATACGAAAGATTGTTCTAAAATGTCGTCTAGAATGTATAAAATTAATCCAAACCGTTTTTGCTACGTTTGTGGCAAAATTGTTCAGTTAAATCGAGACTATCCTATAACAAACTCATTGCAAAACGCCTATTTACATTATTTTGGATATCCGGTGTCACATCTAGATAAATATTAGGTTCCTCATGTGGTTTGCACAAACTGCAAACTGGTTCTCAACTACTAGTATTCAGGTAAAAATAGATCTTTGAACTTTGGTAAACCAATGATCTGGAGAGAGCCAGCTAACCACGCAACCGACTGTTACTTTTGCTTGATTAAAACTTGTGGTTTAAACTCGAAAAAGAAAGATAAAATAGAATATGCAGATGTTGCATCAGTGTCTATGCCTATGCCCCTTTCAAAGGATTTGCCAGTTCCTACACCACCCGGCAGAAGTGACCAAACCCGAAATGTCACAGCTACATCGAGTAGTATTCCACTGCACCAGAGTAGTGACAGTGAGCAGTCCAGCTCGGATAACTTTGTCGGCAATGTGGACAATGCACATTTGATAACTCAGTCTGAACTCAACGATCCTATCAGAGATTTGCAGTTGTCTAAGTCTAAAAGTAATTACTTGCCTAAAGGTTACAACAGTGGAAATTGCTTGATCCTGACACAAGGTTAGTATTTATCGCTCCAGGAGTAAGACCTATGCTGCTTTTTTTACAAAAGAAAATGAATTTTGTTATTGTCATGATGTTAATGGACTGTTCGAAGAAATGAAACAACCATACAACCCTGAAGAATGGCGCCTTTTTATCGATTCCTCAAAGACAAGCCTCAAAGCTGTTCTTTTGCACAACGGAAATAAAAAGCCTTCTATCCCAATAGGTCATGCAATGAATTGTAAAGAAACCTATGAAACAATGTCCATATTAATTAAATTGATCAAATATGAATGTCACAATTGCTATATCAGTGGTGTCCTAAAAGTCATCGGTATGCTTTTGGGTTTGCAAGAAGGATATACAAAGGACTGTTGCTTCTTGTGTTCGAGGACAAAAAAGGATCACTATAAAAAGAACTTTTGGCCTATTAGAACCGACTATGTTCCAGGTAAAATGAACATTAAAAATACATATTTGGTTAACCCAAAAAAAATTATATTATCTCCGCTTCACATTAAGTTAGGCTTAACGAAAAATGTCGCCAATGCTTTGAAAAAGACACGGTCAGCGTTTTGGTACTTATGCAGTGTATTCACGAATCTTTTTGAGGCTAAACTGAAATTAAACGAAGGAATATTTATAGGTCCTCAAATCAGGAAAATTTTGGAGGATAAAACATTTGAGAGCCATTTGACGGACGTTGAAAAGGCTGCCTGGTATTCCTTCAAACTTGTCGTTCGAGATTTTTTTAGGTAATAGACTGCCGATTTGATTTCGGTGTGTAGTCGTGGATCCATATTTCATCCATTGTCACATATCGCATGAAAAAACCCTTTTTATTGCGCTTAAAAAGGTCCGAATAGCGTTCAGAATCATCAACACGTTGTTTTTGGTCCACTGTAAGCAAACGCGGTATTCATTTTGAACAGAGCTTTCTCATGCCCAAATGTTCATGCAAAATATGACCAATACTTTCTTTTGATATTTTTGTGGTGTCAGTTATCTCACGCAATTTTACTTTACGTCTTCCAAAACAAATTTGTGGATTTTTTTGATGTTTTCCGGCGTAACTACCTCATTTGGGCGCATCATTTGTGTCTGTACGAGCGCGTTTAAATTCATCATACCAGTAAATGATAAATGATTTTCCAGGGGCCCCGTAACACTAATCAAGCCATTGCTTTGCTTTACCGTTTTTTTTTTCATCAAAAAAACAGTGTTTAATCAACAAAAAAATTCAATTTTTTCCATTGTTTTGAAGATATCAAAAATAATGTCACTAAAACCACTGTAACTTATAAACTAATCGTAGAAATGTCATGAAATTTTGACACGTATCGTTTGAAGGTTGGTACTTCCTAAAAATCATATGGAACTTTTCAGCCTACGTGTTATAAGTGTACTAATGTATATTAAAAATTTTCTGCAACTTAACGCTTTGACGGAATAGACATAAAGAATTGCAGACTTTACAGTTTGTTCCAACACTACTCACTATTTTCATTGCACAAGAACGCCCAAACTAGTGTTGAGGCAATGTTTCATAATGAATCAAGAAAGCCGTGGATCATGATCAGATATCTATCATCGTAATTAAAAAATTAAATAGAATTTTTAACTTATCCTATAGAAAAGAAATATTTCTTTTCTCTAGGATATTTTCACGTCAGAAAAGGCAAAAAGGCCATTCACTTTAAGCAATATTGAAGTTTTTGGAAGAGACTACCAGTCTTTTAAAACATTTAGAAGGTGATTCCACACATCAGACCGAAAAATAATATTAACGGTGTCTCTTACATGGACATCATGTGCGACAGTATCAAATTAATACATTTATGTCTCCATATACGTAGAATCGCCTTCCGTTCAGCGCGACACGAGCGATTTTTGTAGCGCCTACTTCCACTAAATTTTCAAAGTTAGTACGCCACTCACGTGAGCTGCTAGTAGGAAGTTACTTCTTGTTAAAAAAATTAAATATACATGATATACAATAATTAGCCAGAAACAAAAATTATAGAATTTTGTCCAACCGTTTGCTTATCCTTTTAAAAAACTTAAAATGTCAAAACAGCTGTGTATAGTACACGGTCCCGGTTAGCTATGTGCCATAAAAATGTAATCTTCTTTTACTAATTGATTATCTGTAAAAATGTGTACAAGGCAAGAAAAAATATTTATTTTTGTACTATGTTAAATAATTAAGAACGTCTTATTTGACCTAGATAAATACCTTTATTCTGATGAAGGCAACATATCGCTAAAATGTTAATAAATTATGAACACATGACTACAAATCCCAAGAATCAATTACCAAAAATATAAATCAGAAAGTCTAAGAAAAGATAATGACCAATGCATATAAATATATGATATTCATATAAATATATACATAAATATATATATATATATATATATATATATATATATATATATATATATATATATATATATATATATATGTTACAATAAAGGTTTTCACAGATGGTGGAATGAAATACATTTAAATTCCGGGTTTCAATCCGTACGTCTAACAATGAAATTGCACGACGTTTCGCCAAAATCTCATTTAGCATTTGAAGTGCTCCCGCTGCTGCTACTCGATACTGTGATCTTGTTGCTGCTGCCGCTCGAAGCTAACTGAGAAACCGACGTGCGGTCGCCGTCGGTGACTTATTTAAAGTATTTCCGAACAAAACGGCCAGACCACCTCAGAGTGCAGTATAAGCACCTATTTTGTCGTGGTTTTCCGTCAGAGCCCGGATAAGGTCTGAAATGGTGTTTTTTTTTATGGGTCTAGCACACGTGCTGCAGGGAGGTTCCTAAAGCGCTACAGGAGCGGCACGTGTGCGGAAAAAGCGATTCACGTTGCTCTTGAATCGCTGTAAATTGTACTCGGTGGGAAACACAGTCCTGGGCAAATTATTCCAAAGGGATGATGTTCTTCATATAAAAGACTGCTTGAAAAGCGTTGCACGAGGAGTAACAAGCTGAACCTCATATGGATGTGAAGTATCAACGCGACGTGTATTTCTAACATGCACCGGACTGGGAGGAATTAAATGGGCCACATCCTCCGAACACTTTCCATGGAAATACTTGTAGAATAGCTCAAGTCACCAACCTTTCTTCGATGTTCCAGCGAATCAATGCCGCCGGTCAGTTCCGGGTCTCCAATCAGACGAACAGCTCTTCTCTGAATAGAATCCAACAGATGCAGTGTAAGTTTGGGAGCGGAGCCCCAAACATGGGAGCAGTATTCCATAGTTGGTCGAATTTGAGCTTTGTAAAGAATTAACAGTTGTTATGGAGTGTAAAGCTTTCTGGTTCGAAATAATATTCCCAACTTTTGAGAAGCTCTCCTTGCTATGCCTGCAACAAGCTCATGCCAGGATATATTTGCTCCCAAATTAACGCCCAACAAATTGAGTGACGATGTTAGAGGAATGGAGTGCCCCGCCATAACTATGTCGGGTTCAGCAACGTTAACTTTTTTAGAAAAAACTGCCACCTGGGTTTTTGTAGCGTTAAATTCCACTTGGTTACTGTCACCCCAAGATAGAATTTCTTCCAGATCTTTGTTAAGTTGAACAACTTCCCGCTGTCTACGGACACTCGCCTAAGCAGCCGATGTCCGAGCGTTCCAAGTGAATGAAGAGATAAGCGTACTGTCATCTGCAAAGCTGTAGATTGGATTTCCGGTCTTTTCCAGCAGATCGTTAATGTAAATGAGAAAGAGAGTAGAAGATAGTATGGAGTCTTGGGGCACACCGGCGTTGATAGTGAAGGTGTTAGAAAGAAACCCGTCGACCGCCACTCGTAAAGAAGGCTCACTGAGAAAACATGAGAGCCACAAACAGAACTTTTCAGACATACCATAAGAGTGTAGCTTAGCCAACAGTCCATCGTGCCAAACACGGTCGAATGCCTTGGATATGTCAAGAGCAACCGCTCGAGATTCTCCAAAGTGTTCAATTGCGTTGTTCCAAACATGTGTTACATAAGTCAGAAGATCTCCTGATGATCTATGTTTACGAAAGCCATTTTAGTGATCGCTAATAATGTTGAATCCTTCAAGATATTTTAGAAGATGCTGATTGATAGCCTTTTCCCTGACTTTCGATATTACTGAAAGCAGTGCGATTGGTCGGTAGTTATTTGGCAAGGTCTTCTTGCCTTTTTTAGGTATCGGCTGAACTGTAGCACATTTCCAGCAGGAAGGAAATATTCCCTTTCTGTAGGATAGGTTGAAAAGTGTACAGAAAACTGGTGTTAGTTCCCTCGCACAGTTTTTAAGAATTATGGTATTCCGTCAGCAAGCCTTTTTGGTGTCTAGCTTCATCGGAATACGCTTTATGATACGCTGTCTGAAGACAACATCGGGCATCCTTGACTGCACTATGGGAATAGTAGGTGGTGTTTTTCCTTGGAAATTGACAGTAGAATGTGAAGCAAAGAGTTCGGCCAACCATAACTGTTTCTTCCACGTTCATTTGTTCTCTAATAATTTCGTTTCTAATACGTTCTAGTCTTGATGTTCTCGTTGAACGTCTTAGGGCGTCCATTTCTGTGGCTTCTATTTTTCTTCTTATATGTTCTTTTATGCGCCATGTTTCTGTTCCATACATCAACCTGCTCTTTATCATACATTCATAAATTCTTTTCTTTCTCTCTTTGCCTATTTCTGTATTCCATAATATTCCGTTTAATGTCTTAGTAATCCATCTGGCTTTGTTTAATCTTAGCTTTATTTCCTTATTATCTGTCCTCTCTTTGTTAAAATTTACTCCTAAATATGTATACTCTTCGCGTATTTTTATTATTTCGTTATTACCCAATTCTATATCTGTTGTTTCATCACCTATACATAAATACTGTGTTTTTTCCGCATTTATTTGTAAACCCCATATGTCATATTCTTCCTTCAGTTTTCTCGCTATATATTCCAGATCTTAAATATATATATATATATATATATATATATATATATATATATATATATATATATATATATATATATATATCTATGGGTTTATATTTTCTTGGTATTTGGTCTATTTATGGATGAAGGTTGATTAAAAAGTATTTATTTAAACGTTTCGACTTCCTACAAAGTCTTCATCAAGTAAAACATTCTACAATAAAATGGTTCCACATTCAGATATTTAAAATTTCTTTATAGGACATTTATAATTTGAACTTACCATACACGTAAATTTTTCAAACATTACACAATACATTGACACAATACAATCAAAATAGTAACCTTGTTTTGCTTCTTCATTACATATTTAAAAGCGATCTTAGTTTATCTGCGGTGTTTACAATACTGACTGGTATATTTTTAAGGCATTATTCGTATCTCTCTTATCATTTATAGCATTTTTGTTTTTTTTGAATTTCGATGGATTCTATTATTTCCCTTTTTTTGACGTTTTTTTTTTTCCGTGCCAATGATTTTTGTTTGTTCGAAATTAAATGTATGCTTTTTATTTTTTGCGTGATTACAGAGGGCTGTTATATTTGTTCTGTCGTACTTATCTCCTTTTATCCTATTTTCCAGATACTGGGATGTTTGACCGATGTATACCCCCTCACAATCATTACAAGGAATTTTATATATTATATTATTTCTCTTATTTTTTGGAGTTTCCGCTCTTAATTTTGAGAAGTGATTGGACATTAAATTATATGCTTTGTAACATATATTCGTGTTGTATTTTTTAAATAATTTATTATTTGGTTGGGAAAGACCGTTGATAAAAGGAATAGAAATATAATGTTTATTGTTTTTATTTATTGGTTTTTGATATTTGGAAGAGTTATAAAGTTTGTGTATGCGCTTTTTGGAAATCTTGTCAATTAAATTGCTAGGGTATTTGTTTAATATTAAGGCTTTTTTGCTTTATTTATCGCATTTGTTTGAAATTCTGGGTCTGAGAGGCTTATTGCTCTGTCAATCAGCCCTATGATTACTGATTTTTTTTGGTTTATAGGATGATTTGATTCGTAATTTAAATATCTTGAACTCCATGTTTTTTTTAGTATACCATTATGTTTTAATCTTCTCTTCTTGATGGTGTAAGGTTATGTCCAAAAAGTTAATTTTGTTATTAATTTCTTTTTCATACGTGAAGATATTTAAATTACGAATCAACTCATCCTATAAACCAAAAAAAATCAGTAATCACAGGGCTGATTGACACAGCAATAAGCCTCTCAGACCCAGAATTTCGAACAAACGCGATAAATAAAGCAAAAAATGCCTTAATATTAAACAAATACCCTAGCAATTTAATTGACAAGATTTCCAAAAAGCGCATACACAAACTTTATAACTCTTCCAAATATCAAAAACCAATAAATAAAAACAATAAACATTATATTTCTATTCCTTTTATCAACGGTCTTTCCCAACCAATTAATAAATTATTTAAAAAATACAACACGAATATATGTTACAAAGCATATAATTTAATGTCCAATCACTTCTCAAAATTAAAAGCGGAAACTCCAAAAAATAAGAGGAGTAATATAATATATGAAATTCCTTGTAATGATTGTGAGGGGGTATACATCGGTCAAACATCCCAGTATCTGGAAAATAGGATAAAAGGACATAAGTACGACAGAACAAATATAACAGCCCTCTGTAATCACGCAAAAAATAAAAAGCATACATTTAATTTCGAACAAACAAAAATCATTGGCACGGAAAAAAACGTCAAAAAAGGGAAATAATAGAATCCATCGAAATTCAAAAAAACAAAAATGCTATAAATGATAAGAGAGATACGAATAATGCCTTAAAAATATACCAGTCAGTATTGTAAACACCCCAGATAAACTAAGATCGGCTTTTAAATATGTAAGGTTACTATTTTGATTGTATTGTGTCAATGTATCGTGTAATGTTTGAAAAACTTACGTGTGTGGTAAGTTCAAATTATAAATGTCCTATAAAAGAAATTTTAAATATCTGAATGTGGAACAATTTTATTGTAGAATGTTTTACTTGATGAAGACTTTGTAGGAAGTCGAAACGTTTAAATAAATACTTTTTAATCAACCTTCATCCATAAATAGACCAAATACCAAGAAAATATAAACCCATAGAAATATAAATTACTCAAAGATCTAAGAAGAGCACATATTTTAAAGAAATTCGGAATATGTGCGAAAAAATTAATATATATATATATATATATATATATATATATATATATATATATATATATATATATATATATATATATATACATACATATATATAATAAGAAAGAGGAAGGACAGTAACAGGGCACTGGCAACAAACAATCCTAAGTTTAACTACTGGGAAACGCCCTTATAAGGAGAAGAGATGGGCAATCAAAGATCTAAAGGCTCTAGTATCTGCTTTTTATTTTTATTATCGAGCTTTCGCTGCCTAATGGTAGCTTCTTCTGGATTCTAAAAATGCAAACCAGGTACAGAAAATAAACCAAAACGTTCGTTTTTTTAAAATGTGATTAAATGAATTGCTATGCTATGTGAAATTACTTACAAAAATGTCAGCAGTTAGTTCATCTCTGGTGAAGACAATGAAATTTTCATTTTTGTTGGCCAGGGAGTATGAATGATTACACAAACATGATTAAAAGACATTTAGAAAGTTACACAAATATTAAAAATAAAACTTTGTCAATAAACATTAGTTAAAAACACCGAAATATAACTGCAAGAAACACCATGATGTTGAAATGATACTCCATTTTAAAATTTTTGACGTCGAGTTTAGTAACTATTTAGTGATATTTAAGTCCGAACCGGATATTGTTGGTAGTCTATGTCGTCATCAGGTCGACAAAAAAACCATAAAAAGCATTGAAGTTAGGGATGTGGTAAATTTTTTATGTGGATGCTAATTTTAGATAAATTATTAATTATTAATGATATCTATTTTTTAGTTTTATTTTATAAAAAAGGGGGGACTTAAATTTGATGAATGTTACTCTTCGACGAGTTATTTATTATTAATTATATTAATTCTTTAATTTTAAAATCAAGAGATTCATAGACTAATTTAAAAATTGGAAAGAGAAAATTAATACTGGACATTATTTATTATTTGTCATATGTAATTTTTTAATTATTTAATTTTAACAAGAAGACATAGAAAAGTAACTGATAATAAATAGCAAAAATGACAGAAAGAGAAAAGAAACGTCAACTTTACTAGAAATTAATTTTTTCATAAAGATCGTTCTTTTTTATTGGTTTGGTATAGTTTTGTGTTAGTAAATAAGTATACATGGAGCTCAATCCTTCTATGTCTTTTTTGTGATTGAGATCATTTTTACAGGTTTTTATGTAACACATTTCCAAGAAACTTCTTCTGAAATAATTAGTCTCAACATCCAGATTGAAGCTGTTGTTATATTGTACTCTGTGATCTGTATTATTTACGTGTAAGCTCAAGCTAGTTGCGTTAGGTTTGTGTTTACTATCACTTTTGTGTAGCGCTAATCTTTTAGAGAGCTTTTGTGAAGTTTGTCCAACGTAGACCAAACCACATTGACAGGGAATGCCATAGATTATATTAGATCTTTGTAAAGTATCGGTTTTATCTTTTAAATTGGTATAAAAACAATTCATTCTTTTTATGTTGTAATTAGCAATTTTAATGTTTGTATTTTTAAAAAGAGAAGACAATGACTGGGAAAGGCCTTCAATGTATTGTAACTTTCCTACTTTAATATCGACATTAGTGGTGACAGTTGGATTAATTTGAAGGGGGGGTCTTTGAAAATTCTTTTTAATTAGAGCTTTAGGATAGTAATTGTCCAACAAAATGTTTTCCAACAGTTTTACATTTTTTTCTTTAAATGAAGGGTGGCAAATCTTATCTATTCTGTTCTTTAGTCCTCTGATGATGTTCAGTTTCTGTTTCATAGGGTGATAAGAATGGAATGGGATATATCTACCAGAACTTGATTTTTTCCTATACCAGTCCAGTTTGACTGTATTATTTTCTGAGCGTACAACCTTAGTATCCAGAAACGGAACAGCACAGTCAGTCTCCTCCTCAACAGTAAATACTAATTTATGATTGAAAGAATTGTAAATTGTGTTTATTGACAAAGTTTTATTTTTAATATTTGTGTAACTCTCTAAATGTCTTTTAATCATGTTTGTGTAATCATTCATACTACCTGGCCAACAAAAATGCAAATTTCATTGTCTTCACCAGAGATGAACTAACTGCTGACATTTTTGTAAGTAATTTTCACATACAGTCGTACAATTCATTTAATCACATTTTAAAAAAACGAACGTTTTGGTTTATTTTCTGTACCTGGTTTGCATTTTTAGAACCCAGAAGAAGCTACCATTAGGCAGCGAAAGCTCGATAATAAAAATAAAAAGTAGATACTAGAGCCTTTAGATCTTTGATTGCTCATCTCTTCTCCTTATAAGGGCGTTTCCCAGTAGTTAAACTTAGGATTATATATATATATATATATATATATATATATATATATATATATATATATATATATACATACACAGAGTGTTCCAAAAACCAACGTATTCTCTTCGAGGCCTGATAGGCATGCTTATCACTCACCAGAATATGTAAATATGACCTTAGTGAAAAATCGTTAGATTTCGAAATCAAAGTGAGCTAATTAAAATGTTTTTACTCATGATACTCGCAAAAATATTTTTTTCCCCACAGACTTAACACAATTAGTTTTATTTTGAACTGTGAGCAACAGCAGAGTTATTTAGGACTATGTAACAATAATTAAAATCTTACAATAGGAAAATTTGTAGTTGTGGCACTCGATAAACTAATCTAAGGTGTAGATTTCTACGAAATTCATAAATTCATATCTCGAAATATAACAATTTTTCACTAAGGTCATATTTATATATTCTGGCTATAAGCTAGCCTATCAGCCCTTGAAGGGAATACGTTGCTTTTTGTCGCTGTTGTGTTTAATATTAAAATTTTATTTAGTACTTACTTGGACATGACTAGTTCTGCGTACTTTACGACAACTTCCTGTATAGTAAACTCGTCTTATATATGACCATACAAATTTTATACACCTGGTAAATAATTTTCCGAAATCGGTCAGTGCAATTAAAAAAAGTGGGATACCAATTGTCGAATAGACAATAGTTAATACTCTACCGGTAAATGTAGTGGGGTATAGATGACCATATCCTAAAAACATAATAAGAAGAATAATGGATTATCCTAACGAAGCGCTTAATACAATAATGTATTTTATTTATTAGTAGCCCGTAGTCAGTCATATAAGTACTTATTGATGAGGTAATGATTTTTTACATACAGATAATACAATATATGCTGGTATTCCTCTATATTTTCATATTAAAAAATGTTAAAAATGATTTTTGTTTGATTTTCTAAATTGTTAATATTTAATATGTTTCTCGTAGTTCTCAATGCACTTATCAAAAATTCTCATAGACCCAGGTTAGATTTTGAATTTTTTAAATCGTGTATTTAATAATGTGAAATATCTCGACATGTACCAGGTGTACAAGTATGAAATGCGGATTTTTTTTCTAAAAAAAACATGTTAAATTCGGAAGAATGATAAAAAGTGCTTTATTCGAAGTATGCTCCATCGCTTGTTATACATTTTTCCCATATTTCGGGCAATTTGTGAATACCACGCCAGTAAAAATCTTCCCCTTTTGCTGCGAACCATTCATCGAGCCATTTTTTCACATCTTCGTACGAACCAAAGCGCTGCTCAGCAAGTGCGTGACCCATCGATGCAAACAAGTAGTAATCGGAAGGAGCCGAGTCTGGTGAATAAGCCGCATGGGGTAGAACTTCCCAGCTGAGTGCTTCCAACGTATCGCGAACTGGTTTTGCCATATGTGATGGAGCATTGTCAAGAAGAAAAAAAAATGACTTTGTGTTGCCTCTTTCGGTATTCTGGCCTTTTTTCAAGCAGCGAACGGTTCAAATCGGTCAATTGTTGTTGGTAACGTTTAGTATCAACCGTTTCCCCAGATTTTAACAGCTCATAATAGACCACGCCCCTCTGGTCCCACCAAACACAGAGCATCGTCTTTCTGCCAAAGCGATTCGGTCTTGCGGTCGATGTGGATGGTGCGCCTGGGTCTACCCATGATTTTTTGCGCTTGGGATTCTCAAAATAAATCCATTTTTCATCTTCTGTAACTATACGATTCAAAAACGACTTCCTTTTGTACCGAGCCAGCAAAATGTCACACGTGTTTTTGCGCTTTTTCCATTTGCCTGTCATTCAACTCATGTGGGACCCATCTACCGGCTTTTGAATTTTCCCCATCTCTCGTAGCCGACTGGAAACAGCTTGTTGACTAACGCCCATTTGCTCGGCAAGTTGTTTTTGTGTTTGCGAATCATCTTCGTCCAACAATGCTTGCAATTCCACATCTTCGTATTTTTTTGGTGGATTTCCACGTTCCTTGGCTGCAACATCGAAGTCACCACTTTTGAAACGCCGAAACCATCGTTCACACGTATCTTGCGATGGAGCATGTTCACCTTAAGCTTCTCGAAGTAATCGGTATGATTCAACAGCAGTTTTCTTCAAAAGAAAACAAAAAATTAATGCTGTCCGCGAATGCTCTTTGTTCGGTATAAATTTCGACATATTGAACACAACAACACAACACTATGCAAACACTTTTCCAATTTATCACTCGTGCGCGTCTGACACTTGTTGATGACCCAACAAAATGGCACGATGTCAAATTTTTATAGCACAAACTGCATTGGTCCACCATCTGTTGTCTGAAATCCGCATTTCATACTTGTACACCTGGTATATGAATAAAGTACGTGAAAGAAGCATCTGTTTACGAACAAGAAACAATTAAATCTTAAGAGACATAACTGATGCTGGTTAATAGATCGCAAATTACAACTTTGCACCAACAACAAGTAAATATACAAAGTGTTCCTTAAACCAATCCGAACATGTGAGATTCAGCAGCCTTAGAGCTCTACTTCAAACTCGGGATTTCCTAACGCGTCCAAGCTAAAGCCCTCCACATTACAGTGCAACCGACATGATTTTTTTGTAAATAACGTCATTAGATAAAATTTTAATGACGTTGTCAGTGAAGGAAGTTGTTAGAGCTCACTACGAAAACCATATAAAGAAACTGAGGACCATCCTAACATACTTGCTCATGATCTTTCTCAACCAGTGGGGAGATGTACGCTCAAACACTACTTTCTCAATGAGGTTTTACTAGATTTTAAGTTTTAAAGGAATTGTTTCTTTTAAATACAAAGTATATACTTGTATACGTGTAATGTTATCTGAGTAGGACCTTTTACTACGTCTTAATTTATTTCTATTATCAAAAGATGAAAAAGGTACATGGAATTAAAAATTATAAGGTATACCTGTCCCAAAATATAAGATCCTGATTTTTGCCGTTTTAAGTGGGCAATATAAAAATTCTGACCTTTTATTTATGATAGGTTGCAGAGATGGACTTAAGAATTTTATTCAATAATACAAATAAATAAAATTATAAGTGTTTTTGAAGATGTTTATTTATAGATGCATGTAAAAATAAAGGGATAAGAAGTACAAATATACAGTTTGAATGAATGGGGTTTACAAGAGGGGACATATTGTATAAATAAAAATATATTTTAACCTAAGCCTAATTTGGTTTCACTATCACTGTCATCAGCTGAGGTACGTATCAGTGGTTTTATATTATTTACATAAATATATGAATCTTCGACTTTAGAAACGTGCTGAATGAAATTCTTCCAGCTTTCACAAGGTATATCATTTATAACTTTTGTTACTAATTCAACTTCCCCAAAGTAGGAGAAACATTTTGTGCCCTTATTTTTGATCTAACTTAATGCCAAATATGTTCAATTGGATTAAACACACAATAATACGGAGGAAGCCGCAAAACAGTGGGTCCCATTGTCTCAGCCATACAATCACAAACATATTTCTTTTTCAATTTATAGTCTTTCAAAACTTAGTTACAAAAAAAGATCACTTTTTTTATATCTAAAGTCAAAATAAATGTCATTTTCTAACATATATTCCTCTATTTCCGATTTGGTGTTGGCTGCATTAGGAACCTTATTTAGTAGGCGACTATGGTAACTCGCATTGTCCATACCTATAACATTCTGTTCGGGAACATTTGGCAAAAGGGAATTTTGAAAGCAATTTCCAAAAAGTTCTGCGGTCGTGTCTTCGTGATAGTCCAAACTAGAATATTTTCTGTTTTTTGCAGATAATAGTAGACAATTTGAAACCCAGCCCTTTTCAGATCCAGCATGCAAAATGGTTATTCGCTTACCTTTATTTGAAGATGCGTTAGTCTGACATTTTGCACTGCTGTTAACCCACCCTTTTTGCACAGTGTCATGGGTATCGAACCATCTTTCGTCAAGGTAAATTATTGGCCAATTCTCTGATCGATATTTTTTAATTTCTTATAAATAAGTATGTCACAAGATTCGTAATCTTTGTGATTCCATCACTACTTGCCTTTTGTTGATGTTTCGGAACGAGAATTCTGTGCAGGGTTGATCGGCCACCAGTCTGACTTTTATTTTGTCTAGTGCCGGCACCAACTGCTCTTCATACATAGAATATATTTTTCTCCTGATGACGTCTTTTTCACAATCGTCTACATGACGCATTTGAAAATCTTTCCTTTTTTTCCTTCCTGAGTGATGGTTTTCCTACAATACCCTTAATCGTAGAAACTGGGGTTTTTGTTAGTTCATTGGTTTCTTGCAAAGCACTTTGTTTATTTAAATTTCTTTTTACCAAACTGTCGTAAACATTTTTCACTCTTTGTTTGGCGTCAAGTGATAAATGTTTTCTCTTCCGATAGCCACTATTGCAATTTTCCCACGGACGCCACATAATTCAAATAGAACCGTTACGTTGTAAGTTGTAAGTAAAACTAAAAATAAAAATAATAAAAAGTATCTTTCGAATCTTAATGGGGAACTGTGGTCAATATTCCTATATTGTCAAATACTTAAAAGGCTCTAAACCGGGTTGCGAGGTAGTAAATATATAGGTAAAAATAGATCCAATATGATTGCAGGTGCAAGTGAGGGCGGTAAACAAAGCAGGTAAAATAAAAATACGTTTGTTGTAATACCTGGCAACTATGCACGAAACCTTAATAGGGTCGTTTATTGCCCCATTGAAAAAGCAAAACGGCAGGATCTTATATCTTGGGATTTACCATACGAACAAAATTCTAATATTAAGGCTACTTCAAGGAGCTTAGCTAATCCAAATTTTACCGACTCTCATGTGGATATTTATGGCTAGCAGAACAATGCAAATACAAATCAAACAAACAAACGTACCATAACTTCAAAGAGCAAGAAATTTTCCTGGTTTACCCAAAACAAAGATTAATAAACTTTTTAAAACATCCGAACGTCACAGTAAAGCTTTTACAATTGGATCGAAAAATCCAGTACAAAACATACAGAAACAGAAAACAATATGCCCCAAAGGAAACCACCCAGTTCTCAGAAACAAATTTAAATACTACGATGTAACGTAGATTTAATAATATTAAAAAATATAGAAGGGCTATGTCATTCAATAAAGATATGAAATTGCATCAAGAATTTTACCAAGGTTCAAATATTTTGGCAATTAGTATAATAATATGGTTTTATGCATTGGAGGAGTGTTAGAAAACTCATTAGAGAAAAAATTTTAAAATTACTTGGAAAATAACTCAAACCATTAAAAATGGTTAGATGGAGAAATGAAGCACGAAAAGTCTTGATAATTTTGCCTAAATCATAAAAAAGTATTTTCAATTTAATCAATCTACACCGGTGAGCAATTATTTAATACGGATCCTAGAAGTTAGTGTTCATATATTTTTACGGCTTTTAGTATCAATTGAAAGCCGATTCTATTTTCTTTCTAATGATACCAAATTCCATAGCATACCTCATGCATGCAAGAAACACGAAACTTAAAATTAATAATAGACTACATTATAATTAAAAACGATACCACTATCAAAATAAAAGGCGTAAGAGTAAAGAGAGGGGCACAATGTGGAACAGACCATAGACTATTAATAGCAAATATAAAATACCGTGGTACAAGACAATAAAGCAAAAAAGAAACAATAGATAAAGAAAACAGGAATACTAATGAGATAACAGAAAAAGCAGACAAAGAAATAAAATACAAAATACACTTACTGCAAGACGAAACGATAAGAGACCTATTAGATCAAAAATTAAATGAATTTAACTACGACAACCTCCAACAGATGTATGACCACATAAAATAATGCATCAAACAGGCGGCCCTAGAAGCATTAGGTAAAGAAGACAACGAGAACGAGAAACATAAAATTAGAATCTGTGAAAAAACCAAAGAATCTATAAAGGAGAAAAAAATACTATACGAAAAATGGCTGAATACAAAATCAGAAGAAGATCTACAGAAATATAAAGAGAAAAATGCAGAAACGAGGAGGATGATAAACAAAGAAAAGAACGAGAGATGGGAAAAATCGTGCGAACATGTAGAACAGTATATAGGAGGAACTAGAAGTACAAAGTCATGGAGAATAATTAAAGCATTAAGGACTAACAATAGAGAGAAGACGTATATAGAGTACATCCCAGAAAGCGAGTGGGGAGAATATTATAAGAAGCTGCTAACAGAAGATAGACAAGAATTCCAAGAAGAGAACCCTGAAGAAGAACAGAATTAGCAAATAAAAGAGATAGAACTAAGCTATGAAAGAAGTAAAGAAGACAATAAAAACACTCAAAAATAATAAATCTGCAGGGCCTGGGGGTGTGGTAAATGAAATGATTAAGTACGGGTCTAATAAATTACATCGAATGCTGAGAAACATGTTCCACAGAGCGATAAATGGAGAAAAAATACCAGAGGAATGATCAAAAGCTTATATAGTATCTATATTTAAAAAGGGAGACCGCAGAAAATGCACAAACTATAAAGGCCTAAGCATATTATCGAGTATGGGACGTTTGTATGGAAAAATTATTAAAAATATCATTGAAGACCAAGCAGGCTTTACGGCAGGAAAATCATGTATAGGCCACATATACACTATAGAATAAACAATGGAAAAAAAATCTGGCAAAGAATAGAGACGTTCATCTAGCCTTCATAGATACAAGAAAGGCCTATGACTCAGTACCAAGACAAAGATTATGGAACGCAATGAAAGAAATCGGCATTGACAAAGAACTAATATACGCAGTAAAAGCTCTCTACAACACACAACATAAAAATAGGACATAAAATAGGGAAGAGACTCCAAACATCAAAAGGCCTATTACAAGGATGCTCTACATCCCCAACACTATTCAAAATATACCTCGAACAAACGTTAAAAAAATGGAAGCAAAAATGTAGTGGAATGGGAGTCCCAATACGAGAAGATTACTTATATACTCTAAGTTTCGTAGACGACCAAGTAATCATAGCGCAAGATGAGGAAGACCTCAGTTATATGGTAAGAAAACTGAGAGAAGAATACACTAAAGCAGGATTAGCAATAAACTTTGATAAAACGGTATATCTAACAACAAAGGAGGGAAACGTGGAGAATCTAGAAGTAGATAACGAAACAATAATCAAAGGAACCGATAGATTTAAATATCTAGGAACCATCATTTCAAAAAACGCAACATCAGAAGAAGAGATTAGAGCTAGATTAGGACAAACGCGAACGTGCATAAGACAAATAAATTCGATCCTGTGGGACAAGCACATTACAAAGAGAAACAAAACACGCATATACAAATCAATAATACAAAGCATAATGACATACGGGTCAGAAACATGGACGTTCAACAAAAGAAATAAATCTAAAATTAAAGCGGTGGAGATGGAGCATTGGAGAAGATGTTGTAGAGTGACACGTATGAAGAGAATAACAAATGAAGAAATAAGAAGCAGAATGCACATCAAAGAGAACGCAATAAACACCATTGAAGAAAAACGATTAAAATGGTATGGTCACATAAGACGAAGCGAAGATAATAGGTGGATAAAGAAAATAACGGAGTGGAGCCCTATAGGGAGAAGAAAAAGAGAAAGACCCAGACGATCGTGGAGAGACGATGTGGACGAGGCTATGGAGGACAGGGGTCTAACAGATGGAGACTGGGAAGATAGAAACGGATGGAATCAAAGGCTGAGAGAAGGAAGACAGCGTTAGCTGTAGAAAATCCTTGTTATATATATATATATATATATATATATATATATATATATATATATATATATATATATATATATATGAAACTAGTTGGGGAACTCGGCAAAAAGGGCATCAACAGATGTTCATACTATATTCATTTAGCCAATATTTCGGTCCTAGGTTGGGACCTTCATCAGGGCACAAACTGAAAAAGACATAGGAAGCAACCAATAAAGAAAATCAGGCATGAAGAATTGGTATTGTTGAGTCTAATTTTTAATTATTAATTTCTAATTTGTAATTTTTAATTTCAATCTTATAACAATTAACAAAAATTGATAAAAACTATTGCAATTTTAAAAGCATTATTGTTCTAAAAAGTCATAAATTATTATTATTATTATTATGGAGAAATGTCAAAAACAAAATGCAATTAACTCACATGTAGCATGCAATTTAATCTAACAAAAATGACCATAAATAACCATTGCCATAACAACGACTAACACTGAAATAAAACAGCCACTATTCACTAACATATTAATATAAAAACATGGCATTTACAGCAAGGATGCCATTAAAAACGTTGGATGCTGAAAAATCAAAATTAATTAACCACCTGCCATCTAAAAGAAAAGTCACAATTTTGACAGGGCGCTGACAAAGGACGACCACCTGACAGATGTAAGGGATCACTCAAAATGAATAAAAGGAAAAGGTTAAACAACCAGGAAAGAACCGGTTTAGTACAAAATAGGTACTACGTCATATAGTAAAATTTTTGGTATGAAGGGAAAAGGTATCCAATGGGAACGCAAATTTTTGCCGGTATGGAAATTAAGTGACATAGGACTGATTTTCTTTATTGGTTGCTTCCTATCTCTTTTTCAGTTTGTGCCCTGATGAAGGTCCCAACCTAGGACCGAAATATTGGCTAAATGAATATAGTATGAACATCTGTTGATGCCCTTTTTGCCGAGTTCCCCAACTAGTTTCATAACTTAGGATTTTGTTAGATACGGCAACTTTTGCTTTCTCTCTCTTTATTTGTTATATATATATATATATATATATATATATATATATATATATATATATATACCTCATGCTTGTTACTAATTAAATGATTGAAAGGGGAAACAAGGAGAACAAGGCTTGAAAAGAGGAGTAAGAGAAAGGAAAAATGAAACAAATTTTAAGTTTAACAATTAAATTCATTGATAAAAACCAAAATCAATATCTTGTATTACCCCTCTATCCCTTATTACTGCTTCTAGTCGGCTTTTGATGGAGCGGGTGAGCTTTTTCACCACTGTTGGTTTTTCCTCATCCGTCCATCTCAGTTATTGGACAGTCAGAAGAAGACTTAAAGAAGCTAACCCAAAGATATCAGCTAACATACCCAAATTGGCAACAGCCCATCGACAAGCGCGACTCGGATTTGCCCGAGAACATGTCGACTGCACCTTAGAGCAATAACGCTCCGTTTTATTCTCCGACGAGTCCCGCATGTGCCTACTTGGCAATGATGAAAGAAGACGAGTCTATAGGAGGCGTGGGGACTGCTATACGTAGTGCTGCATTATTAAACGGACGGAGGAGATTCTGTTATGGTGTGGGAAGACATCTCGCTGGATGCAAAAACCGATTTGGTTTTCGTGACTGATGAGACTTGTAGCGGTGGATTCACTGCTCACCGGTACAATAAGAAAATCCTGCAAAAACACGTCGTTCCTTACGCTGAGTTTGTTGGCGACAGCTTCGTGCTAATGCGCAAGCATGCGTGGCCAGATGCTGCCGCATCGGTACGGCAATACCTGGCGAAAGTGAGAATACCCACATTAGACTGGCCGGCCCGGAGTCCTTGTTTCCCCTTTCAATCATTTTATTCAGTAAAAAGCATGAGGTATGCTTGGTATCAGTAGAAAGAGAATAGAATGGGTGGGGTGTGCTTTCAAATGATACTAAAATCCGTACAAATATATGAACATTAAATTCTAGGATTCATGTTGAATGAAGGCAAATAGTTTGAGTCGTTTTTTTTTTGCTGAAAAGTGACAATAATAAAAATAAAAAAATTGAACTAATCAAGTTACTAATTAGGCTTTACTTGCTTTATATTCAAGAAACATTTATTAAAAAATAATACAATTTCTGTTCCAAATTATAATATATTTTATTCAAAATTCTCACACTAGGATGTGCCACTATAAACTTAGTTAAGAAACACATCAAAGTATATCCGATTTCAAGCTCAGACAATATCAGTCTAATTAACGGTATTTGTACCAAAATTACTTCCAAGAAAAGCCATAGTAAAACTCACCAATCTTATTAATGCATCCTTCAGACTGAAGTATGTACCTAAGATGTGGAAAATTGCAGAAGTTATTATGATCCCAAAACCAGGAAAACCTGTACATGACGTAGCATCGTATAGACCAATATCTTTACTACCGGTAATTTCAAAACTATACGAAAAGCTACTCCTTAAAAGATTAAAACCAATAATAGAAGAAAAGAACTTGTTTCTGGACCATCAGTTCGGTTTCAGGGAAACCCACTCGACTATCGACCAAGTGCATAGAATCACCAACATTATAGAAAAATCACTAGAAGAGAAAAGAGTCTGTTCTACAGTCGATGTAGCTCAGGCTTTTGACAAAGTATGGCACAAAGGTTTGATCTATAAACTGGAATTGCTTCTGCCACGCCAATACGTACAACTTTTAAAATCTTACCTATCAGAAAATCCCTTTAGAATCAAGCAAGAAGATGCTTATTCTGAACTGAAAAAAATCAGAGCACGGGTGCCACAAGGTAGTGTACTAGGCCCAGTACTCTATCTACTTTATACTAGTGATATCCCAAATCACGAACACGAAATAATAGCAACATTGCTGACGACACCACAGTTATAGCTGTTGGAAAAGATCACGAAGAGGCTACGAGGAAACTTCAAACCTCTTTAAACAAAATCAATAACTGGTCCAAAATTTGGCGCACTAAGCTAAATGAAAATAAGTCTGTACACGTAGACTTTACCAACAAGCAGAAACAACATTTACCACTCAGAATAAACGATAGCCAAACTCCTTATGCAGACTCAGCTAAGTATCTGGGTATAAATCTGGATGCTAGACTTCGCTGGAAAGTCCATGTCAAAAATAAACGAGAAGAACTAGGCCTTAAATTCAAAAAAATGTATTGGCTACTTGGACGGAACTCCAAGTTGTCCATATATAAGCAAATATTAAAACCAATTTGGACTTATGGCATTCCACTGTGGGGTTGTGCCAGTAAAAACAATATTCAAGTTATCCAGCGTTTTCAAAACATCGTTGATGCACCTTGGTATTGCCGGAACAGAGACATCCATAGGGACCTCCAAATCAATACTGTCGACCAGACCATCAGTAAATTTGCTAGTAGCCACGAACAAAAGCTGCTTCATCACGTGAACGTCGAGGCCATCCAGCTTCTGGACAACACAGAACAGCGAAGAAAACTCAAGAGGATTAAGCCCTGTGAGCTAGTGAAGTGAAAAGCAGAGTACGGTGCGTGATAAGTGCTACACACTAACACTAGTGCAGCAAAAAATTATCAGAACACAAGGAACACTAATGAGTGAAACCCGAGTTTTTAAGAATTGTACGTAGTAATATAGGTTAGAATAAAATTGTTCATTGGTCCATATGAGACCAGATTGTAATAGACCTAAGGAGACTTGTAATAAGTATCCTTATTAAAAAAAAAAAAAAAATACCTTGCACATAGCAAAATATTACTATGATCCCATCTATTGAAAAATTATGTCCTACTTCCAACATCACGTACGCATCTACATAATAGAAGTCAAGTGCATGTCAGACTTGCGCAATTACTGTTCCGTACGATGATTGCTTTTAAAATAAAATAAAATCCTTACTTAGGCGAAATTAATTAGGTCACTGACATGTATATATCTTAAGATCCAATATGTGTTTTCACATTTTTTTATGATGTACAGTCCCTGGCCAAATTATTAGACGCACTGCAAGATTTCATGTAAAATATTAATTACCGAGTGATATTGTACCGTTTTATTATTTTAAATTGATTTGTTTTTTATTTTTATATTATCCAATCAATTACCTATTTATTTGACATAAATAAAACAGCATTAATTTAGAAAAGCATAAGTTTATTAAGTTTTAAAGAAAAGTGAAATTAATGTTAGTAAAAGTCAATAATTAGTTGAGCCACCTTTAGCCGCTATCAAAGCTTTAATTCTGCGCGGCATGCTATCAATGCAAGATTGTACTGTCTCCTGCATTTGAGGATGATGATTCCACACATGAATAACCTTTTCTAGGAGCTGGGTTTTGTTGGTAATCACATCTTTAGCCACTTCTCTTTTCATCAGCTCCCACACATTTTCAATGGGGTTCATATCAGGGCTAGCCCTAGCCAATCCAACAGAGGGATATTTTTTTCTGCCAAAAAAGCTTTAACAGACCGAGCAGTGTGGCAGGGAGCTCCATCTTGCATGAAAGTGAATGGTTCCCCATTTGGAAACCATTCTCTGAGCTGCGGAATCAACCGATTTTGTAATACTTCTTTGTACTGATCTTGCCTCATTATTCCTTTGACGACGTACAGACGTCCAGTGCCCTTGCCGCTGATGACTGACCAAATCATCACTTTGGTGGGATGTTTAACCGTCGGGACGACACAATCAGGATGAAACTTTTCTCCATGACGACGACGCACATACTGAGCTTTATTCTGCAAAATTTCGAATGTGCTTTCGTCACTGAAGCAGACCTGTCAAAAATAGGAAAAATATATAAACTTCCATGTTTATTTGCTTTATTTAACTGAAAATGATAATAATGTATCAATTATTGATTAAATTGCTGTATCTTACCGATCTCCAGAAGTCCACATCTTTGTCTTGCCATTGTTTGGCCGACTTCAGGCGCTTTGCTTTCATTGCAGCTGTTAACTTGGGCTTCCTGGCGGGGCGACAGGCCTTAAAATCTAATTCTTTCAATTTTCTTCGAACAGTGCGCTCAGAAGCATTTACGCTAGCATCCTGGAGTTGTGATTTTATTACCTTTGTGGTAGCAAATCTGTTTTCTACACAAATTTTCTTCAAACATCTCTCTGACCGTGGAGTGAAAATTGGTTTTCTACCGCATCTTTTCTTTCTTTTCGGGCTTAATTCCTTCCCTGACTCAATTTTCTTTTTTATGCGTCGTACACTAGCTTCAGAAACCTCCAATCTTCGTGATATTTCTCGGTTTGTAAATGTTTTCGCAATCACAAGGGCTTTCACTTCAGCTTTTTTACGTGGTGAAAGATCGCCTTTTCTACCCATAATGAAAATAGTCCAATTACTTTTTTAAAACACTGCATACAAAATAAACTAATAACTGAGTAGTATAAAACTGTTAAACAAACAATCACAGTCCATAAAGCCACAGAAACACGTCCGTACCTGACTCGATTCCGATCGCGACTGATACAGGTTTGTACTTATTTACGTTCTTGTATCACTTTGTCAACACAGTGTTGCCATATGTTAAAAATAAATACAAATATGTAATCTACAACAATTCTTTTAAATAAAAATCAATAATATTGTAGTTTAAATATACCATTATTGCATAAAAACTCTTAAGAAAACATAAAATTACTAAAAAAAATACAGTGCGTCTAATAATTTGGCCAGGGACTGTATAATAGTCATGGCTTCTTAGCTACGTAATAGCCAATCTAGCTCAATCTAGAATCTAGTAGTAAAAGTTATTTGTTTAATTATAAACAAATAAAATAACATTATCTTGTCTCGGTACCTGTCCGTTAGTCACCAGTCATCATTATTTTTTCTGGGATTGACCAAATGCAGTAATATACTGACAAGGATATGAATATATTACTGATTGCACCTAATAAGTATTGATATTTTGTAGATTTTAGTCCCGGTTAAATTTACAATTTTCGACGCAAAAAACCTTCACCAAAGTCAAGACAAATAGTATTTTTATACCAGATAAATTATCAAACGTAATGTCCTCATCACAATTTTCGCTCAATTTACACTTTATGGAGAATATTCCAGAATTTTTCAAAATTTTTTGATCAATACTTTTCGAGATAGGAAGGGGACAGCGATTTTTCACCATTTTTAAAAAATAATCTGATGAAAAGTTTGAACATCATATACACTTTTGAACTCGCATTTTCACAAGGTTTCATTTGCCAACCCACGGGTGGAAAAAAAAAATTTACTTCCCCCTATAAGCTAAGTCATAATTTAACTTTCAAAACTACACGGTTCTGATCTGATCAATTTGTGCTAAATTTTGATTTTCTATGTCAAATAGTTTCAGAGAAAATCGAGTATGACACCCAAATGGACACAGAAATAATCCCCAAAACCACCAACATAATATCACAATTACAAATCTTGTATCGTTTAACTTCGTTTCATTTAACTTACGATCGTCGAGTATAGGGATCCTCGTATTCTGTTCTTCTTCTTCTTCTTTCATATATGGTTATCCATTTAGGTAGGCCATTGCTTTTTTTTCTCTCTTCTGATGTTGATGTCCAACATTCTCGCCATCGTTTCGGTGGTCTCCCTTGTGTTCGTTTACCCACTGGTTTGTTAGCTTTTGCACACTTGGCTAGCCTAGTGTTGTCCATTCTATCGACGTGTTTATTTCATTCCTTTCTCCTTTGTCGTACTACTTTCGTTACGTCTTGTATGTTACTCACTCAGGTCTTCGATTCTAATTCTGTCGTGATATGAATCGTTCTTATTACCTTCATTTCTGCTGTTCTCATCATTTGCATCGTTTTTGAGGTATCCGCTCTGGTTTCTGTCGCGTATGTCAAGATTGGCCTTATGACTGTGTTATATATTCTTGTTTTACTTTCGTTGTTGAGGTATTTGTTTTTCCATATTACGTCTTTCATGTATCCTAAAATACGCGAGGCTTTCATCGTTATCTTTTTGACTTCCTGTTATATGTTACCATTACTTGTTATATGTTACCATTACATATTATTTCTGATCCCAGATAATTTAATTTTTCCATCGATTTCAAGCTTACACTTTATGGGTTTCTTGGCTGTTACCATAATTTAAAAGTAAGTGTTTCCCATTTTACATCCTGCTTCTTTGGGAAGTTGTTCTATAATTCTATCTATCATCATATTAAAAAGAAATGGACTCAGTGTATCTCCTTGTCTTAAACCGTCGTCGATGTTTATTTGTTCGCTTGTCTTACGTATATCATACTTTAATTGCTGTTTTATAGTTTTTGTTCATTTCGTGTATTATTTGTATTATCCTTTGATTTACTTGATTTTCTATCATTATTTCTATTATATCTGTGATGCTTACTCTATCGCATGCTTTTGACATATCCACAAAATACATACCATATATGCTGGTTTATTAAACTCTAGTGACTTTTCAGTTATTTGTTTTCGGATAAATATAGCATGGATAGTGGATCTGTTTTTTCTAAATCCTTGTTACTAATTTATATTTCTATTATATCTGTGATGCTTACTCTATCTCATGCTTTTGTCATATCCACAAAATACATACCATATATGCTGGTTTATTAAATTCTAGTGACTTTTCAGTTATTTGTTTTCGGATAAATATAGCATCGATAGTGAATCTTTTTTTTTCTAAATCCTTGTTACTAATTTCTATTTCTATTATATCTGTGATGCTTACTCTATCGCATGCTTTTGTCATATCCACAAAATACATACCATATATGCTGGTTTATTAAACTCTAGTGACTTTTCAGTTATTTGTTTTCGGATAAATATAGCATCGATAGTGGATCTGTTTTTTCTAAATCCTTGTTACTAATTTCTATTTCTATTATATCTGTGATGCTTACTCTATCGCATGCTTTTGTCATATCCACAAAATACATACCATATATGCTGGTTTATTAAACTCTAGTGACTTTTCAGTTATTTTATTTTCGGATAAATATAGCATCGATAATGGATCTGTTTTTTCTAAATCTTTGTTGCTAATTTCTATTTCTATTATATCTGTGATGCTTACTCTATCGCATGCTTTTGTCATATCCACAAAATACATACCATATATGTTGGTTTATTAAACTCTAGTGACTTTTCAGTTATTTGTTTTCGGATAAATATAGCATCGATAGCGGATCTGTTTTTTTCTAAATCTTTGTTACTAATTTCTATTTCTAATATATCTGTGATGCTTACTTTATCGCATGCTTTTGTCATATCCACAAAATACATACCATATATGCTGGTTTATTAAACTCTAGTGACTTTTCAGTTATTTGTTTTCGGAAAAATATAGCATCGATAGAGGATCTGTTTTTTCTAAATCCTTGTTGCTAATTTCTATTTCTATTATATCTGTGATGCTTACTCTATCGCATGCTTTTGTCATATCCACAAAATACATACCATATATGCTGGTTTATTAAACTCTAGTGACTTTTCAGTTATTTGTTTTCGGATACATATAGCATCGACAGTGGATCTGTTTTTTCTAAATCCTTGTTGCTAATTTCTCTTTCTATTATATCTGTGATGTTTACTCTATCGCATGCTTTTGTCATATCCACAAAATACATACCATATATGCTGGTTTATTAAACTCTAGTGACTTTTCAGTTATTTGTTTTCGGATAAATATAGCATCGATAGTGGATCTGTTTTTTCTAAATCCTTGTTGCTAATTTCTATTTCTATTATATCTGTGATGCTTACTCTATCGCATGCTTTTGTCATATCCACAAAATACATACTATATATGCTGGTTTATTAAACTCTAGTGACTTTTCAGTTATTTGTTTTCGGAAAAATATAGCATCCATAGAGGATCTGTTTTTTCTAAATCCTTGTTGCTAATTTCTATTTCTATTATATCTGTGATGCTTACTCTATCGCATGCTTTTGTCATATCCACAAAATACATACCATATATGCTGGTTTATTAAACTCTAGTGACTTTTCAGTTATTTGTTTTCGGATACATATAGCATCGACAGTGGATCTGTTTTTTTCTAAATCCTTGTTGCTAATTTCTCTTTCTATTATATCTGTGATGTTTACTCTATCGCATGCTTTTGTCATATCCACAAAATACATACCATATATGCTGGTTTATTAAACTCTAGTGACTTTTCAGTTATTTGTTTTCGGATAAATATAGCATCGGTAGTGGATCTGTTTTTTCTAAATCCTTGTTGCTAATTTCTATTTCTATTATATCTGTGATGCTTACTCTATCGCATGCTTTTGTCATATCCACAAAATACATACCATATATGCTGGTTTATTAAACTCTAGTGACTTTTCAGTTATTTGTTTTCGGATAAATATAGCATCGATAGTGGATCTTTTTTTTCTAAATCCTTGTTACTAATTTCTATTTCGATTATATCTGTGATGCTTACTCTATCGCATGCTTTTGTCATATCCACAACATACATACCATGTATACTGGTTTATTAAACTCTAGTGACTTTTCAGTTATTTGTTTTCGGATAAATATAGCATCGATAGTGGATCTGTTTTTTCTAAATCCTTGTTACTAATTTCTATTTCTATTATATCTGTGATGCTTACTCTATCGCATGCTTTTGTCATATCCACAAAATACATACCATATATGCTGGTTTATTAAACTCTAGTGACTTTTCAGTTATTTGTTTTCGGATAAATATAGCATTGATAGTGGATCTGTTTTTTCTAAATCCTTGTTGCTCTTCTTTTATCTTAATATTTTTGTCATTATTTCCAAGATAAGTTTCATGAGTGCTTTCAAGGTGCTATTTAGGAGAGTTATTTCACGATAGTCTTAAGGGGATGCTTTCCGTCCCTTTTTGAATATGGGAATCGTTTTGCTATTTTTCCATTCTTTTGGTATGGTGTTCTGTTCTAAAATGTTTCTGAAAAGAACGCTTATTTCTTTGTGTAACTGTTGTCCCTCATATTTCAGCATTTCCTTGGTTATGCTGTCCGGTCCGAGACTTTTTCGATTTTTAAATTGTTTCAGGAGCTCCATAATTCATCGTCTGTTATTTGTATTGTCATTTCTTTCTCTTCTTCAAATGTTTGTAATTCTCTCTATTCTGTTCAAATTTTCAAAATATGATTATATATTACTAATAACCGGTCAAGGGCAAGTTGAACTTGCACAATTAGTGTTCCGTACGTTGATTGCTTTTAAAATAAAAAAATTGTTACGTTGGTATAAAATGATCAGTGATTTCACAAAATACACCCCCAAAGGAGTTTTCAACAAAGTTTGTTTCCAATCTTTACTGAATACTGATGACCTTGAAATTTTTTTTTTTATATACCAAATAAATTATTGACGCCATTTTGATCCGCTATATTGGAAAAAATAATGACGCCAAAACACTTATAATCGATTATGCCAAGGGTGAGATGTAATACTGATGGACAAGGAAAAAGGTGCTTTTTTAAATTTTACTGGAAACATTACTAAAAATTACTTAATTTTGCTCACTCAAGACGCCATATTGGATTTCGCGAATATAATTTGCCTAGTTAGACTTCGAATTCTTAATCAGCGAATCAAAAAACATATTTGTTGATAAATTTGACATAATTAGGAACCTTTTTTTCATTATTATACTCCATATAATTTGATCAACTGGAATTTTTACACGTTACCAACGCCATATTGAATCTCTCATGCGAGTTTTTTAAGCCCTCGCTTATTTACCTACCTTGCGTCAAATTTTGGTCTCATGGGTGGCAGGGTTGACGTGAAACGTCACATTATATATATATATATATATATATATATATATATATATATATATATATATATATATATAGATATATATATATGAACGGGCGATAGAAGCCTATCGTTCATTAGTTCCCAGTTTATGGGGCTTTTTTTTAACTGTTTTACTGAGTAGTAAACCTAGCCTATTCTAGCGCTTCGCGTTGGGTTGTTTTCCAGAGTATAGTAGAAGTTCGCCTGATGTAGTGGTGTGTTGGTCCGTGCCGTCCAACGTGTTTTACACAGTCCTAGAATATGGATTTTGTAGCTGCACTTACTGTGTGAGTCTTGAGGCTTCGTGCATTGTCCTAATATTCCAATTTCCAATTCTAGTCCTTGTTTTCATGCCAATGATCGCCAACTTAAGAGCGGTCCGGTTGACTTCTGTATAAGTTTCAGTAATCAAGGTTTTTAAGATTAATGGGTGATTAGTCCATTGACTCCGATTCTGATGTTGGGGCTGCCAGCTAGCTTTCAGACAGACTAGCCTAACAAGTTCTGTACTGTGATATGGCTAAATTTACAGTAGGAATTTAATTAAGTGAAGTATGGTTATACCGTCAATCTTCAGCCGCCAGAGCCTCGTCGGTTATCTCGCAGGTAATCCACTCGTGGACAATATTCCAGAATTTTTTCAAAATTTTTTGATCAGTACTTTTTGAGATGAGGTGGGGGTACAGCGATTTTTCACGATTTTTTAAAAATAATACAAAGAAAAGTGAACCCAAGGATTACATTACCAGGTGTACAAGTATGAAATGCGGATTTCAGACAACAGATGGTGCACCAAGGCAGTTTGTGCTATAAATATTTGACACTGCGCCATTTTGTTGTGTCATCAACAAGTGACAGACGTGATAATTTGGAAAAGTGTGTGCATAGTGTTGTGGTGTTCAATATGTCGAAATTTATACTGAACAAAGAGCATTCGCGGACAGCATTACTTCGAGAACCTTATGGTGAACATGCTCCATCACAAGATACGTGTGACTTCGATGTTGCAGACAAGGAACGTGGAAAACCGCCAAAAAAATACGAAGATGTGGAATTGCAAGCATTGTTGCACGAAGATGATTCCCAAACACAAAAACAACTCGCCGAGCAATTGGGCGTTAGCAAACAAGCTGTTTCTAATCGGCTACGAGAGATGGGAAAGATTCAGAAGCCGGTAGATGGATACCACATGAGTTGAACGACAGGCAAATGGAAAAGCGCAAACACACGTGTGACATTTTGCTCACTCGGTACAAAAGGAAGTCGTTTTTGCATCGTATAGTTACAGGGGATGAAAAGTGGATTTATTTTGAGAATCCCAAGCGCAAAAAATCATGGGTAGACCCAGGTACATCGACCGCAAGACCGAATCGCTTTGGCAGAAACACATTGCTCTGTGTTTGGTGGGACCAGAGGGGCGTGGTCTATTATGAGCTGTTAAAACCTGGGGAAACGGTTAATACTAAACGTTATCAACAACAATTGACCGATTTGAACCGTTCGCTGCTTGAAAAAAAGCCAGAATACCGAAAGAGGCAGCACAAAGTCATTTTTCTTCATGACAATGCTCCATCACATACAACAAAACCAGTTCGCGACACGTTGGAAGCACTCAGCTGGGAAGTTCTACCCCATGCGACTTACTCACCAGACTTGGCTCCTTCCGATTACCATTTGTTTGCATCGATGGGTCACGCACTTGCTGAGCAGCGCTTTGGTTCGTACGAAGATGTGAAAAAATGGCTCGATGAATGATTCGCAGCAAAAGGGGAAAATTTTTACTGGCGTGGTATTCACAAATTGCCCGAAAGATGGGAAAAATATATAACAAGCGATGGAGCATACTTTGAATAAAGCACTTTTTATCATCTTTCCGAATTTAACATGTTTTTTTAGAAAAAAAAATCCGCATTTCATACTTGTACACCTGGTATATATATATATATATATATATATATATATATATATATATATATATATATATATATATACCGAATTTCAACTTTCTACGACAAATAGTTTCGGAGAAAATCGGGTGTGACAGACAGACAGACACCGAAGTCATCTTATAAGTGTTCCGTACGGAACATTAAAAATGAAATACAGAATAAAAACATAGTTAAAAATAGAATTCAAAATGTCAAAAATAAACGACAAAACCTTTGTTCAGGACAATTGGGGAATTTAACTAATATTCAGCACAACTCTATTTATGAAATAACAAGATCTCTAACTAAATCTAATAATCTTACTTGCCATTGCCATAGATTTTAGGCTTAAACGAAGTCATTGTAACAAGACTTTCAACAAAAATTTGAATATTTAGCATAGTCTCGGTAGGAACAATATAATGAAAATCCTAGACATAGTCTGAACAAAAGCTAAAACATTAAATTATCGTCCATATAGATATCCATAGTACTATGGGTTTCAGAAGTATTTGTTAAAAATCAACATGTTTCCAGTATCAGGCAAAAAAGACGAAATTTAATACCTAAAAATAAGTAAATACCAGGTGTACAAGTATGAAATGCGGATTTTTTTTTTTTTAAAAAAACATGTTAAATTCGAAAGAATGATAAAAAATGCTTTATTCAAAGTATGCTCCATCGCTTGTTATACATGTTTCCCATCTTTCCAGGAATTTGTGAATACCACGCCAGTTAAAATCTTCCCCTTTTGCTGCGAACCATTCATCGAGCCATTTTTTCACATCTTCGTACGAACCAAAGCGCTGCTCAGCAAATGCGTTACCCATCGATGCAAACAAGTGGTAATCGGAAAGAGCCAAGTCTAGTGAGTAAGCCGCATGGGGTAGAACTTCCCAGCTGAGTGCTTCCAACGTGTCGCGAACTGGTTTTGCCGTATGTGATGGAGCATTGTCATGAAGAAAAATGACTTTGTGTTGCCTCTTTCGGTATTCTGGCCTTTTTCAAGCAGCGAACGGTTCAAATCGGTCAATTGTTGTTGATAACGTTTAGTATTAACTGTTTTCCCAGGTTTTAACAGCTCATAATAGACCATGCCCCTCTGGTCCCACCAAACACAGAGCATCGTCTTTCTGCCAAAGCGATTCGATCTTGCGGTCGATGTGGATGGTGCGCCTGGGTCTACCCATGATTTTTTGCACTTGGGATTCTCAAAATAAATCCACTTTTCATCCCCTGTAACTATACGATGCAAAAACGACTTCCTTTTGTACCTACCGAGCAAAATGTCACACGTGTTTTTGCGCTTTTCCATTTGCCTGTCGTTCAACTCATGTGGTACCCATCTACCGGTCTTCTGAATCTTTCCCATCTCTCGTAGCTGATTGGAAACAGCTTTTTGACTAACGCCCAATTGCTCGGCGAGTTGTTTTTGTGTTTGCGAATCATCTTCGTCCAACAATGCTTGCAATTCTACATCTTCGAATTTTTTGTCGGTTTTCCACGTTCCTTGTCTGCAACATCGAAATCACCACTTTTGAAACGCCGAAACCACCGTTCACACGTATCTTGCGATGGAGCATGTTTACCATAAGCTTCTCGAAGTAATCGGTATGATTCAACGGCAGTTTTCTTCAGATGAAAACAAAAATTTAATGCTCTTTGTTCGGTATAAATTTCCACATATTGAACACAACACTATGCACACACTTTTCCAATTTATCAGTCGTGCGCGTCTGACACTTGTTGATGACACAACCAAATGGTGTCAAATCTTTATAGCACAAACTGCATTGGTGCACCATCTGTTGTCTGCAATCCGCATTTCATACTTATACACCTGATAAAATAACAGTGGAGCTGTTTGATATCATTGGAACCTTCAATAACACACTGGCCTAATAAATAATTGTATTTACTCATTTTTCAAGATGTGCAATTAAAATTATTATTTCATATTTACAAAATAGACTGTCTGAAAACAAGATTTCAAGTTTGATTAGGACTGAGGTTTCTCAAGGCTCAGACTTACCTCGGATCTCATTAAATATTTACACTTCTAATATGCTGAAATTTAGTTTAACTTATATTTGCTTACGCACGATACAGCAAAAGCTGCTAAATCTATACAATCTAAAATTGAAGTTTCACGAGCCCATCTTGCAATGAAGCAATTAGAAAAATAAATTAAAGACCGGAAAATTAAAATATATCCAGAGTTGATAAATGCGATAAATTATTTCAACTTGTTATTAAGGTAAAAGTACGTAGATCAAACAACATTAAACATCTTTTCATCCACTTTAACCACAAAATTACATGCAAATTATACACCCCAGTGGCCAGGCATTTTGAGCTCTCATTAAATGTTAACAGGCTGCATTTTGGTAGTTTTTTGAACCTAGAATGCAATAAAAAAAAGTTCGCTAATGTTTGAGGTTCGGTTTTACGGTAATATCTCAAAAAATAAAAAAGATATCGAAAAACTAATAGCACCACGCGAAAGAGCGGGAAATTTTACAAAAAATTAATATATAGATTTTTTTTTTTTCCAGATTGTTTTTATTAGCGTGACAATTTATTCAAAAATTCGGCTAGGTGATTCAAAAAGCGTTACGTGCCAAGCAGATTAATTTAAAAAGTCTACGCGCACCGCTCAAAGGTTAATCGATATTACATGTTTTCAGAGTGTAAAAAAGAAATTAAAAGCTTTTTGACGGGAAGACTTTCAGCTTTCCGATGACACTAATAGTTTTTATTTTTGTTGATTTATAATTTGTAAAACTTAAAAAGAAATTTTTGTTTGCATGATTTTTAACGGGCATACAGTAAATTACAAATATATTTTTTTTTTTATGGGTCTAGCACATGTGCTACAGGGAAGTCCCTAAAACGCTACAGGAGCCACACGTGTGCGGAGAAAGCGATTCACGTTGTTCTTAAATCGCTGTAAATTGTACTCGGCGGGAAACACAGTCCTGGGCAAATTATTCCGAAGGGATGATGTTCTCCATATAAATGACTGCTTGAAAAGCGTTGTACGAGGAGTAACAAACTGAACCTCAAACGGATGTGACGTGTACTTCTAACATGCACCGCTCTGGGAGGAATTAAACGGGCCACATCCTTCGAACACTTTCCATGAAAATACTTGTAGAATAGGCTCAAGTCGCCAACCGTTCTTCGATGTTCCAGCGAATCAAGGCCACCTGTCAGTTCCGGGTCTCCAATCAGACGAATAGAATGAATAGAATCCAACAAATGCAGTGTATGTTTGGGAGCGGAGCCCCAAACATGGGAGCAGTATTCCATAGTTGGTCGAATTTGGGCTTTGTAAAGAATTAACAGTTGTTGTGAAGTGTAAAGCTTTCTGGTTCGAAATAATATTCCCAACTTCTGAGAAGCTCTCCTTGCTATGCCTGCAACATGTTCATGCCAGGACATATTTGCTCCCAAATTAACGCCCAACAAATTGAGTGACGATGTTAGAGGAATGGAGTGCCCCGACTAACTATGTCGGGTTCAGCAACGTTAACTTTTTTAGAAAAAACTGCCGCCTGGGTTATTGTAGCGAGATTCTCCAAAGTGTTCAATTGCGTTATTCCAAACATATGTTACATACGTCAGGAGATCTCCTGTTGATCTATTTTTACGAAAGCCATATTGGTGATCGCTAATAATGTTGAATCCTTCAAGATATTTTGGAAGATGCTGATTGATAGCCTTTTCCATGACTTTTAATATTATTGAAAGCAGTGCGATTGGTCGGTAGTTATTTGGCAAAGTCCTCTTGCCTTTTTTAGGTATTGGCTGAACTGTGGCACATTTCCAGCAGGAAGGAAATATTCTCTTTCTGTAAGATAGGTTGAAAAGTCTACAGAAAACTAGTGTTAGTTCCCTCGCACAGTTTTTGAGAACTATGGCAGGTATTCCATCAGCGCCAGAAGCCTTTTTGGTGTCTAGCTTCATCAAAATACGTTTTATGGTACGCTGCCTGAAGACAATATCGGGCATCCTTGACTGCACTATGGGAATATTAGGTGGTGTTTTTCCTTGGAAATCGACAGTAGAATGTGAAGCAAAGAGTTCAGCCAACAAGTTCGCTTTCTCAACAGGTGTCGTTGCAACAGAATTATCTAGCCGTGCGAGTGGTGGTATGGTGGATTTGGTGAAATTTTGACTAACTGCCTTAATAAAATATAGTATTGAAAAAAGATCCTTGTGAATATATCATTATTATACCTTAAGTCTCAATATAAAGATAATTAATAATACCCACATTGTCTGTGTTATTTAAAAATTGAGTTTTAAAATATAAAAATTTTTCTGCTGTAGTGCGCTGCCGGCAATTGTACGTTCAAAGCAGTACGAAATGATCAAAAAAAGTCGAATAATTTTTTTTTTAGTTACAGTTAAAAGTCTACTTGATATTAGAAAAATCATTAAAAACTTAAAGCAACTTTCTCTTTTTTGTAATTTTACTCTTAGAAACGTGTTTATGGCAAACGTACTTTTTGTTTATTTTTAATCATACAACTTAAACTTAAAATAAAAGAGATATATTTAAAAGTGGAAAATGAAAGATAAAAGTCTAAGCTTTAAGTATAAAGTATTTATATTTCATTTAAAAAATCCAGGTATAAAAAAAAACAGTTGAAACCACAAACATTCTAAATTACTCGAAGGAATTTTGTTAAAGGCGATCGGAGAAGAAACGCGCGCGCAGAGCCACCAACCCGATCTATTTTCTGACATCTCTGTGACGCTCACGTAGTTTGTATACAAATTGAAGAAAGTGACTAAAAATAATGTTTCTCAGTTTGTAAATATTTCTGTCATACATTTTTTGTAATTTATTATTTATTTTATTGTATTGTATTTATACAGTTATTATTAAATCTATTCATTTTTTATGTATTCATTTATTTTTTTTATATACTCTGACTGACTATATTTAGCGATATACAGAAACGTTAATCTATAATATATATAAAATGCAACGTCTCTCTGTCTGTTCGTTAGTGCACTTATCACTGGAGAACCAATTGTCCGATTTACGTGTTTTTTTTTTAAATATACATATGTATGTTATCTGGCCAGGTTATAGGCTATATTTTAATACTTTAGGTAACATAAGGAATAAGCAATGATGATAATAGTAAATCAAGTCGGAAAAAAGTTTGTCGCTAGCGCGTTCTCTTGCAATAGACTACCTAAACCATTAAATATGGAACAATATCATGTAGCAAAGAATATAATATATAAAATGCAAGGTCTCTCTGTCTGTCCGTTAGTGCGCTTATCACTCGAGAACCACTTATCCGATTTACGTGTTTTTCTTTTAATTCATACATTTGTTGTCTGGCCAAGTTATCTATAATTTTCTATAATATATATAAAATGCAACGTCTCTCTGTCTGTCTGTCTGTCCGTTAGTGTGCTTATCACTGGAGAACCACTTAGCCGATTTACGTGTTTTTTCTTAATTCATACATTTGTTCTCTGGCGAGGTTATCTATGATCTTCTACCTATAACATATATAATGCAACATCTCTCTATCTGTCTGTCCCTTTGTCCGTTAGTACTCGAGAACCACTTATCCGATTACGTGTTTTTTTTTAATTCATACATATGTTCTCTGGCCAGGTTATATAATAATAATGATCTATATAATATATAAAACGCAACGTCTCTCTGTCTATCTGTCCGTTAGTGTGCTTATCATTCGAGAACCACTTATCTGATTTACCAGGTGTACAAGTATGAAATGCGGATTTTTTTTCTAAAAAAAAAACATGTTAAATTCGGAAGAATGATAAAAAGTGCTTTATTCAAAGTATGCTCCATCGCTTGTTATACATTTTCCCCATCTTTCGGACAATTTGCGAATACCACGCCAGTAAAAATCTTCCCTTTTTGCTGCGAACCATTCATCGAGCCATTTTTTCATATCTTCATACGAACCAAAGCGCTGCTCAACAAGTGCGTGACCCATCAATGCAAACAAGTGGTAATAGGAAAGAGCCAAGTCTGGTGAGTAAGCCGCATGGGGTAGAACTTCCCAGCTGAGTGCTTCCAACGTGTCGCGAACTGGTTTTGCCGTATGTGATGGAGCATTGTCATGAAGAAAAATGACTTTGTGTTGCCTCTTTCGGTATTCTGACCTTTCTTCAAGCAGCGAACAGTTCAAATCGTCAATTGTTTGTTGGTAACATTTAGTATTAACAGTTTTCCCCAGGTTTTAAACAGCTTATAATAGACCACGCCCCTCTGGTCCCTCCAAACACAGACCATCGTCTTTCTGCCAAACCGATTCGGTATTGCGGTCGATGTGGATGGTGCGCCTGGGTCTACCCATGATTTTTTGCGCTTGGGATTCTCAAAATAAATCCACTTTTCAGCCCCTGTAACTATACGATGCAAACACGACTTCCTTTTGTACCGGGCGAGCAAAATGTCGCAGGTGTTTTTGCGCTTTTCCATTTGCCTGTCGTTCAACTCATGTGGTACCCATCTACCGTCTCCTGAATCTTTCCCATCTCTCGAAGCCGATTGGAAACAGCTTGTTGACTAACGCCCAATTGCTAGGCGGTTGTTTTTGTGTTTGTGAATCATCTTCGTCCAACAATGATTACAATTCCACATCTTCGTATTTTTTTGGCGGTTTTCCACGTTCCTTGTCTGCAACATCGAAGTCACCACTTTTGAAACGCAGAAACCATCGTTGACACGTATCTTGCGATGGAGCATATTCACCATAAGCTTCTCAAAGTAATCGATATGATTCAACAGCAGTTTTCTTCACATGAAAACAAAAAATTAATGCTGTCCGCGAATGCTCTTTGTTCGGTATAAATTTCGACATATTGAACACAACTACACAACACTATGCACACACTTTTCCAATTTATCACTCGTGCGCGTCTGACACTTGTTGATGACACAACAAAATGGCGTAGTGTCAAATCTTTATAGCACAAACTGCATTGGTGCACCATCTGTTGTCTGAAATCAGCATTTCATACTTGTACACCTGGTAAGTGTTTTTGTTAACTTAATATTTATCAAAAAAAAATCTATAATATATAAAACGCATACGTCACTCTGTCTGTCTGTCCGTTAGTGTGCTTAGCACTCAAGAACCACTTATCCGATTTACGTGTTTTTCTAAAAAATACATATGTTTGTCTGGCCAGGTTATAGGATATATTTTATTACATTAGGTAACATAAGGAATAAACAGTGACTCAAGTCTACGCGAGCGGAGCCGCGGTCACGGCTAGTTTAATCATAAATGCGGTTGGAAGCATGATTCCCACTACAACTGAAGGGATTAAACCAGCCATTTTATTTCAAATATTTTTTTTTAATTGCGGTAAAACTAAAAAGAAATAATCTATATACCATTTTTTTGTAAAATTTCCCATTATTTCGCGTGGTGTTTTTGAAATCTTTTTTATTTTTCGAGATATTTGCAAAAAAAGTAATTTTTAATTTTATTTTCCATTTTGCAGGCTTGCGTACACTTCTTATCGTATTCTACGTTCAAAAAACTACCTGTATGCCAAAATGCAGCCTGTTAACCTTTAACGAGAACTTTTCGTCAAAATTTGCCTCCGGCGACTGGACTAATAAGCTAATTTTATGTTCTAATGTATATAGTATTACCTATAGTAGTATATAAAGTGGAACAGTACACAACCGAATTCCATATTGTCCATACTCTTCCATTTGTATGCGATACCACTAAAGGATGTTTATCGAAGGCATAAGTTATTTTTTTTTTTCACATTCAACTATCTTTCTTGCAGCTTCTCCCTTCCACTCGCTGTCTGAATATAATTTGGGTACACTTAAGGATTGCATTCTTAAATCACTTAAAAGTTCGCGAACTTGAAGTTCAATATCCCGTTCTATTAATTTGGTTTCGTTTTGACCTAAAAAAATATTTCATTAACTAGAAAAAACTACTTACTAATTTTAGTCATTGAGAGCATTGGCACACTGTACAAATGTTAAGCAATTTCTCGTTATGCTAATGTATATTGTTGCCAAGAGCCTCGTAAAAATGCTGGAAAACATTCCTGACTATCAATTGTTCATAAAACTTTTGTTAAAAAGAAAATCTGTGCTAATGACATTTATCCTGAAATATTTTGTTCGAAAGGCGAATTTGTAGGAAAAATAGATGCCACTGTAGTGTGCTGTCTACCTGCAAATCTTAATTGTTGAGTGCGGTCTAACACGTAGGCTCAAAAATTTTTGGTCGTCAATATAGTCTCCTTCAAGAGCGATACAATTAGTCCAACGCTTTTCTAACATTTCTACACCTTTCTTGTAGAAGGATTTGTCTTTTCCTTCAAAATAGGCCTCAGTTTCGGCGATAACTTCTTTACTGGAGGCAAATCTCTTCCCCGCGAGATTTTCTTGAGTTCTGTGAATAGATAATAGTCAATGCGGACCAAATCTAGAGAATAGGCTGGATGAGGAAGCAATTTGAACTTCAATTCATGCACTTTTTCTTGTTCATTTGGGGCTGTTTCTTTGCGACATCCCAAAATACAGAGGCCAAAACCTTCCCAGCTGACTGTTGTGTCTTTGGTCGCTTCGGGCGGCTTTCACCGACTGCTGTCTACTCAGCTGACTACCGATTTGATTCCGGTGTGTAGTGGTGGATCCATGTTTCATCCATTGTCACATATCAGGTGAAAAAAATCCTTTTTATTGCGCTGAAATAGGTCCAAACAGCGCTCAGAATCATGAACACGTTGTTGTTTTTGGTCCGCTGTGAGCAAACGAGGTACCCATTTCGATCAGAGGTTTCTCATACCCAAATGTTCATGCAAAATATGACCAACACCTTCGTTTGATATTTTTAGGGTGTCAGCTATCTCACGAAATTTTATTTTACGGTCAACAATTTTGTGGATTTTTTTTATGTTTTCTGGTGTAACTACCTCATTCCGGCGTCCAGAGCGTTCAGCATCATTTGTGTCTGTACAACCGCGTTTAAATTCATCATGTCAGTAAATGATGAGTGATTTTCTAGGGGCAGAGTCCCCGTAATACTTACCAAGCCATTGCTTTGCAGGAACGGTATTTTTTCCCATCAAAAAATAGTGTTTAATCAATACACGAAATTCGATTTTTTCCATTGTTTTGAAAACATTAAAAGTAGCGTCACTAAAACCACTATAACTTGTAAACTAATCGTCGAAATGTCATTAGATTTTTACACGTATCGTTTGAAGGTTGGTACTTCCTAAAAACCATATGGATTTTTTGAAAAGGGCGACATCTATGTGTCAGACCAAAAAATTTTCAGCCTACATGTTACTTGCAATAAATACATTTCTAAACAAAGCAATAAATTATAATAGGGTAAGTATTAATGGCAATGATAAGTTGCTTATACGTATTTTTCAAAAGAAGCCATGCTTTTTCGAGATTTTTATATTAATATCACTTTTAACGAAGATGCAGCCATGCCTTTTTGCAAACGCATAATCTACTAATGCAGAATGACGAAAATAACATCTGTGATAGATGTGGTGCCGAAATGCAAGAAAAAGGAAACACGAACGTGGAGGAGCGTTTTGTCCAGTCTTAAGTTGTCTTAGAAAAAGCTACCAAACAACAAAATCGCGTAGAAGCGGACATGAATCCTTCATTGTACGGATTTGAACAGCAAGTTACATTGTAATTTAAGTTTATGTCATATTTTGGAATTGGAGTTTATGTTCATGCCCGACATTCCAAGTACAACATGTGAAAACCTGACTGGAAGGTCGTCACATACCATAACTGATTGGTATAACATGTGCCGCGAAGTGTGCTCCTCAATTGTGTTAATCAATGGCAAAGGACAATTAATCGACATCAACGACGATCCTATATAAATTGATGAAGCGCGATTCGCGAGTCGCCGACAATATTAAAGGGGAAGGCTCTTACAAGGTGATGAACAACCTGTATCTGATGTTAGCGATGTACCGGTGCAAAACAATCGAAACCATGGTAGACGAATAGATGGGCCGTGGGTTTTTGGTTTGAAAACAAAACAGGAAAAGAGGTTCAATTTCAATCTGTTATTCATTCTGATGAGTGGCCAGCGTATGAGAATCTTGGCAGGCGAGGCTTCGACCATCAAACCATTAATCACCAGTAAAACTATATTAATCCGCTCATATACAAGGTATTGAACGGTCGTGGCTAGATGCCAAAATTTACATCTTAAAGAAAATAAGGGAAGTACTATTAAACCATCTTTAATCACATCTGGACAATTTATCCTGCAAGATATTAAGGAAGAACGAAGACGACCAATTTGTCAGGTTTTTAAAGGATATTGCCTATGTTTATAGATATTAGTTGCAAGTATATTCGTAATAAAATCATTATTAACAATAAATTGTTCGTCTTATCAATTATTATTATATGGTATAGCAATGTTGTAGCAGGGTAGGTCTCAAATTTTTGGTAGACCGCACGCTACAGCGGCACCGAAAAATATTTTATTCGGAAAACTTTGAAGAAACATATGTGATTCAAAAATAATTTTTTTAATCAGGGTTTGAAACCATGTACTTTTAATAAAAATTTACTCTTTTCGCTATATTTTTTTCTTGTTATCTTGGCAGGGATGTCATAATACCCGTCAAAGTTGTCCAGGTGCCAAAACATATATTTGTATTTCATGGAGCTCTTAAGACAACGCGGGCGTTATGGTAGTTCTACTTTAACTACTATCTGAATACATACACAATACTCAAGAGCCGTCCAAAATAAAACTGGCGACCATCCGGTTATTATGCATGCTCTTAGCCCACTCAACTGAGCTGAAATACAGTAAGGAGATATATTTTTGAAAAAATATCACTCCGATAATAGACTACTATTGTTTTGATTATCGCGGAACAGAGACTCTGCCGGTGCCGATATACGAGAGTGGATTGATAAGTCGGATAAATTTCTACGAAATGGCGGGAAATTTTGTTAAGCAACATGACTGTTGGTAAGCGTGATTCTTGTAACGGTTGGGTTCTTGACGAAGGTGATAATGCACTGAAAAAAGTAAAAGAGTTTTATCGGCAGAGTGTTTGTTTGGACTCACAGGGTATCGTCATGATTAACTATTTCGAAAACGGTAAAATAGTGACCGGTTCTAATTACAGAACGTTATTGGACCAAAGAGGCGGCCAGGATTAGTATCTCGGCCTCGGAAAGTAATAAAAAAGCCTTTACAACGTGACGGTCGCCTCTCTCGGGGAGGCAATGGCAAACCAGCCGTAGTACCATGCCTAGTAAAGCTCTCTTAATTTAACCGAAATCGGCATTAAACTGTAGGTCCCCTTTCTCTGTGGAACACTTAAAAAGGCACCAACATAGGCAAAGGAGACAGGGTCGCCTACATCCGTATCGAATATGGCATTTCAAGAAGAGGATTGGACCGATTGCATAGTGAGTTGAAGCAGAAGCGACCAAGATTAGTGGGTAGAAAAGTGCTCCTTCACCAAGCCAACGCGCCTGCTCACTCATCAGCTGTTGCAATGGCAAAAGTGCTTGATGAGAAATGAAGTTTTGTTTTTGCAAAAAATGTTATTTACTTTGCGTTTTATAACATTTTTCAATCTAGCCTCGTAAAGATAACATTGTACTCTTTCTTCTCTTTTGCTTGCTATGTCTGTCTCAGCAGATACTGAAAACTGAAACTAAGAAGCTATCTTGTTTTATTATCTAGAAATTTATTAGCACGTTGGAGTTGAAAAGACGAAATTTCAGTTAATAGTGCATCACATCTTTTTCACATATAACAGATTGTAAATTTACCAACATAACAAACAAGCATAAATCTTTTAGTTTGTGACTAAATTATCCAGTCAAAATATATATTTAAGTTTGCAAAAATTCGCATAGAGCTGAAAATTGGTATAGATCTTAAATACACTATCACAAATAAAATATCAAAAGTCCCCACCGATCCTACGTCTGGTAAAAATTTTATTCGTGGTCAAAGGTCAAAAATATCGGTTTTTCGCATTTTTCTCGAAAACGGTAGTATTATCGTAAAAATAGGTCAGACAAAAGTAGTAGACCATACAATTCTCTATAAAAATTGTTCTTATACTTTTTTTCCTACGAATCACCATTCCTGATATATCGCGATTCCAAAAATTGGAAAAGTCGTATTCTACATAATATGCACAGATTTCCGCACCACCTATGAGGTAGTGCACTTGGTGCATTTTTTTTTAACGTAGTTTCTCCAGTAGGCATACTCCACAATCTATTGTGATTAAGTTTTATTAAACAGTATTCTATTGATTGAAAATGGTACTATTGGTAATAATTAAAGTGGAACGGATTATTGTTGATTTCGGGAAAGTTTGTTGAAAGCTTTGTTGAAAATATCTTGCTGATCGTCAATAAAACAGATACATATTAAACTTTCTTGTTTCTCAGTTATAATAATTGTATTACCATACTTTAACTTTAATCTCGTTGTTAAATTGTTCTATTATCTGTAGCTTGATTTTTGCAAATATTTTTTAATTCTTCCAATGAAAACTGATAATGATCACTATTTTCAATGTATGCAAATATTTCTTTCATCGCCAAAGTAATAGAATCATCTTCAGGACCGTGGTGCGTCTCAAAAAGGAATTATAACAATCATTATGGTATTTAGCCTCAGCAGCAACTAAATCATATTCATACTCAATGCATGCAATAATAATAGTGTTCCGTACACATTAGAACGAGTCCGAGCAACATGATAAATTTTACGCCGAACATTCTGAGCTTTTTTCTTTTCAGCCTCTTCATTTACTTCACCGCCACAAAATAAGCAATAATTTTTAAAACAAAAAACGGACTCACTTACTCGCACTCTAGTACGAGGTGGACTAATCGTAGATGTACTGGCTTGTTCCATCTCGTGCTGTCTTTTAGCTGCAGCAATACTACTCTTCCGAGTGTACATTTTACAACACTGCACATAAGTTGTCACAGATCGCTTGTCTTTCAAGTATTCAAAAAACCCATCATTTCTTTCAACACTTGAATCAAAGTCTTCATTCCACGCTCAACAACAACAATTTCACTTTCAATCAAAGATTTACTACAAATAAAGCAAAAGTGAGACATTTTTTAAAAATTATTTAACGGCACAAATTCAAAACAAAAATATTATCAATAAGCACGTCTGTTCACTACAAAGAAACGTTCAATACTAAAAGTAGTTATTTCATTTACGTCCTTTAAAAAAGGGAAGGTATACGACCATCGCCACTCGAACAATAGAGTAGCTGACAGATGTTGCTCAAGGTTATACGGGCGAACGGAATCAGGGACCGAGTGTATATTCAATCGGAATTATTTAATTTGTACCTATTTTAGCGTGTGCCACACAAATCCATATTTCTATATTTTTACTTATACTGAACGTCCAATAACGTATACAGGCCGCATAAGAATGCATATTAATATTTTCGATGTTTGATATCGCGATATCTCAGGAATGGTGATTAGTAGGAAAAAAGTATAAGAATAATTTTTGAAGAGAATTGCATGATCTATAACTTTTGTCTGACCTATTTTTACGATAGCACTTACCGTTTACGAGAAAAATGCGAAAGACCGATATTTTTGACCTTTGACCTTGAATAAAATTTTAGCAAACGTGGGAACTTTCGATATTTTATTTATAATAGTGTATTTAAGACATATACCAACTTTCACCTCTATGCGAACTATTGCGAATTTTTTTTCGTCTATTTTGACTGGATAAAAACTCAGCAATTACACTGGTCAACAAAAAAAAAGAAAATTGCTTGTTTCCTGTGATTTTTTTTTGTTTCTATCTCAAATTGACGCGTATTTTTTAAATATGGCAACAATTTTTCTCTAACAGCTTTTGTTTTTGAGTTATAGCTAACTACCCTCATTTACTATTTTTACTTAGATTTTCGTTTTTTATTGGACACTAAAATATATTTTGTTGTTGTTTTAGATATGGCTTCGTCAAGAAGATTTTGTGTGCTTAATCCCGATTGTTTTTGCTATATTTGTGGTGAATATATATTTGCAAAATATCGAAAACCTATATCGGACTTTGTGAAAACTGCGTATCATCAATATTTTAAAATAAAATTGTGTAATCAGGACAAGCCATGGGTTCCTCATATTGTATGCCAGAAATGTGTGGTATGTCTACGGTTATGGTCCAGTGGAAAAAGAGATGCAATAATGTTCGTAACACCCATGATTTGACGAGAACCTCGAAACCATCATGACGATTGCTACTTCTGCGTTGTGAAAATAAACGGAATTAACCCTGGAAATCGAAGTAAGTGGTCATATCCTAACTTATCTTCTGCTCAACGACCTCAATTAAAATCACAAGAGGTACAACCCAGCACATCTAAATCTTCTGATGATCCAAATCTCTGTGAGCCCGAACGAAAGACATCAAGTGAAGACTCTGATTCAGACTACAAATGTAGCCTTTCAGAACCTCAACCATTTAATCAGAAAGAACTAAATGACTTAGCAAGAGATCTGAACTTACCAAAAGAAGCTTCTGAAATTTTAGCATCTCGTTTGAAAGAAAAAAATTTGCTTACTCCGGAAACCAACATTACATTTTATCGTACCCGAGAAAAAAATCTGTTACCGTATTTTTTTTCTCCAGAGAAGGATTTAGTTTTTTGTAACGATGTTGGTGGTATTTTGCAGCAGATGGGATTAAAACAGTACCAACCTAGTGATTGGCGTCTTTTCATAGACAGCAGCAAAAGAAGTTTAAAGTGTGTTTTGCTTCATAACGGTAACAAGTACGGATCTATACCTATTGCACATTCGACGACTTTAAAAGAAGAATACGTAAATGTTTCTAAGGTTATGGAAAAAATTAAGCATCAAGACCACAAATGGGGCCATTTGTGTTGATCTGAAAATGGTTAACTTTCTTTTAGGTCAACAAGGGGGGTACACAAAGTTCCCTTGTTTCATGTGTCTCTGGAATAGTCGTGACAAACAACACCATTGGTCACAAAAAGTTTGGCCAGTGCGGGAAAAGCTAAAAGTTAGTACAAAAAAAATGTTATAAACGTGCCTTTAGTTAGCCGAGACCGCATCATACTTCCACCACTTCATATTAAACTCGGCATAATGAAACAGTTTGTGAAGGCGCTTGACAAAAGTGGCGAATGTTTTAATTTTGTTTCACGTAAGTTTCCAGGATTAAGTTCAGAAAAATTGAAAGCTGGTATTTTAGATGGGCCACAGATTAGGCAACTCGTGAAAGATCCTAATTTTGTCAAATCAATGACTGAAGTCGAATCAAAAGCTTAGAATTCATTTGTTTTGGTTATGAGTAGCTTCCTAGGCAAAAAGAAATCTGATGACCATGTCGAGCTTGTTGAGTGCATGCTATCGAACTTGCAAGAGCTAGGGTGCAACATGAGCATAAAAATCCACTTCCTGCACTCGCATTTAGATCGATTTCCACAAAATCTGGGTGATTTTAGTGAGGAGCAGGGTGAAACATTTCATCAGGATCTTCGGACAATGGAAGAGCGTTATCAGGGGCGGTGGGACTCACATATGATGGCAGACTACTGCTGGAGTTTGCAACGAGATCTACCTAAAGTCGTTCATTCAAGGAAATCTTATAAAAGATCATTTGCTAGTGTTCAATAGAAATTTTTGTTAACATAATATATTATTTTTTTGTATTTTTTTTTGGCAAAATAATAAAACTGTATATTTCAAAAGGTAAAGCTGTTGGCAATCTCCCAGTATTTTTTTCATAGTCAGGGCCATAGAAATACCCAATAACAGAAAAAAAATAAAGGAAACAAGACTTGTGTTGACCAGTGTTATTAGTGCCCAAAACTTATCTAGATAGACACCGTACGGAACACTAAAAAGAAACGAACGTGCTTGTTTGGAGACTCGTTTGCCTTTTTGATCAAGTTATTAGCTACGCAAGTGTAATAAATTTATTAAACATACATATTGTGTTACTTCTCTCTATAATAATTCTCAACGAACAATAACAGAAATAAATATTTTTAACTTTTTATTCATTGTTCCTAAAAATAAATATTAATTAATTATCATTCAAGTTACAAATGTAAAAATAAAACCTGTTCGCATCATATTGTAACCAAAAATATCTCAGTTTCTTCTACACAAAATATTAATTATTCTAAATTGTCCGGAGAGAGAGAACATGACGTTTTTGTTATACCAAGAAAACTCGACTAATATTCTTTATTTCATATAATTGAATTTATTTACGTCTCATTAAATATCAAATTTAAAAAAAAATATATACAGTTTAACTAATAAAACGTATTTTTATTTTTAGTGTTCCGTACGGAATAAGATGATTTCGGTGTCTGTCTGTCACATCCGATTTTCTCTCCGAAACTATTGGTCATAGAAAGTTGACATTTGGTAATAATATAGGAATTGATAGCCTTATCAGAGCCATGTAGTTTTGAAAGTTAAATTTTGAATTAAGGGGTTAGTTTTGGGGGGTGAAATCGGAAGTGAAAAAAAAATTTACTAGGTCATCGAGTGTGGTGTCAAATGAAAGCTTGTGAAAACACGAGTAAAATATATATACAGTCCCTGGCCAAATTATTAGACGCACTGCAAGATTTCATGTAAAATATTAATTACCGAGTGATATTGTACCGTTTTATTATTTTAAATTGATTTGTTTTTTATTTTTATATTATCCAATCAATTACCTATTTATTTGACATAAATAAAACAGCATTAATTTAGAAAAGCATAAGTTTATTAAGTTTTAAAGAAAAGTGAAATTAATGTTAGTAAAAGTCAATATTTAGTTGAACCACCTTTAGCCGCTATCAAAGCTTTAATTCTGCGCGGCATGCTATCAATGCAAGATTGTACTGTCTCCTGCATTTGAGGATGATGATTCCACACATGAATAATCTTTTCTAGGAGCTGAGTTTTGTTGGTAATCACATCTTTAGCCACTTCTCTTTTCATCAGCTCCCACACATTTTCAATGGGGTTCATATTAGGGCTATTACCCGGCCAATCCAACAGAGGGATATTTTTTTCTGCCAAAAAAGCTTTAACAGACCGAGCAGTGTGGCAGGGAGCTCCATCTTGCATGAAAGTGAATGGTTCCCCATTTGGTCCCCCCCCCCCCCCCCCCCCCCCCCGGGGAAACCATTCTCTGAGCTGCGGAATCAACCGATTTTGTAATACTTCTTTGTACTGATCTTGCCTGATTATTCCTTTGACGACGTACAGACGTCCAGTGCCCTTGCCGCTGATGACTGACCAAATCATCACTTTGGTGGGATGTTTAACCGTCGGGACGACACAATCAGGATGAAACTTTTCTCCATGACGACGACGCACATACTGAGCTTTATTCTGCAAAATTTCGAATGTGCTTTCGTCACTGAAGCAGACCTGTCAAAAATAGGAAAAATATATAAACTTCCATGTTTATTTGCTTTATTTAACTGAAAATGATAATAATGTATCAATTATTGATTAAATTGCTGTATCTTACCGATCTCCAGAAGTCCACATCTTTGTCTTGCCATTGTTTGGCCCACTTCAGGCGCTTTGCTTTCATTGCAGCTGTTAACTTGGGCTTCCTGGCGGGGCGGCAGGCCTTAAAATCTAATTCTTTCAATTTTCTTCGAACAGTGCGCTCAGAAGCATTTACGCTAGCATCCTGGAGTTGTGATTTTATTACCTTTGTGGTAGCAAATCTGTTTTCTACACAAATTTTCTTCAAACATCTCTCTGACCGTGGAGTGAAAATTGGTTTTCTACCGCATCTTTTCTTTCTTTTCGGGCTTAATTCCTTCCCTGACTCAATTTTTTCTTTTTTATGCGTCGTACACTAGCTTCAGAAACCTCCAATCTTCGTGATATTTCTCGGTTTGTAAATGTTTTCGCAATCACAAGGGCCTTCACTTCAGCTTTTTTACGTGGTGAAAGATCGCCTTTTCTACCCATAATGAAAATAGTCCAATTACTTTTTTAAAACACTGCATACAAAATAAACTTATAACTGAGTAGTATAAAACTGTTAAACAAACAATCACAGTCCATAAAGCCACAGAAACACGTCCGTACCTGACTCGATTCCGATCGCGACTGATACAGGTTTGTATTTGTTTACGTTCATGTATCACTTTGCCAACATAGTGTTGCCATATGTTAAAAATAAATACAAATATGTAGTCTACAACAATTCTTTTGAATAAAAATCAATAATATTGTAGTTTAAATATACCATTATTGCATAAAAACTCTTAAGAAACATAAAATTACTAAAAAAAATACAGTGCGTCTAATAATTTGGCCAGGGACTGTATATATATATATATATATATATATATATATATATATATATATATATATATATATATATATATATATATATATATATATATATATAGAGGAGAAGGGTAGTCTTGACCGACTAGTTAAACAGCAGTATTATGTTCTTGGGGTAAGTGGTCTTCGGAAAAGAACTAAAAAGTTTTAGACATCTTTTTAGCTACGCCAAGCTTTCGCAAATATTTCATTTTCTTCATCAGGGCTACAATTATAGTAGATTTTCAGTATTTTTGAGATTAAAAGTAAAGAACAACCCTATTTTATATGTAACATTAAAGTACTTACTGTACTGGTGTGTTCAAAAATTATTGCTTGTGGGGGCACTTTATTACACTTATTCGTCAGAAAAAAACAGAAAAAAACATGAGAAAAACTCGACATACTCATCTCTGGGAAATATAATAAACTTTTACTTCATTTTGTTAGAATGGTACTAAGAATAGTGTGGTTGTAAAGTGATTTTAATTTATAAAGGATTTTTTTGTTATGTTTTCTTGTCATTTTGCTAAGGACAGTGTGTTTCTATCTCTTAGTTAAGTTGTGGTTAATTTATATTTGAAAGTAGAATGACGTTGACATTTTGTTTGATCGTTTTTAAGTTGAAAAGTTAGTGAAAATCAGTGGGATTATTATCAAAGAGATATGTTAGATATGTTTGAAGAGTTTTCATTTTGACTGCCTATTTGTAATAGATTGGAGAAAATTAAACTCAGATCTTCAATGTCAGTTTTTTAATTGATCGAGTTCCCTTCAAGGTGGATTTCCACCATCTCCCTAAAGATTCTCCTGCCGAGATTTCTCTCTTTACATAGGATTTTGGTTTCAGCAAAATTAAATTCATATGAAAATTGGCCACTATGCTGGGCAAGCGCACAAAAGTTTTTCTTTAATTTGCAATCACTTTTGTGGGAAGTGATTGTGTCTTTTAGGACTCTAGATGTTTGTCCTATATAGATTTTTTCACATTGAGAGCAAAGGATGCTATAAACTACTTCTAAAACCTTTGTGATTTCATCTTTGTCTTTTAGAGAAGTGAAAATATTGTTGATAGTTTTTTGTGTTTAAAAGCAATTTTTAAATTAGGCAATTTGTTGAAAAGTTTAGTTGTTTTGGTGGAGATTTCTTTTATGTATGGAGATGAGTGTGTCGAGTTTTTCTCATGTTTTTTCTGTTTTTTCTGATGAATAAATGTAATAAAGTGATCCCACAAACAACAATTTTTGAACACACCACTTAGCAATAAGTACTTTAATGTAACATATAAAATAGGGTTGTTCTTTACTTTTAATCCCAAAAATACTGATAATCTACTATAATTGTAGCCCTGGTGAAGAAAATGAAATATTTTCGAAAGCTTGGCGTAGCTAAAAAGGTGTCTAAAACTTTATAGTTCTTTTCCGAAGACCGCTTACCCCAAGAACACAATACTGCTATATATATATATATATATATATATATATATATATATATATATATATATAATGTAATACTTGCACACACTTTTCTTCGTATTATTTTTAAAAAATTGCGAAAAATCACTGTCCCCCACCTTATCTCGAAAACTATTGATCAAAAAATTTTGAAAAAATTCTGGAATATTCTCCACGGGGTGTAAATTGAAAGAAAATTATCACGAGTGGATTACCTTTAATGGTTTATAAAAAAAAAATCAAGGTCATCAGTTTTCATCAAAGATTGGAAACAAAACTTTGTTGAAAACTCATTTGGGGTGTGATTTGTGAAGTCACTGATCATCTTATACCTCCGTAACAATTTTTTTTTATTTTAAAAGCAATCAACATACTTGATCGGTTATTTTTTTCTTTAAACATAAAATTAGTTTAAAACTATAGATATAAAAATATTTAAAAATACAAAAATTTAATATTGCCGGTCTAAAAAGTAACTAACCTGAACTAATCAAAATCTTAAATTATTTCGACTATAGGTTATATTCGTGGACAAAGCTTAAAAGCATCTGCATATTATCTATTCAATGGTTAATTTTGCAAAATTCCTCTGAACTCACCTATGATATGACCAAAAAAAAAATTAAGAAAGGCCCACATAAAATAAAACCAACATAAACTAGATGTCGGACAGGTTTTTAATGTCTTCTTTTTGGTGTTCCGTACGGAATAATAATAAGATCACTTAGATGTCTGTCTGTCTGTCTATCTGTCCGTCTGTTTGTCCGTCCGTTTGTCCGTCTGTTTGTCAGTCTGTTCGTCCGTCTGTCAGACCCGATTTTCTCCGAAACTATTTGATATCGAAAGTTGAAATTTGACACTAATATAGAAATTGATGGCCTCATCAGAGCCTTATAGCTTTAAAAGTTAAATTTTAACGTAAGGGATTAGTTCAGTTAGTTTAGGTTAGTTCAGGTCTAAAATTATATAACACGTAGGCTCAAAAGTTTTTGGTCTGAGACATAGATGTAGCCCTTTTCAAAAAAATCCATATGATTTTAGGAAGTACCAACCTTCAAACGATATGTGTCAAAATTTTATGACATTTCGATGATTAGCTTATAAGTTACAATGGTTTTACTGACACTACTTTTGATATTTTCAAAACAATGGAAAAAATTGAATTTCGTGTGTTGATTAAACGCTGTTTTTTGATAGGGCAAAATACCGGTCAAGTAAAGCAATGGCTTGATAAATGTTACAAGGACTCTGCCCCTGGAAAATCAGTCATCATTTACTGGTATGCTGAATTTAAACGCGGTTGTACAGACCCAAATGATGCTAAACGCTCTGGACGCCCAAATGAGGTGGATACACTGGAAAATCGCTGTCCCCTCCCTTATCTCGAAAAGTTCATAGAATACTTCAGCAGTCACGGTACGAAACACTAATTGTGCAAGTCCGACATGCACTTGGTCTGTATTTTGGTTTGTTAATATGACATTGTGTTATGTTAATTCTGTACAAAATGGTGAATGAATATATTTTAAAATTTTATTCAAATTAACTTTTTTCCTACCCTTTCATGGCTTATTGATATTATAGTCCTGTTTTCATCAAGGATTTTTAAAATAAATAGTTGTTATTTGGCACTGCGTAAAAGAACTTTTGAAAGTTTCTCAAATTACTGGCTTAGTTTTCCAGACTTGGCCTTCAGGTATCCGACACGAGGATCTACTAGGTGTACAAGTATGAAATGCGGATTTTTTTTCTAAAAAAACATTTTAAATTCGGAAGAATGATAAAAAGTGCTTTATTCAAAGTATGCTCCATCGCTTGTTAAACATTTTTCCCATCTTTCGGGCAATTTGTGAATACCACGCCAGTAAAAATCTTCCCCTTTTGCAGCGAACCATTCATCGAGCCATTTTTTCACATCTTCGTACAAACCAAAGCGCTACTCACCACAGTCAATTGTTGTTGGTAACGTTTAGTATTAACCCTTTCCCCAGGTTTTAACAGCTCATAATAGACCGCGCCCCTCCGGACCCACCAAACACATAGCATCGTCTTTCTGCCAAAGCGATTCGGTCTTGCGGTCGATGTGGATGGTGCGCCTGGGTCTACACATGATTTTTTTGCGCTTGGAATTCTCAAAATAAATCCACTTTTCATCCCCTGTAACTATACGATGCAAAAAACGACTTCCTTTTGTACCGAGCGAGCAAAATATCACATGTGTTTTTGCGCTTTTCCATTTGCCTGTCGTTCAACTCATGTGGTACCCATCTACCAGTATTCTGAATCTTTCCCATCTCTCGTAGCCGATTGGAAACAGCTTGTTGACTAATGCCCAATTGCTCGGCAAGTTGTTTTTGTGTTTTGGTGCGAATCATCTTCGTCCAAAAATGCTTGCAATTCCACATCTTCGTATTTTTTTGGCGGTTTTCCACGTTCCTTGTGTGCAACATCGAAGTCACCACTTTTGAAACGCCGAAACCATCGTTCACACGTATCTTGCGATGGAGCATGTTCACCATAAGCTTCTCGAAGTAATCGGTATGATTCAACAGCAGTTTTCTTAAAATAAAAAGAAAAAATTAATGCTGTCCGCGAATGTTCTTTGTTCGGTATAAATTTCGACATATTGAACACAACAACACAACACTATGCGCACACTTTTCCAATTTATCACTCATCCGCGTCTGACACTTGTTGAAGACACAACAAAATGGCGCAGTGTCAAATCTTTATAGCACAAACTGCATTGGTGCACTATCTGTTGTCTGAAATCCGCATTTCATACTCGTACACCTGGTAAAACCAGAAGGGGTAGAGCCAGTGAGTGGCCTAGTCAGGTTCAAAAGGTGGGGATGGTCAATCCATATGGCGCTTTTTAGGAGAAAATAACCGGCCAAGTCGGACTGGCGCAATTAGTGTTCTGTACGTTGAAAAATGAGTTTTCAACAAAGTTTGTTTCCGATCTTTACTGAAAACTGATGACCTTGAATTTTTGTTTTTTTTATATATAAGGTACTGGACTCATGATAATTTTCGTTCAATTTACACCCCTTAGAATTTTTTCAAAATTTTCGTGGTAAGGTGGGGACAGCGATTTTTTAAAAATAATACAATGAAAAGTATTACATTATAAAATTTTTTTCACTTCCGATTTCACTACCCAAAATGAACCTTTTTAGTCAAAATTTAACTTTCAAAACTACAGTTCCCTGCTGAGGCCATCAATTCCTATATTAGTACCAAATTTCAAATTTCTATGTCAAATAGTTTCCGAGAAAATCAGGTGTGACAGATAGACGGACGGAGGGAAGGACAGACACCGAAATGATCTTATAGGTGCTCCGTACGGAACACTAAAAATGTAATGGAATAACCTCGGTGTCTGTCTGTCCCAGCTAATTTACTTCTAAACTATTTGACATAGATAGTTGAAATTTCTTAGGAAAGTAGGAATTAATCGCTCAATCACAGGCATGTAGTTTTGAAAGTTAAATTTTGACATAAGGGGTCAGTTTTGTACGGAAGTAACAAAAAAAAAATTCAAGGGCATCAGGTGGGATGTAAAATAAAAACTTGTGAAAACACGAGTCTAGAAATATATATGATGAAAATTGCCTAAAATTGTTGTCCCTCCATCCTACCTCTAAGAGTACTTATCAAAAAATAGCGAGAAAAATCTGGAATATTCTCCATAAGGTGTAGATCGAATAAAAATTATCACGAGTGTATTACTTTTGATAATTTATCTGATATATAAAAGCAAAGATCGGAAAAAAATATTTTAAAGGCAATCACGGTACGGAACCATAATTTCGCAAGTCCGCCTTATACTTGGTCGGTTTTTACTTACTCGTTACATTAAAACAATTCATATATCAAATCTGGACAAACTGGTGAAGTAAACATTTAAACTTGATTTCAGCCGAAATTAACATTTTTTCCTAATGCATGCATGTCTATGTTGTTTGTTTACATATACGAGGCTGGTTTGAAAAGTCCGTGCAAAAATAAAAACTACTTATGTGTTTGGGGTAAACCTTTTTTATTTTTCGACATAGTCTCCTTTTAGGCTTATACACTTCGTCCAACGATGTTCTAGTTTGTTGATCCCTTCCGAATAATAGGATTTGTCCAAGTCTGCAAAATATCCATTAGTGTCTGCAATCACCTCCTCGTTTGAATAAAATCTTTGTCCCGCCAGCCATTTCTTTAAATTGGGGAACAAATAGTAGTCCGAGGGAGCCAAGTCTGGAGAATAGGGGGGATGTGAAACGAGTTGGAATCCTATTTTCATTAATTTTGCGACCACAACTGCTGAGGTGTGTGCTGGTGCGTTGTCGTGATGGAAAAGGACTTTCTTGTGGGCCAATCGCGGGCGTTTTTCTTGCAGCTCGGTTTTCAAACGGTCCGATAACGATGAATAATATTCACCTGTAATAGTTTTACCCTTTTCCAGATAGTCGATGAAGATTATCCCTTGCGAATCCCAAAAGACAGTCGCCATAACCTTTCCGGCCGAAGGAACGATCTTCGCCTTTTTTGGTGCAGATTCCCCCTTGGTAACCCATTGTTTAGATTGTTGTTTGGTCTCAGGAGTATAGTAATGTATCCATGTTTCATCCACAGTGACGAAACGACGCTTAAAGTCCTCCGGATTCTTCTGGAACAGCTGCAAACCTTCCTTGCAACACTTCACACGATTCCGTTTTTGGTCAAGCGTGAGCAATCGCGGCACCCATCTTGCGGATAGCTTTCTCATGTCCAAATGTTTATGCAAAATATTATGTACCCGTTCAGCCGAGATGCCCACAGCACTAGCAATCTCACGCACCTTAACTCTTCTGTCATCCATCACCATATCATGGATTTGATCAATGATTTCTGGAGTCGTAACCTCCACAGGCCGTCCAGAACATTCAGCGTCACTTGTGCCCATATGGCCAGTCCGAAAATTTTGAAACCACTTATAAACTGTTCTAATCGAAGGTGCAGAGTCACCATAATGTTTATCAAGCTTCTCTTTAGTCTCCTGAGGCATTTTGCCTTTCATAAAGTAATGTTTAATCACCACACGAAATTCTTTTTCGTCCATTTCTTGAAAATCACTCGACTTCCTTGATTCACACGAATGCCAAACACAAAGAAATAGACCAATATGGCTGAAACTTGGTGTGCGTTCATTCAAGAAATGCTACTAACTAAACATGACCTCGATACGCGCCGGTGATGCCATCTCTCGGACTTTGCACGGACTTTTCAAACCAGCCTCGTACGAGTACACATATTTTTATTAATTTTTAGTTTTCTGTATGGAACACTTACAAAATCACTTCGGTGTCTATCTAACCGTCTGTCTGTCTTTCCCTCTGTCTGTCTGTCCGTCTGTCACACCCGATATTCGTCGAAACTATTTGACATAAAAAGTGGAAATTTGGCACTAATATAAGAATTGATGGCCTCATCAAAGCCGTGTATTTTGAAAGTTAAATTTTGACTTAAGGGGTTAGTTCAGGTTGGTTCAGGTCAGGGGTCAAATCGGAAGTGAAAAAATTTTTTATACCAGATCATCGAGTGGGGTGTCAAATGAAAGCTTGTAAAAACACAAGTTCGAAAATACATATAATGTATTACTTATGCACACTATTTTGTATTATTTTTAAAAAATTGCGAAAACTCACTGTCTCCCCCTTATCTCGAAAAGTATTGATCAAAAAATTTTGAAAAATTTCTGTAATATTCTCCGCAGGGTGTAGATTGAACGAAAATGATCACGAGTGCATTATCTTTAATAATTTAACGGGTATATAAAAAAAAAAATCTAGGTTATCAGTTTTCAGTAAAGATCGGAAAAAACTTTGTTGAAAACTCATTGGGGGTGTGTCTTGTGACGTCATTGATCATTTTATACCTCCGTAACAACTTTTTTTTTATTTTAAAGGCAATCAAGGTACGGAACACTAATTGCGCAAGTCCGTCTTGCACTTGGCCAATTTTTAAATAGTAATATTATCATCATAACTTTAAAATAGAATATGGCCAAAAGAACAGTTAAAAGTGCAACAAATTACTTTTATAATTTTCTTTTGCCCTTAGTTAGCTGCGCCGTTGAGCATTTGACACAAAAGCCTTAGACAAAAAAGCCTGCCAAGTGAAGTCGGACTTGCGCAATTAGTGTTCCGTACGGTGCTTTTAAAATAAGATGAAATCTTTACCTAGGCGAAGTTAATTAGGTTCCTATCATGTATATATCTTAATATCTAATAAGGATTTTCATGTTTTTTTCTTAATCAATAATGTATACCAGTTATAGCTTCTTAGCCACCTAATAGTCAATAAATCAATCTAGTTTAATCTAGAATCTAGTAGTAAAAGTTTAAAACAAATACGTCCTACCTAAATATTTGTTTAATTATAGACAAATAAAATAAAATTATTTTTTCTCGGTATCTTACTGAAAAGTCTATGAGTATATTACTGATTGCACCGAACACGTATGGACATTTCATAATTCTTAGCTACGGTTAAATTCACAACTTTATACGAAAAAAATCTTCACCATATTGTCAAGTAACATAGTTTTTTTATATATATACCAGATAAATTTTCACACGTAAAGCACTCGTGATAATTTTTGCTGAATTTACTGTTTATGGAGAATATTCTAGAGTTTTTTCGAAATTTCTTGATCGGTACTTTTAAAGATAGAGTGGGGGAACAGCGATTTTTAACCCATTTTTTAAAAATATTATAAAAAAAAATGTGCGCTAGTATTGCATCATAACATCGAGGCTGAAAAGTTTTTGGTCTTACACATAAATGTCGCCTTTTTCAAAAAATCCATATAATTTTTAGGAAGTACCAACCTTTAAACGGTACGTGTCAAAATTTTATGACATTTCCACGATTAGTTTACAAGTTACAGTGGTTTTAGTGACGCTACTTTTGATATTTTTAAAACAACGGAAAAATCAAATTTCGTGTGTTGATTAAACACTGTTTTTTGATGGGAAAAAATACCGTTCAAGCAATGCAATGCCTTGATAAGTGTTATAGGGATTCTGCCTCCGGAAAATCACTGATTATTTGCTGGTATGCTGAATTTAAACGTGGTCGTACAGATACAAATGATGCTGAACGCTCCTGATGCCCAAATGAGGTCGTTACATCGGAAAACATCAAAAAATCCACAAAATTGTTTTGGATGAAGGTAAAGTGAAATTGCGTGAGATAGCTGACACCCTAAAGATATCAAAAGAACGTGTTGTTCATATTATGCATGAACATTTGGGCATGAGAAAGCTCTGTTCGAAATGAGTTCCGCGCTCGCTCACAATGGACCAAAAACAACAACGTGTTGAATCAGTGTTGATGATTCTGAGCGCTGACAAAAGGATTTTTTTATGCAATATGTGACAATGGATGAAACATGGATCCACCACTACACAGCAGAATAAAATCGGCAGTCAGCTAAGTGGACAGCAGCAGCCGGTGAAAGCCACCCGAAGCGACTAAAGACACGACAGTCGGCTGTGAAGGTTTTGACCTCTGTATTTTGGAATGCGAATGGAATAATTTTCATCGACTATGCTACGAAGAGAAAAACCAACAATAGCGAACATTATATAAAGTTATTGGTGCGTTTGAAGACCGAAATCACAAAAAAAAACAGCCCCAAATGAACAAGAAAAAAGTGCTCTTTTATCAAGACAATACACCGTGTCACAAGTCAATAGTTACGATGGCAAAATTGGCATGAATTGAAGTTCGAATTGTTTCCTCATCCACTGTATTCTCCAGATTTGGCATCAGCGGCTATTATCTATGCGCAGACCTCAAAAAAATGCTCTCGAGAAAGAGATTTGGCTCCAGTGAAGAAGGTATCGCAAAAACTGAGGCCTATTTTGAAGGTAAAGACAAATCCTTCTGCAAGAAAGGCACATAAATGTTAGAAAAGCATTGGATTGATTGTATCTCTCTTGAAGGAGACTATATTGTTGAATAAAGTCAAATTTTGCAAAGAAAATGTGTTTTAAGTAGCAAGACCAAACGTTTTTCAGCCTACGTGTTATGTATTTTTAAACTTGTGTTTTCACAAGCTTTCATTTAACACTCCATTTGATGACCCTACAAAAACAAAATTTTTTACTCTCCCTCCTACAATTAACTCCCTAAATACACAATTTAACTTTCAAAACTACACAACTCTGATGAGGCCATCAATTTCTATATTTGTGACAAATTTTAACTATCTATCTATGTAAAAAGGTTTCGGAGAAAATCGGATGTGACCGACAGACACACACCGAAGTGACCCATAAGTGTTTCGTATGGAACACTAAAAATGTGAAGACAGTAGCTATGTGGAGGCACAGATGGTTCATAGGGTGTTTTTAGGCGAAAAGAAATCAGCTACAATAAAACGAAGTATGACGATTCCAAGAGCTCGTCTAACATCCAGCTGATGATGACGTTGATTATGATATTGATTTTGTGATTTCTTGACACCTAATGGAATTTCGTTTTCGAGCGCATTATATATTTTAGTTAGTTCAGTGGCTTTATTTGGAGCTTGATTTTTATTATCTTTGTAGATTAAACGACTTTTAAAACATAAATGTCTATCTATATAAAATTTGGACACTATACATAAATAGTGACAAATTGCTATATAGAATTTATCGCGGTTAAAACAAATCCCGTAAAAAGTTCTCTATCGTAATGCAAAATAGACATTTTTATTGGTAACTTTAACAAAAAAAACTCCCATATCAGCTCGATTTTGTCGATTGGGGGGTTGAAAAATTGATTGTAAACATGAATTGAAATTTATTGCAAGAAAATCCAATATGCCTAAAACCGGCATCATTATGCCCTACATAAAAAAAATAAGCCGGTCAAGTGTAAGTTGGAGTTGCGCAATTAGTGTTCCGTACGTTGATTGCTTTTGAAATAAAAATTTTTTGTTACGGAAGTATAAAATGATCGATGACTTCACAAAACACACCCCAAATGGGTTTTCAATAAAGTTTTATTCCGATCTTGTTTATATATATATATATATATATATATATATATATATATATATATATATATATATATATATTATATATATACCAGATAAACTATCAAAGGTAATGCATTCGTGATAATTTTCATTCAATTTACACCCTGTGGAGAATATTCCAGAATTTTTTCAAAATTTTTTGATCAGTAATTTTCGAGATAAAGGGGGGGACAGCGATTTTTAGCGATTTTTTAAAAAATAATATAAAGAAAAGTGAGTGAAAGTATTACAGTATATATATTTTTGATCACGTGTTTTTACAAACTTTCATTTGACATCGTACTCGATGACCTGTAAAAAAAAAAATTTTCACTTCCAATTTCACCCCCCAAAACTGACCCTGAAGTCAAAATTTAACTTTCAAAACTACACGGCTCTGATGAGGCCATCAATTCCTATATTAATATCAAATTTTCTTTCTATGTCAAATAGTTTCGGAGAAAATCGAGTGTGACAGACAGACAGCCAGACGGACAGACACCAAAGTGATCTTATAAGTGTTTCATACGAAACACTAAAAAAACGTCTTAAGAATCAAAATGAGTAGAATATCAAAAAACCAGTCCAGTGCAAGTTAAACTGGCGCAATTAGTGTTCCCTACGATTCCGTTGCTTCTGAAATAAAAATGAACAGTGACTTCACAAAACGTACCCCAAATGAGTATTCAACAAAGTTTGTTTCCGATCTTTACTGAAAACTGATGACCTTGAAATTTTTGTTTTTTTTTATATACTAGATAAATTACACAGGGCAACAAAAAAAGTATTTTTGTTTTGGTGCCTGGGATTTTAGAGCTGATTTTAACTATATTTGGGACGCTAAATCTATACATGCAATCCGTTTTTCTCTATCAGCTCTACTTTTTTAGATACATCAACTTATCTACCAATGTGGTTTTTATTCAGTATATTCATTTATGAGAGTTCTAAAATTATTATATATATTTCATTAATGTAGGTACAATGGTTTTATTGTCAGTCTGTAATTGAGTAAATTCCAGGTAAATCTATAAATAGTGGAACCATTGCCTATCAGGTACCTGAACTGACCCTTTTAATCACCTAACTCGGGTAAGTCTCGTCAGTTTGTGCGTTCTTACTAATGAGAGTAGATCGAATTCGGCGTGTTATTTTATGTTAAGAAAAGAGTGTTTTTGTGTTATTGAACAGAATTAAAATGAGTTCAGGTTCCAGTTCAAGAAGAAGTTGTGTAAATCAACCTGATGTGTTTTGCTATATATGCGGAGAATACATGTTTCAACAAAACAGACAAACTATTACTGACTTTGTAAAGCGAGCGTATCTTGGATACTTTGGAGTTAAGCTTGGTGATCAGGACAAAACGTGGGCCCCGCATCTCGTATGTAAAAACTTGTACAGAGCATTTACGGCAGTGGACTACCGGGAAAAGAAAATGTCTAAAATTCGGCGTACCAATGGTTTGGAGAGAACCAAAAAACCACTTCAATGATTGTTATTTCTGTTCAGTAAATACTAATGGAATCAATCGAAATAACCGCAGTAAGTGGACTTATCCCCAATTTAGACTCGGCAATACGCCCTATCCCGCACTCAGATAAAATACCGATTCCAACATTTCATCAGCTACCACATATCTCTGATGACGAATATTTTCCCTCTGATCGCTCTTCTGATGCTAATAAAAGTTCTGATGCTAATGAAACTAACAGTGACTATGAGGGGACGTCATCAGTTCCTCAACGCTTCAATCAAAATGAATTAAATGATCTCACCAGGGATCTCAATTTATCGAAAAAAGCTTCTGAAGTACTGGCTTCTAGGTTGAACGACAAAAATTTACTGGAACAAGGAACCAAAATTACCTTTTACCGTACAAGAGAAAAAGATCTGCTACCATTCTTTTCTCAAGAAGACAATCTTGTACTTTGTCACGAAATTAGGGGACTCATGAAAGAAATGGGACTTTCTGAATATATTCCAGATGATTGGCGCCTATTTATTGACAGTTCAAAGCGAAGTTTAAAATGTGTCCTTCTACATAATGGGAATAAATATGGTTCAATACCACTAGCTCACTCAACGAAACTGAAAGAAGAATATAATACCATAGCTTTGGTCTTGCAGAAGATAAAGTATTACGAACATCAATGGATGATTTGTGTAGACTTAAAAATGGTAAACTTTCTTCTTGAGCAGCAAAGTGGTTACACGAAATATCCGTGTTTCTTGTGCCTCTGGGATAGTAGGGACAAAACACACACACTGGGTTAGAAAAGATTGGCCTCAGAGAGAAAACATGGACGTTGGGGAAAAGAATGTCATTAACGACGCTTTGGTTGAAAGAGAAAAAATCATACTTCCTTCGTTACATATAAAGTTGGGCTTAATGAAGCAATTTGTAAAGGCTCTTGATAAGAATGGGTCTTGTTTTGCATATATAGGGGTAAAAATGCATCAATTGAGCACAGAAAAACTCAAAACAGGGATATTTGACGGCCCACAAATAAGACAATTAATTAAGGATCCTGCCTTCATAAATTCAATGAATCAAGTTGAACGAGAAGCTTGGACATCATTTGTTGCAGTTGTAGAAAATTTTCTAGGCAAACATAAAGCTCAAAACTATGTTGAAATGGTTAACAAGATGCTTAATAGTTTCAAATCCTTAGGGTGCAATATGAGTATTAAAATACACTATTTACACAGCCACTTAGACCGTTTTCCAGAAAATTTAGGAGACATGAGTGAGGAACAAGGTGAAAGATTTCACCAAGATATTAAAGTTATGGAGGACCGCTACCAAGGAAGATGGGACATGCACATGATGGCAGATTACTGCTGGAGTTTAAAAAGGGACTGTTTAAAAAAACATTCAAGAATGTCGCGGAAAAGAAGCTTTCCAAGTGTTGAGTGACTATTTCATTTCTTCAATGTTTTTTTTTTGTTTGTAAGTACGACATAATATTGTATTTTGTATAACTAAAATAAAAATTTCGTATCTACTTTTGTTTACTACACTTACGGATTTGAGTTACAATAATGTAACTTATATTTCTCTAAAATTGTATATCTTAAAAATTTGAGCTCCTAGGTACAAATGAATACGTTATTTCAATTCAGGACATCAAATTGATATAGAATCAGCTCAAAAAACCTCGACACCAAAACAGCTGTTCCCCTGTGTTATTAAAGGTAATGTACTCGTCATAGTTTTCGTTCAATCTAGACCCCGTGGAGACTATTCCAGAATTTTTTCAAAATTTTTGGATCAGTACTTTTCGAGACAGAGGGGGACAGCGATTTTTTCAAAATAATACAAAGAAGAGCGTACACATGTAAGACATTATATATATTTTTGAACTCGTGTTTTTACAGGCTTTCCACTCGATGGCCTAGGAATTTTTTTTTCCACTTCCGATTTCACCCCCTAAAACTAACCCTTTAGGTCAAAATTTAACTTTCAAAACTACACGGCTCTGATGAGACCATCAATTTCTATAATGGTACTAAATTTTAACTTTCTAGTCAAATAGTTTCGAAGAAAATCGGGTGTGACAGACGGACAGACAGAGAGACAGACACCGAAGTGATCTTATACCATAAGTGTTCCTTCCGTACGGAACACTAAAAAATCTGTCAGTTATAAAAAGCACATTTAATTTTAATTGTATCGAAGAACAGTACAATTCGCAACAACTTTAAACGATATTACCACTGAATGTATATTTGACCGAAAAGGAAAATATTAGTTCTCCATTTGACTCAGGAGGCGGCCGTTTTAAATTTTAAGCATTATGAAATGCAAATTAAGAATTTTGAACAAAGTAAAAGGGGATGAACTATTATCGTATTTTATTATAGTAGTTATTCTATTTTCTGTATCCACAAAACTTTATCATATTTTTGATCAATCATCATCATTAGCTTATTGGATGTTGGATGTAAGCCTCCCTAAGTTATCTCCAGCGAGCTTTGTTATTTGCTTTTTGCATCCAATCGTGTCCTGCTAATCTTTTTATGTCGTCCGTCCATCTTGTCTGTGGTCTACCTCTGTATTTCTTGTGTTCTCTAGGCCTCCATTCAACTATACGGCGTGTCCATCTGTTATCATTCATCCTTGCGATATGCCCCGCCCAATTCCACCTTTATGTACTTATTCGTTGTATTACATCTGTCATTTTTGATCTTCTTCGAATCTCGATGTTAGAAATACGATCTTGGAGTCTAATATTGAGCATTCTCCTCTCCATTGCTCTTTGGGTTACCTTGAGTTTATTTATTCTACTTTTATTTAAAGCCCACGTTTCAGTGCCATATGTTAATACTGGTAGTACATATTGATTGAATACTCTGGCTTTTATGGTATCTGAGGTGTCCAATTTAAATGTAGATTGTAACCTTCCGATCGCAGACCAACCTAACCAGACTCTTCAATCTGAGTCAGCCTTTAATTTATTTTTCGATATTTCGATTTTTTGTACTAAATATACGAATATTTGTACCTTTCCTATTCTTTCACCTTCTAATAATAGTTACTGGTTGTTATCTTCACTTTCGTTGTTCAAACATTTGGTTTTAGTGAAGCATGTCTTGTAATTCTTCTTTTGTGTTGACGATCCGAATGATATCATATGCGAACCTTAAGGGGGTCACTACCGAGAAAAATGAAAAAAAAAAACGTACGTTTTTCGTTTTTTTTCCATTTTTATAATCTACAATCATTTCTGCACAAAACAATCCAACCCCCACAATTATACGATGAGTATAAGTGCCTGAAATTTTTATATAAAGTAGTCAAGGTATGAGCCATCAGTCAGTATCGCCAAGATATGAGTCCCGCTCAGCCTTCGCCTAGCTTCGCACTACGCACCTTTCAATATACCACCCCATTCCACCCATTATGAAGTTATTATTATTTTCACTATTATTATTATTATCCACTTTTTATTAACAATGCTTAGGAATAATTATATAACACTATTTACTATATACAAATAAAAAACTTTATTTTTACAAAAATATTTTGAAATACTATTTACTATATACAAATAAAAAAACTTTATTTTTACAATAATATTTTGAAAAGTAATAAGATTTTATTATTTTGTTATACTTTTTTTTTAACTAAAATGAACCCGCTTCATATGACGGGCCTTCTTTTTTTTTTCTAACTTCTTAAATTTTTCTTCTAAACTTTTTCTTGCTCTTGAAATTTTTTGCCTCTCGCATTTCGATGCTTGTTGTAAGTCTTTCTCGGCTTTCACTATTCTCAGTTCATCTTCCTTCATCAGCCCAACAATTGTAAATTTTCCAGGGTCAATGAAAAGTTTTTCAAGTACTCGGCAGCGGAAATATTACCTTCATTGAAGCAGCATAGTGCATCATATGCACCTAATTCTAGTGTGCTTTTCTCTACAAAAATATTTTTTGGGCATCTAACCCACAATGCATTATTATAGCTTTCGTTTGTGTTTTGTGTCTTACCGTGAACACATTTTTCTAACAGGGCTGGATTCGCCAGGTCCCTGAAGACAGGTTTCAAAATTTCCATTACTACTTTTTGGTAGATGAAAATGCTTTGAGTGCTCATATAATTTACACCAGTCCAAGCTGCATAAATTGTGTGCCGGATTCTGGTCGTTTGAGCCGAGATGAAAAAATTCTGCCCATACTGCTTTTTTCATCTCAGCCAAGCTGCCAACGTTTCTTCGTATGGCTAAGCCATAAAACTTTTGAATGTCGTTTATTGCCACATCCGTGAGTCTGCCCTTTCCTCCTATCGGCTTTCCATCTTGCAGTTTTTTGGACGTGTAGGAAGTTTTTAGCTTTCTGAGTCTAGATCCCATTCTTTTTTGTAGATGTCCTATACATTCTAACTTCTGAACTAAGAGACTATCTCCGTAAGGGTTTTGTTCTACAACCTTCAAGAAACCCTTTGAGTCTCCTCACCTAAGTAGTGAGAATATCTCACATTGTATTTGTCCATTGACCTCAGGAAAATTTGCTCTGCACCAGCTGCTTCCATAGCCCCACTGGTACCACTATGATTGGCTATGCAATTTTCATTATGTGTATTCTGAAATTTTAGTGGATAACGACAGTGTTTGGAGAGTACCACAATATCCTGAGTCAGTACTCGCAGCAGAGACCACGCCATTCAAAGAAGTATGGCCCCTTTTTTGCCAACTACCATCTAGTGAGATGGCCAAATCCCTGTTGCCACTATTTGAAATACAGGCTTCCTCTACGGCAGCCACCATTATATCTTTTCCAACTACTTCAAGAGCTGAACGAATAACATTTTGGTGCAAAAAGTGCTTGCTTTGTGGGGGAGGAATGTTCATCATAGCACAAAGAAGTTTAGCTCCAGCAAATCCTTTACCAGTACACCTAAGTGCATAAGTAAATCTAATATTTATTGTATCTAATTTCACAGATTTACCTTCGAGTTCATAATCCAGTTTCTTGGAGTTCCTTAGTTTATTTAGGATTTGACAATTCTGACAAACAATCTTTATAGTGGATGCCAAACCGTTTCTCAAACAAACACTTATGGTGATGTCACCACCACATTTTTTGCAGTCCACTGTTGAGTTCAGTGCTTTACTCAGCTCTCCAACATCCACCAAATCATACGCATGGTTGCTGATGAATGACTCAAATTTATTTTGATTACATGGTTTTTTTGAAGAAGAAGAAGGTGTACGATTTTCAGATGAGGTTGATGGTGTTGATTCAACAGATGGTAAGGACATGACCAATTTACGAGCAACAGAAATATGTGTCCCACTAAAAGGTTTATTCCTTTTCTTGCTCTTGAAGCTAGTCTTTGGCTTAGTCATTTTTCTTCACAAAACAATAATAAAAAACTATAATAAAATAACAATATAATAAAATTTAAAACAGCAATAGTAACAGAAAACAGGAAAAAAAATTGTAACTATGTAAACAAAAACAATCTCTCACGTAAAATATAACCAAACAAAACAAAACTAAAAAAAAAAAATTTGGAAAAAAACATATTTTGTTGTAAACAATCAGTGTTGCCAAACTTGTTTTTGCAAAAAAAAAGAAGACAAACACTCTAGAAATAAATTAAAAAGAGTTGATTATAACAAAAAAAGCAGTCAAAACTACAACTTTTTAGTTTTTTTTTTCGGCTCTCCTGAAAAATTGACTTTTTTGTACATTTGCCCCATTATCTTCAAAACTATAAAAGTTATTGAGCTATTTTTTTTTTTAAATATCCATGGCAACACTGTCTACAGTTCGGACTA
>CM032456.1:13933326-14010826 GCA_019049505.1 Pachyrhynchus sulphureomaculatus | reverse complement strand
TGTTTCTATTGGTCGGACGGACTTGGCCAATAGAGGCTCGGCTTTGGCTGCGCGTTGTCGGTCCTGTGGTTCTTTGTAATGTTTGTGTTGGTGAAGTAACATATGGTTGAATTATTGTTTCTCTTGGTTGGACTTGGTACTGGGATAGAATATGTTTCCAAGAGTTCGGTAAACGTTGGCTATCATCCCGATTATTTAAGTTGTTGGGCCTCTTTTCTATTTTCTATGGCTTCTTTGATTACCCTGGTGGATAGGTTATTACTTTTTTGTAGGGTTCTGGTTTTGTCAAAATCGATTTTGTGGCCGGTATTGTGTGCATGTTGTGCTAGAGAAGAGGTGGTGGATTTTTGTTTTACGGCGTTTTTGTGCTCGTCTCTTCTGGCACTAATTTTCCTGTTTGTTTGGCCTATGTATGAAAGACCGCAGTCCTGACACGGAATTTCATATACGCCTTGGTCTTCTAAGGCTATAATATCTTTTGGTGTAGGTAGAATATCTTTAATTTTTTGGTTGGTTGTGTAAATGGTCTCAATTTGGTGTTTTCCTAGAAGACTTCCTATTTTGTCTGTGATGCCTTTTACATATGGGAGAAATGCTTTTGTGGTATATGTCTTTCTTTCCTGTTTGTGTTGTTTATTTAGGGCCCGCCGGATTGTGTTTTGACTATATCCATTTGAAAGTAAAACGTTTCGAAGGAGCTTGGTTTCTTGTTGTAAATGTTCCTTGTCTGTTAGGGTTTCTGATCGGTGAGCTAAGGATTTGGCAACGGAGAAGAGTTGGGCTGGGTGATGATGTGAGCCGGCATTTAAGTATCTGTTTGTATGTGTCGGTTTTCTATATACTGAGTGAGACAAAGAACCATCTAATTTTCTTTGAAGCAAGACATCTAGGAATGGTAGTTGTTCTGCTGCTTCCCTTTCCATTGTAAATTTAATGTTTGGATGTATGTTGTTAAGGTGTTCCAGGAACTTGTTTAAGTTGTCTTCACCGTGTTGCCATACCACAAAAGTGTCATCTACGTATCGTAGCCATGTTTTCGGTTTATGTGGAGCAGTTTCTAGAGCCAGTGTTTCGAAATGTTCCATGTATAGATTAGCTAGTGCTGGTGACAATGGAGAGCCCATGGGTGCACCTTCTATTTGTTTGTATTTTTGGCCTGAATAGACGAAGTATGTATTAGCGAGGCAGTGTGTTTTGATAGACTGATGACGTATTCGGGCAGGATGTATTTTCTCTCTATGATAGACAGTGCTTCGGTAACTGGTACTTGCGTGAAAAGGGATACGACATCAAAACTGACAAGTAAATCATTTTTCTCTAGCTGCATGTTTTTTATGATTTGAATAAAATGTTGTGAATTTTTCACGTATGATGCGGCTTTTTCCACATGAGGTTGCAGAGTCATGGCTAGGTGCTTGGCTAAAGCTTGTGTTGGGGAGCCAAACGAGCTGACTATTGGTCTTAAGGGTGCTCCTTGTTTGTGGACTTTCGGTAGTCCATACATTTTTGGGCATCTTGATGATTTCTCTCTAGGGATAAGTTTCTTTTTTGTTTCTTCACTAAGAGAGGAGGACTTGATTGCGGATTTAGTGGTTTTCTCTAGGTATGTTGTCGGATCACTTGTGATGGCTTTATACGAAGGATCATTTAAAAGGTTGAGCATCTTTTGGTGGTAATCGTCAGAGTTGAGAACCACGGTGGCATTGCCCTTGTCGGCTGGTAAGACAATAATTGATTGGTCTTTGCGTAGATCGCGCAGGGCTCGGAGTTCTTCACCGGATATGTTTTTCTTGGGTGGCTTGGATTTGCGTAGAATGCTAGTTGTTTCTTGACGAAGAATTTCAGCAGTGTCTGCATTCAGTTCGGTGATTGCCTTCTCAACTCCACAGATTATGTTCTCAACTGGGATGCGTGACGGAGCAATAGCGAAGTTGAAACCCTTGGCTAGTGCTTTTTCAGCTGCTGGAGTGAGCAATTTGTCTGACAGGTTGTATACTATGGTAGGACCATCTTGGTGTCTTTCTGCTAGTGTGTTTTGTTGTTTCCGTAGTAGCACAGAGACCTTGGCCTTTTGCCTTTCAGTTCTAATGGAGAAGTCTGTTTCTGATCTGAATTCGGCTAGAGTATCTATAACAGACCAAAGGGATGGGTGAATGACGTTGCTAAGGCGGAGACGTAGTTTGTATAGTTGGTGGTCGTTAGTGTTCAATCTCTTCTTGATGTCGTAGATTCGTTCTCGGATGATAGCATAGCTGGCGTTGTTCAATATTCTGTTTAACTTGCTGGTCTTCGTATGGAACTTTAACTTGCAGCAGTTGGGAATAAGGTGTTGATCTCGGCAGTTCTTCAGAAAAGCTAAGTCACAAAGCAATCTCGTTCTTTTTGTGCATAACTTTTCGAAAGTTTTTGTGTCGTGGTGAATCGAAACGTCAGCGAAACCGTCCATCAAGGGACTTCAAGCTAACACGGGATACCCGAAAAAACCATTATTACATTTCACACCCGTGAGAACATTCGTCAAAAACATATATATATATATATATATATATATATATATATATATATATATATATATATATATATATATATATATATATATATATATGTATATGTATATATATATATATATATATATATATATATATATATATATATATATATATATATATATATATATATATCCCTTTCAGTCTAATGTTTATTATAAAGTTCAATAGTGTCTTAAAATGTCCGATGCCCTTTCCATCAGAAGCCGCAAATGTTTGCCCGTTGAGGTAAAAGTGATAATTAAAACTGTTTATTTAAAGTTAGTGAAGCGCGGCCACCAAAAGTACTTTTCATTGATGGAGACATCAGCTTTAACAAGCATCCCTGAAAGTACAGTTTGGAAAACTGTAAATAATTGGATAGGGCCCAAAAAAAACACGAAAAGTTAAAGGTGTGTCGAAATGTTCCACTACAACTTTATGGCGTATTCTACGTCGTTTGGGGTTTTTGTTCAAAAAAATAGACAAAAGGCAATAGAATCACGGCGCTTTCAACAATTCAGAATGGAATATTTTGAAAAAATAAATACAGCTAGATCGGAAAATCGAACGATAATCTACCTAGATGAGACTTGGTATGACACCCACGACACACCCAGTAAAGGATGGATTGATAAATCCAAAAAATGCCACACCAAAGCTCCATCAAATAAAGGTAAAAGAATAACTATTTTACATGCGGGGTCAGAAGAAGGCTGGACACCAAAATGTCTATTTCTAGCAGCTAAGAATATTTCAGATTCCAGCTTGCATTATCATTGAACCGCTGAAGTTTTTCAAGATTGGCTTCAAAACAAATTAATGTCGAATATACCACCGAATAGCTGTATTATTATGGAAAATGCATCCTATCATAGTCGCCAAATGAATAAGGTACCAAGTTCCACCAGTAGAAAAAGGGAAATGCAAGCCTTTTTGTGCGAACGTAACATATATTTCCATGAAAGTTATACAATTAAACAATTGTTAGAAGTTTTAAAAAGTTACAATTTTTCAAAGGAATATGTTTGTGATAAAATTGCAAAGGAAGCAGGACACGAAATAATTCGACTTCCACCATATTATTGTATCTTTAATGCGATCGAGTTGATATGGCATAAAATAAAGTCTAATATACGTGCTCACCATAATACACCCACTTTAAACAGTAGTGTGATTGAGTTGATAAAGACGGAAGTCAAAAATGTAACCGTTGAAAACTGGAGAGACTGTATTCAACACGTCAAAAAAATTAAAAACCCATATAGATGTATGTACATAAATATAAATAGTTTAGAACCTGTAAAAAAACTTATTATTGATTTACAAGATAGTAGTAGTATTAATAACTAAATTTGTAACAAATGTAGGCGAGGACACTGTACATTGTTTTAATATATTTGTGTAATTACTATATTGTGTATTATTCAGTACATAAAACACTAAAATTCAACTGTCATCACAATAAAATTTTAAACCCAACAATTATACAATCAGGTATAGTGCGGCCCTGCACGATGCCTTGTCATTAAACAGCCATAAATTAATCACTTTGGAATCTTGTTGAATTTTGAATGGGTATAGGTAGCTAAGTCACTTTCTTAGATCGTGAAAAATACTATACCAGGTAAATTATTAAAGGTAATACACTCGTGATAATTTTGTTCAATCTACACCTTGTGGGGGGTATATTCCAGAATTTGTTCAAAGTTTTTTGAACAATATTTTTCGAGATAAGGGGGAGAGACGGCGATTTTTGGCAGTTTTCTAAAAATCATACAAAGAAAAGTGTGCGCAAGTATTACATTATAGATATTTTTGAACTCTTGTTTCCACAAGCTTTCATTTCATCACTCCACTCGATGACTTGGTAATTTTTTTTTATTTCGCTTCCGATTTCACTCCCCTAAACTAACCCTTTAAGTCAAAATTTAACTTTCAAGACTACACGGTTCTGATGGAGCCATCAATTTCTATATTAGTGCCACAGCTTTCTATGTCAAATAGTTTCGGAGACAATCGGGTGTGACAGACGGACAGACAGACACCGAAGTAATCTTAAAAGTAGTTAATAGTAGAAATAACCGGTCAAGTGCAAGTTGAACTTGCACAATTAGTGTTCCGTACGTTGATTGCTTTTAAAATAAAAAATGTTGTTACGGTGGTATAAAATGATCGATCAGTGACTTCACAAAACACACCCCAAATGAGTTTTCAACAAAGTTTGTTTCCAATCTTCACTGAAAATTGATGACCTTGAAATTTTTGTTTTTTTTATATACCAGATAAATTATTAAAAGTAATGCACTCGTGATAATTTTCGTTTAATCTACACTCCCTGGAAAATATTCCAAAATTTATTCAAAATTTTTTGATCAGTACTTTTCGAGATAAGGTGGGGGGACAGCGATTTTTCGCGATTTTTTAAAAATAACACAAAGAAAAGTGCGCACATGTATTACATTATATATACATTTTTTACTCGTATTTTCACAAGCTATCATTTGACACCACACTCGATTACCTAGTAAAAAAAATTTTTTTTCACTTCCGATTTCACCCCCAAAACTAACCCCTTAAGTTAAAATTTAACTGTCAAGACTACATGGCTCTGATGAGGTCATCAATTCGTATGTGATTACCAAATTTCAACTTTCTATGACAAATAGTTTCGGAAAAAATCGGATGTGACAGACGGACAGACAGATGGACAGACACCGAAGACATCTTATAAGTGTTCCGTACGGTACACTAAAAAACCGGTCAAGTGCAAGTGGCACTTCCGCAATTAGTGCTCCGTGCGTTGATTGCTTTTAAAAAAATTTTGTTACGGAGGTATACTCGTAAAATGATCAGTGACTTCACAAAACACACCCTAAATGAGTTTTTAACAAAGTTTATGGCCAATCTTTACTGAAAATTGATGACCTTGAAATTTTTGTTTTTTTTATATACCAGATAAATTATTAAAGGTAATGCACTCGTGATAATTTTCGTTCAATCTACACCCCGTGGAGAATATTCCAGAATTTTTTCAAAATTTTTTGAGAAGTACTTTTCGAAATAAAGCGGGTGGACTGCGATTTTTCGCGATTTTTTAAAAATAATACAAAGAAAAGTGCGCGCAAGTATTACATTGTCACATATATACATATGTATGCGCGCAAGTATTACATTGACATATATATATATATATATATATATATATATATATATATATATATATATATATATATATATATATATATATATATATATATATATTTACTCGTGTTTTCACAAGCTTTCATTTGACCCCACACTCGATTACCTAGTAAAAAATTTTTTTTTTCACTTCCGATTTCACCCCCCAAAACTAACCCCTTAAGTCAAAATTTAACTTTCAAAACTACATGGCTCTGATGAGGCCATCAATTCCTATATTATTACCAAATTTCAACTTCCTTTGTCAAATAGTTTCGGAGAAAATCGGGTGTGACAGACGGACAGACAGACACCGAAGTAATCCTATAAGTAGTCAATAGTAGAAAAAACCGTTCAAGTGCAAGTGGCACTTGCGCAATTAGTGTTCCGTACGTTGATTGCTTTTAAAAAAATTTTTGTTACGGAGGTATAAAATGATCAGTGACTTCACAAAACACACCCTAAATGAGTTTTTAACAAAGTCTGTTGCCAATCTTTACTGAAAATTGATGACCTTGAAATTTTTGTTTTTTATATACCAGATAAATTATTAAAGGTAAAGCACTCGTGATAATTTTCGTTCAATCTACACCCCCTGGAGAATATTCCAGAATTTTTTCAAAATTTTTTGATAAGTACTTTTCGAGATAAAGCGGGTGGACAACGATTTTTCGCGTTTTTTTAAAAATAATACAAAGAAAAGTGCTCGCAAGTATTACATTATATATATATATATATATATATATATATATATATATATATATATAACACATGGGCTGAAAAGTTTCGGGCCTAACAAAGAAAACACGGTTTTTTTGGTTCAAAATTAGCTTTATTCATCAACGTAATCTCCATCAAGAGCAACGCAATCATTCCAGCGCCGCTCTAACATTTCAATACCACTTTTGTAGGACGATTTATCTTTTGCCTCAAAATAGGCCTCAGTTTCAGCGATAACCTCTTCATTCGTGCGAAATTTCTTACCGGCGAGCATTTTTTTTCAGGTCTGCGAACAGCCAGTAGTCGCTGGGAGCCAAATCTGGCGAATACGGTGGATGTGGGAGCAATTCGAAGTTCAATTCATGTAGTTTTGCCATTGTTTTGATTGACTTGTGACACGGTGCGTTGTCTTGATGAAACAAAATTTTTTTTCTTTGCCATATGCGGTCGTTTCTTTGCAATTTCGGCCTTCAAACGCTCCAATAACGCTATATAATATTCACTGTTGATGGTATTTCCTTTCTCAAGATAGTCGATGAATATTACACCACGCACATCCCAAAATACCGAGGCCATAACCTTTCCAGCCGATTGTTGTGCTTTCGGGCGCTTTGGACGAGGTTCACCAGTTGCTGTCCACTCAGATGACGATCGTTTTGATTCCGGAGTGAAGTGATGGATCCATGTTTCATCCATTGTCACATATCGACGCAAAAATTCCGGTTTGTTACGTTTAAACATGGCCAAACACTGCTCAGAATCATTAACACGTTCTTGTTTTTGATCAACAGTGAGCAAACGCGGCACCCACTTTGAACAGAGCTTTCTCATAGTCAAATGCTCATGCAATATAAAGCCAACACGTTCTTTTGATATCTTTACGATGTCAGCTAACTCACGCAACTTCACTTTTCGATCATTCAAAACGATTTTATGGATTTTTTTGATGTTTTCTGGTGTTACCGCCTCATTTGGACGTCCACTGCGTTCTGCATCATCGGTGTCTCTACGACCACGTTTGAAGTCAGCAAACCAACGTTTTATTGTTGTTTCTGATGGAGCGGAGTCCCCATAACACTTTTCAAGCCATTGCTTCGCTTGAACGGTATTTTTTCCCATCAAGAAGCAGTGTAAAATTAAAACACGAAATTGTTTTTGATCCATTGTTTTGAAAATAACAAAAGTAGCGTCACTCACAAACTAATGAATAGAATATCATGAAATTTTAACAGCTGTCTTTTGAAGGTTAGTATTAACTGAAAAAAAGGTGACTGCAATAAAACTAGCGCCATCTATGTGTTAGGCCCGGGACTTTTCAGCCCATGTGTTATATATATATATATATATATATATATATATATATATATATATATATATATATATATATATATATATATATATATATATATATTTACTCTTGTTTTCACAAGCTTTCATTCGACACCACACTCGATTACCAAGTAAAAATTTTGTTTTTCACTTCCGATTTCACCCCCCAAAACTAACCCCTTAAGTCAAAATTTAACCTTCAAAACTACATGGCTCTGATGAGGCCATCAATTCCTATATTATTACCAAATTTCAACTTTCTAGGACAAACAGTTTCGGAGAAAATCGGTTGTGACAGACAGACAGACGGATAGATAGGCAGACACCGAAGTGATCGTATAAGTGTTCCGTACGGAACACTAAAAATTGTACTTCCTAAACTAGTTCGTTTAAATGACAAAAATAAAAACGATTTTTACCTTCAATCGTCAAAAATATCACTGCTCCACCAACCGTATAAATAATCATTATAATAATTAAAAAACAATGTGTAAACCACTTTTTTCTAAAAAATTTAGCTTTGTTATATAGCCAGTAGAAACATCTTTCACCAATACCTAATCCAGCGTGTTTAATGTCAGTCAGCTGTTCCAAAATATACACTGAAGCTTTTCGTTTAGTCTTTTCTGGATTTAATTTAGTGAAAGGTTTTTCGTTGGAATTCACCGAGAGATTTATATTATCGTTAGTGAACACGACCTTTTTATTATTATCATTTATGGATAAATCATCTTTAGAAGAAGTTTCCGTCTCCATATTTGCACATTATTTCAGTACATATTTTATAAACAGATTTTATTTTTAGCGCGCATAAAAACAACTTTGATCGGACAAACGCACTGCGGAAACTAAATGGTTTTAATTCTAGGTTCTGATGCTAATTCTGACGCATTAAGTAAAACACACAAGTGAATACGTAAAAACGTAAAAAATGTGCTTCTGACTTGCGTAGTTTATTTTGATATTCTCAAAACTGACCGACTTATATTCAAAAAAATATGTCTTCATGTTTAAAAATATTAATTTTATTTTGCCAATTTTAAGAAATTTTTCTTGAAATTGTGATGTTTCAGGTTTTAAAACCAATAATAAAAATAAGTTAACACTGTTATGTGTGGACTAGAAAACTATCTTTGTATTTATGTACAACTCTCACCCTTTACCTTTTTTGTATCTTTTATATACTGGTGAGCAAAAAAATCGACTCAAACGATTTTGCTTCGTTTAAGGCCCTGTACACACGAGGACGTTAGACGTCGCGTCGACCGCGCGTTAGAAAAAAGTGGTACTGAACACTTGACAGCGCTAGACGCCGCGTTTTTGGTGCACAAAACAACCAATCTACAATGGAGTTCGAAGAGTTAACTTGTGTTTGGTTGTTATACCGTAGATACAAAGCAAGGCGAAGAAGACAGAGAAGGTGATGGGTACATCCAATAATAGATGACAGAGACACTGTATCCAAAATTGAGGGAGTACCCTCCAAAGTTTTTCAACTAAAGGGTGTTTTTTATAGAGGTATAAAACTTTAAGTTGGCAACACTTTTTTAACTGGCGGCCATTTTGTCAGCTGTCAAGTGATTTATGTTTAGTTTGGTTTGGCATTTCAACATGAATAGACTGACGCCTGAACAACGCTTCCAAATTGTGCAAATTTATTTTGAAAATCATGGTTCTGTTCGAAATACGTATCGCGCACTACGTCCATTTTACGGCCAACATAATCGTCCATCAGAGCAATTAATTCAATTAACTATGGAACGTTTTCGCATCACGTTTACTCTAAATGATAATACGCATCCACAGCGACGTCGTACAGTGCGTACAGAAGAAGTCATTGCTGCTGTAGAGCGTAGCGTAGGGGAAGACCCGAATCAGTCTATCCGCCATCGTGCACAGGAATTGGATATGTGTCCATCCACTTTATGGAAGATTTTGCGGAAAGATCTTGGTTTGCGTGCTTACAAAATCCAACTCGTGCAACAATTGAAGCCACACGATCACCTAGCAAGGCGTAGATTCGGTGAATGGGCCCAAAACAAGATTGCCGTTGATCCTGATTTTCATAAGCGAATTTTGTTTAGCGATGAAGCTCACTTTTGTTTGAATGGATACGTCAATAAACAAAACTGCCGTATTTGGAGTGATGATAATCCTCAAGTGTATGTTGAGACACCGTTACATCCAGAAAAACTGACTGTTTGGTGTGCTTTATGGGCTGGTGGAATCATTGGTCCGTACTTCTTTAAAAACGATACTGGTCAGAACGTTACAGTCAATGGTGACCGCTATAGAGCCATGATTACTGACTTTTTCGTTCATCAATTGAACAACCATGATGTGCAGGAGCTGTGGTTTCAACAAGACGGCGCAACATGTCACACAGCTCGTGCCACAATTGATTTATTGAAGGAAACGTTTGGTAACCGCATAGTTTCACGTTCCGGACCCGTGAATTGGCCTCCAAGATCGTGCGATTTAACGCCGCTAGACTATTTTCTGTGGGGATATGTGAAGTCGCTAGTCTACGCTGATAAGCCCGAAACGATTGACCACTTGGAGGACAACATTAGCCGCGTTATTGCCGATATACGGCCACAAATGTTGGAAAAAGTCATCGAAAATTGGACCTCCAGATTAGACTACGTCCGAGCCAGCCGTGTCGGTCATATGCCAGAAGTCATATTTAAATTATAATGCTAGAAGATTATCTTTCGAATAAAGTAAACTTCATGTCAATTTAAAAAATTCATCTTTGTTTTATTCCATTTCAAAGTTCTATACCTCTATAAAAAACACCCTTTACTTTCGTATGAGTATAACCTCTTTTGATGAACTATTATCTTTAGTCAAAGTTGATTTATCACCTTGTGAATATGAAGTGAGGGATGGGATTTCACCAGAAGAAAAACTCGTAACATTGAGGTACAGGTATTGTCACACCATAATTTAAGCTATGTTCTTGAATAAAAAATCTTTAGGAAAAATAAAAAAATCTTTAGTTGTATATATCCGAAAAAATAGAAGTTGGTTGAGAAACATCACTGTCTGTTGGTGAGAGGGCTGATCCTGGTAACACAGATTGGCTGCTCGGACCGAAACGCTCAGAGAAGTTATCTCCTTGTATTGGCGGACGTTGGTTTCTTTGCTGATTGGCCCCATAATCAAAGTGATTGTGGGACTTTGATGGGTTAGAGTGATAACTCTGAGGTGGGGGATGAAAGTATGAAGGGTTGTGGTAATCTTGAGCCCTCTGAATTACTTCCAATAATTGAATTTTTGTACGAATCCGCCCATGTTCAGGTACTTTTTGCAGTTCCTTATACAAAGACAAACAAAACAGTTTGTCGTCATCTTCCTTCGGGAGTTCTGCGGCCCTTTGTTCCCTAAGAGCGACACTTTTATTTAAAATATCCATAAATTCTTTGTCAACAGGATTCATCTTAAACTTTTTGTTGCTATTAGCTTTCCTATTGACAGCGCCCCTACTTGTTCCAGCTAGAGCTGACTGTAAATCCTCAGATTCCGTTTCTTCTTCTAACTGAATGTTGTTTTCAAGGCTGCTAGTAGTAGCTTTGTTTGTTACAGTGGGTTCAAAGAACTTAAGACGTTGAAAGTAAATGTATGGGTTTGATTGACTTGCCCCAGAACCATATTTCAATGTTTTTTTGTTTCTTAAGCTCTTTTGTAAAGTTGTCTCTAACATGTTTTCATTTTTCCTACAACATATTTCCTAAAAATAAAAAGCAAAAATTAGAGATTATTTTAAATTTAGCAGGGCTTTTACTACAGTATGCTACAAAAACAAAAAAATACAGGTTTGTCGTACTTTTTCAGGTTGTTGGCAACAGGAACTTCATTTGCTGACCTCCATTACAACTATAAATTGGGCAAATCAACCATCTCAAATATAGTGCAACAAGTATCCTCAGCTCTGTGGAGAGTTCTCAAATCTATATATGCCTAATATCTCAGAAGAAAGATGGCAAGAAATCAGCAAAGAATTCCTACAATATACAAACTTTCCTAACTGCTTAGGAGCAGTGGACGGGAAGCACATCAGAATTGTGCAACCCTCTGGTACCGGATCTCTTTACCATAACTATAAACATTTTTTTTTCAACTATCTTTCTAGCTGTGTGTGATGCAAATTATTGCTTCCTGTATGTAGATGTTGGGGCGTATGGCAAAAGTAATGACTCGACAATTTTCAAGGAATCGTTGTTTTACAAACACATATCTGAAGAAACGTTTGACATCCCAGCACCTATACCAATAACAGACTTAGATAACACAAGTTTACCTTTTATATTTGTTGGTGACGATGCTTTTGGTCTGTCTAAGCACATCACGTGTCCTTACATAGAAAAGCAACTTCCTCATGTAAAAAAGGTGTTTAACTATCGGCTTTCGAGAGCTCGCCGTTACATTGAATGCACTTTTGGAATAATGGCAAATAAGTGGCGAGTATTTCACAGGCCACTAAATGTTCACATAGATTTTGCTGAGTCAATTATTTTGGCTTGCCGTGTTCTACAAAAATTATGTCAGACGTCGAGATGGCTTTAGGGAAGAAGATACTTATTATCAAGCACCATTTGAAAGTGTTATCACAGGACAAGTACCTCGAGCAAGTAACTACGCAAGGACTGTGAGGGACAAGTTTGCACAGCACTTTGTTAAAAATGGGAAATTGCCATGGCAAGACCGTATGGTGTAGGTGTCTTTGAAATGTATACCAGTGTGCTTATAGCTGGTGTACACAATAACACTCACATATTACAAGTCTACTATAACAATATTTTGCAGTTTTGGACTCACTTTTAGGTTAGGTTCGGTTGCAATAAACAAAACATGTGTTATAGTATAAATATTTTGTACAAATAGGGAAACACTGTCATAATGTTATTAGTATTACGTTATTGTGATTTAAATACATATTTTAATAATTAATGTGTATGTTTACGTTTGTCAACGTTTGTTCAAAGCGCGCGCGCTTGCATGTGAACGATCCCATTTGGTCCTTCGTACTTGGCTAACGTGCGTTAGACAAACGCGGCGTCTAATGTCCTCATGTGTACAGGGCCTAACACCGATCCTTGAATTTATTTTTGGTATTATTTTTGGTATCATTAGAATGCTGATTTTCTACTCTTTCGAATAACACCAAAAATCTTTAGATTATCAAAAAGTTTTACTGATTAAAACGGTTTTTGCTCAATAGAACCCTTTTGGCTCGCTCAGCTACGTACTCGTTGCGCGCTATTCATTCCTATAAAAACACATGCAACTGCATTTTCCTATAATTTCTTTATAGGAATCGAAACCGTCAACATTTCTGCTATTCCTGCTCACTAATTACGTGATCGGAAAATGGATACCATCCCGGAAGAAACGGCACAAGTCACTACCCTATTGCAAGAAGGGCATAGTCAACGTGTAGTAGCTGCGCAACTGCACCTGAGCCAGTCAGCTGTCTCCAGAGTCTACAGAGGTTACCAAGAGACTGGCACCTTTACGCGGAGACCACGATCAGGAAGAAGGTGTACCTCGGAGCATTGAGGTCCAGCAGGAGCTCTGACAAGTTTGTCGTCAGGCTGTCAATCATTGGACAGTCAGAAGAAGACTTAAAGAAGCTAACCTAACTCCGAAGAGACCAACTAAAGGACCCAAATTGACAGCAGCTCATCAACAAGCGCGACTCAGATTTGCCCGAAAACACGTCGACTGAACCTTAGAGCAATGGCGCTCCGTTTTATTCTCCGACGAGTCCCGAAACTGCCTACATGGCAATGATGGAAGAAGACGAGTCTGTAGGGGGCCTGAGGAGCGATATGCGCAGTGCTGAATTACTGAAACTGTCGCCTACGAAGGAGGTCTGTCATGGTGTGAGGAGGCATCTCACTGGTTGCTAAAACCGATTTGGTTTTCGCTAACAATTAACTGCTAACCGGTACATCGAGGAGATCCTGCGGGAACACGTCGTTCTTTATGATGAATTTGTAAGCGATAACTTCGTGCTAATGCACGACAATGCAAGGCCACATGCTGCAGCATCGGTGCGGCAGTGCCTGGCGGAAAGTAGAAATAGCCACATTAAACTGGCCTGCGCGGAGTCCTGACCTCAATTCAATCGAGCAGATGTGATATATGAACACTCTAGGATCCAGGTTAAATGAAGCCAAAGAGTTTGAGTCGATTTTTTGCTCACTAGTGTATGTTCCAAGATCATAATATTTACTATTTTATGATATACCAGATATACAAATATGAAATGCGGATTTCAAACAACAGATGGTGCACCAATGCAGTTTGTGATATAAAGATTTGACACTACGCCATTTTGTTGTGTCATCAACTGTTGATGACACAACGCGCACGGGTGATAAATTGGAAAAGTGTGTGCATAGTGTTGTGTTGTTGTGTTCAATATGTCGAAATTTATACCGAACAAAGAACATTCGCGGACAGCATTCATTTTTTGTTTTCATTTGAAGAAAACTGCTGTTGAATCATACCCATTACTTCGAAAAGCTTATGGTGAACATGCTCCATCGCAAGATACGTGTGAACGATGGTTTCGACGTTTCAAAAGTAGTGACTTCGATGTTGCAGACAAGGAACATGGAAAACCGCCAAAAAAATACAAAGATGTGGAATTGTAAGCATTGTTGGACGAAGATGATTCGCAAACACAAAAACACCGACCAATTGGGCGTTAGTCAACAAGCTGTGTCTAATCGGCTATGAGAGATGGGAAAGATTGAGAAGCCGGTAGATGGGTACCACATGAGTTGAACGACAGGCAAATGGAAAAGCGCAAAAACACGTGTGACATTTTGCTCGCTCGGTACAAAAGAAAGTCGTTTTTGCATCGTACAGTTAGAGGGGACGAAAAGTGGATTGATTTTGAGAATCCCAAGCGCAAAAAAACATGGGTAGACATAGGCGCACCATCCACATCGACCACCAGACCGAATCGCTTTGGCAGAAAGACGATGCTCTGTGTTTGGTGGGACCAGAGGGGCGTGGTCTATTATGAGCTGTTAAAACCTGAGGAAACGGTTAATACTAAACGTTACCAACAACAATTGACCGATATGAACCGTTCGCTGCTTGAAAACAGGCCAGAATACCGAAAGAGGCAACATAAAGTCATTTTTCTTCATGACAATGCTCCATCACATACGGCAAAACCAGTTCGCGACACGTTGGAAGCACTCAGCTGAGAAGTTCTACCCCATGCCGCTTACTCACCACACTTGGCTCCTTACGATTACCACTTGTTTGCATCGATGGGTCACGAACTTGCTGAGCAGCGCTTTGGTTCATACGAAGATGTGAAAAAATGGCTCGATGAATGGTTCGCAGCAAAAGGGGAAGATTTTTACTGGCGTAGTATTCACAAATTGCCCGAAAGATGGAAAAAATGTATAACAAGCGATGGAGCATACTTTGAATAAAGCACTTTTTATCAATCTTCCGAATTTAACATGTCTTTTTAGAAAAAAAATCCGCATTTCATACTTGTACACTGATATAAAATTTAACTGGCCGCTACTCGACAGGAAATAAAAATACCAAGAAGGCCTAAAAAAATTATAACTTGCGCATCTTCTGTCAATTTCTACATACAATATATTATAAGGTGTACCTACCGCGTCCGTTTTTGCTGTTCACCCATTCTGCTGCCCCGGCGCACAGTGTCTCGACTAGTACAAGCTAGCGGGACAATATTATTTCTTCACTTATTTCAATTGTTTATGTATATTCCAGGTAATTTAAGCTATTTTTAAGAAAAAAAAAGTTGAAAAATGTGTACTGTATGTGTATTAATCGAAATATGTAGCTGCAAGACGGAAGTGGTTTACTAATGTGTCTCATTTGTTCACTATTGTCGCTATTTATTCTTTAATTAGCTACATACGTCTACCTATTCATTATGTGTGAAAAGCACAATCATGTTTGTTTGCAAAGAAATTTCTGGGAAAAAAATAAAAATCATAATGATAGTAACCACATTTATTAATTTACAAAATATTATTTCTTTTAAAATAAATTAGTACAATAACAGTATCTATATATCAATTATTTACAATAACAAGGCGTATAAGTAAAAGGAATATAATATTAAATAACTTATATACTAAGGCATGAATTATAAGCAACTACAACACACAATAAAATAAGAATAATAATTACAATAAAAAAATACTTAAACCTACTAATCACCATCAGATGAGTCGTCATCACCGCTCTCCCATTCAGTAGAATATTCAGAGAGTAAATAATCCTCCTCATTTAATTCGTGATGATGACTTACTGATGGTGTTTCGGATGGCAATGAAGGTGCGATAATCAACTGCAGAACCTCCGATGGCAAAGAAGTAAATTTTCTGCGCGGTAATTCTCTATACGAGTTGATAACAGGATCAGACGTAATTAAAAGCATTCTCAAAAGATCTGTATTTGTGGCAATACGTGACCGCTTTCTGGTATGCCGTTCACGGAATCTACGACAGTCTTTATTTCTTGCCTCCTGGGCTTCTTCGGAGAGTTGTCCAATGGGAAGAAGAAAAGACTTTATAACTTCCGCGCTATGTACAAGAATTTTATGCACAGTAACGGGCATGGATTACCACGAATACAGATCAAGGTATAATTATCTAGTATCAACACAAAAACTTTTCGAATTCTATATAATTTATGTTATATCCCGATGACAAAGTTCTTAAAATTACATGAAATCTACGAATAAGGTTTACGTCTAATCCTGTAATTTCGCTGCTCAATTCAGCTTTGGAAAAAAATCTACGTGCTGTGTTTCCATCGTTTGTGTTACCATACCCAGGTTTTGGTTTATCTACAATGAGACCCATACGATCTTTAAACACTTTTTGTATCTCTTATGAGCGTTGCTTCACAATAGCTTTGTCGTTATCTCCCCTGAGTTGCCACTTTTTTATTTCTAAACGATAGCTGATGTGAAGCAAACATTCAAATGTGCGGATCCATGCATGTAAAGTAGATAAACCAAATGCAAAGCGTTCTTCGTTGCTGGGATATTTCTTTGACTCCTCGTTCATAGTAGACGGGGTGGCACCGCAAATATAACACTTTTGTGTTGAACTTGTGTCTGTTAAGGCATTGCACACTTTGCCATCAGTCATTGTCAACAACAAATCGTGTTTAACAGAGATTTGAGATCCAGCAACGTTACATAATGTTGGAAGAAGCTGACTTACTTCATCTAAAATTTTAGAAGTTTCTTCTTTCGTAAACTCTTTTGTCTCTTTGGCAAAAATAAACTTAATAGGACGGCAATATAAAGTAGAGGAAGGTCTTAGATTTTGCCAGATCACAGTTTCGCCATCAAGCAGTCTCAAAGGGACAATTGAGTATACGAACAAAAATTCGTCTGTAGCGTTAGTGTTCTCAAATTTCTGCTTATACGTGCTATGCCCCGAACTCCCATCACAGCCCCATTTGCTTACCAACGTATAATATAAACGAGGTAACACACTTCTAATGACTTCCTGAGCTTTAACTAATCATTCAGCCGTTTTATCCAAAATCGCGTGAAGTTTAATTTCAGCTCGAGATTCAGTCACAGAAATATATTCGTCAGAAGGACAACAAGAAGCTTTGGACTTACCTAAACTATAAAACGATGGATACACTTGATGTCCCGCTTTCACTGACCATTTTCTTGTTTGTTTATATGAGTGAGAAGTCGATTTCGAGTCCACATAATAAGCTAAAGCTTCGTCTGGTGTTAACTGCCGACTTTGTTCAGAACACTTATTCTTCTCTCTAGTTTCACTGACCGCGACGTTATGGATCTGTTTAGCAACACTTCGATGCCCTTCTTTTCGAGTAGCTAACTCAGCTGCTGTAATAAGCTCACTTGCACTTTGCGATTCCAAAAGATCTTCTACTCTCCGTCTCTTCGTTTTCGTTGATGAGTCTTCAAATGATTTTCTGGGTCGCCCTACGGAAAGAGCCGCTAATGATGTTGAAGTGCACGGCTGGTTAACACACATCTTTATTTCGATTCCGGATCCCTCTAACCAATCTTTATGTTTGATTAGAAACATTTGTTACACTTTAAAGAAGTCCACTTTTGATTGAATTTTGCTGAAAGGCTTGATATTTTCATTTTGAGTCGTTTTAGAGAATCGTCAGAAACATCAGACATATTGAATTTTTCACTTATGTAATAAAAAATGCCACTGTTTCGTTCAGTTTTGTCATGTTTTAGCCATTCTTCAAAAAACTCCATTTTCGTCATAGTCACGACTCGACGACTGAAAAAAATAAAATAATTTTTACTTTCGGGCCTTTTCGGGGTCTATAATATATATGAATCTGTGCCTGAATGTTGTAGGTATTACATATAGAAAAATCTAGGTGGATAAAAAAAGTTGCTACTTTTAAAGTTTACAATTAATGTAAAATTTGCTGGATTTATCTATACATTTACAAATTGATATTACACCAAAAGTATACATATTTTTTATAAAAAATATAAGTCATAATAGAGTACATACCTTCAACAGAATATTCCATCACAAAAAACTCGTTTCACTTTGCTACCAATTTTAAAATATGTTATCACAAGTGTGCATAAAATGCAACTGATTTGCAAATGAAAATGACCTCTCTTATAAGGGTTACTTTGACCCCCTGATAAGATACCTTTATGAGGTGGTAAACAAATTAATTCTTGGAATTCGTTAAATGGGGGGGGGGTGTTTACAAGTCGTTATCAGTGGTTCCTGGAAATTACGTCATGAATATTGTCCCGCTAGCATGTTCTTGCCGAATCACTGTGCGGCGGCTCACTATTTAGTTTTCTAAAATTTACGTCGGCTTTTAACATATTTAGTCTATGATTGTAGGCTTTATTTACTTTAACATAAATAACACGTAGGCTAAAAAGTTTTTGATCTCACACATAGATGTTGCCCTTTTCAAAAAATCCATATGATGTTTAGAAAGTACCAACCTTCAAACGATACTTCTCAAAAGTTCATGACATTTCGACGATTAGTTTACAAGTTACAGTGGTTTTAGTGACGCTATTTTGATGTTTTCAAGACAATGGAAAAAATCGAATTGCGTATGTTGATTAAACACTGTTTTTTGATGGGGAAAAATACCGATCAAGCACAGCAATGGCTTGATAAGTGTTACGGGGACTCTGCCCCTGGAAAATCACTCATCATTTACTGGTATGCTGAATTTAAACGCAGTCGTACAGACACAAATGATGCCGAACGCTCTGGACGCCCAAATGAGGTTGTTACACCGGAAAACATCAAACAAATCCATAAAATTGTTTTCGGTGACCGTAAAGTGAAATTGCATGAGATAGCTGATACCCTAAAGATACCAAAAGAGTGTGTCGGTCATATTTTGCATAAACATTTGGATATGAGAAAGCTTTGTTCGAAATGGGTACCACGTGTTTCTCACAGTGGACCAAGAACAACAACGTGTCGATGATTGTGGGCGCTGTTTGGACCTGTTTAAGTGCAATAAAAAGGATTTTTTCATGCGATATATGACAATGGATGAAACATGGATCCACCACTACACACCGAAGAGTGAACAGCAGCCGGTGAAAGCCGCCCGAAGCGGCCAAAGACACAACAGTCGGCTGGGAAGGTTTTGGCCTCTGTATTTTGGGATGCGCATGGAATAAGTTTCTTCGACTATGCTGAGAGGGGAAAAACCATCAATAGCGAATAGTATCGCAAAGAAACGGCCCCAAATGAACAAGAAAAAAGTGCTCGTTGATAAAGACAATGCACCGTGTCACAAGTTAATGATTACTATAGCAAAACTGCATGAATTGAAGTTCGAATTGGTTCCTCATCCACCGTATTGTCCAGATTTGGCTCCCAGCGACTATTATCTATTCGCAGACCTCAAAAAAGTACTCGCAGGAAAGAGATTTGGCTCCAATGAAGAAGTTATCGCCGAAACTGAAGCCTATTTTGAAGGCAAAGACAAATCCTTCTGCAAGCGTTAGATTGATTGTATTGCTCTTGAATGATTGATGAATAAAGTCAAATTTTGCAAAGGAAATGTGTTTTAAATATCTAGACTAAAAACTTTTCGGCCTACGTGTTACAAAGTAAAATTACTGTTTTAAAATTACAATCAAATTTAAAAAAAGAAACTATAAAAAATGAAAATCTTTAAACAGATTTTAAAGTAATTCGTAGAAATTCGTGACAACCTCTAAACCAATAATAATAAAATATTCCTGCTTTTACCAAAAATAAATAAACGAATAAATTAATCAATATACGCCGACCTCGGTAGAGCGGTGGATTAAAAGCCTGTCAAGTGACCCACAGGTAGCTGGTTCGAATTCGGCACTAGTGGCTGGATGTTGTGACGTCCCAGATTTTAAATCATATATACGAGCTCGCGGCTAATAAGTGCTTGAGGCGAATAAAAAAAAACTATTAAATATAAATGAATAATAATAATAACAATTAAATATATTTGTAAAGGTTTGAAACTTGAGAACAACTTAATCATGTTATAAGTTGACATCTAGGAAGGAATTGTTACTATGTGCGATTTTTTACCTTTTTTTTTGTATTTACAGACACCTACGCACCTCTACAAATAGCATTTGATGCTAGAATTAAATCGTGTGTAAAAAGATATTTTCATTATTTTATGAGTATTTGGTGGATACGCAGAGGTTAAAAAAGTTGACCACTGGTTAACGAGATCTTAAAAAAATCAAAAATGACTGCTACTCGGGAAAAACCGAAGGGATTAAGGTTAATAATTCATCACTTATCCGACCTCCCGTAGATATTTTTTGACGTTTTTTTTCCTTTTTTTTTTAAGCAGTAGAGCTTAGATTGTGATTATCTATATCTATAATCTATAATATATATAAAATGCAACGTCTCTCTGTCTGTCTGTGTGTCTGTCTGTCTGTCCGTTAGTGCGCTTATCACTGGAGAACCACTTATCCGATTTACATACTTTTTTTTTAAAAAACATACATATATTCTCTGGCCAGGTTATAGGCTATATTTTTATTACAATAGATAACATAACGCAATACACAGCCTAAACCATTAAATATGGAACAATATTATATAGCAGAGAATATCTATAATCTATTATATATATAAATTGCAATGTCTCTCTGTCTGTCTGTCTGTCCATTAGTGCGTTTATCACGCGAGAACCACTTATCTGATTTATGTTTCTTTTTTTAAATTCATACATATATTCTTCGGCCAGGTTATATAATAATAATAATAGTCTATATCTATAATATATATAAAATGCAACGTCTGTCTGTCTGTCCGTTAGTACGCTTATCCCTCGAGAACCATTTTTCCGATATACGTAATTTTTTAAATTCATACATAGGTTCTCTGACCAGGTTATAGATATATATTTTATTACATCTATGTATATAATATATAAAAAATGCAACGTATCTCTGTCTGTCTGTCTGTTCGTTAGTGTGCTTATCACTGGAGAACCACTTATCCGATTTGCATACTTTTTTTTTAAACATACATATGTTCTCTGGCCAAGTTATCTATAATCTTATATCTATAATACATAAAATGCAACGTCTCTCTGTCTGTCTGTCTTTCTGCCTGTCTCTCTGCCTGTCTGTCCGTTAGTGCGCTTATCACTGGAGAACCACTTATCCGATTTACGTCTTTTTTTTAAAACATACATATGTTCTCTGGCCAGGTTATCTATCTATAATATATATAAGATGCAACGTCTCTTTGTCTGTCTATTTTTTTCTCTGTGTCCGTTAGTGCGTTACGTGCTTTTTTTTAAAACACACATATGTTTCTCTGGCCAAGTTATAGGATATATTATATTGCGTTAGGTAACATAAAGAATAAGCAGTGACGATAATAGTGAATCAAGTCGGAAAAAAGGTTACCGTTAGCGCGTTCTCTTTGCAATACACTGCCTAAACCATTAAATATCGTACAATATCATGTTGCAAAGAATATAATGTATATAAAAATTCAACGTCTCCCTGTCTGTCCGTTAGTGCGCTTATCACTTGAGAACCACTTATTCGATTTACGTGTTTTTATAAATTTATACATATATTCTATATAATTCGGTATAAGCCTAGATAACGGGAGATAAGGTGAGATAATGGGAGATAAGTATAAATAATGGGAGATAAGGAGAAATAATGGGAGATAAGCGGAGATAAGTCTAGATAATGGGAGTTATGGTGAAATAATGGGAGATAAGGAGAAATAATGGGAGATAAGAAGAAATATTGCGAGATAAGTCGAGATAAGCCTAGATAATGGGAGATAAGGTGAGATAATGGGAGATAAGGAGAAATAATGGGAGATAAGGAGAAAATAATGGGAGATGAGCAGAGATAAGCCTAGATAATGGAAATTATGAAGAGATAAAGGAAAAATAATGGGAGATAAGGGGAAATAATAGCAGATATTTTATTACGTTAGGAATATAATAAGGAATAATGATATTTTATTACGTTAGGAATATAATAAGGAATAAGCAGTGACGATAGTAGTGAATCAAGTCCACGCGAGCGGAGCCACGGGCACGGCTAGTTTTTATATATTTACCGGTTTTTAGTGTTAAGATTACGAATACTATTTATAAATTGAATTTTATTAAATAATTAGTCAGATTAAAGTTTTTCTTCTGTGTAAAACAAACACTTAAAAAATGATGATTCTTATGAATTTCTCATCAATTTTGTTGTACTCATATTTTGTAAGAGGTGTACTTACGTTATTAATGTTGCCCAAATTTTTGGTTCATAAATATTAAAATAACGGAGAATTTTTTTAATTAGTTATTTATACACCAATGCAAAAAGACTACGTAATGGGATATTTCTACGTATTTTTCAAACTTGCTCTATTGTACCTACCTTATTTCTCCATATTTTAGGATAATTTAGGTCGTATCTAATTCAGGAAAGTTCAATTTCACGTTATGTTTAACATCTTGGTTAGAGTAATGCCTTGTGTAGACGTCATAACAAGATAAACATTTATTTTACTATTAATTAGAATATGTCGCTTTATAGAGTGAGTCAAAAAAAATCTTATCAAAACATACTATATACCAATGATATTTGTCTTTATCTCCTTACGTATGTACTATAGTAATAAGGTACATATGAGTGCAGTAGTCTACACCAAAACTAGATTTCCTTAAGATTGGCTCATAAGATTGAAATTTATATGAATTAGGGGAAGATAGAAAAGTTAAACAGTAACCAGGGGTATTTCCACAAATGTCCAACTCTGATTTGACTTAAACTGATATTTTTTAAGTTTATTACCATTTCAAATCATTAAAATGGTTGTACTGTGTATTTTATTACCAGCTTTAATTTCAAAAATATATGATTCCGTGTTTATTTTATTTATTGCCTAGAATTTGTAACTTTTTAAACCAGTATTAATCTAATAATAATCTTAAATGGTAAACTTATAAAAATAAAAAAAAAGTTTTAATTCGAAAAATGAATGTCAATTCACAATCTCAACTATAGATCCAAAAACATGTCCGAGGAGATGTGTCCAATAATCAAGATCAGAATATTTAACAAACACGTTTTGAAAACTGCAACTTTGCGGGAAGGTTTTTTTTTTAAATTTACAGATTGTTTCAATTGATGTAAGATTTTATAGGTTACGAAGGTTATATGATAAGCCTCAGCCAGAGATGGCGCTAATGTTATTTAAAAAATTATATTTTTCGTAAACACAACCTTTCAAAAGAATCTTGTTAAATTTTCAAGTCGCTGTGTGATTTAATTTGTGAGTGGCAGCCATTTACATAGAACAATTTTTGTGATTTTACAATGGAAAAAATTGAATATTGAGCAGTGATAAAATATTTGTTTTTGAAAAAGAAAACTAATGATGAGATAAAAGTGGAACTCAGCGAAGCTAATAGGGACTCTGCACCTTCATTATCGACCATAAAACATTGGACAGCTGGATTCAAACGTGGCCGTACAAGCATTTTTGATGAAGAATGTTCAGGTCGTCCAAATGAGGTCGTCACACACCAGAAATGATTGAAAAAATCCACAGTATAGTGATAAATGATCGGCGAGTGAAAGTGCGTGAAATTGCTGAAACTGTGAACATCTCAACTAAACGGGTGAAGAATATTGTAACAACTCATTTGAATATGAGAAAGCTTTCTGCAAGATGGGTGACGCGAGTGCTCACAACTGACAATAAACACGTAAGTGTGTCAACTTCAAAAGAATGTCTGGCGGTGTTAAAGCGTAATCGAAATGATTGTTGGCGTCGATTTACAAGTGTTGACGAAACATGGATTCATAACAGTACACCATAGACCAAAGAACAGTCTCAACAGTGGATTTTCCCTGGCGAACCGGCACCAAAGAAGGTTAAAGCGACTTTATCGGGCAACAAAGTCATGGTCACAATATTTTGGGTTGCACACGGCATACTCCACGTCGATTACTTTGAAAAGGATAAAACGAGAATATTATATCAACTTACTGAATTCTTTCAACCATATTGTGAAAGAAAAACGTCCGCATTTGGCAAAGAAAAACTTCTCTTTTATTAAGGCAATACACGCGTGCACACTTATGTCATCGCCACACAGTGTGAGAAAAGTGCCACTTTTTTGGACAAAAATCTGTTGACAGTCTGCATTTTATTGCATTTGAATAAATAAATTGAAAATACTTATAAAATATTGTACTTTAAACCAGTACTGAGGCGAAGAAGGTTAAAATTAACATAACCTATAAAAAATTCCCTAGAATACACATATTCGTGATTATAAAAAAAAGAGTATGAACAAAACAACTAAAAATCAATATACCTTTATGTGAACAGATAAATTTCAATAAAATATTTCAGAAAAAAAATTTTGAAATATGACCTTTTTTCTGAAATATATTATTATAGATATAAAACTTTTGTGTTCATGCATTAGATACACAATATTGGCAAAAAAAAAAATTAATTTATAACGTTTATTCTTTCCTGCATTAGATTAGGACAGGATTGAAAATATATATATTTATGGGTTAAGTTGGTGTTAGGTAAAAATTCTTAGTTTATAGTTCTGTAAATCATAAATTATTAGTCAAAATTTCTTTGTTTTGTGCGTTAGGTTCTAATAGATTTAAATTCTTAGGTGCGTTCATTTTTAAATTGAAAAATATTGTTTGTAACTTTTCTTGTATATTATACGCACTAGATTATGTTAATTGTAAAATTTATATTTATGCATTAAAAAATACCATTACAAAAGAAGAATGGACATCCTATATGCAAAACCTATACAGGAACCAAAATAAAGATGAGGCAGGCCCACCCATAGATGAAAACCTAGAAGAAACACAGAACGAAGGGAGTATAACACAAGAAGAAATACACGAAGCAATAATAAAACTAAAAAGCAGAAAAGCCCCCGGACCCGACAGCATTTCAAATAAAATGCTCAAATACGAAGGCCCAGTACTAAAAAAAAACAATAACGACACTATTCCAAAAAATTATCTTAGAACAAAAAACCCCAGAAGAATGGAAGAAGAGCTTAACAACACCGATTTTTAAAAAGGGAAATAAAAATGACCCCCAGTACTAGAGAGCAATAGCCTTATTAAATGCTACAAGTAAGTTACTAACAAAAGTATTACCCAATAAAATAACAAATAAATCTAAAATATGCGAAGAGCAACAAGGATTCAGACAAAATAGATCTACGATTGATGCAATATTCATCCTACGACAGGTGCTTGAGAAATCACTGGAATTTAATAAACCACTATATCTTTGTCTGGTCGATCTTAAACAGGCATTCGATAGAATACATCTATCCGAGGTCCTACCAATACTCCAAGAAAAAGAAATTGAACAATCCTATATTAATGTCATAGAACACCTAAATAGGAACAACACAACCCGAATAAAAACTTACCAAGAATTAACACAAGAAGTACAAATAAGGACAGGAATCCCACAGGGAGGTTGCATGAGCAGTTCTGTTTAATCTAGTAATGGACAAAAAATAGAAGATGTGAAGAAAGTTCATGGAGAATACAGAATGGGACAAAAGGCAATAAAAATACCGTGCTATGCCGTTGACGCGGCAGAAAACGAGGACAATCTGCAACGACAGTTATATAGATTTCAAACAACAACAGAAAAATACAATACGCAATATCAGTAGAAAAGATCATTGGTCATATCTAAGGGACCCACTAGATGCAAACTAACAGTACATGATAAACCAATTCAGCAAAATATACATTGTGAATACTTGGGAGTCGAAATATCGAGCTACAAATCTACACCAGGAAGTTCGAATACAAGCAAACAAAGCCACAAGAATTTCTGGATGCTTGAGAGACCTCATCTGGAAGAATAAGTACATGTCAAAAGAAAGCAAAGTTCGTATTTATAAAATCAGATCAGTACTAACGTATGCAGCAGAGACCCGGGCAGAAACCTCGAAAACAAAATCCATACAAAGAACAACAGAAATGAAAACATTAAGAGCTATTAAAAGAGTAACCTTAAGAGTTCAAATAAGAAGCTTAGTAATAAGAGAGGAACTCAAAGTACAAGGTATAGTAAGGTTCATAATAGGAAGACGTCGACAATGGAGGGATCATGTTAATAGAATGCAGGATGATAGCTGGGCAAAATGGGCCAAAGACCAAACACGAAAGGACTCCCTGGCCGACCACCTAAAAGATGGCACGAAAGCTGGACTTCCACATCACAAGAAACTCAATAAACTCAACAAACAAGACATAGTTTTAGAAGAAGAAAAAGAAAATTTAAGTTCGATATGTTTTGTATAGAGGTTCTGGAATTATTATTATTATTATTACAAAAAAGTTCTTCTTTCTCACATTTGGTCAATGTGGTTCCATGTTTGGCTGACGGGCACAAACCAAGTCAGCACAAACGCATTACCATTGTGTATTAAGGAATGACCTGACAATGTTACATGTTTTCAAAATCACTGACTTCTGAATGTTTTTGTGTATGTTTGTGTTGAGTCCTAATTGTACTAAGTGTGGTGTGAATGTTATTGGTGTAAGGCCTGTGGCTGATATAACGAGGGGGACAATGATAACTTTTTCTTGTTTCCATAGCCTTTTTATTTCCGTTGCAAGGTCTGTGTATTTGGAAATTTTTTCTGTGTATTTCGTTTGGATGTTGTAGTGTGTCGTTGGGGACAGCTATGTCAATTAGATAGGTGACTTTTTCTTTTTTGCACTGAAAAGTAATATCGGGTCTATTGGCGGAGACTGTTTTATCTGTATGGATACTGATGTCCCAGTAGAGTTTGTAATCTTTATTTTCAAGTACGGATGTTGGTGTGTATTTGTAGTAGGGATCTGTGTTTTCTATGAGCTTGTATGTGGTGGCTAGTGCTTGGTGAACTACTTTTGCCGCTGAGTCATGTCTGGCTGTGTATTCCGTTCCGGCTAATATTTTACATCCGCTTGTTATGTGTTCGATCGTTTCTTTCTGCTGGTGGCATTTTCTGCATCTGTCTTCTGTAATAGTTGGGTCTTTGATGATATGCTTTTGGTAGTTTCTGGTTAATATGACTTTATCCTGGATGGCAATTAAGAAGCCTTCTGTTTCTGGGAATAGCTGCCCATCCCGTAACCAGGTGTATGATTGTTTTTTATTTACGTGGTCTTGTTCTATGTGGTATCTGTGTTTTCCGTGGAGTGTTTTTTTCTGACCACGTTTTCATCTTTTCCTGTTGAAATTGGATGTGACTGTATGTATCTGCTGGGTGGTCTACCCGGATAAGTCGAGTGGGGTATAGTTTTTGTCTGCTTTGACTGTTGCTGTGTGGAGGCTGGTTTGCTTGGTGTGAAAGAATTTCCTAAGTGCTTGTATTTGTTTTGTGTGTAATGATCTGATGTCTATAATTCCTCTTCCTCCTGCCTTCCTCTCGATGGTAAGTCTTTCTTTGCATGCGTTGGGTGTAATTTCCTGTATTTGGTGAATTGAGACCGTATAAGGATGTGAATATTTTTCTAAGTCTGTTTGTGACCATTTGATGATACCAAATGAATATGTGAGTATAGGTATAGCGAACGTATTATTATTATTTATTACAAAAAGTTCTTCTTTCTCACATTTGATCAATGTGGTTCCATGTTTGGCTGACGGGCCAAAACCAAGTCAGCACAAACGCTATTACCATTCCGTATTAAGGAATGACCTGACAATGTTACATGTTTTCAAAATCACTGACTTCTGAATGTTTCTGTGTATGTCCGTGTTGAGTCCCAATTGCACTAAATGTGGTGTGAATGTTATTGGTGTAAGGCCTGTGGCTGATATAATGAGGGGGACAATGATGACTTTTTCCTGTCTCCATAACCTTTTTATTTCCGTTGCAAGGTCTGTGTATTTGGAAATTTTTTCTGTGTATTTCGCTTGGATGTTCGTGTCGTTGGGGACAGCTATGTCAATCAGATAGGTGACTTTTCCTTTTTTGCACTGAAAAGTAATATCGGGTCTATTGGCGGAGACTGTTTTATCTGTATGGATACCGATATCCCAGTAGAGCTTGTAATCTTCATTTTCAAGTATGGATGTTGGCGTGTATTTGTAGTAGGGATCTGTGTTTTCTATGAGTCTGTATGTTGTGGCTAGTGCTTGGTGAACCACTTTGGCAGCTGAATCATGCCTGGCTGTGTACTCCGTTCCGGCCAATATTTTACATCCGCTCGTTATGTGTTCGATCGTTTCTTTCTGCTGGTGGCATTTCCTACATCTGTCCTCTGCAATAGTCGGGTCTTTGATGATATGCTTTTGGTAGTTTCTGGTTAATATGACTTTATCCTGGATGGCAAGTAAGAAGCCTTCAGTCTCAGGGAATAGCTGCCCATCCCGTAACCAGGTGTATGATTGTTTTTTTATTTACGTGGTCTTGTTCTATGTGGTATCTGTGTTTTCCGTGGAGTGTTTTCTCTGACCACGTTTTCATCTTTTCCTGTTGTAATTGGGTGTGACTGTGTGTGTCTGCTGAGTGGTCTGCCCGGGCTAAGTCGAGAGGTGTGTAGTTTTTGTCTGCTTTCACTGTCGCTGTGTGGAGGCTGGTTTGCTTGCTGTGAAAGAATTTCCTAAGTGTTTGTATTTGTTTTGTGTGTAATGATCTGATGTCTATAATTCCTCTTCCTCCTGCCTTCCTCTCGATGGTAAGTCTTTCTTTGCATGCGTTGGGGTGTAATTTCCTGTATTTGGTGAATTGAGATCGTATAAGGATGTGAATATTTTCTATGTCTGTTTGTGACCATTTGATGATACCAAATGAATATGTGAGTATAGGTATAGCGAACGTGTTGATGGCTTTAGTGAGATTCTTAGAGTTGAGTTTTGTTTGCAAAAGTTTCGTCAGTCTGTTTTTGAATTCGGTTCTGAGCTCTGTTTTGATGTGAGTGTGGTTGAGTTTGGTGCTTTGTTGGAAGCCTAGATATTTGTATGTTTCTTTATCGAACATGTTATCGAGCGTTTCATTGTTGATGGTTTCTGTCTCATGGTGGTGCTTCCATTGGCCTTTGTTGATGTGGAGCACTTTGCATTTACTTATACCAAATTCCATATTGACATCTAAGGTGAATATTTCTGTGATTTTGAGGAGTTCTTTCAGCTGTGTTTGGTGTGGCAGCGTAGAGTTTTATGTCGTCCATATATAGGAGGTGGTTTATTTTATGTTGATTCTTTTTTTGGTGTCTGATATTGAAGCCATGCTCTGTTCTGTTTAGTATATTTGAGAGTGGATTGAGACAGAGGCAAAACCATAGTGCACTGAGCGAGTCTCCCTGAAATATACCCCGTCTGATGTACAGCTCTTCTGTTTGGATCCGTTCGGTTTGTGTTTCTAGGCGTATTTTGGTTTTCCCATGTTTTCATAATTTGCGCGAGAAACTGCCTGAGGTGTTGGTTGATTTTATAGATTTCTAGGGCCCTGATTAACCAGCTGTGGGGTATAGAGTCGAAGGCTTTTTTATAGTCTATGTAACCGATTATTATTATCATTACAAAAAGTTCTTCTTTCTCACACTTGATCAATGTGGTTCCATGTTTGGCTGACGGGCCAAAACCAAGTCAGCACAAACGCTATTACTATTCCGTATTAAGGAATGACCTGACAATGTTACATGTTTTCAAAATCACTGACTTCTGAATGTTTCTGTGTATGTCTGTGTTGAGTCCCAATTGCACTAAATGTGGTGTGAATGTTATTGGTGTAAGGCCTGTGGCTGATATAATGAGGGGGACAATGATGACTTTTTCCTGTCTCCATAGCCTTTTTATTTCCGTTGCAAGGTCTGTGTATTTGGAAATTTTTTCTGTGTATTTCGCTTGGATGTTTGTGTCGTTGGGACAGCTATGTCAATCAGATAGGTGACTTTTCCTTTTTTGCACTGAAAAGTAATATCGGGTCTATTGGCGGAGACTGTTTTATCTGTATGGATACCGATATCCCAGTAGAGCTTATTATTATTATTATTATTATTATTATTTTATGAATTAGGTTATGTTAGTTTTATTACTACTAGTATATAATTTTGAGAATCATATAACATATAATTTAATACATAATACGAGGCATGTTTTTTTAAGTAAGTACCGTTTTGGAATTAAAAAAAGACGTGCAAAGATATCGCTATAATTTTATTTTTACATGAGAGCCTGTACCTTAATCTACTTTTCTACATAATTTCCGTGAATATTGAGGCACTTGTCATAACGTGGCACCAGTTTTTGAATACCCTCCTCATAAAATTCTGCCGCCTGACTTGTTAACCACTGTATCACAAATGTTTTGAATATTGAGGAAAGCAGTCGCACAATGATGAAATTGTAAAGCGTCTGTTTTCTCTCACCTTTTCGTCCACTTTCTGCACCAAATCTTCATTAACGACCGAAGGACGCCCACTCCGTTCTTCATCATGCACATTTGTGCGGCCATCTTTAAATGCTCTCACCCATTTCCTTACCATTCCATCACTCATAATGTTTTGTCCGTAAACTTCACAGATCTCACGATGAATATCGATCGGTTTTACGCCTTTAGCACTAAGAAATCGTATAACAGCCCGTACTTCACAATCGGCGGGACTCACGATTGTCGGAGGCATCTTAAACAATCAGTAAACAACGTATACAATGAAGAATCAGACTGTAATGGCGTCAGTGCGTAGACATGAGATGTAGGTTACCAGCGCGCATGCGCGGAACGCCGACCGTATCGCTGCGGCGGCGGAATCGCAAAACGGTACTTACTTAAAAAACATGCCTCGTATAATAATATGAAACTATTGAAAAATTATTCATAATAACTTTTTTTAGGTTTTCCTAAAATATTGTAAGGTTGATATAAATGTGATTTTGCTAATTTATACATCTTAAAATGTTCTGTATATCATTAAACGTTTAAATTATTTATTAATAAACTTACATACCTTTTTTTTTCTGAAATATTTTATTGAGATTTATCTGTTAACAACTTAGGTATATTGTTTTTAGTTTAGCTCTTTTTAGTGTTCTGTACGGAACACTTAGATGACTTCGGTGTCTGTCTGTCTGTCTGTCACACCCGTTTTTTCCCGAAATAATTTGTCATAGAAATACTGCACTGACTTAGCCGTTACTTGATGGAGATCCAGAATAACTAGGAATCAAAATTTAAATAAATGTTTAAGATCACCACTTATGTTTATTATTGCTGACAATTGTTTCGATACACTGTGTCTTCTTCTGGAGCACGATGTAAATTAATTGTTAATTTACATCGTGCTCCAGAAGAAGACACAGTGTGTCGAAACAATTGTCAGCAATAATAAACATAAGTGGTGATCTTAAACATTTGTTTAAAATTTTTATTCCTAGTTGTTATAGAAAGTTAAAATTTGGTAATAATATAGGAATTGATGGCCTAATCAGAGCCATGTAGTTTTAAAAGTTAAATTTTGACATAAGGGATTAGTTTTGGGGGTGAAATCGAAAGTGAAAAAATAAAAATACATACTAGATCATCGAGTGTGATGTCAAATGAAAGCTTGTGAAAACACGAGTAAAAAATATGCATATAATGTAATACTTCCGCACCCTTTTCTTTGTATTACACTGTGTGTAATTTTTTACGTTATGGAAAAATAACCATATACGGACACCACTACGTGATAGTAGACCAAAAAAAAAAAAGACCCGTGTCTCCCAGTTTTTCCGAAAGTCATGCACTTTTTTTTTATGGGCCCCCAAAGATTTGAGGCCTGGGTGTAATTTTTGCAAAAAACTCATCATATTCTGAGGCTCATATCTTGCAAACCGTTCGGAATTTTAATTTACTTTCTGTGGCAAAGTTGTAGCCCTTGTCATAAGGAACAAAAATTGTGAACATTTAAAGTAAAAAAAACTTCATCTTCAAGATCAAAATAGCTAAAAACTGTAAAAAATTCGATTTTTTTTACCTTTTTTTCCCTGTTTAGGCCCATAGCTAGCAAACCGTTCAAAATCAAGGAAACAATCAACTACAAAAATGTAGCTAAGATCTTAGTAAACAACTTTCTAGAATATATGAACTTCCTAGGAATGATTCTTAACACTGTTTAGGTAGCCGCAAAAGTTAAAATTTTCCCGAAAAATCTACTTTTTTAAAGTTTTTTGCGATTTTGATCTGGAAGATGAAATTTTTTTGGATTTTATATGTTCACAATTTTTGTTCTTTATGACAAGAGCTACAACTTTGCTTTAGAAAGTAAATCAAAATTCCGAACGGTTTGCAAGATATGAGCCTAAGAATATGATCAGTTTTTTGCAAAAATGACACCGAGGCCCCAAATCCTTGGGGCCTCATAAAAAAAAGTACATGAATTGGGCCAAAACTGGGAGCCTCGGGTAAAAAAAGACCCGTGTCTCCCAGTTTTGCCCCAAGTAATGCATTTTTTTTTTTTCTATGAGGCCCCAAAGATTTGGGGCCTCGGTGTCATTTTTGCAAAACACTGATCATTTTCTCAGGCTCATATCTTGCAAACCGTTCGGAATTTTGATTTACTTTCTGAGGCAAAGTTGTAGCTCTTGTCATAAAGAACAAAAATTGTGAACATATAAAATCCAAAAAATTTCATCTTCCAGATCAAAATCGCAAAAAAACTTTAAAAAAGTAGATTTTTCGGGAAAATTTTCACTTTTGCGGCTACCTAAACAGTGTTAAGAATCATTCCTAGGAAGTTCATATATTCTAGAAAGTTGTTTACTAAGATCTTAGCTACATTTTTGTAGTTGATTGTTTCCTTGAATTTTGAACGGTTTGCTAGCTATGGGCCTAAACCGGGAAAAAAAAAAAAGGTAAAAAAATCGAATTTTTTACAGTTTTTAGCTATTTTGATCTTGAAGATGAAGTTTTTTTTTTTACTTTAAATGTTCACAATTTTTGTTCCTTATGACAAGGGCTACAACTTTGCCACAGAAAGTAAATTAAAATTCCGAACGGTTTGCAAGATATGAGCCTCAGAATATGATGAGTTTTTTGCAAAAATTACACCCAGGCCTCAAATCTTTGGGGGGCCCATAAAAAAAAAGTACATGACTTTCGGAAAAACTGGGAGACACGGGTCTTTTTTTTTTGGTCTATTATCACGTGGTGGTGTCCGTATATGGTTATTTTTTTTCGTGTGTGTTATTTTAAAAAATCGCGAAAAATCGCTGTCTCCCCCTTATCTCGAAAAGTTCTGATTAAAAAATTTTGAAAAAATTCTAGAATATTCTGTACGTAGTGTAGATTGAATGAAAATTATTACGAGTGCATTACCTTTAATAATTCATCCGGTATATAAAAAAAAAAACAAAAATTTCAAGATCATCAGTTCTCAGTAAAGATTGGAAACACACTTTAATGAAAACTCATTTGGGGTGTGTTTTGTGAAGTCACTGATCATTTTATACCTCCGTAACAAAAATTTTTATTTTAAAAGCAATCAACGTACGGAACACTAATTGCGAAAATTCAACTTGCACTTGACCGGTTATTATTTTATATTCACGAATATGTGTATTCTAAGGAATTTTAACCTTCCTCGCCGCAGTACTATCTTAAAGTACAATATTTTTCGAGTATTTTCCTGTTTGATTTATTCAGATCGGATAAAATGCGGACTGTCAACAGATTTTTGTCCAAAAATGGCACTTTTCTCACATTGAGCGCCATGGCAAAATTCCATGAGTTAGGATACGAATCCCTTCCGCATCCACCATATTCTCCAGATCTAGCACTCGGCAATTATTTCCTATTTCCGGATATGAAAAAATGGCTCGGCGGAAAAAAAAATTGGCTCAATTGATAAGGTGATTGCTGAAAAAAACGTTTATTTTCAAAGGTTGGAGAAATCGTATTTTTTAAATAGAAAAACGTTGGACTAAGTGTATCGAGCTAAAAGGAGACTATATTGAAAAATAAAATAAATTTTACACATAAAAATGTTTTTTTCTTGTTAATGCGAGGTACTTATCATACAACCCTCGTAAGAAAGAGTTTAAATTTTAATGTATAAAAGAAATTTCGATGTAATATAATATTTCACATAAATTTATTATGAACGTGTTTTAACAAAATGTCTACACCATTATTCTGTTAATTAATTATCATTTCCCGAAAATTTTGACTCAGTATGCACATACAACCCAGTGATAAAGAGCGCAGGCGAAAGATCTCCTAGTCTAAACAGTTGACGGCGAACGCTTGAATAGTGAGCACGATATTCGTGTCCGTTTTACACCAATACCACAAACGAAATTTTAGGTCTAAATAAAAGGAAACGAATAAGAAATAATATCCGTAAAGGGCGGTTGTAAATAAAATATATTTTGTGTAATCATGTAAAAAAATCTAAATTTTATTTGTGTTGTCAGATAATGATAATATTGTTAAAACAACTATTCTCTTATCTCACTTGTTTATGAAATTATACAATATTAAATAGATTTTTTTAACATTAGCAGTTTAAAATAAACAATGTTTATTTTACGGCGATTTTCGGGTTGAAGAAAAGCAACTTTGATCATGGCCTGATAACTAGTTAACTTCCTTTCAAAAATATATCCATACAAAAATAAAAACATCCCATGTAAGTTTAGGTAAATGAGATTTCCATAAAAGAAATTTCTGTATCGTTTAATAGACTTTATAACTTGATATTAAGTATATAAAATATATATATATATATATATATATATATATATATATATATATATATATATATATATATATATATATATATATATATATATGCCTATATAATAATATATATATATATATATATATATATATATATATATATATATATATATATATATATATATATATATATATATGGAAAGAAAAGGACTAGACATTTTTAAAAGAAAAACGTAGCATAAATAATTTAACGCAAAACCGAATATTATAAAATTTAATTTTATTATACTCCCATCGAAATTCTTCAATTAACATTGACGGCTTACAACTGGATATTATGTAATTACTTTGTAATTTTTGTATAGGCAAGGAAATGTTGAAGCAATCCAGATTACGCAGTTCCAAATAACAAAAACGGATGCGTTTGTAGTGAGATCTTAAAATGCCGTTGGATTTATGGAAAAAAGGTAAGATAATTCCAAACATATTTTTCTGTGATAGTGTAAATTTACAAATTTTAACTTTTTAATTTGGTAAATAATAGCAAATGTAGCAGTTTCTTGTTGTTAGAGGTTTTGAATTTTTGCGGACGCGTCTGCTCCAAAGAATCCATGAGAAAAATAAAAGGATTAGTATATTTAGAATAATTGAACTTTAAACACGCTGAATCATGTTTAGTAACAATAAATTTAATTTTTATTTAAACATATATAACAATATGCTCACAACAATTACATTTATATTATTTCCGTCAATTTTTTTTAAATGTTAAAATTTTAGGTTAAATTACTGCCTTATTAAATTCAGTGTACAAATGTGCCCCTATTTTTTTATTCATTTCTATATTACCACTGACTTAACATAGTATTCTGTTTTTAGTATACTAAACATAACAGGAACTAATGCATAGAGTTCATTTTTTTTAAAATTTATTAGGTGTACAAGTATGAAATGCGGATTTTTTTTTCTAAAAAACATGTTAAATTCGGAAGAATGATAAAAAGTGCTTTATACAAAGTATGTTCCATCGCTTGTTATTCATTTTTCCCATCTTTCGGGCAATTTGTGAATACCACGCTACTAAAAATCTTCCCCTTTTGCTGCGAACCATTCATCGAGCCATTTTTTCACATCTCAGCAAGTGCGTGACCCATCGATTCAAACAAGTGGTAATCGGAAGGAGCCAAGTCTGGTGAGTAAGCCGCATGGGGTAGAACTTCCCAGCTGAGTGCTTCCAACGTGTCGCGAACTAGTTTTGCTGTATGTGATGGAGCCGTGTCATGAAGAAAAATGACTTTGTGTTGCCTCTTTCGGTATTCTGGCCTTTTTCCAAGCAGCGAACGATTCAAATCGGTCAATTGTTGTTGGTAACGTTTAGTATTAACCGTTTCCCCCAGGTTTTAACAGCTCATAATAGACCTCTTCCCTCTGGTCCTACCAAACACAGAGCATCGTCTTTTGGCCAAAGCGATTCGGTCTTGCGGTCGATGTGGATGGTGCGCCTGGGTCTACCCATGATTTTTTGCTCTTGGGATTCTCAAAATAAATCCACTTTTCATCCCTTGTAACTATACGATGCAAAAACTACTTCCTTTTGTACCGAGCGAGCAAAATGTCACACGTGTTTTTGCGCTTTTCCATTTGCCTGTCGTTCAATTCATGTAGTACCCATCTACCGGCTTCTGAATCTTTCCCACCTCTCGTAGCGGAAACAGCTTGTTGACTAACGCCCAATTGCTCGGCGAGTTGTTTTTGTGTTTACAAATCATCTTCGTCCAACAATGCTTGCAATTCCACATCTTCGTATTTTTTTGGCGGTTTTCCACGTTCCTTGTATGCAACATCGAAGTCACCACTTTTGAAACACCGAAACCATCGTTCACACGTATCTTGCGATGGAGCATGTTCACCATAAGGTTCTCGAAGTAATCGGTATGATTCAACAGCAGTTTTCTTCAAATGAAAACAAAAGTCCCAGCAATTCAAGGTCCTTTTGGTCGGTCGCTAAGGCAGTTAGTCAAAATTTTACCAAAACCACCATACCACCCCCTCACACGGCCAGATAATTCTATTGCAACGACACCTGTTGAGAAAGCGAACTTGTTGGCTGAACTCTTTGCTTCACATTCTACTGTCGATTTCCAAGGAAAAACACCACCTACTATTCCTATAGTGCAGTCAAGGATGCCCGATGTTGTCTTCAGACAGCGTATTATAAAGCGTATTCTGATGAAGCTAGACACCAAAAAGGCTTCTGGCGCTGACGGAATACCTGCCATAGTTCTTAAAATCTGTGCGGGGGAACTAACACCAGTTCTCTGTAGACTTTTCAACCTATCCTACAGAAAGGGAATATTCCCTTCCTGCTGGAAATGCGCTACAGTTCAGCCGATACCTAAAAAGGCAAGAAGACCTTGCCAAATAACTACCGACCAATCGCACTGCTTTCAATAATATCGAAAGTCATGGAAAAGGCTATCAATCAGCATCTTCTAAAATATCTTGAAGGATTCAACATTATTAGCGATCACCAGTATGGCTTTCGTAAAAATAGATCAACAGGAGATCTTCTGACTTATGTAACACATGTTTGGAACAACGCAATTGAACACTTTGGAGAATCTCGAGCGGTTGCTCTGGACATATCCAAGGCATTCGACCGTGTTTGGCACGATGGGCTGTTGGCTAAGCTACGTTCTTATGGTATGTCGGAAAAGTTCTGTTTGTAGCTCTCATGTTTCCTCAGAGAGCGTTCTTTACGAGTGGCAGTCGACGGATCTCTTTCTAACACCTTCACTATCAATGCCGGTGTACCTCAAGGCTCCATACTGTCTCCTACCCTTTTTCTCATTTACATTAACAATCTGCTGGAAAAGACCGAGAATCCAATCTACAGCTTTGCAGATGACAGTACGCTTATCTCTTCATTCACTTTAAACGCTCGGACATCGGCTACTCAGACGAATATCCGCAGACAGCAGGAAGTCGTTCAACTTAACAAAGATCTGGAAGAAATTCTATCTTGGGGTGACAGTAACCAAGTGGAATTTAACGCTACAAAAACCCAGGCGGCAGTTTTTTCTAAAAAAGTTAACGTTGCAGAACCCGACATAGTTATGTCGGGGCACTCCATTCCTCTAACATCGTCACTCAATTTGTTGGGCGTTAATTTGGGAGCAAATATGTCCTGGCATGAACATGTCGCAGGAATAGCAAGGAGAGCTTCTCAAAAGTTGGGAATATTATTTCGAACCAGAAAGCTTTACACTCCACAACAACTGTTAATTCTTTACAAAGCTCAAATTCGACCAACTATGGAATACTGCTCCCATGTTTGGAGCTCCGCTCCCAAACATACACTGCATTTGTTGGATTCTATTCAGAGAAGAGCTGTTCGTCTGATTGGAGACCCGGAACTGACCGTCGGCCTTGATTCGCTGGAACATCGAAGAACGGTTGGCGACTTGAGCCTATTCTACAAGTACTTTCATGGAAAGTGTTCGAAGGATGTGGCCCGCTTAATTCCTCCCAGAGCGGTGCATGTTAGAAGTACACGTCGCGCTAATTCTTCACATCCGTATGAGGTTCAGCTTGTTACTCCCCCCGTACAACACTTTTCAAGCAGTCTTTTATATGGAGAACATCATCCCTTTGGAATAATTTGCCCAGGACTGTGTTTCCCACCGAGTACAATCTACAGCGATTTAAGAGCAACGTGAATCGCCTTCTCCGCACACGTGTCGCTCCTGTAGCGCTTTAGGGACTTCCCTGTAGCACGTGTGCTAGACCCATAAAAAAAAAAAAAAAAAAAAAAATTAATGCTATCCGCGAATGCTCTTTGTTCGGCATATTGAACACAACCACACAACACTATGCACACACTTTTCCAATTTATCACTCGTGCCCGTCTCACACTTATTGATGACACAACAAAATGGCGCAGTGTCAAATCTTTATAGCACATATTGCATTAGTGCACCATCTGTTATCTGAAATCCGCATTTCATACTTGTACACCTCACGGTATATGCAGTCATTTCAAGAGATTTTTGTATCAGTAACGAAGATCTTTGCATTACTATTGATATTAAAAAATATTTTCAGGTCTTTTACTTCGTGTTTTAAAACAAAAAAAAAAAATTAATGTTTGTTAATTTTCCTCTAATCTAATGAAATGCAGCGTCTGCTAAAATTTATATACCTATAATCCAGATAATATATTATTATAAGTGATATTGAACAGAACTTGAACTTGTTTACATCCAAGCGTTTCTAGAGCTCGAAAGTTTTACCAAAAGTGTGGCCTACTTGAAGCAAGTAACATGATTCCGTTACCCACATTTTTTTGAAAAAATTGTCGAAATCTATTTTTTGCATAATTAAATAAGAAGTGGTGAAAAATTATTCTTCTAGAAATTAGATTTTCCTCTTAATTCCTAATTATTTTTGTTCTTAATTAAAAATTAATTTTTGCACCACCTTTTTGTGAATTCTTGGAAGAGATAATGGAGTAAAAAGGCCTACGCAGTTCTATACAGTGCGTCCCATTTTGGTGCTGCATTAATTGCTATTTTGAAAATTATGTGAAATACAAACCTTTAAAAGAACATTCGTACGTTTTACTTCACAAATGGATTTATTTATTTAAATTATTATTAAAATAATATATATTTTTAAACAACTGATAAAGGAAATGCAAAAATAAAATAAAAACGAGGGATGTTGCTGACTGAGAATGCCGCGCGTGTGGGGCAACTTACGAGGGTTGTATGATAAGTACCTGGCCTTAACAAGAAAAAAACATTTTTTTTATGGGTAAAATTTATTTTATTTTTAAACATAGTCTCATTTTAGCTCGATACATTTACTATATTGGGAATGTGGAATCTTTGGCACAATGACACTACTCAGTATACCGAGTGACACAGCCAACATGTAACAACCTGTAATTTTTCTATTTTCAAAGTTACATATTTGCATTTTTAGATACCAAAATGGGACATTATTAGACTTTTTTATCACTTAAGAAATATTTTTAACTACTTCCGGTTTGACCAAAAGTGACTGCAACTTTCTTATTTTTAATGGGACCCTGTATATTTTTTTATCAATTTCAATTCGCTTTGAAATTCTCTTTCCAACGATGTATCACAAATTGACATTTGTTTGAGAGGTGACCGGCAAAAACTGATTTAAACTCTTAGACTTGGACGGCCATGGCGGATATACTAGTAATTGTTTTTGTTCGTTTTAACTAACTTTGGAAAGAATTTAAGACTATTCATTGATCTTGCCATTTTCACGAGTCTAAGTACCTCCTACAAAATATTATGCTTTACATTCAGTAACAGAATTTTCTCTGTAAATAATGATCAATATCACCGAAATTAAGATAGGAACACATTTTTTATTTAACCTAGTTACACATTACAGGTTTTTTGCTAACATACATCTAACAGAACTATCTAACGCTAATTGGATTTATTATTATTTTCAGAAAATAAGAAACCTATTTATAAAATGAATATTTAAATACAAATAACACAGGTCTGCAACAAAAATGCTGTCTGGATGTTTTCAACTGATTTCTATGTATTTAGGTGTTCTGAAAACTAAAAAAATACTCAAAAAATTCCAGAACGTTAGGTTATTTTGCAAAACGCAAAATTTTATTATAAAAAAGGGTTTTTTGGGCTAACTTGAAGTCATAAATAAATAGGTACAATTTTATTTTGATTACTGTTTTTAAATGTATACAGGCCAAAGCTATCATTACTTTCTAAATAAAGAACGCCCTGTGTGAGCTAAATTAACAAACATAATCGTTGTAACCAGAACGTGCGCGCTCCGATAGTGTAGAAAGTGGCGCGGTACAATTACGTGTTAACTCGTCATTGTTTTATAGATCTTGGTTCAATATAGTGCAATGTCATCTGTGCGGAAGTGTGTGAATTCGTCTGACAGTTTCTGCTATATTTGTGGCGAATATATGGTATTAAAGCAACAACTTAATATTACGGACTTTGTAAAAAAAGTATACTTCACGTATTTTGGCTTAAAACTTGGAGATCAGGATAAAGTTTGAGCACCTCATAAAGTCTGCAAACGATGTGTTGAAGACCTTCGAAATTGGTTTAAGGGCAAGAAAAAAGCTTTCCGATATGCGATTCCTATGGTATGGCGCGAGCAAAAGAACCATAGTGTTGATTGTTACTTTTGTTCGTGTAATGTGAAAGGGTATAATTCAAAATGGAAGCAGTCCATTTCAAAGCCCAATCTGCAATCAGCTATTCGTCCCATCCCTCATGGGACCGAAACACCAGTGCCGAAGGCCCCTGCTATCTTGGAAGAGATTCCAAGTTCTGACGAAGATGGTGCTGTACCTGAACCCGATGACAAGTCAAGTTTTCAATTTGAAGATGACAGCAGTCCGAAATTGTTTTTCCCAGGGCGAGCTAAATGATTTGGTAAGAGACTTGAATCTTCCCAAAAACGTTGCTGAGTTGCTTGGATCAAGGCTCAAAAGCAGGAACTTACTTTTGCCGGGAGTGTCTTCCTCCTGGTTTAGATATCGTGAGAAGCAGTTCACTTCCTACTTTGCCCAAGAGGACGAGTTGGTTTATTGTACCAATATTGAAGGTTTGATGGATACATTTAAGATCTCATACGACCCAGCACAGTGGCGTATTTTCATAGATTCTTCAAAAAAGAAACCTTAAAGCAGTTCTGCTTCACAATGGCGGTTTCTATGCATCCATTCCTGTCGGTCATTCCGTACACCCCAAGGAAACCTACAAGAACTTTGAATTGGTTCTTTGCAAATTAAAATATAAAGACCACGGTTGGCAAGTGTGCGGTGATTTAAATATCTTGGGCATGTTGCTCGGACAACAATCTGGGTTTACCAAATTTCCTTGCTTTTTGTGTCTATGGGATAGTAAAGACCGAGCAAATCACTGGACCAAAAAGTGTTGGCCTCCGAGGGAGCTTAAAGTTGACGAAAAGAACGTCCTGCATGAAACTTTGGTGCCTCCTCATAAAGTCCTTCTACCACCGCTTCACATAAAGCTGGGGTTGATGAAGCAATTTGTAAAGTCACTTCCAAGAGATGGAAATTGCTTCAAATACTTAATATCAAAGTTTCCAGGCCTCTCGGAGGTAAAGTTGAAGGAAGGTGTTTTCGTTGGACCAGATATTAGACGGCTTATGGCTGATCCACAATTCATCACAACCATGACGGATCCTCAAAGAGAAGGATGGATTGCCTTTAAAGAGGTCATAGAGAAATTTTTAGGCAATAACAAAGACCCTAACTACAAACAAATCGTCAAAAGAATGTTAAAAGCATTTCAAGCTTTAGGTTGCTTAATGAGTTTAAAAGTACATTTTCTTCATTCCCACCTCGACTACTTTCCAGAAAATTTAGGAGATCTGAGTGAAGAGCAAGGTGAACGATTTCACCAAGATATTAAGGAGATGGAAAAAAGATACCAGGGAAGATGGAGCGTCTCAATGATGGCAGACTATTGTTGGATGCTTCAGAGAGACCTTCCAGATGCTTCCTACAAGCGAAAATGTACCAAAAGGAGTCTCACTGGGAAAAATAAATGTGTTTAGTGCTTACTAATGAATGTATTTTAGATAAAAAAAAATAAGTTTTGTTACGCAATTATAAATTAAAAAAAATTTTTTTAGTCTTTTATCTTTTATTTTAAGATGATAACTTGTTTAACATAGATACCTACATTGTCAGAAAACGTGACGCTCTATGACAAAATAAAAGTCATTTTCGGATTCAGTACACCCAAAAACATAAGAATTACGCAAAAAAAACTTCTTTTAGATGATTCCATATAAAAAAATCAAGAGACGTCAGATCTGGCGATTTTGCAGGTCACTTTTTAGGTCCATTGGTACCAATTTGTACCAAATCTTTGATTCAAGTACTTTACTACACCTCTATTATTGTGGGCTGGAGCGCCATCCTGCTGGAAAATAGTGTCTCCACGATTTAAATGTAAAGTTTCTAAAAAATCTTCAACATCATTTTGAATGAACTCCAAATATCTTTCTCTATTTAACGCGCCATCAAACATAATAGGACCAATGATTCTTGTGACAAGGATATCCAACCACACGTTAAAGCCGAATCTTTCTTGATAGGCACTTTCTCGCATAATTCTAGGATTTTCTTGGGCCCAATATCGAGTACTGTTACGATTAAATAGATCCAAATTGGTAAATCTAGATTCATCCGAAAATAGAATGTTGTAATGAAATTGGTTATCAAGGAGGTATCTTTGCAAAAACCAATTACAATAATCCATTCTTCTTTGGTAATCTGTTTACAATAAATGTTGATTTATTTGATATTTGTAGGACCTGAATTTATTAGTGTTCCGTACGGAACACTTATAAGATCACTTCGGTGTCTGTCTGTCTGTTTGTCTGTCTGTCTGTCTGTGTGTGTCTGTCTGTCTGTCTGTCTGCCTGTCTGTCTGTCTGTCACACCCGATTTTCTCCGAAACTATTTGACATAGAAAGGTGAAATTTGGTAATAATATAGGAATTGATGGCCTCATCAGAGCCATGTAGTTTTGATTAAATTTTGACTTAAGGGGTTAGTTTTGGGGGGTAAAGTCGGAAGTGAAAAAAAAATTTTTTTACTAGGTCATCGAGTGTGGTGTCAAATGAAACCTTGTGAAAACACGAGTAAAACAAGTATATATAATATTATACTTGCGCGCACTTTTCTTTGTATTATTTTTAAAATTCGCGAAAAATCGCTGTCCCGGGCCTTATCTCGAAAAGTACTTATCAAAAAATTTCGAAAAAATTCTGGAATATTCTTCACGGGTGTAGATTGAACGAAAATTATCACGAGTGCATTTCCTTTAATAATTTATATGGTATATAAAAAAAAACAAAAATTTCAAGGTCATCAGATTTCAGTAAAGATTGGAAACAAACTTTGTTGAAAACTCATTTGGGGTGAATTTTGTGAAGTCACTGATCATTTTATACCTCTGTAACAATTTTTTTTTTATTTTAAAAGCAATCAACGTACGGAACACTAATTGCGCAAGTTCAACTTGCACTTGACCGGTTATATTTTCTTAAATTGCGGCCAGCGGTTTCACGATTTGTTTTGAACATGTCTTATAGAAATTTCAGGATCTACCTGAACAATGGCCAATACATTGATTTCTGACTCTTCGTCACCAATAAATACATCAGCAGGTTCAATCGGTTGCCTTCTAAACTGCTGCTCTACCCTTAAAAAATAATTGTTGGGTGGGTGCCTCCTACCGTGATATCTTGCCATGTACAACTCGGCGGCTTGTCGGCTATTCTTTCTGCACTCTCCATAAATTAATAACATGTCTACTTTTTCATCCGTTAAATACATTTTTATTAACGAAAAATTATTTTTGACGTAAAGTAAGCAATAATAATGACCATTTTGGTAACACGCAGCAACCATGACTTTCGGTTCGTCTGTTTTATCACAGCCTACTAAGTCCGTAATGAAACTTGTTGATATCACATTATTGCATAATGAAACGGTTTATTTTCTGAAAATAATATTAAATCCAATTGGCGTTAGATAGTTCTGTTAGATGTATGTTGGCAAAAAACCTGTAATGTGTAACTAGATTAAATAAAACATATGTGTTCCTATCTTAATTTCGGTAATATTGATCATTATTTATAGAGAAAATTCTGTAACTATATGTAAAGCATAAAATTTTGTAGGAGCCGCTTAGACTTGCGAAAATAATAATATCCTATTCTGGTATCTAAAAACGCAAATATGTAACTTTCAAAATAAAAAAATTATCGTTCCTGATGAATGGTTAGCTAGAGGCGCGTCGAGCCCAAAAATAAAGTGTTTGGTGTAGTGGTGATATATACTGAGTAATTTCAATACATTTAGTCCAACGTTTTTTATCTCATCTAAAAAATACGATTTCTCCAACCCTTCAAACTAGCGGTTTGTGTCAGCAATCACCTCATCGTTTGAATCAAATTTTTTTCCGCCGAGCCATTTTTTCATATTCGGAAATAGGAAATAATCGCTGGGGGCTAATTCGGGCGAATATGGTGGCTGCGGAAGCAATTCGTATCCTAACTCATGGAATTTTGCCATGGCGATGACACAAGTGTGCACGCGTGGATTGTCTTGATAAAAGAGAATTTTTTCTTCGCCAAAAGTGAATGTTTCTCTTTTGGCGAAGATGGTTGAAACGATTCAATAAGTTGACATAATACTCTCCATTAATCGTTTTATTCTTTTCAATGTAATCGACATGGATTATACCTCGTACATTCCAAAACACTGACGTCATGGCTTGGTTGGCCAATAAAGTCGCTTTGGCCTGGGTGGCACCGGTGTTTGCCACTTACGTTTATGATTTTTAGTGGCTGGTGATATCGGATTATACGTAACGTATTAAAATGCAAATTTAAAAAATATTCAACTGTTTCTAATAAATATAATTTTTATTCTTCTCTATTAACTAAAACTATCAGCGAACCCCGATTTTTTTTTTAAATTTTGAAAGTCTGACAACATTGTACATTTGATCGATTCGTTAGTCGTCGAGTTAGATGTGTGATGTTTTAATGTAAATATGCGGAAGCTTAGAAGATAATAAGAAAAAATAGCCAGTCAGAATGATGTGTTAAATAAAATACAGATTTTTAAAGGAAAAGCTAAAGTATTCTTTAAGTAATTAATTATTCAAATTTTAATTGTTCAATGGGAATAATTTTAATAATAATTAAATTTAATAAATTTACACCAAACTGCGTAATCACGTGATTTGACAAACAGGCAAAGGGATATTGCTCAAATGTTAATGAAATAAAATATATTTTAAATAATCAAACAAAAAATATTCAATAAATTCAAATCCATAAGACAAAATGGAGTTATTAAAAACCATTTTGTTTTTTTCCGGGAAGTTAACAAAGGGAAAATATATATCAAAGAAATAAATTTTCAGTATCTATAAACAATACTAGAAAAATTAAATAATAACCAAAGGGCTGCGTTTTATACGCTAATATTTTGCTGTTTTGGTAACTATACCGGATGTGGAACTGCAGTTTTTAAGATGATAACTGTAGGTGAAGTGAGTCTGTAATTGGTCGGTCCAATCCATTGATATTTCTATATATATATGTATATATATATATATATATATATATATATATATATATATATATATATATATATACATATATATATATATATATATATATATATATATATATATATATATATATATGGAATATATGGGTGTTATGACAATCACTGAATATATTAGAAATAGCACCTCTTTGTAGCAAGACCGATTGCAGAAGATTCACCTAAAATAGGGAATCTCAAAACTCAAGTTAAAAAATCGACCCTAAAGAAATGATGAAGATACTGTTTTCGCTCCGACACTGGTAAACAATCAACTAAACAATATTCCGATCGTTAACAAGAACGTGACATTCACAATGTTGGTGAGATTTAACTTAGCGCAGCTCCTGCGCGTGAGCTAGTTCGTACAAGATGCGGGTTGGTTTGGTGGTAAAATCCAGTTTTGACCTTTTTTTTAAAAAATTCTTTTACATGACCCCACGAGTCACCCATGTCAATATATATATAGTGATTTCCATAACACCCTATATATATATATATATATATATATATATATATATATATATATATATATATATATATATATATATATATATGTATATATATATATATATATATATATATATATATATATATATATATATATATATATATATATATATATGTATATATATATATATATATATATATATATATATATATATGTATATATATATATATATATATATATATATATATATATATATATATATATATATATATATATATATGTATATATATATATATATATATATATATATATATATATATATATATATATATATATATGTATATATATATATATATGTATATATATATATATATATATATATATATATATATATATATATATATGTATATATATATATATATATATTGATATATATATATATATATATATATATATATATATATATATATATATATATATATATCTTAGCTTCAAAAACGGAAGCTGGAGCACCTGGTTATAAACGTCGCAAATAACGTATTACTGTTCTTGCTTGCAGTAATACTTCTGGAAGACACAAACTCCCATTATTATGTATTGGTAAGTCAGCAAATCCACGAACCTTTAAGAATATTCGTCGCAATGCTTTTCCTGTTTTGTATAAAAATCAAAACAATGCTTGGATAAACGCGACTCTATTTGAAGACTGGTTTTTTGGAGATTTTGTTCCCAAAGTAGAACTTTTTTTAAAAGAACATGGATATCCTAGAAAATGTATTCTGTTACTAGATTACGCCCCCACTCACCCAAGTGCGGAGCAACTTGAAAGTGCAGATATAAAATCAATGTTTTTGCCTCGTGCTATAAATTCTCTCATTCAGCCTATGGATCAGGGTGTACCGGAAAATTTAAAACGCAATTACATGCGTTTGTTATTGGAGCATATTTTAGAAGAAGTAGATGAAGGTGGCAATCTTACTGATTGTCTAAAAAGATAAATTTGAAAAATGTTATATATCGGATAGTTCCAGCTTGGAATCAAGTAAAGAGTAGTACTCTGGAAAAATTTTGGTCAAAATTGATTCCACAAGAGGAGAGACATTATTCAGAGGCAGAAACAGAAGATAATGAAAGTCGACATCAAAGTATTACAAGAATATCAGGATGTGAAAGTGTTACGGAAACCGATGTTTGTGAATGGTTAAACAGTGCTAGTGTGGAAGAGAAAATGACTGACCAAGAATTAATTAAAAGTGTATGCAAAAATGCTAATAAAATAGACAGTGATGACAATGATGATAACGAAGTAGAAGCCACATACACACACACAACATTCCAGCAAAAATGTCACATTCAGAAGAACTAGAGGCCCTAGAAAAAGCGTTAACTTATGTAGAACAACAAAAAAATGCAACCGCAGCGGACGTTTTGCTTATCAAACGTTGGAGAGACATTGCAGCCAAAAACAGAACTAACGCAAAACGAGTGCAGTTAAAAATTACCTCATTTTTAAGACTTAAAGTTAAGATTGAAACTGTTTCCTTTTCGATTTTCCGTAAATATACATAAAAAAGTAAACTAATTGTTCTATTCTTTGTTTTAATAAATACCTATGTACTTAATAGCATTTCGTATAAATGCTTTTTAGTCAATCTGCAATGTTGTATTCATTTTAAACTTCTGCTTTATAAAAAAATTCGGATTAACCGAAATTCGGATTATCTGAAATCATTTTGGTCCATATTATTTCGGATAATCGAGATTCTACTGTATACATATATGTATATATATATATATATATATATATATATATATATATATATATATATATATATATATATACGTATATATATATATATATATATATATATATATACGTATATATATATATATATATATATATATATATATATATATATATATATATATATATACGTATATATATATATATAATATATATACATATATATATATATATATATATATATATATATATATATATATATATATATATATATACGTATATATATATATATATATATATATATATATATATATATATATATATATATATATATATATATATACGTATATATATATATATATATATATATATATATATATATATATATATATATATATATATATATATATATATATATATGTATATATATATATAAGTATATATATATACGTATATATATATATATATATATATATATATATATATATATATATATATATATATATACGTATATATATATATATATATATATATATATATATATATATATATATATATATATATATATATATATATATATATATGTATATATATATATATATATGTATATATATATATATATATATATATATATGTACATATATATATATATATATATATATATATATATATATATATATCTATATATATATATATATATATATATATATATGTACATATATATATATATATATATATATATATATATATATATATATATATATATATATATATATATATGTACATATATATATATATATATATATATATATATATATATATATATATATATATATATATGTATATATATAAATATACATATATATATATATATATATATATATATATATATATATATATATATATATATAAATGTAAATATGTATATATATATATATATATATATATATGTATATATATATATATATATATATATATATATATATATATATGTATATAATATTATATACGTATATATATATATATATATATATATATATATATATATATATATATATATATGTATATATACGTATATATATATATATATATATATATATATATATATATATATATATGTACATATATATATATATATATATATATATATATATATATATATATATATATATATATATAAATATATATACAGTAGAATCTCGATTATCCGAAATAATATGGACCAAAGTGATTTCAGATAATCCAAATTTCGGTTAATCCGAATTTTTTTATAAAGTAGAAGTTTAGAATGAATACAACATTGCAGATTGACTAAAAAGCATTTATACGAAATGCTATTAAGTACATAGGTATTTATTAAAACAAAGAATAGAACAATTAGTTTACTTTTTTATGTATATTTACGGAAAATCGAAAAGAAAACAGTTTCAATCCTAACTTTAATGTCTTAAAAATGAGGTAATTTTTAACTTTTTAGTTCTGTTTTTGGCTGCAATGTCTCTCCAACGTTTGATAAGCAAAACGTCCGCTGCGGTTGCATTTTTTTGTTGTTCTACATAAGTTAACGCTTTTTCTAGGGCCTCTAGTTCTTCTGAATGTGACATTTTTGCTGGAATATTGTGTGCGTGTATGTGGCTTCTACTTCGTTATCATCATTGTCATCACTGTCTATTTTATTAGCATTTTTGCATACACTTTTAATTAATTCTTGGTCAGTCATTTTCTCTTCCACACTATCACTGTTTAAACCATTCACAAACATCGGTTTCCGTAACACTTTCACATCCTGATATTCTTGTAATACTTTGATGTCGACTTTCATTATCTTCTGTTTCTGCCTCTGAATAATGTCTCTCCTCTTGTGGAATCAATTTTGACCCAAATTTTTCCAAAGTACTACTCTTTACTTGATTCCAAGCTGGAACTATCCGATATATAACATTTTTCAAATTTATCTTTTTAGACAATCAGTAAGATTGCCACCTTCATCTACTTTTTCTAAAATATGCTCCAATAACAAATGCTTGTAACTGCGTTTTAAATTTTCCGGTACACCCTGATCCATAGGCTGAATGAGAATTTATAGCACGAGGCAAAAACATTGATTTTATTTCCCCACTTTCAAGTTGCTCCGCACTTGGGTGAGTGGGGGCGTAATCTAGTAACAGAATACATTTTCTAATATATCCATGTTCTTTTAAAAAAAGTTCTACTTTGGGAACAAAATCTCCAAAAAACCAGTCTTCAAATAGAGTCGCGTTTATCCAGGCATTGTTTTGATTTTTATACAAAACAGGAAAAGCATTGCGACGAATATTCTTAAAGGTTCGTGGATTTGCTGACTTACCAATACATAAAAATGGGACTTTGTGTCTTCCAGAAGTATTACTGCATGCAAGAACAGTAATACGTTATTTGCGACGTTTATAACCAGATGCTCCAGCTTCCGTTTTTGAAGCTCAGATATTTGACGGCAACATTTTGTAGTTCAGGCCTGTTTCATCACAATTTTAGATTTGGTCTGGTTGTAAACCATGTTTTTTTATAAGCTGCTCAAAATTCGGTGCAAATTTTTTTGCAGCAGATGCATCAGCCGACAATCTTTCTCCACAAACTTTCAGTTGACGTACACCATGTCTTTTTTTCCACCTGTCTAGCCATCCATCACTTGCAAAAAAAATTTACAGGCGCTTCAATAACCGGCAACTCTTCGCTTAAACTCACTGCCTTATGTTTTAAAATTGTTCCTGAAATTGGTATTCCACGTTCTCGATTCTGTGTAAACCATAAAAATAACGAATCATCCACTTTTTGGTATTCACCGCTTTTCATACTTTTTCGTGCCTGTGTGGGCGATGACAAAACACTACCATTTTTCAGGTTTTTCGCGATTTTTTCTCCACTCCAAAACAGTACTCACGGCTACACCTAAATCCTTCGCTATATTTTTTAAGAAGTTCACCATTATCTAAACGTTGAATTGCTTCAAGTTTCTCTTTTAAGGTAATAACAACACGTTTACGCTTATTATTATGACGCTCCATTTTGTAAAATATCTATTAAAACGAAACTTTTACCTCTGCGATATTAGTAGACGTAATGAGTAACTTATAACACTCGTCAACTAACCAAAACATAGACAGCGGTGAAATTCTAGACTTCGGGGAGTCCCCGACGCGTTAAAGAAACCACTCGTCGTTTGTTTCGAATAATGGGGATTTTTTCGTTTAATGTGAATACAATGTACTTTTTAACAGTTTATTTCGAATAAGCCGGATTTCAGATAATCGCGATTCGGATAATCGGGATTGTACTGTATATATAAATATAAATATATATATATATATATATATATATATATATATATATATATATATATATATATATATATATATATATAGTTTTCGAAAGCCACACCTAGGGAGCATCACTTGAACGAAATATTGAACACCATTTTGAAGCTTCCTCTGTCATATAAACACACCCTAAATTTCAAGTCGATCTGTCATGTCATTCGTTGTTTATCAGCTGGTTAAAGTAGATGTGTTTGAGTATTTTTCAAAAATGGAAAAAATCGATTATCGTACAGTGATAAAATTCTTTGTTTTGGAAAATTTATCGGCAACAAAGTTAGTGGAAGTGTTAAGGGAATCTGCTCCTTCATTTCCAACTGTTCATAGATGGATTCCAGAGTTTAAACGTGGTCGTACAAGCGTCAATGATGACCCAGGTTCAGGACGTTCAAAAACTGCAATTGAAGAGGCTGTTGTGCAAGAACGAGATATTGTAATGGAAAACCGTTAATTTACCGTGGATGATTTAGCTGAGGCTATAGGCATCTCATATGGATCAGTACATGAGATCTTAACTAATGTTTTGGGTATGAGAAAGCTATTCACAAGATGGGTGTCGCATTTGCTAACATTGGAACAAAAGCGCACACGAGAGAAGAAACTTTTGGCTCCTTTTACAAAATCTAAAACTGATTTTGATCGATTTTTGGTTGCCGCTTTGTTACTATGGATGAAACTTGGGTTTACCAGATGATCCTGAACTGCGACAACAAACCGCACAGTGGACTGCGCCCGGTTGTTCAACTCCAAAGCAGCCAACGTGGTCAAAATCGTCCAAAAAAATTATGGCACAGTTTTCTAGGATGCAAAACAAGTTTGGTTAATTGATCACCGTCAAACCGGTAAAACAATCACGAGAGCAACCTTTTGGATCTGCTGGAAGAGAAAATTCGTGCGAAAAGGCCCGGTTTGCAGAAGAAAAAAATTATCTTTTATCATGACAGTGCACCTACTTACAGAGGTGCTTTGGCAACGGCAAAACGGGTCGGATTAAAGTACGAATTGTTGGAACATCCACCCTATTTGCCAGATCTGGCTCCGTCTGACTTCTATCTGTTCCCAAACCTCAAAAGATTTCTACGTGGGAAGCGTTTTTCAGCAAATGATGAGGTGATAGCATGCGTAGATGGGTATTTTGAAGGTCTTTCGGAAAAGTACTCTAGAGATGGGATAAATGAATTTAAAAATCGCTGGAAAAAAGTATTGAGCTTAAGGGAGATTATACTGAAGAATTAATGTATTTCGACTCATTAATTTATCTTGTTTCATTTCCGCTTTTAAAACCTATTGACTGACCTAATATATAAAAGACCCTGAATTAAGAGCAGCCACAAAGATCGAAAACGTTACTTTAAGAAGTAAATTATAAAAAACAAATTATGATGATAATCCTTGAATAACTACAAGCTCTACTGGGGCCGAACTGTGTTAACAGATCAAACAGACGCTACAAACAAGACATTGTATTACTGATACACGACGTTAATCGATATTGCCATTCTAAATAATAGCAACTATAAGAAAAATTTAACGAGGAAGTTGCCAAATGCAGAGATTTGAAAGCACAAATAGGAAGACAATGCAAATGAACAGTATTCAAAACCATATTCCCTCAATTTTGTCAACAACAAGAATTGAGAGTCTCATACAAAGTATCCAGTATTGAATGCTAATGATTGTTTGCGCAAGGTCATCTTGCAATCGCACGGACTATTCAATTTCTGGGAAACAAACGCGATAACATAAAATTTACTCCCATAATCCTTATGACATTTAAGCAAATCTGTATGAAAGATTGTGAATGCCGCTTTAGTAAATCATAGAATAATAACACAGCCCCACAAAAAAAAAAGTGGGGTATACTTTTGATGCGATATATCAGATCCGTAGTATTTTTGCCCGCTGATCACGAATCTGACGTCAGAATATCGCCATCACATCTCAATTTTTTTCTAACCTCAAAAAAATAGGTAAAAATTAGTAAAAATTAAGAAAAATATACTCCTAAAAAATTGATTCAAGCTTTTTCATGAATCCAAAGATGTATTAATATGTATTCGGACACGCTAAGCTAATATTCATCGGTTGGATTGAGCGATACAGTTCTGTTTTCTTTCTAACCTCAATAAATCAGACAGATATAGTGCTTCTCGAATGCAAAGACGAATACAAATTAAAATTCAACCGATCCTTACCAATTTGGTACACGGGGATTTTTTGGGTCGCTGATCACGAATCAAGATGGCAGATGTTTTCGCGCCATTTTGAACGCCGAGAAAATTCATCGGTCGATTTTTATTCTTCTACCTGCATCCAGGGCACCTCCACGTGGTGACGGTGGGCAACGGTGTTACTCCACTAGCCGGCAGAGTCCCTGGATAACGGCTTAGATGCCGTCATGGCAGGTAGAAGAAAGAGAATTACGATGCAGGGACTCTTGGTAGATCCAGGAAAAGTTTTTATTCCCCCGCTTCACATTAAGCTTGGACTTATGAAGCAATTCACGAGAGCATTAGATACAAACGGCCCATGTTTCAAATATTTGCATAAAAAATTTCCGAAATTTTCTGAAGCTAAAATTAAGGCAGGCGTATTTGACGGGCCACAAATAAGAAAATTGTTTCAAGATTCATTATTTGTTACTAAAATGAATAAAGTTGAAAAAGCTGCTTGGCTTAGTTTTAAAGAAGTCGCAACAAACTTTTTGGGAAATAATAAAAGTCCTAAGTACAAAGAAATAGTCGAGAAAATGGTAAAAAATTTTCAAACATTAGGTTGCTTAATGAATCTAAAATTACATTTCCTGGACTCCCACATCGATGATTTCCCAGATAATCTTGGTGACTACAGTGAGGAGCAAGGGGAACGTTTTCACCAAGATCTGAAAATCATAGAAAATCGGTATCAAGGACGATGGGATGACCATATGCTAGCGGACTATTGCTGGTCGCTAAAAAGAGAAACAAGTCCTCAAAAGCGTTTGGGCAGAAAGCCTTTGAATAGGTCATTCGCGGAAAAAAGAACAAGATACAGCTAAAAAAAGGAAAGTTAGGCGCGGGTCTAACCTTCGCAATTCTAGGGCTTAAGGGTCTACTATTTGAGAGTATATGGTTTAAAAGTCCTGGTTTTGAGTTTATTGGGTCTCATTTTTAAAGTTACAGGGTTATTGAGGTCTATTTTTTGAGGTTACAGGGTGTGGGAGTCTAAGGTTTCAGGGTTTAGCTTAGCGTGTCCGAATACATATAAATACATCTTTGGATTCATGAAAAAGCTTGAATCAATTTTTTAGGAGTATATTTTTTCTTAATTTTTACTAATTTTTACCTATTTTTTGAAGTTAAAAAAAAATTGAGATGTGATGGCGATATTCTGACGTCAGATTCGTGATCAGCGGGCAAAAATACTACGGATCTGATATATCGCATCAAAAGTATACCCCACTTTTTTTTGTGGGGCTGTGTAATCATTTAGATTTTAAACGGCATTTAAAAAACGATATCTGGAGTACCTTTGTATTTCGTATTTCGACTTAGGTTATCAAAAAACATTATTTCATTAATTTGATATCACATCGTGTAAGTACGCACCTATTTTTTTTTGTAAGATATCTATTTTTCGAGTGTCTCAGATACGAAGTTAAATTTTATTAATGACAGTGTTCCACTGTGTTTCGTTTTGTTTATATTCAATTAATGTCAATTTAAATTTTTCATTTGGTTACTATTTTTTACCTCTGTTCATAGCCTATTAATTTATTGTGCACTAACGGAATATTAAATTCACAAACATTTTCCCTTTTTAAGTAAGTAATTACTCTCTATTTTTAATATTAGTGTTTACTGAGATATTTCTACTGATGCCGTACCTACCTTTTTTTTTATTTTTATATTATTGACATATCAATTATAGTCAAAATTTTGTTTGTTTCCCTCTATCGTACAAAACGTCATCAATTTCACATCAGTTGTTGGTAATAACCTTCAACTGTTTAACCCATCAACTGTTCTACGTTGAGTAACTTACTAAAACAATTAACTACTGCTGGACTAGTTTAAGAGGCAGAACATGCTTCTTGTATAATTCGTTTGATTAATATTAATAGTGGATTAAACTGATAATAGTGGCAATTATTAAATATCAATTAAGATTATCATATTCATACAGCATAAGTGTGATATACGAGGCGGGTTTGAAAAGTCCGTGCAAAAATAAAAACTACTTATGTGTTTTGGGGTAAACCTTTTTTTATTTTTCGACATAGTCTCCTTTTAGGCTTATACACTTCGTCCAACGATGTTCTAGTTTGTTGATCCCTTCCGAATAATAGGATTTGTCCAAGTCTGCAAAATATCCATTAGTGTCTGCAATCACCTCCTCGTTTGAATAAAATCTTTGTCCCGCCAGCCATTTCTTCAAATTGGGGAACAAATAGTAGTCGGAGGGAGCCAAGTCTGGAGACTAGGGGGGATGTGAAACGAGTTGGAATCCTATTTCCATTAATTTTGCGACCACAACTGCTGAGGTGTGTGCTGGTGCGTTGTCGTGATGGAAAAGGACTTTCTTGTGGGCCGATCGCGGGCGTTTTTCTTGCAGCTCGGTTTTCAAACGGTCCAATAACGATGAATAATATTCACCTGTAATAGTTTTAAACCCTTTTCCAGATAGTCGATGAGGATTATCCCTTGCGAATCCCAAAAGACAGTCGCCATAACCTTTCCGGCCGAAGGAACGGTCTTCGCCTTTTTTGGTGCAGATTCCCCCTTGGTAACCCATTGTTTAGATTGTTGTTTGGTCTCAGGAGTATAGTAATGTATCCATGTTTCATCCACAGTGATGAAACGATGCTTAAAGTCCTCCGGATTCTTCTGGAACAGCTGCAAACCATCCTTGCAACACTTCACACGATTCCGTTTTTGGTCAAGCGTGAGCAATCGCGGCACCCATCTTGCGGATAGCTTTCTCATGTCCAAATGTTTATGCAAAATATTATGTACCCGTTCAGTCGAGATGCCCACAGGACTAGCAATCTCACGCACCTTAACTCTTCTGTCATCCATCACCATATCATGGATTTGATCAATGATTTCTGGAGTCGTAACCTCCACAGGCCGTCCAGAACGTTCAGCGTCACTTGTGCCCATATGGCCAGTCCGAAAATTTTGAAACCACTTATAAACTGTTCTAAATGAAGGTGCAGAGTCACCATAATGTTTATCAAGCTTCTCTTTAGTCTCCTGAGGCGTTTTGCCTTTCATAAAGTAATGTTTAATCACCACACGAAATTCTTTTTCGTCCATTCCTTGAAAATCACTCGAGTTCCTTGATTCACACGAATGCCAAACACAAAGAAATAGACCAATATGGCTGAAACTTGGTGTGCGTTCATTCAAGAGATGCTACTAACTAAACATGACCTCGATACGCGCCGGTGGTGCCATCTCTCGGACTTTGCACGGACTTTTCAAACCAGCCTCGTATTTAGAAGCCACAAAATTCTGTCCCACACAATTAGCGATCTGACATGTTCTCGCTTCAACTTTATAGCAGGTTATTATGTCGAAAAACCATAACACTGCATTTTCTCTAAAAATATAGAAACAATGAGTTTATCGAATGAAGAACTTTTCAAATTTGAATTGAAAGCAACTGGTTTAAGGGGTTGGCGCTCGGAGAAACAGGTATAAAAATAAAAAAAAAATTGACACAGCTATTAAATATATAAAATAATTTTTTTGTACACATATACATAGTAGTTTTTTGAATAATTTGAAATAATAACGAATAAAAAAAATTGAAAAATGACGGAGATATGAGCCATCAAGTAGGACCCTTTTTTAAAATCCTTGCTGATGGTGTACTTATTTTCTCTGTCAGGCATCGTCTGAAAAATAAAAACTTTTTTTTTCTTATTTAGAAAGGTAATAGCTAAGACATGGCATAGGAAAACATTTTTTAAAATTTTTTCGTAGAAATGACAGCTGTTTGAAAAAACCTCTGATTTTTATCGAAATTTTGAGTTTAAAAAAATGTATAACTTATGAATGTGGCACCCAATCAAAAAAATCCTATGCTACACCTAAGATCAGGGGTCGGCAACTTTTTAACTAAAGGGTGCCAGTTTTCATCCATACAACATTTTGCGTGCCGGCATAGGTACTTACTAAAGGGTGTCTTTTATAGAGGTATAGAACTTTGAAATGGAATAAAACAAAGATGAATTTTTTAAATTGACATGAAATTTACTTTATTCGAAAGATAATCTTCTGGCATTATAATTTAAATATGACTTCTGGGATATGACCGCCACGGCTGGCTCGGACGTAGTCTAATCTGGAGGTCCAATTTTCGATGACTTTTTGAAACATTTGTGGCCGTATATCGGCAATAACGCGGCGAATGTTGTCCTCCAAGTGGTCAATCGTTTCGGGCTTATCGGCGTAGACTAGCGACTTCACATATCCCCACAGAAAATAGTCTAGCGGCGTTAAATCGCACGATCTTGGAGGCCAATTCACGGATCCGAAACGTGAAACTATGCGGTTACCAAACGTTTCCTTCAATAAATCAATTGTGGCACGAGCTGTGTGATATGTTGCGCCGTCTTGTTGAAACCACAGCTCCTGCACATCATGGTTGTTCAATTGATGAACGAAAAAGTCAGTAATCATGGCTCTATAGCGGTCACCATTGACTGTAACATTCTGACCCGCATCGTTTTTAAAGAAGTACGGACCAATGATTCCACCAGCCCATAAAGCACACCAAACAGTCAGTTTTTCTGGATGTAACGGTGTCTCAACATACACTTGAGGATTATCATCACTCCAAATACGGCAGTTTTGTTTATTGACGTATCCATTCAAACAAAAGTGAGCTTCATCGCTAAACAAAATTCGCTTATGAAAATCGGGATCAACGGCAATCTTGTTTTGGGCCCATTCACCGAATCTACGCCTTGCTAGGTGATCGTGTGGCTTCAATTGTTGCACGAGTTGGATTTTGTAAGCACGCAAACCAAGATCTTTCCGCAAAATCTTCCATAAAGTGGATGGACACATATCCAATTCCTGTGCACGATGGCGGATAGACTGATTCGGGTCTTCCTCTACGCTACGCTCTACAACAGCAATGACTTCTTCTGTACGCACTGTACGACGTCTCTGTGGATGCGTATTATCATTTAGAGTAAACGTGGTGCGAAAACGTTCCATAGTTAATCGAATTAATTGCTCTGATGGACGATTATGTTGACCGTAAAATGGACGTAGTGCGCGATACGTATTTCGAACAGAACCATGATTTTCAAAATAAATTTGCACAATTTGGAAGCGTTGTTCAGGCGTCAGTCTATTCATGTTGAAATGCCAAACCAAACTAAACATAAATCACTTGACAGCTGACAAAATGGCCGCCAGTTAAAAAAGTGTTGCCAACTTAAAGTTTTATACCTCTATAAAAAATACCCTTTATATCTCACCAGTTATATTATGGTAATTTTGATTAGTTTAAAAGCTTCAGAAGCGAACTCACCGTTTACTTATTGCTTGTTGATTATTTGGGCAATCTTAGAGTATTTTTTTGTTAAAAAATAAGCTAAATATGCAAGTTGGTAACGAATAAACTACACTTTATTGGGTTCAAGATGCCATAAAGATAAAGCGAAAATTGACGTGTTTTTTCTAGCATCCTTAAAGAGAATTTAGATTGATCGAAAAAGGGTATTGGAATTGTTTACGAACACCAATTCACCCCTAACTTCTAAGCATATTTCAAACACTACTGAACGAGGTTCACTGAAATTAGGCACGTACTATATGGGGTAAAAAGTACCGAGACTTTCCGAGAGATGGCAGCGCAAACAAAAAACCCATATAATTTAAGTTAGTGTCATCTCTCAGAAGATTCGTGTAAAATTTTAATAACATTTTATCCATTAGTTTGCGAGTTGCAGCTGTTTAAGTAACGCCGTTTTTGATTTTTGCAAAACGATGAAACAAAAAGAATTTCATGTGTTGATTAAACATGATTTTTTGATTCGAAGAAATATAACTAGAACCCAAGAATAGCTTGAGAAGTATTATGGCCCATTTGCTTCGCCGAAAGCAACTACCAGGTGTACAAGTATGAAATGCGGATTTTTTTTCTAAAAAAAACATGTTAAATTCGGAAGAATGATAAAAAGTGCTTCATTCAAGGTATGCTCCATCGCTTGTTATACATTTTTCCCATCTTTCGGTGAATTCGTGAATATCACGCCAGTAAAAAACTCTTCCCCGCTACGCTCTACAGCAGCAATGACTTCTTCTGTACGCACTGTACGACGTCTCTGTGGATGCGTATTATCATTTAGAGTAAACGTGGTGCGAAAACGTTCCATAGTTAATCGAATTAATTGCTCTGATGGACGATTATGTTGACCGTAAAATGGACGTAGTGCGCGATACGTATTTCGAACAGAACCATGATATTCAAAATAAATTTGCACAATTTGGAAGCATTGTTCAGGCGTCAGTCTATTTATGTTGAAATGCCAAACCAAACTAAACATAAATCACTTGACAGCTGACAAAATGGCCGCCAGTTAAAAAAGTGTTGCCAACTTAAAGTTTTATACCTCTATAAAAAAACACCCTTTACAACTAAAATTAACAAAAATTAACTTAAATTAACTTAAAATATGGCTTTTAGAAGGTTTAATTACAAAAAAATTTTAACATTTAACAAATAATTTTATTATACTAGTCCTAGGACCTAGTGTGAACCCTGTGCTTGAAGTTCTTTAGAGAGTTTTCTTATATCCGATTCATGGTTATTTTCAGTGTCATACATGCTTCCGAGTTGTTTGTTGTCAGCCTGCTTCGGTACGGGTTTAAAATCACTCTCATATGGGAAAAAAGTTGTTCACAGATGAAGGATGATCCGAAAGCTGTAAGCATGGCAAACGCTACTTTCTTAAGACAAATAAATTTCTCTGGTAAACTCATCCAACAACTGAGTATCTCGTTTGAATGGTTGTGGTAGTCACCTTCTCATATCCTTCTTAATTCTACAAATTTCGTGTTCCATAACTCGGAGCTTTTAAATTCAATGTATTGAAGATCAAAATCATTAATGTCCATCCATGAGAAAAGAGATATGTCAAAGCAACTGCTGGAAAAATCCATTAAATCTGGTTTGATTAAAAAAGCGAATGTTTATCAAAATCCTGACCCCTCTCGATAAACTCCTCTTTTAAATTAGTCATATATTTAAGAATTTCGTCTATTAGTGCACCATCGTCGACACTGGATATATAAGTTTTTAAATTTGGAAAATATTTATATGCATTGCACAAATCTAGAGAGCACTTTACCACTGCTGAGCCAGCGGACATTATTGTGTAATGGTATATCTGAATATACACTTTCTAATTCCTGCAGAAACGCCTTAAATTGTCTATGGATCAGTGTAGAACGACCGACAATGTAGTTAACTATTTTAACCACCCCATCCATCACGGATTTTAAACTTCCAGCGGAGATTTTAGCGCACAAACTCTCTTGGTGAATTATGCAATGAAAATTCAAAACTGATCGACCCATGCGTTCAGTAAGAAGGGAAACAAATCCTTTATGTCTCCCAATCATAGCAGGAGCGCCATCTGTCGTTACGCAAAAAATTTTATTTAAATCAATGTTCTGCTTTTCAAAATGTTTAACAAATTCTGAAAATATGTCCTTTCCTCTTGCAATGGGAGCAGACAAATCAGCTCTTCATACACACTGCCATCATCGAAGTATCGGGCAACAATTGCCAGACGGGCAATGTCATTAATATCGACACTTTCATCCAATGCTACACTAAATACAAAATTCCGTTTGATAGCGTCTCTCTGCTGTTTTTGGACATTTTGTGTCATTTCGGTAATTCGTCTCTCGATGGTCCGCGCTGATGCCGGTATATCCCTAATCCTGACCAATATTGTATCCTTATTGGGCAGGTCGTCGAATAAAATCTCGCCAGTACTCAAAAACGTTTGCTTCATAAATTCTCCGTCAGTGAACGGCCTACCCTATTGTGTCAACGATTGTGCAATTTTGAAACTGCATTCAATTACCTGATTTTTTCCTTGGAAAACTTTGCTAAAGAATGTTGACTGTTTCTCGTATTGTTTACTTGCTCTTTGTATTGCCTCCCTTTTATCACCGTTGTCTTTAAATGACGATTCATGTTTTATCTGGAAATGTCGTTGAATACTAGATGTCCGGAAAACTACGCTTTCCCGACATAGGACACAAATGGCCCGATCGTTTTACTGTACAAAACCGTAATCTATTGTCCATGAAGTTTGAAATGATCGAACGTCTACCTTCTGTTTCTTCGCGGCTATAACGCAACGTAATTTTAATTTTTAAACTTTTCGACGACTATTGACTGGAACGAATGTTACTTCTATACTAAATGATCCAAACGTGTAGCCGCTTGCTATATATAGAAAAATAATGTTTCCAGAAGATTCAAATAATTACGTTTATTAAATTGCTTAGAACAAAAATTATTATCTACAACGCGCCCATTGCAATCAAAGGGCCGCCTAGAAGTTAAATCTAACAAAAACTAAAATTCGGCAATATAAAAAGAGTTACGGCGCGCGTCGGAACGATTGAAGTCAAATCAAACAAAAACCGCCTTATAGTGGCTCTTTTGATCTGAATTGAGGACGTTTATTTGTGTTTTTGCCTAGGCTTATATTTTGAGGCTTGCCGAAATTAAAGTCAAACCAATGCATTCAGTAAAATTATAAATTACAAAATATATATTTTGTAGTTTTTGGTAATAATACCTAGTGACCTATATAATATATCGTTTTTGTTTGTATCGTTAAAGTAATACGATTATTTACTTAATTTCGAAACATCTCACAGATTACAGAATTAATGTGTAAACTTTGAATAGGTACGCGTGCCATTCAAAATTGCTTGGCGTGCCAGAGATGGCACGCGTGCCATAGGTTGCCCACTCCTGCCTTAGATAATATTATATAGAATATATGTTGTAAATTTTAACAATATCGGTTAAGTAGATCTTAAGATATCTTGTACACCAATTTAAAAAAATTAGCTTCGAAAAAAATGCAAAAGTACAGTCTTAAAACCAAATATTTTTGAGTTACCTTCAATCTGCGATTTCGAAACCTTACATGAGGTCTTCCATTGTTGCTGCGATGTCCTCCGACTCCTTTTGACCAGCTCTTTTCAATTTCCTGGCCTCTTTGGTCTCCTGTTGGGCTCTCATGTTGGCTATAAATATTCGTTGAGAATCCAAGTTCTTGGTAAATCGCAGCGTGCTTGGGCCAATTACAAGGTTTAATAATTGCATCAGTGATAATACACTAGTATATCCATCATTAAATATACTAGCTGCAATATAAGATGCCATGTTAAAAAATTTTGTGCCACTGTAATGCACTTTTGGAGCCATAGACCACCGTTTAAACTTTTGTTGTTATTCTGAGTGCATCTTTCTAAACAGCGTTCTAACAAATCGGTATCAGTTTATCTATCATATACTGGTTCGATTACTCGGACAATTACAGGAAAATTTTTATGCTTATAAGAATCCAAAGTTTCAGAGGCCTTCGCTTTCTGATACGAACACCAGGTATCTTCGCCGGACGGGCACTTCATCTGCCCATATTTCAACTGGAAAATCGGCTCCTTCCTCTATATACGTTTCTAGTAGGTAATCACAAAATTTATTTAAATGTTCATCCTCAGGTTATATATAAATCGTATGCAAAACTGCCACCTAATTCTTCGGGTGATAAATAGGACAAGCCGAAAGAATACTTTAACCAACGACCACTTTCAGAATTTTTGTCGCAATATTCTTTAGCTAGACCTAGATGCTGTATCTTGCGATACCAAGATTGGTGTAAATGAAATCTATATCCTAACACTTTAGCATTTGGCCAAACTTCAGATACTGCTTTATGAATATAAGTAGTAAGTAATTTTCTCTGAATTGAAATACAGTGTATCTGTTGAATAAATCTTACATTTTAATAATGTGAAGAAGTTTTTGTATGTTTCAGCTCTCTTATCACGCAATAAGCAAAATAATAATGGAATGTAATGACCGTTTGCAAAACCATGCACTGTAAATAACTATGTAAAATATTTAGTGCAGTATGAAAAGGTGCCGTCCATATATATATATATATATTGGATATTTTACACAACATATTGACATTTGTAGTGCAAGAAAAAACAATAATGCCACTTTCGAGTTCATTGATATATAGAAAATTCTCACCTTTGCTAGTTTTGATTTCAAATGTCTCTAAAACACTATGCACCTCCTCAGCATTTCTTGGATTTTCGTTTATGGTTATAAATGTTTTTTCTAATACGAGGCATGTTTTTTAAGTAAGTACCGTTTTGGAATTAAAAAAAGACGTGCAAAGATATCGCTATAATTTTATTTTTACATGAAAGCCTGTACCTTAATCTACTTTTCTACATAATTTCCGTGAATATTGAGGCACTTGTCATAACGTGGCACCAGTTTTTGAATACCCTCCTCATAAAATTCTGCCGCCTGACTTGTTAACCACTGTATCACAAATGTTTTGACTTCGTTATCGTCTTGAAGACGCTGACCACCCAGGTGCTTCTTCAAGTGCAGGAACAAATGATAGTCGCTGGGCGCCAGATCAGGGCTGTATGGAGGATGATCTAGAGTTTCCCATTTAAAAGATTTGATGAGATCTTTGGTCCGATTAGCCACATGTGGACGGGCATTGTCATGCAGCAAAACGATACCCTTACTCAACTTGCCACGTCTTTTGTTCTGGATTGCACGACGCAGATTGTTCAATGTCTCACAATAAGACGCTGCATTGATTGTCTCATTACGAGGCAGAAACTCCACTAGCAATACTCCTTTTCTGTCCCAAAAAACTGTGCACATGATTTTGCGGGCAGAAATTGTTTGCTTAAACTTCACTTTTTTGGGTGATGATAAATGTCGCCATTCCATGGATTGTTGTTTCGATTCTGGTGTGACGTAGGCCACCCATGTTTCGTCACCAGTAACAATTTGGTCTAAAAAATGTTCACCTTCATTGTGGTACCGCTCAAGGAAAGTCAATGCACTGCCTAAACGTTGGGTTTTGTGCAAATCCGTCAACATTTTTGGAACCCAACGTGAACACAATTTCCGGTAATTCAAGTTCTCGGTCACAATGCGATACAAAACACTACGAGAATATTGAGGAAAGCAGTCGCACAATGATGAAATTGTAAAGCGTCTGTTTTCTCTCACCTTTTCGTCCACTTTCTGCACCAAATCTTCATTAACGACCGAAGGACGCCCACTCCGTTCTTCATCATGCACATTTGTGCGGCCATCTTTAAATGCTCTCACCCATTTCCTTACCATTCCATCACTCATAATGTTTTGTCCGTAAACTTCACAGATCTCACGATGAATATCGATCGGTTTTACGCCTTTAGCACTAAGAAATCGTATAACAGCCCGTACTTCACAATCGGCGGGACTCACGATTGTCGGAGGCATCTTAAACACTCAGTAAACAACGTATACAATGAAGAATCAGACTGTAATGGCGTCAGTGCGTAGACATGAGATGTAGGTTACCAGCGCGCATGCGCGGAACGCCGACCGTATCGCTGCGGCGGCGGAATCGCAAAACGGTACTTACTTAAAAAACATGCCTCGTATATTCGACATCTTTTTCTGTTACTGTTTCAGGCAGCGTGTTTTGTAGTTCTTGTCGGATAATTTTAGATGGCCTTTCACTCATATGCTCTCCGGATTTTTTTTTGCAGGAATTACTAATTATTTGCCGATTCAGCTTCTTGGTGTCGGCTTCGTGTGTATGGAGTCCTTCACTTCTAGTAACTAAATTCTCGGGCCCAACGGTGAAGACTTTTGATTTGCAATCTTTTTTTGAACATCTTCAAAATGTTTCTCCACATTTTTGCTCCACTGATATGTAGAAGAGTTTAATATTGATTTAATTGAACAGGCCGGTGCGTACCACCACCCATTTATCAACCCTCATCCTCTACCTGAAAGTACTCGGTGTGGAATTTGCTTCTGCAATTACAATCCCTTAAATATGTCTAGGTCATAAACGGATTAGTGGTGTGGAAATTACCTGCGCCCATGCAAATAAATCGATTAAGGACTACAGGTACTTTACTCAACGACCAGGTAGATTTAAGCAATTCACCATTATTGAATTTATTCCCCTAATTCCAAATCTGTGTGGGTTTTCCAATACTATCAATGTAATTTAATTAGGTGTAATATTATAATTAAGAAATTATATAAAATTGTGAACATTAAACCTAAGTTGATAGTGTAAAATGTAGATCTGAAGAAGCTGCATCGATAGCGAAACGCGTCATCGCAATTTAAATAAACCAGTGGAAATTGACTAAAAACAGTCTTTTATTATATATTTTGTTTTAGTGAAGTTTATTTTTAGACCTATTTCTCGAGACTTATTACTTAATTCCATCAGCATTTCTTATAATTCTTCTTTTGTGTTGGCGATTAGATTGACATCATCTGCGAACCTTAAGTGATTTCATCGTCCATTAGTATTCCTTTATTTCCCACTTTAACGATTTGAACATGTATTTTAGAGTCACCGTGAACAGCTTTGGAAATCGCCTTGTCTAATTCCTCTTAATTTTGAATTTATTTGTTTTTTTTTTCCTCAAGCATTATTTGTGATGTTACTCAGTATATAACACCACTACACCAAACACTTTATTTTTGCACTCAACGCGCATTTCGCTAACCAAGTTAGCTTCATCAGGAACGATGATTGACTAAAGCTAAACTACAAATCTACCCAATTTATACTTAGCCTAACCCTTGAATTACTCAAGCGTAACTAATGATACAGGCAAGGCCATCAGTTCCGGTCAAGTAACCAGTAGAGGGGACTAGTAAGGAACAGGCCCTCTGTCTTTATTTAAACTACTTTTACATTTTATGATTTCCATACTTTCATATGCGTTCAACAATCTCCTATCAGATACATTTTTTATTAATCTTAGATTATCTAATGTTACAGTATGATCAGCTTCAAGGGCATGTTCGGCAATGCTAGACTTTTCTGTTCTATTGTATCTAAATGTTCTTTAAATCGTGTTTTAATTGACCTTTTAGTTTGCCGAACATACTTTTTGTCACAATCATTACAACTAATTTCATAAATTCCACTTTTCTCACAATTAGGAATATTATCTTTGGGATTTCCTAAGATATTCCTCAGATTGTCTGATGACTTATAGACTAAGGCGAGGCCTACCTTATTAAATACCTTATTGCGTCCCTTGCTATATTTCGGATTATATGGTATTAAGTTGCCCATATCGCATTTTTCGTTCTTTCATCTGATGTATTTATACTCCTTCTAATTGCAAGACTCTAGTAAACTATTAACTCATCATACTCATCAATAAGCTTGGCTGTCAACTTCCCTCTGCCACCTATACCAGGATTATCTTTTTTTACTTTGCGTAATTGCGTACCCATTTGCTTTTGCACGTGACCTATACATTCCTTTTTTTTAACAACTAAATTTTCATATGGATTTGAGTCAACAATCCCTTTATAAGTCTTACTGTCTTCATCGCCTGTGTTTCGGATCGTTTGAACATTTCTACAATACTGTCCACTTCCATTTTTCCAGCTGACCCTTCGTGATTGGCAGAACATTTACCTGAGTGTTCATTGCTCCACTCATCATACTCCTCAGTACCTTCAAAATTTTTCCGAAATTCACAAGCTTTACAGTATGAACTTTTTACTATAAGATCAAAAACTTTTCCTGTGTAGAATGATATAAGAGTAGAAACGCCTAAAAAGGATGAGAAACCACGTTTCATCCAAGTTCCATCCCCGTAACGGTGAATTCTACTGCGTTATTCAATTGTTTTGCCTTTTGAACAGCAGTTTTCATGGACAATTCACAAATAGTTTTTGTAACAGTGTTAATGTCATTCACAACTTTATCGTAGAATGATTGGAAAATTGGTTTAGGTAAGTCCATGATTCCACAGAATTTCTCTATTCCTACTAAACCAATACCAAGAAGTCTGAACGCAAAAACTAATCGTCTATTCACATTATATGCTGTACCACTGATAAGAGGGCATGAGTTTATTAGAAAGGGGTCACATTCGGCACAATTCACTTTTAGTTAAAACCAAGACCACGAAGAGAAGTTTCGGTAAATATTATATCACCGCCGCACACTTTACACTTTACCACTTTATAGTAGAAAAAACAGATCCGAAATTAATTAATCGATACCTGAAAGATGCATCTACAACAAAAACAACGGTTTCACTGCTCCTTAATTTTTTAGCTGATGTACTGGTGCTAGCTTCCTCTCTTTCCAGTAAATAACGATTTATCTGGTGATGTCGTTTCTTCCTGCTCCGACAAGGACGTCCAACTACTTGTCGGCTACCTTTTTTATCAACATATACTTGTTTCGACATTTCAATAATAGTTTTCTATTTTAAAAAAAAACATATATGTAATTTTTGTAATACACGTAGCGATATATACGCTACTGCGTCACAAAGCAAGCTGATTCTGCGACGCGTCTAAACTAGTTCCAACTTTATGTACCTGAGTTACTTTTAGCTTCCAAAATTCCCCAAAGGAATTATTGTTATAAAGGACTGACTAAAAGAACAATATCCTTTGTCAAGGCTGTGACCGCTCTCTCTACCGCGCTCACTTCTAATTGCTATAACTTCGGAAATAATTTGAATTTTGAGATGGTTAAACGTTTAAAATATTCTTAAAAACGAAAAAAATTATCTAGCTACTCAGTATATATCACCACTACACCAAACACTTTATTTCTGCACTCGACGCGCGTTTCGCTAACCATGTAAGCTTCATCAGGAGCGATGATTGACTAAACCTAAATTATAAATCTACCCTATTTATACTTAGCCTAACCCTTGAATTAGTCAGGCGGAACTAATGACATAGGCAAGGCCATCAGGGGGGACTATGAGGAATAGGCCCTCTGTCTTTATTTAAACTACTTTTACATTTTATGATTTCCAAACTTTCGTATGCGTTCAACAATCTCCTATCAGATACATTTTTTATTAATCTTAGATTATGTTCAGAAAGAAGGAACAGCTATGGGTAATTGCTTATCACCTTTCATAGCCAATTTATTTATGAGTAGCTTTGAAATCGAAGCCATTCAAGAATTCGAATATTTCCCAAAGGTATGGTATAGGTATGTGGATGATATTTTTGATATAAAGAAAGCAAATATTGATGATTTTGTTTCTAAATTAAATAGCCGATATGATTCCATTAAATTCACTTGCGAAGTTGAGAACAAAGGACAATTGCCTTTTCTAGATATTTTAATTATTAAAAATAATAATAGATTAGAATTTAATATCTATAGGAAGGACACAGTAACAGATAGATATATTCCTAATGATTCATTTCATTGCAAACAACATAAATTAGCCTCATTGCATTTTTTAGTTCATCGTTTGGTCACTTTCCCTCTGAATAGAGTAAACTTTAATAAAGAAAGGAATCGTATTAGAAATATAACTAGAGTTAATAGTTATGACGATGACTTAGTAAACTAGCTACTAAATAGACATAAGTTTAGGCTTAATATTCAAAATTCCACCTTTTTTACACGCGAAGAAAATAACACCAAGTATGTCTCCATACCATATAATCCGAAATATAGCAAGGGACTCAATAAGGTATTTCATAAGGTAGGCCTCACCTTAGTCTGTAAGTCATCAGACAATCTGAGGAATATCTTAGGAAATCCCAAAGATAAGATTCCTAATTGTGAGAAAAGTGGAATTTATGAAATTAGTTGTAATGATTGTGACAAAAAGTATGTTGGGCAAACTAAAAGGTCAATTAAAACACGATTTAAAGAACATTTAGCACACTTAAAATACAGTAGAACAGAAAAGTCTAGCATTGCCGAACATGCCCTTGAAGCTGATCATACTGTGTATCTGATAGGAGATTGTTGAACGCATACGAAAGTATGGAAATTATAAAATGTAAAAGTAGTTTAAATAAAGACAGAGGACCTATTTCTTATAGTCCCCTCTACTTGTTACTTGACCGGAACTGACGGCCTTGACTATGTCATTAGTTCCGCTTGAGTAATTCAAGGGTTAGGCTAAGTATAAATAGGGTAGATTTGTAGTTTAGTTTTAGGCAATCATCGCTCCTGATGAAGCTAACATGATTAGCGAAACGCGTGTCGAGTGCAAAAATAAAGTGTTTGGTGTGGTGGTGATATATACTGAGTAGTATCATTGTGCCAAAGATTCCACATTCCCAACTTTTATCTAGCCAAAAAAAAAATAATGCGATTTTTTCAAGGTGGTGTAACCCCTTACATGCTGAGACCGTCCGTACTCCCGAACGGGAGTACGGAAGGGATAGAGATTCACAAATGGTGTTTCCCTGGTAGGTCCGGAAGTACATCCGTTGGTAGTGCAGCCGTTTCGCCAAAGTCTCTATTATCTACGTTTATTAGTCGCTGGTTGACTATAAACTTTACACTCTTAAACTAAGCACTAGGTAATGTGTGAAACGTCGTGAATGAAAATAGTTTTTGTTTTTTTTGCTAATCTATACTCAAGAAAAACATTATTATAAGAACATACAGTCTGTCAAGTAAGAACATGTCCGCGATAATTGGTAGATACGATTCTAATGATTCAATAAAAAATCGGTAGAGGGAACCTTTGTCTACGATGCATTTTAGTAAAAGTATCAGTCGATTCCGAACTTTCGTCGAAATCACGTAAAATCGAAAATGATTCACTTGTTTGCGCGTCGGTTCGTGGCACTTTCTTTGTTCCCATCTAAAAGAGCCTAAAATGACACATTCCGCGGCAGCTAAATATATTAAAGAGTCGGTATCGTTTGAGGAAAAGTGGGTAAATCGTTTTAACGAGACGAAAAATGTCGAAAACTTGCCAAAACGTGGTGGCTTGATAGGCAAAGTCAGTCCGAAAGTCGAAAAACGAATTGTATCTTTGTTTTCACGAGACGCGAAATTGACGCTGCGTCAAATCGGCAAAATTAAGAAAATCGGCTTTGAATGTGTCCCATGAGACCATTCGACAACATTTTCGTGCTCATGATGTCAAATTCCGAAGCACGCTGAAGAAACCGTTGCTGGGCGAAAATTACATCGCGAGGTGGCTCGCTTGGAACCACGATAAGATACTAGAGTGGCCCTCACAATTGCCTGACGCCAACCCTATTAAAAACGTTTGGTTCCTTGTAAAGAGAAAGCTCAAAGGGAAGACTCTAAGGACTCTGTCTCAGTTGTCTGTCGAAATTCGAAAAATTTGCAGAGTATGCAGAAATTTTCGTCGACAGCATGCCTCGAAGATGCCAGGCAATTATTGATGCCGAAAGCGATTGGACAAGTTACTAAGGTAACCTGAGAGCAAAAAATGTTCTCGAAACACATTTTTTCAAGAATACAAGCGGTCACATTTTTACTTATGTAAGGTTAATGCAAGAATATATTATCGGTTTAGGGTCCCCTAAATGAGGAGTAGACTCAAAAATATTTGAAGCTGACGACAAAACCACAAGAGATTTAAAAAATGTTCTCAGGGCTAATGGGGATCGAACTCACGATCTTGAGGTATACGCCCCTGCACTTTATCAATTAAGCCGCAACACCAGTGTGTCTTGACCTACTAGTCGGAGGTCTGTTCCGTCGCTTTTCTCACTTCTGTCTGGAACCAATCTTAATTCCCTTGACGTCACGTGCATTGACGTCGTCAATAAATAAGTAGGGCAACCTTGGAACCTCCATTTTACTGGTTCGTCCGTTCGTGATTACAATATACTTATGCTTATAATATATAGGCTGAAAAATTTTTGGTCTAGCTACTTAAAACACATTTTTTTTTTTGCAAAATTCGACTTTATTCATCAACATAATCTCCTTCAAGAACGATACAATCAGTTCAACGCTTTTCTAACGTTTGTGTACCTTTATTGTAGAAAGATTTGTCTTCCCTTTCAAAATAGGCCGTAGTTTCGGCGATAACTTCTTCACTGGAGCCAAAACTCTTTCTCGCGAGCATTTTTTTGAGATCTTCGAATAGATAATAGTCGCTGGGACGAAATCTGGAGAATACGGTGGATGAGGAAGCAATTCGAACTTCAATTCATGCAATTTTGCCATCGTAACCATTGTCTTGTGACACGGTGCATTGTCTTGATGAAAGAGCATTTTTTTCTTGTTCAATTGAGGCCATTTCTTTGCGATTTCTGCCTTCAAACGCACTAATAACTTTATATAATATTCGCTATTGATGGTTTTTCCCTTCTCAGCATAGTTGATGAAAATTATTCCATGCACATCCCAAAATACAGAGGCCAAAACCTCGGCAGCCGACTGTAGTGTCTTTGATCGCTTTAGGCAGCTTTCACCGGCTGCTGTCCACTCAGCTGAATGCCGATTTGATTCCGGTGTGTAGTGGTAGATCCATGTTTTATCGATTGTCACATATCGCATGAAAAAATTTTTTTTATTGCGCTTGAACAGGTCCAAACAACGCTCAAAATAATCAATACGTTGTTGTTTTTGGTCCACTATGAGCAAAAACGATACCCATTTCGAACAGAGCTTTCTCATGCCCAAATAATCATGCAAAATATGGCCAAGACGTTCTTTTGATATCTTTAGGGTGTCAGCTATCTCACACAATTTCACTTTACGATCATTCAAAACAATTTTGTGGATTTTTTTTTAAGTTTTCCGGTGTAACCATCTCATTTGGGTGTCCAGAGCGTTCAACATCATTTGTGTCTGTACGACCACGTTTAAATTCAGCATATCAGTAAATGATGAGTGGTTTTCCAGGGGTAGAGTCCTCGTAACACTTATCAAGCCATTACTTTGCTTGAACGGTATTTTTTTTCCCATCAAAAAATAATGTTTAATCAACACACGAAATTCGATTTTTTTCCATTGTTTTGAAAATATCAGAAGTAGCGTCATTAAATCCACTGTAACTTGTAAACTAATCGTCGAAATGTCATGAAATTTTGAGATGTATCGTTTGAAGGTTGGTATTTCTTAAAAATCATATGGATTTTTTGAAAAAGGCGACATCTATGTGTCAGACCAAAAACTTTTTAGCCTGCGTGTTACTTGAAACAGAAATGAAACCTATAATTTCTGAGCGTTTGGCATTTATTTTACGGTAATATGCAAAATTTTAGATAGATTGGACAAAACCGTATTTTGTCAATTTTTGATCAATAAAAAATACGATCACAAGAAAATTTTTTATTTCTAAATTTTAAACATATTTGCTAGATTGATGCAAGAATTTATTGCAATTATTTTTTTTATTTCAAATTATGCTTTACTTGATTTGCAATCAATGATTAAAAAATTCTGATTTCCGTAAAACAGCAACTGTCGCACGGACATTTATCGAATTTTTTACCCTTTACTTGAAGTTGGAGGTTCTTGTTTTTTAAAGGACACTAGCGTCTTAATTTATTACAAAACATGAGAATTAATTTATTATAAAATCATTTTTCTTAAGTTTATGGTTTTTTTTTAATTTAATTTGTCTGCAATTTATTAATTTTATGTGTGTAAATACTAATTCACTAGTTGTCTTTTTAGTGTTCCGTACGGAACACTTATAAGATCACATCGGTGTCTGTCTGTCTGTCACACCCGATTTTCTCCGAAACTATTTGACATAGAAAGTTGAAATTTGGTACTAATGTATAAATTGATGGCCTCATCACAGCCGTGTAGTTTTGAAAGTTAAATTTTAACTTAAGGGGTTAATTTTAGGGGGTGAGATCGGAAGTGAAAAAAAAAATTTTTTACTAGGTCATCGAGTGTAGTGTCAAATGAAAGCTTGTGAAAACACGAATAAAAAATGTATATATAATGTAATACTTGCGCGCACTTTTCTTTGTGTTATTTTTAAAAAATCGCGAAAAAATCGCTGTCCCGCGCCTTATCTCGAAAAGTACTTATCAAAAAATTTTGAAAAAATTCTGGAATATTCTCCACGGGATGTAGATTGAACGAAAATTATCACGAGTGCATTACCTTTAATAATTTATCTGGTATATAAAAAAAAACAAAAAATTCATAGGTCATCAGATTTCAGTAAAGATTGGAAAAAAACTTTGTTGAAAACTCATTTGGGGTGTGTTTTGTGAAGTCACTGATCATTTTATAACTCTGTAACAAAATTTTTTATTTTAAAAGCAATCAACGTACGGAACACTAATTGCGCAAGTTCAACTTGCACTTGACTAGTTTTTTTTGTAATAAAATTGCGACGCTAGAGGATTCTTAAGAAATAAGAACCTCAAACTGCTTGTTATAGGGTAAAACTGTTCGATAATTGTCCGTGCGACAGTCGCGGTTTTACGAAAATCAATTATTGGTTGTTAAAGAAGCAAAACGTGGCATGATATCAAGAAATAAATTTTAAAATTTTCTGTCAATCTAACCATTTAATTTAATTTAAAATATAAAAATCCCCTTGCGATTCTATTTTTATTAGTTAAAAACTGACAAAACACGTTCTTTGTCCAATCGCTCTAAAATTTTGCACACTATCGTAAAATAAAATTCTAAATACTTTTTTCCTAATAAATATTTTCGATATTTTAACAAACAGAATGACTTTTGGACATTAAACTTAGGACCATTCAAATTTCTGGTCACAGGACAAATGACAAGCGGAATTGCAAAATCATTTTTTGGGTTTCAAGTGATGCAAAATCCACCTATAAATTTACTTTTGTATAAATATATATATATATATATATATATATATATATATATATATATATATATATATATATATATATACCGGGTGACACGACACAGCCAACATGTAACACTCTGTAATTTTTTTATTTTGAAAGTTACTTATTTGCATTTTTAGATACCAGAATGGGACATTATTAGGCTTTTTTATCACTTAAGAAATATTTTTAACTATTTCCGGTTTGACCGAAAATGACTGGAACTTTCTTATCTTTATCACAATCACAAGTTGACATTTGTTTGACAGGTGATCGGCAAAAACTGTCTTAGGCGGTCATGGCGGATATACTAGCAATTATTTTTGTTCGTTTTATCTCACTTTGGAAAGAATTTAAGACTATCTATTTATCGTGCCATTTTCGCGAGTCTAAGTGGCTCCTACAAAATTTTATGGTTTACATTCAGTTACAGAATTTTGTCTTTAAATAATGATCAATATCACCGAAATTAAGTTAGGAACACATTTTTTATTTAACCTAGTTTACACATTACAGGTTTTTTGCCAACATACATCTAACAGAACTATGCAACGCCAGTTGGATTTATTATTTTAAGAAAATAAGAAAACTATTTGTTAAATAAATATTTAAATGCAAATAATAGAACCAAAACATTTAATAATAAGAATAACACAACAAAACCGATATAATTGTAATTAATTAATATTAGAAAGAAGTAACATTTTAACTAAGTAACACAATAAAAATAAATAGGTAAAACTATTTTATACTAGACTAGCCGTGCCCGCGGCTCCGCTCGCGTGGACTTGATTCACTACTATCGTCACTGCTTATTCCTTATATTACCTAACGTAATAAAATATCTGCCATTATTTCCCCTTATCTCCCATTATTTTTCCTTATCTCCCATTATCTCTCCATAATTTCCATTATCTAGGCTTATCTCTGCTCATCTCCCATTATTTCTCCTTATCTCCCATTATTTCTCCTAATCTCCCATTATCTCACCTTATCTCCCATTATCTAGGCTTATCTCGACTTATTTCGCAATATTTCCTCTTATCTCCTATTATTTCTCCTTATCTCCCATCATCTCACCATAACTCCCATTATCTAGACTTATCTCCGCTTATCTCCTATTATTTTCTCCTTATCTCCCATTATTTATACTTATCTCCCATTATCTCACCTTATCTCCCGTTATCTAGGCTTATATCGAATTATATAGAACATATGTATAAATTTATAAAAACACGTAAATCGAATAAGTGGTTCTCAAGTAAGAAGCGCATTAACGGACAGACAGACAGACAGACAGTAAGACGTTGCATTTTATATACATTATATTCTTTGCAACATGATATTGTTCCATATTTAATGGTTTAGGCAGTGTATCGCAAGAGAACGCGCTAACGGTAACCTTTTTTTTTTTTCCGACTTTATTCACTATTATCGTCACTGCTTATCCTTTATGTTATCTAACGCAATAAAATATATCCTATAACTTGGCCAAAGAACATATGTGTGTTTTAAAAAAAAGCACGTAACGTACTAACGGACAGAGAGACAGATAGACAAACAGAGCGACGTTGCATTTTATATATATTATAGATAGATAACCTGGCCAGAGAACATATGTATGTTTTAAAAAAAGCACGTAAATCGGATAAGTGGTTCTCCAGTGATAAGCGCACTAAAGGACAGACAGACAGGCAGAAAGACAGACAGACAGAGAGACGTTGCATTTTATATATATTATAGATACAAGATTATAGATAACCTGGCCAGAGAACATATGTATGTTTTAAAAAAAAAAACGTAAATCGGATAAGTGGTTCTCCAGTGATAAGCACACTAACGGACAGACAGACAGTCAGAGATACGTTGCATTATATATATATATATATATATATATATTATATATATATATATATATATATATATATATATATCATAGATGTATTTAAATATATATCTATAACCTGGTCAGAGAACATATGTATGAATTTTAAAAAATTACGCATATCGGATAAGTGGTTCTCGAAGGATAAGCGCACTAACGGACAGACAGACAGACGTTGCATTTTATATATATTATAGATATAGATAATTATTATTATTATATAACCTGGCCGAAGAATATATGTATGAATTTAAAAAAAGACACGTAAATCGGATAAGTGGTTCTCGCGTGATAAACGCACTAATAGACAGACAGACAGACAGAGAGACATTGCATTTTATATATATTATAGATTATAGATATTCTCTGCTACATAATATTGTTCCATATTTAATGGTTTAGGCTGTGTATTGCAAAGGAACGCACTAGCGGCAAACTTTTTGCTGACTCCATTCACTATTATCGTCACTGCTCATTCGTTATGCTACCTATCGTAATAAAATATAGCCTATAACCTGGCCAGAGAATATATGTATGTTTAAAAAAAAAAGTACTTAAATCGTATAAGTGGTTCTCCAGTGATAAGCGCACTAACGGACAGACAGACAGACAGACGTTGCATTTTATATATATTATAGATATAAATTTGCTAGGTATTATTCTAATTGTTCAAAATGCTGTCCGTTGTTAATCCTACCCATCTAGTTTTTCTCACCGTGGCTCTCATAACGTTCTCCAACTGAATTTCATTAATTTGATTTACTGCTCTTCTTAAGCGCATTTCTAAATCATTTTCTGTCTGTTGGTGGATCTTTGTAAACTTTTTCTTTTAGATGGTTCCATATAAAAAAATCAAGAGGCGTAAAATCTGGCGATCTTGCAGACCACTTATTAGGTCCATTGGTACCTAACTAATTTGCACCAAATCTTTGATTCAAGTAGTAGATTTCTACTATTGTGGGCTTGAACGCCATCCTGCTGGAAAATAATGACTCCACGTTTTAAAGGTAAAG
>CM032456.1:13153846-13203846 GCA_019049505.1 Pachyrhynchus sulphureomaculatus | reverse complement strand
ACCTAAGGGGTGGAGGCACTGGGGGCATGTACCACTATTATAATTAATATTTGTTACTTACTCATAAAACTCCTCTGCCGGACTCTGACTAAACATGGGCTTAGTAATATTTTGACTAGACCTCGACGGTACCCAACAATACTGAGTGTTCCACCTGTGCGAGCAATCATCCCAGGGTTGTTTCGTTCGAAACGAGGTGAAAAAATAATACACTCCATATGCTATGATCACACTGTAATATGTTGACATTAGGAACGAGATAACTACACTACCTAGACCAGTACCTGTAAGAAAAATAAATAAAAGGCATTGTATCTTAGACTTGTCACAAATTTTTTTCTAACTTTGTATCATAGGTTTGATTGCTAGAATATGTGGAAATACAGATCAACTCCCACTTGCAAAGAACGAGGAAATTAACTGTTAACACGATTGAACGTCTTAGCACAACTGGTCGACAATTTCCATGTTATTCAACTGCGTCTTTCCAAAAATGTGTAATGGATTGGGAGATCCCTTGGTGAGCGTTGCTTACGAATTGCATATTGGTGATCGCTATTTTGAAAGTTATTAATAGTCGTTTTCAAAATCTTAAATAATAATGAAAGTAGTTCGACAATTCGAATTTTAGCTATTGACTGAACGCCGAACACAGTTCCGATGGAAAGGAAAAAAATTCTTTTCTATAGAATATATATTTTGTCGGTGTTTTTTGGACCATTTATTATTAATAGTGAGTAATATTATTCCCTGGAGTTGACTTTTACCACAATTCTGGATTCAACGTAAAATAAATTTAGTAAAATTTTTATTGACAACCGACCAGAAAGATCTGGGACTCTCTGGACAAGCGACAAGTTTTTTTTTTAATTTTCTGTATAGTGTTAATTAGAGTTAGGGTTCAGTACCACTAAATCCACAATGTTACGTAGGTTCACAATGCGTATATGTGTCTAACACAACTTGAACTGCCTGCCCCTTGTAAATTAAATTTTAATATTTTTTTCAATGTTTGGTTACAATTTTATCGTATATGTTTTTACACGGTGTTTTTAAAGTTATTTTTACTCATTTGTTACAGTCACTTCGTCAGATGTAACCCATATGAACGTTTTCAACTAATTTGAAAAAAAGCCGCCATCAAAGTGTAAAAATGTAGTTAAGGTATTTCTTACGAGTAACCGATAAAAGTAGTTTTGCTTGAAATTTTGAGAAATAATAGGTTTTAGCATCATGCATTCACGACTTTAATATAAAGATGGTTTACCACGCGGTATTGCTATAAATAATTGTAAAAGTTCCAGGTATTTAACACGTAAAAGATCCATCCATACTTTTTTTTCGATCAAAAGCATGCGTTTTGTTACAATTTTTGTTGTCGTATGTGCATTAAAAAGTAGAAAGTCACAAAAAAAATATATACATAAAAAAATTACTTTGCTTTCGTTTGTTAAAATATGGTGGCAGTCCTAGTTGCTGCAAAAATATTAGATAAATATTACTTTTTAATGTATTTTATGAAGCGAATTTTCGTCGTGGCAACGTAGCTTGAAGAAGACGCGAACGCGGGCGTTCTTTCAAATTTTGAATCACTTATAAGCATTGCACCGATCGGACTTTCTTTTAAAAGATACTAGAATAAACGCGTGCCTCGTACGCGCATTTATTCAGTTATCAATACTTAATAATTAATATATTTTTAATAAATAATCCTAAGAATCGTTTTAATTAATTAATATACATCGATACCAAATAAAAATAAGTAAGATGTGACTGCGCGCTGCTGGAAGTAAACGAGATGGTACGTTGCCTATGCGTATCCTATTAGTATGTCTTCATCACGATTACATTATTTTACCTTTTTGCAATACTTTTTTCCTGTCTTAGTCTTACATCACCATAAAAGCGAAAATAATCTTCAAGAAAAATAAACAAACCGGTTTTCGCGGCTCCGACAGTTAGCATATTAAAAATTTTTTCAGGATCGCCTCTAATATTAACAATAATTTCTAAAAGCTCTATCTTTTTTATTCAACTTTTATATAAACTACATTTGGCAAAGTAACTTTTTTCCTTCAATTTGTTGAAAAAAATCCTCAATTTGTTGAAAAAAATCCTCAATTTAAGGTAAATCCTGTATATGTAATATATTTATTTTAAGGATATTACCACAGACCAGGGTTTCCCTAACTGTGCGTCGCGACGCCCTGGGGCGTTTCGGCGCTATCCTAGGGGAGTCGCGAGATGATACGCACAGGTCGCCTGCACGCGACGTAATAAGCTAGTGCGCGGCGCAGCGCGCGTCTTATCAGCGACTCAGTAAGCCCGCCGCTCCATTTCACCGAGCGTTCATTCGTTCATCGGTGTTTTGATTTCAAGTGTGTTGTATTTAATTTACGCGCGTATTCATTACTTAAAATTCGCGTATTCATTACTTAAAATGGATAACTTTACTCAAATAAATAGAAAACGTGTTGAAGACGCAGGAGACAGTAGAAAAGAAACTGTAGAAAAACGAAAAAAGTACAGAAAATATAATGATCGATATTTAGATTTTGGATTTACCAACGTTAGCAAAGGAAATATGGAACTTCTCCAATCTGTTGTTTGTCATAAGGTACTGGCAGCTGAAAGTATGCTTCCTAATAAATTGAAACGTAATTTAGAAACAACTCACAGTAATTTACAAGGAAAGTCGCGAGATTTTTTTGCAAGAAAATTGCGAGAACTGAAACATCCTTGTTTTCCATTGGATCTATTCCTTCCAAAGCACTGCACGCCTCTTACAAGGTCGCTCACCGTATTGCCAAATGTAAGAAACCACATACGATTGTTGAAGATCTTATTTTACCTGCAGCGATTGATATGGTATCAGTGATGATTGGAGAATCGGGCGCTAAAGAAATAAAAAATATTCCTTTTTCTAACAATACGATTAGTCGTCGCATTCATGACATAGCTGAAAACATTAATAAGCCAATTGTGGAAAATCTTTCTGGTTTATTTGCCATTCAACTGGATGATGCGACAGACAGTAATAACGACGCTCAATTAATATGTTACATGCGGTACATGGGAGAAACAAATGTACGTGATGATTTGTTATTTTGCACTGATACCGGTAAGGCTAGTGATTTGTTTGAGATCATAGATTCATAGATGGAAGATAATAACATTCAATGGGAGAAGTGTGTCGGTGTGTGTACTGATGGAGCTCGCGCGATGTGAGGTGTGTTGGAGGACTTCAAGCTCTCATTAAAACCAAGGCTCCAAATGTAAAATGAACACATTGCGTCATATATAGAGAGGCCTTGGCTGGCTGCAAAAAATATTTCACCTGAATTAAATTTTGTGATGGATACAATTATCAAAGTGGTGAACTTCATAAAAACAAGACCCGTGAAGGCAAAATTTTTCCATAAACTTTGTGAAGATTTGGATGCCGAGAATACATGTTTACTTTATTACTGTAACTCGCGTTAGTTGTCGAGAGGTAACGTACTTTCACGTGTACACGAAAAAAATAAGTTGTACACGTATTTACTGACAGAATCGCATCATGACGCAGGAAAGTTTAAAATTACTGACTTCTTAATAAAATTGGCGTATCTTTGCGACATATTTGGGAAATTAAATGCCCTTAATAAATCGTTGCAGGGAAAACGAAACGCATATACTACAATTGATTGATAAAATTGCAGCATTTCAAAAGAAGTTGCTGTTGTGGAAAAGAAAAATAGAAGAGGAGCAAGGAAATACTGACTGTTTTCCTGTTTTGAAAGGTTTTCTAAAAGAAAAATCTATTCAAAATCTGGAGCCAAGTTTGCAATTGATATTTATCCAACACTTATCAACATTAAGCATCCATTTTAATAAATATTTTCCAGAAAATCTGAATCAATATGACCGGATTAGAAAGCCATTCCAATCGACCCCCACCACCATTTACACTTTCAAGGGTCGAGGAAGAACAGCTGTTAGAACTATCTTGTGATACGAGCCTAAAACTACGATTCGATAACGACAAACTGTTTCAATTTTGGAGCAATGCATCCCAATAATATTCTACTATCAGTACTAAGGCTTTGAGGGTTCTTTTACCATTTGCTACGTCGTACTTATGTGAAACGGGTTTTTCTGCAGTTGCGAAGTACAGGTCACAAATATATTTAGAAAAAGAAATGAGAGCAGCAATTTCAAATCTTCAGCCCCGATCAGAAAAGCAAGCTCATCCTTCTCATTAATTGTATTGTTTATAGTTTTTTTTTTTATGTTTTCTAATAAATAAAACTAAGATTCTATAGTCTTTGGAGTTTTAAATAATTATATTGTCTGATAGAGCTATACACAGGTATCTTCTTTTAGAAGGGCGTCGCAAAAAAATTGCAACCTGTAAAAGGAGTCCCAGTAATAAAAAGGATTGGGAACCCCTGCCATAGACGAAAGAGTTATTTCCTATAATAGTGTGTAAATTATAGACAGCCAAATAGGGGGATGTAAAGGCTTCGTAAAAACAGAGGCTGCGCAAATACGAGACAGGACCTCGTATTTCTGTAGCTTCACAAGATATGCTTATAAAATAGGCTCGTTTGAAGTTCGTCCACTTTCTGAGAATTTTCGCGGTTAATAGCAGCATTTTGAGTTTCAAGTCTACAGTCTGTCAAGTAAGAACGGGTCCGAGATAATTAATTTTTGGTAGATACGATTCTAGCGGTTCAACAAAAAATCACTAGAAGAATCTTTGTCTACGACACAAGTAAAAGTGTCAGTCGATTTCGAACTTTCGTCGAAATCACGTAAAATCTAAATTGAGTCACTAGTTGGCGCGTCGGTTCTAGGCAATCTTTCTTTGTTTGAGCCTAAAATGACCCATTCCGCGGCCGCTAAGTATATTAAAAAGTCGGTATCGTTTGTGAGGAAGTAGGTAACGAGCCAAAACATGTCGACAACTTGCCAAAATGTGGCTCGCTAGGCAAAGTTACTCCGAAAGTCGAAAAAACGAATCGTGTCTTTGTTTTTACGGGACCCGAAATACCCTGTTGCTAGTACACCAAAGAATACATCGTTGGCAGAAATGTTCTCAAAACACATTTTTCCAAGAATACGAGGAGTCACGTTCTTACTTGATAGACTGTATATCATATTATCATGATATGGCATTGAGTTCAACGAACAGCCTTACTATCTTGCTTCAAGGTACATTAGAGATTTCTTGGGACAAATTTCTATTATTTACCTTTAAATAACGGGCACAGGTGCCCGAGGGCTCCAATAGGACCTCTTCCTGTAAACTGTCCTACTGCTAATTCCATGTACAACATTGGACCCCCAATAAAAACCATTATTATGGCGTAAGGGATTAAAAATACGGCTGAAACAGAAAATATTAGACAAAATTAGAATCGTGTTCTTTATATGTTTTAATAAATAATGAGACAAAGCCGAAAAGTGCAGATAACATCTTAGCTGTGAGTCAAAATTAACAAATAAGCTATTATTTTCAGTAAAATAAAACTTACTAAAGTCACTTATTTTTGGAATACGAGGGTGGTTTAATAAGTACCCGTGTCCGGATTGAAGACGCCATTTTTTTCAAAAACTTTTTGTATTTTTCAACATAGTCCCCTGTTAGATATATATATATATATATATATATATATATATATATATATATATATATATATATATATATATATACTTTTCACAACGTTTCTGCCATTTTTTTTAACCCCTCCAAAAAATTGGAATTGTCCAATTCCCCAAAATACGCTTCTGTCTGGGCGATAACATCCTGATTTAAGCTGAATTTGCTTCCTGCGAGTCATTTTTTCATGTTTAGGAACAAGAAGAAATCGCAGGGAGCCAGAGCGTGCGAATATGGGGGTACGGCAATTCATAACGCAATTCATGCAATTTGGCGGCGACAACTCCGGGTGAATGTGCTGGAGCAATGGCGTGAAATAGAACTTTCTTCTTCTCCAAATGGGGCCGTATTTTCTTGTCGAAGAGGTCCAATAATGAGGCCCTTTGTATGGGACCGTCTTCGCCTTTTGTGGAGCAGATTCACCGGAAGCAACTCATTGTCTTGACTATGGCTTGGTTTCAGATGTATAACAATGAATCTAGGTCTCATTGACGGTGACAAGTCGACGCAAAAAGTCCTTCGGATTTCGCTCAAATTGCTCCAAATACAGCTTCGAAGTTGAAAGCCGGACCCGCTTGATGTCCACGGTGAGCAGTCGAGGCACCCATCGGGCCGACTACTTTCTCATAGCCAACTTATCATGTACAATATTAATTACCGTTCCCGTTGACACACTTATGGCCTCTGTTAGTTCGCGCACTTTCGTTCTACGATCAGCGAGAATCATGTCGTGGACAATGATTTCCTCGGTAACCACATCTGGTGGGCGTCACGGGCGATCCCCATCAAAAACGGATGAACCAATATCTGACTGTTATCATGGATGGCGAAGAGTCTCCCTAAACAGCATCCAATTTCGCTTTTTTCTCCCATACATGTTTTCCCATCCAAAAGCAAAAAGTGAATCATTGAATCATACTGCACTTTTTCCATCTTAGCGACAAACACGTTACACTAATTACTGAAATGGCTGCCAAATGCAAACTAACTTATGAATCAGTGTCAATTTTTTTTGGTGTCTACCAGACGACAGCATACGATGGTAACATCAACTCTGTCTTCAAATACGAGTACTTATTGAACCGCCCTCGTATAACCATTTTGCTGCTGTTTTGCTAAGATGAAAGGAAATAATATTTTTTGATAACATAGATTACCTTTAATACTCTACTAAAGTTCAACATTAATAATTCCTTGATTTATTTGCAATTACTATAATAATTATTATTATTACTGTTAAATTTGCGAAAACTAAACTTACAAAGTTTGTGTGTAATTGATTTAATGTTCGTAAAATAAAAATAATTTGATGATAAAAAAAATAGGTTATGCGAAATTTAAGTGTTTTATTATGTAAGTTATGTAACAACAGGCATTTTTATAAATGTAATTTAATGCAGTAAAAAAAGGTCAAAATAATGATGAGATAGGCATAGTTTAGATGCAGCAATATTATGATTTTATCCTCTCTGAGGTATCACCAGGAGTATTGTCCTGAGTTTTGGATCTCGAAAAACTTGTGCTCTTTTGTTTATAAACAATTGAAGTTTTCAAAACGAGTTTTTTGAGCTTAAAATGTGAATAACTCATGTATCAGTCGGATCGAGACAAACAAAAAAACTAAACTATAACCTACAAAATTGAAAAAACAGGCATACATCTGTTTTTTTTTTATTTTATTGTACAGGTCGACTAAGTGAACCGATCGGCTTGAAACTTTCAGAAAATGTTCCTTTTGTTGTAGCAAAAATTCCCTGAAGTATAATAATATTGAACCCAGTGGACACAGTTGAATTTATTATTTAAAATTTGATTTGCCCGCCATTTTATGCCGTTTAGTCCAAAATGGATCTTGTTTTTTCAAAATTTAGGTCTTGACGCCAGCTTTCCGATACCATTAAATTTTTTTAGTGTTCCGTACGAAACACTTATAAGATCACTTTGGTGTCTGTCTGTCTGTCCGTCTGTCTGTCCGTCTGTATGTCCGTCTGTCAGTCCGTCTATCACACCCGATTTTCTCCGAAACTATTTGACATAGTAAGTTAAAATTTGGTAATAATATAGGAATTGATGGCCTCATCAGAGCCATGTAGTTTTGAAGGTTAAATTTTGACTTAAGGGGTTAGTTTTGGTGGGTGAAATCGGAAGTGAAAAAAAATTTTTTTTACTAGGTAATCGAGTGTTATGTCAAATGGAAGCTTGTAAAAACACGAGTAAAAAATATATATATATAATCTAATACTTGCGCGCACTTTTCTTTGTATTATTTTTAAAAAATCGCGAAAAATCGCTGTCCACCCGCCTTATTTCGAAAAGTACTTATCAAAAAATTTTGAAAAAATTCTGGAATATTCTCCACGGGGTGTAGATTGAACGAAAATTATCACGAGTGCATTACCTGTAATAATTTATCTGGTATATAAAAAAAAACAGAAATTTCAAGGTCATCAATTATCAGTAAAGATTGGAAATAAGCTTTGTTGAAAACTCATTTGGGGTGTGTTTTGTGAAGTCACTGATCATTTTATACTTCCGTTGCGACATTTTGTATTTTAAAAGCAATCAACGTACGGAACACTAATTGCGCAAGTTCAACTTGCACTTGACCGGTTTTTTTTTTTGGAATCATTTTAAACGTTTTTTTTTTACATTTGTTTATTAATCAAATAACAATTGACATTTTGAACAAAATTTGTTAACGAAAATATTTTTCTTTTAAATAAAGGTTTCGCGATTGTGACCAGATGTGATAAAAAATTAAAATTTTTTTTTTTTTTCAAAATAACCGAAAAAAAACGCATTTGTTTTTATTTGATTAATAAACATTTTTAGTGTTCCGTACGGAACACTTATAAGATCACTTCGGTGTAAGTCTGTCTGTCTGTCTGTCTGTCTGTCTGTTACACCCGATTTTCTCCGAAACTATTTGTCATAGAAAGTGGAAATTTGGTAATAATATAGGAATTGATAGCCTCATCAAAGTCGTGTAGTTTTAAAAGTCAACTTTTGACTTAAGGGGGTAGTTTTGGGGGGTGAGATCGGAAGTGAAAAAAAAATTTTTTTAGTAGGTCATCGAGTGTGGTGTCAAATGAAAGCTTGTGAAAACACGAGTAAAATATATATATATATATATATATATATATATATATATATATATATATATATATATATATATATATATATATATAATGTAATACTTGCGCACACTTTTCTTTGTATTATTTTTAAAAAATCGCGAAAAATCGCTATCCCCCCCACTTTATCTCGAAAAGTACTGATCAAAAAATTTTGAAAAAATCCTGGAATATTCTCCAAGGGGTGTAGATTGAACGAAAATTATCACAAGTGCATTACCTTTAATAATTTATCTGGTATATAAAAAAAACAAAAATTGCAAGGTCATCAATTTTCGGTAAATATTGGAAACAAACTTGGGGTGTGTTTTGTGAAGTCACTGATCATTTTATACCACCGTAACAACATTTTTTATTTTAAAAGCAATCAATGTACGGAACACTAATTGTGCAAGTTCAACTTGCACTTGACCGGTTTTTTTTTAATACTAAAACTAGTCTTACAGGCTAACCATTAGTTTATCTCTAAATTCTTAAAACTAAGTACTTAACATAAACTTCTAAAGTCCATTCAATGATGTCCAAAAGTTCGCACTGTCCTGCCCAGGCACTATCACATGCGCACTACGCTCTGCTTTTAACACTAGCACATTAAACAAGCTCGAACGGTTTGCTCCTCTGCAGCCTTCTGACCAGATCTTGGTTGTCTAGGAGCTGAAGGACCTCTTCGTTGACGTGTTGGTGGAGACGATATTCGTGTTTAGTGGCGAATCTTTTGATTTCTTTGTCTACTTCAGGAATGCCAAGGTCCCTATGTAGATCTTTGTTGCGTACATACCACGGGGCTTTTAGCATGCTTCGCAGTACTTTATTCTAGAAGACTTGTATACAGTTCATGTGGCTTTGTTTGGCACAACACCATAACTGAATGCCATGTATCCAGACTGGTTTCTGGATCTGGTTATATATCATTACTTTATTATGTATTGAGAGTTTGGAGTTCCTTCCCAAAAGCCAGTACATTTGTCTGTATTTGAGACCAAGCTCTGTCTGTTTCCTTTTTACATGTACTTTCCATCTTAATTTAGTGTCCAGTGTCATGCCTAAATACTTTGCTGTGTTTGCACGTGGAGCTATATTTCCATTTAAGTTTATTGAGATAGGTTCTTCAATTTTCTTGCTTATAAAATTTATATGTATGGATTTGGAATCATTCAATTTTATTTTCCATTTTTTGATCCATTGGCAGATTTTATCGCTAGCTTGTTGGAGTTTTCTAGTTGAGTTTTCTCCTATCGCTAACAGGGCTGTGTCGTCAACGAATGTAGCTACTGTTACGTTTTCTATCTGCGGTGGATCGCTAGTATACAGAAGGTACAGGATAGGTCCCAGAACACTGCCTTGAGGCACTCCTGCTCTTATTTTTTTCAGTTCAGAATAATGATCTTTTAGCTTGATTCTGAATAACCTCTTCGTGATGTAAGAAGTTAATAGTTCAACGTCGAATAAACAAATGTAAAAAAAACGGTTAAAATGACTCCACAAAATTTTTTTTTAATGGTATCGGAAAACCTAAATTTTGAAAAAAAAGATCCATTTTGGACCAAATGGCATAAAATGGCAGGTAATTCAAATTTTCTAAAAGTTTCAAGCCGACACTTAGTCGGCCTATACAATAAAAACAAAAAAAAACAGTTTTTTGTTGGTTTTTTCAATTTTGTAGATTGTGTACACATTTGAGTGACTGACCTGAAGTAACCTGAACTAACGAGGATTTGTTGGAAATTTCATTGCGAAGAGTTTGGTGTTCTTTTTGTCTGCATCCGACATAAATAACCGGAGTTATTCGCATTTTAAGCTCAAAAAACGCGTTTTGAAAACTTCAATTTTGTATAAACACAAGAGCACAAGTTTCTCGAGGTCCAAAATTCAGGACAATACTCCTGGTGATACCCTAGAGAGAATAAAATCATAATACTGCTGCATCTAAACTGTGCAATTTCAAATACATTTTTTTACTGCACTAATTGGCATTTCAGTGAATTAACTTGCGACTCATCGAAGACCATCAGAACATTAGTAACGTTACTACACACTTTTTTCCTACATAATAATTAACACCACTACACCAAACAATTTATTTTTGCACATGACGTTCGTTTTGCTAACCATGTTAGCATTATCAGGAGCGAAAATTTAGTAAATCTACGAATATAAACTATAAATAATCTACCCCAAACACCCGAGTGGAACTAATTACACCAGGATCATCATTTCCGGTCGAATCCTCCGTACAGAGAACTGTAAGGAATAGGTTATCGGTCCTTATTTCGACTGTTTTATTATTTCAATACTTTCATATGCGTCTAATAATTTCCTATCACATACATTCCTTATTAATCTTAAATTATCTAATATTACGGTATGATTCTGCTCAAGAACATGTTCGGCAATACTTGATTTTTCAGGTCTACTGTTGATAAAATGAGCTTAAAATTCTGTTTGAATCGACCTTCTTGTTACAATCATTACAAATTATTTTGTAAATTCCATTTCTGTCACGTTCGTGAGTTTTATCTTTCGGTATTTTTTAAGTTGTCTGATGACTTATAGACTAACTTTAATTACCAGAGGACTCAATAGGGTATTTGATAATGTAAGTCTCACGTTAGTCTATAAGTCATTAGACAACAATCCAAAGGATAAAATTCACGAACGTGATAGAAGTGGAATTTACGAAATAAGTTGTAATGATTGTAACAAGAAGTATTTTGGGCAAACAAGAAGGTTGGTTTAAACAAGATTTAAAGAATATTTAGCTCATGTAAGGTACGGTAGATCTGAAAAATCAAATATTGCCGAACATGCTCATGAACAGATTCATCTTGTAACATTAAATAATTTAATGTTAATAAAGAATGTATGTAATAGGAAATTCTTAGACGCATACGAAAAAAAAAAACGACCAATGGCAAGTCGGATTTGTGCAGTTAGTGTTCCATACGGTGATTGCTTTTAAAATAAAAAATTTTGTTACTCTAAATGAGTTTTCAACAAAGTTTGTTTCCAATCTTTGTTGAAACCTTATGACCTTAAAATTTTTGTTTTTTTTATATACCAGATAAACTATCAAAGGTAATGCACTCTGGATAATTTTCGTTCAATCTACACCTTGTAGAGAATATTCCAGAATTTTTTCAAAATTTTTTGGTCAGTACTCTTCAAGATAAGGGGGGGACAGCGATTTTTGGCAATTTTTTAAAAATAATACAAAGAAAAGTGTGTGCAAGTGTTACATAATATATATTTTTAAACTCGTGTTTTTACAAGCTTTCATTTGACATCCCACTCGATGATCTGATAAAAATTTTTTTTTTCGCTTACCCCCAAAACTGACCCCTTAAGTCAAAATTTAACTTTCAAAACTACACGGTTCTGATAGGGCCATCAATTCCTATATTTGTGCCAAATTTCAACTTTCTATGTCAAATAGTTTTGGAGAAAATCAGACACCGATCTTATAAGTCTTCCGTATGGAACACTAAAAATGTAAAAATAGTCTAAATAAGAACCGCGGACCTACTCCGCACAGTTCTCTGTATGGGTTACCCGACCGAAATTATTGATGTAATTAGTTTCACTTTTGAGTAATTTAGTTTTAGTTATAGTTAGTTTAGTATAGATAGTCTAGTTTATATCTCTAGATTTAGTTAATCCTGATGATGCTAACATGGTTAGAGAAATGGGGATCGAGTGCAAAAATAAAATGTCTGGTCTAGTGATGATAACTGCTGTGTTATGTCATTCTGCTAAAGATTCCAAAGTCCCGTACGTAGTAAACAATTTTTATATAAAATATCTTTTGTTTATAAATAACATGAATGTTAATTTATTTCAAATTTAATTCCCAGAAATTATATTAAACTGTGTCCATGTATTCATTGTTCAACGTGTGATGTAGAAAACTGATGAAAATAAAATGTGTAAAAATATATCAACGCGTAAATGCTGAATTGTGTCAAGAAAAAAAAGCACTTGAAGAGAGAAAATTAAAGAAAAGAAGAGATGTGATCGAACAGATACGACCTGGTTGGTTCGTCTATTTTGTAAAATTCCAATTACTTTGTTTATTGACATTGTGTTTTATAGCCCTATAAAGGGTCAGGCCAACGGATGTTTCCTTTAGATAATGATAGCTGATTACAATTAAAAATTTCTATCAAAAAAACTTGCGTCCAAAGTAAAAATAATTAATTGTTATTTTCTCATTCCTCTTTTAGGCAATCAGTTATGAATCATCCCAATTAGATTTTGGAAGATGCAAAAAACAGACAACAAATCTCATCGGACAGTGAAATAAACCCTGAAAATGAATAAAACTAGCTTACAGCGACTATAAACAGTATATGTGAACAACTCTTAAAGAAGGATGACTGAAGATATCCTACAAATGCTAGAAAAAAGAAGAAAACAACCCTACTCAGTGCAAAGAGATCAATTGAGAGATAAAAAAGGAAATACGTTTGGCTAAATAGAGGTTGATGAGCGAAGAATGTTTAGAAACAGAACGCCTCGAAGAAAAGCACGACTTCGCAAACTTACACAAAAAGGTAAAACAGCTAATTGGTAAGACACGACGCAGAATTGCTGCCTTGAAGGACAACGATGGTAAAGTAATTATTGAGAGTGACGACAAACTGGAGGTATGGGAGACTTACATAAAACAACTCTTTAATGAACAACCGATCTGAATTCCGATCATTAAATTTCGGTGAACTTAAATTAAAATTATTTTATTACAAAGGGTTAAATGACATTTTTGTTTGCAAATCAGGTATTTTTGTTAACAGTAAAAAAGTTTTTTACTGTTTTTCAATGATTACGGATGTATTTACAGGTCTTTAAAGAAGTTTCTTCCAGATTTCAAGAAATATTTTTCAATATACTTCAAAAATATATCTAAAAGCTTCTAAAATTCGCCAAACAGGGTGGAATTCTGAATTATTTAAGAGGGTTATATCCTTATTTTTATTGTCTCTATAGCTTCTAAAATATTTAATTTTCTTCCTTTTTGTGCTTTATGTAATATTTGTAGATTATTTATGTCTGGAAAAATATGATTTCTTGGAAGTGGTTAGCAAAGTTGGAGTGGGCTTTCTAAAAATATCGAAAGAGAGTTTATTGTTAACTTTGGTGATGGAGAGGTCTAGGAAGTTTATTTTATTATTCATTTCTTTTTTTAATGTGAATTTTATATTCGGTCGTATTCCCTTCAGGGAATTTAGGGTAGATTGGAGGGATGCATTGTCTCCTTTAAAACAGACCAAAATACCATTTACATACTGACACCATAAAACTATATCCCTTGCCTGTTGTGACTCTAGAAAATTGTTTTCAAAATCTGACTTGCAATCTGATTTGCAAACAATAATGTTTTATTTAACCCTTTGTAAGAAAATAATGATGGGTAATTCCAAATTGTACCGGGAAATTTGTTATAAATGGTAAATAAACTACTTTAGTTTGTAGTATTACGCTTCACAATGTAGAAAACCTACGAAACTGAAGTAGCAGATAAATAAAAAATAAGTGACCAATAACAAGATAATTCGTTTTATTTTATTTGATCTGAATTTAAAATGGAGGATCCAATAAGTGGCCCTCCAATAATCAAAGAGGAAATAATTAATGCTCTGAATAAACTGAAAAACGTACGAGCACCAGGTCCAGATAACATCCACGCAGAGGTGTTGAAAGTTCTCCGAGACTCTGAGGAATTCTTAAATATGTTAATAAAATTATTCAATCACAATGGAAAAATTTCACAAAAATAGCTGTCGAACAAATGCGACGACTACCGTCTGATTAGTTTAATTAACAACGTTACTAAAATGAAAATGTGAAGCTGGTGTATCGGAAATTCAATTTGGTTTCCGCGAGGCTCTCGGTACCAAAGAAGTATTGTTCTCACTGCAAGTGCTTGTTCAGAAATACAGCAATATGAGTCAAGACGCTCACATATGTTTCATTGATTTGTCGAAGGCCTTCGATAACGTCCGACACGGCAAACTCATCGAGATATTTACGACAACAGAGCTAGATGAAAAAGATATTTGAATCATTAGAAACTTTTATTGGGGACAACAAGCGAAAATAAATATTGACGGCTACATGTCAAACGAGTTCGAGATATATAAGGGGGCCGTCAAGGCTGTGTTCTTTCCCCAACCTTCATTACAATTTACTCTAAACGAATAATCTAAGAGGCACTGGCAGAACAAAACGGTATAAAAGTAAACGGACAGCACATCAACAATATCAGATATAGCCGATGCCATTGTAGCTGGTAATCTTGAAGACCTACAAAACTTAGTAGAAAGAGTTGATCAATATTTACAACTCTATGGCCTTACCCTTAATATTTCGAAAACCAAGTACGAGGCTGGTATGAAAAGTCCGTGCAAAGTCCGAGAGATGGCACCACCGGCGCGTATCGAGGTCATGTTTAGTTAGTAGCATCTCTTGAATGAACGCACACCAAGTTTCAGCCATATTGGTCTATTTCTTTGTGTTTGGCATTCGTGTGAATCAAGGAAGTCGAGTGATTTTTCAAGAAATGGACGAAAAAGAATTTCGTGTGGTGATTAAATATTACTTTATGAAAGGTAAAACGCCTCAGGAGACTAAAGAGAAGCTTGATAAACATTATGGTGACTCTGCACCTTCGATTAGAACAGTTTATAAGTTGTTTCAAAATTTTCGGACTGGCCATATGAGCACAAGTGACGCTGAACGTTCTGGACGGCCTGTGGAGGTTACGACTCCAGAAATCATTAATCAAATCCATGATATGGTGATGGATAACAGAAGAGTTAAGGTGCGTGAGATTGCTAGTGCTGTGGGCATCTCGACTGAACGGGTACATAATATTTTGCATAAACATTTGGACATGAGAAAGCTATCCGCAAGATGGGTGCCGCGATTGCTCACGCTTGACCAAAAACGGAATCGTGTGAAGTGTTGCAAGGATGGTTTGCAGCTGTTCCAGAAGAATCCGGAGGACTTTAAGCGTCGTTTCGTCACTGTGGATGAAACATGGATACATTACTATACTCCTGAGACCAAACAACAATCTAAACAATGGGGAATCTGCACCAAAAAAGGCGAAGACCGTTCCTTCGGCCGGAAAGGTTATGGCGACTGTCTTTTGGGATTCGCAAGGGATAATCCTCATCGACTATCTGGAAAAGGGTAAAACTATTACAGGTGAATATTATTCATCGTTATTGGACCGTTTGAAAACCGAGCTGCAAGAAAAACGCCCGCGATTGGCCCACAAGAAAGTCCTTTTCCATCACGACAACGCACCAGCATACACCTCAGCAGTTATGGTAGCAAAATTAATGGAAATAGGCTTCCAACTCGTTTCACATCCCCCCTATTCTCCAGACTTGGCTCCCTCGGACTACTATTTGTTCCCCAATTTGAAGAAATGGCTGGCGGGACAAAGATTTTATTCAAACGAGGAGGTGATTTCAGACACTAATGGATATTTTGCAGACTTGGACAAATCCTATTATTCGGAAGGGATCAACAAACTAGAACATCGTTGGACGAAGTGTATAAGCCTAAAAGGACACTATGTCGAAAAATAAAAAAGGTTTACCACAAACACATAAGTAGTTTTTTTTTTGCACGGACTTTTCAAACCAGCCTCGTACATGATAGTTTCTAAAAAATCAACCCATAACCTGAGGCCCTTGACAATTAACAACACAGTAGTAGAGCAGGTGAAAATGTTCAGTTATTTGAGTACTACAATCTATGATACATGCGACTATGATGCAGAAATTAGATGTCGCGTCGAAAAGGTCAGGGTAGCATTCCTTCAAATGAGAACCTTATTCACTTGGAAAGAACTGAGTCTGCAATTGAAGGTCAAAATGTTGCGCTGCTATATCTGCTCCATTCTACTTTACGGAGTCGAATCGTGAACGATCAATGAAGCAGTAATGAGGAGAATAAATGCCTTCAAAATTCGCTGGACACAACATGTAACTAAAAATGAAGTGCTCAGAAGAATGGGAAAGGGTCTGGAACTGACCTGGACGCTGAAAAACCGCAAATTGGAATAATTTGGACACGTTATGAGGCACGTCCGGTATAGACTGTTAAAACTGATATTTCAGGGCAAACTTGAAGCAAAAAGAAGGCCGGCAGAAGACGTTACTCCTGGATGAAAAACCTACGAGACTGGTTTGCTCTCAGTTCGATACAGCTTTTTGGTATTGATGTTAATAAAGTTAGAATAGCTCTCTGTTAATCGCTAATGTCCGGAACGGATGAAGCACTATCAGAAGAAGAAAAAACAGACGACATATTAAAAATCACTTTACTTTTTTAAGATGTTCATTTGAAAATTAATAGAGTTGTAGAATTAGATAACCCTGTTATTTACTACAAAAAAAAATTATGATAATTTATTACCTCCTCCACTTTTGTAACACAAGTATGGAAACCGCCATATTGATCCTAAACCAACACTGTAACCTATACAAGCTAATACAAATTGTAACTTATTTGACCAGTGTTGTCGTCTCGGTTTTATATATAAACTATCTTCGTCGTCACCACTGCCATCGTCACTTTCGTCGTCGTAGGTATATTCCTCTGGAGGCCTGAAAAATAGGAATCAACAATATAATTATATTAAGAACATAAGTTACGTATTACAAAAACTTTAAAAATAAAAATTTTCATAAAAATAATTCCGAAATTTATAAAAATGAACTATTTGCTTATTCTTGCGATTTAATCTTAAGCGACAAATTCAGTCCGTCAAGTAAAAACATGTTCGCAATAATTCATTTTTGGTAGATGCTAGCGATTCAACAAAAAATCGGTAGAGGGAACCTTTATCTACGACGCGTTTTAGTAAAAGTGTCAGTCGATTCGTCGAAATCACGTAAAATCCAAAATGAGCCACTTGCTTGCACGTCGATTCGAGGCAGTCTTTCTTTGTTACTATCTAAAGGAACCTAAAATGATACATTCCGCGGCCGTTAAATATATTAAAAAGTCGGTATCGTTTGTGAAGAAGTGGGTAAATCGTTTTAACGAGACGAAAAATGTCGACGACTTGGTTCGATAGGCACAGTCACTCCGAAGGCCGAAAAATGAATCGTGTCTTTGTTTTCACGGGACCCGTAATTGACGCTGTGTCAAGGAGCGGCAAAATTAAGAAAATCGGATTTGAATGTGTCCATTCTACAACATCTTCGTGCTCATGATGTCAAATTCCGAAGCACGTTGAAGAAACCTTTGATGGGCGAAAATCACGTCGTGAAGCGGCTCGCTTGGGCCCACGATAAGATACTAGAGTGGCTCTCACAATCGTCGGACGCCAACCCTATTGAAAACGTTTGGTCTCTTGTAAAGAGAACACTCAGAGGAAAGTCTCTGAGGACCTTGACTCAGTTGTCTCACGAGATTCGAATAATTTGGAGGTCATTGACGCGCGAGTATGCAGAAAATCTCGTCGACAGCCTCGAATATGCCAGGCAACTATTGATACAACAAGATAATTGCGCCATTGTTAGGACACCAAAGAATACAGAATTTTCTCGAAACACATTTTCTCAAGAATACGACGGTGTTCTTACTTGACAGACTATACATTCAATGTTCTTATAAGAAAAGCTTGGATAGAAACAACAATTGACACGTAGGTTGTTTTTGGTCCGACACATAGATGTCGCCCTTTTCGAAAAATTCATTTGATTTTTAGGAAGCACCAACCTTCAAACGATACGTGTCAAAATTTCATGATACTTCGACGATTAGTTCACAAATTACAGTGGTTTTAGTGATGCTACTTTTGATATTTTCAAAACAATGAAAAAAATCGAATTTCATGTGTTGATTAAATACTATTTTTTGATGGGAAAAAATACTGTTCAAGCAAAGCAGTTACGGGGACTCTCTCTCCTAGAAAATAACTCATCATTTACTGGTATGCGGAATTTAAACGCGGTCGTACAGATGCAAATGATGCTGAACGCTCTGGACGCCCAAATGAGGTGGTTACACCGGAAATCATCAAAAAAATCCACAAGATTATTTTGGATGACCGTAAAGTGAAATTATGTGAAATAGCTGACATCCTAAGGATATCAAAAGAACGTGCTGGTCATATTTTGCATGAACATTTGGGCATGAGAAAGCGCTGTTCGAAATGGGTACCGCGTTTGCCCACAGTGGCCCAAAAAAAACAACGTGTTGATGATTTTGGGCACTGTTTGGACCTTTTTAAGCGCACTAAAAAGGATTTTTCATGTAATATGTGACAATGGATGAAACACCCCTATACAACGGAATCAAATCGGCAGTCAGCTGAGTGGACAGCAGTCGGTGAAAGCCGCCCGAAGCGATCAAAAGCACAACAGTCGGCTACGAAGATTTTGGCCTCTTTATTTTGGGATGTGCATGGAATAATTTCCATCGACTATGCTAAGAAGGGAAAAACCATCAGTTGCGAATATTATATAAACTTAGAAGTGAAAAAAGAAAATAACATCACCCCCATCAATGAGAGAATCATAAAACAAAATATAACAATGCTAGGAAAAGACATGGTAATATTAAGAATATACGGCCCAACAGAAGACAGCACTATAAGAAAAAAAGATAACTTCATGGAAATAGAAATACAAAAAGTAAGGAAAAACCAAGAATTGATAATAATGGGAGAACAGGAAGGAAAACAAAGGACAATACCGTAGGACCATTCGGAGAAAACATTACTAACGACAACGGAGAGAGACTAATAGAGCTGTGTAAACTAAACGGCTTCAAAATAACAAACAGATTCTACAAACACAAAGACATCCACAAATATACTTGGATGCAAGAAACACGAAACTTAAAATCAATAATAGACTAGATTATAATTAAAAACGAGACCACTATCAAAATAAAAGACGTAAGAGTAAAGAGAGGGGCAGAACGTGGAACAGACCATAGACTATTAATAGCAAATATAAAAGTACCGTGGTACAAGACAATAAAGCAAAAAGGAATAATAGATAAAGAAAACAGAAATACTAATGAGATAACAGAAAAAGCAGACAAAGAAATAAAATACAAAATACACTTACTGCAAGACGAAACGATAAGAGACCTATCAAAAATTAAATGAATTTAACTACGACAACCTCCAACAGATGTATGACCACATAAAAGAATGCATCAAACAGGCGGCCCTAGAAGCGTTAGGTAAAGAAGACAACGAGAATAAGAAACATAAAATTAGAATCTGTGAAAAAACCAAAGAATCTATAAAGGAGGAAAAAGACTATACGAAAAATGGCTGAATACAAAATCAGAAGAAGATCTACAGAGAAAAATGCAGAAACGAGGAGGATGATAAACAAAGAAAAGAACGAGAGATGAGAAAAATCGTGCGAACATGTAGAACAGTATATAGGAAGAACTAGAAGCACAGAGTTATGGAGAATAATTAAAGCATTAAGGACCAACAACAGAGAGAAGATGTATATAGAATATATCCCAGAAAGCGAGTGGGAAGAATATTATAAGAAGCTGCTAACAGAAGACAGACAAGAATTCCAGGAAGAGAACCCTGAAGAAGAACAGAATAAGGAAAAAAAAAAGAGATAGAACAAAGCTATCAAGAAGTAAAGAAGACAATAAAAACACTCAAAAATAATAAATCTGCAGGGCTTGGGGGTGTGGTAAATGAAATGATTAAGTACGGGTCTAATAAATTACATCGAATGCTGAGAAACATGTTCCACAGAGCGATAAATTGGAGAAAAAATACCAGAGGAATGGTCAAAAGCCTATATAGTATCTATATTTAAAAAGGGAGACCGCAGAAAATGCAAAAGAGAGGCCTAAGCATAGTATCGAGTATGGGACGTTTGTATGGAAGGAAAAATTGGAGAAGACCAAGCAGGCTTTACGGCCGGAAAATCATGTATAGACCACATTTACACTATAAAACAAACAATGGAAAAAAACTGGCAAAGAATAGAGAAGTTCATTTAGCCTTCATAGAGATAAGAAAGGCCTATGACTCAGTACCAAGACAAAGATTATGGAACGCAATGAAAGAAATATGCATTGACAAAGAACTAATATACGCAGTAAAAGCTCTCTACGAAAACAACACAGTGAACATAAAAATAGGACATAAAATAGGGAAGAGACTCCAAACATCAAAAGGCCTATTACAAAGATGCTCTACATCCCCCACACTATTCAAAATATAACTGGAACAAACATTAAAAAAATGGAAGCAAAAATGTAGTGGAATGGGAGTCCCAATACGAGAAGATTACTTATATACTTTAAGTAATCATAGCGCAAGATGAGGAAGATCTCAGTTATATGGTAAAAAAAACTGAAAGAGGAATACACTAAAGCAGGATTAGCAATAAACTTTGATAAAACGGAATATCTAACAACAAAGGAGGGAAACGTGGAGAATCTAGACGTCGATAACGAAACAATAATTAAAGGAACCGATAGATTTAAATATTAAGGAACCATCATTTCAAAAAACGCAACATCAGAAGAAGAGATTAAAGCTAGATTAGGACAAACACGCACATGCATAAGACAATTAAATTCGATCCTGTGGGACAAGCACATTACAAAGAGAAACAAAACACGCATATACAAATCAATAATACAAAGCATAATGACATACGGGTCAGAAACATGGACGATCAACAAAAGAAATAAATCTAAAATTAACGCGGTAGAGATGGAGTATCGGAGAAGATGTTGTAGAGTGACACGTATGGAGAGAATAACAAATGAAGAATTAAGAAGAAGAATGAACCTCAAAGAGAACGCAATAAACACCATTGAAGAAAAACGATTAAAATGGTATGGTCACATAAGACGGAGCGAAGATAATAGGTGGATAAAGAAAATAACGGAGTGGAGCCCTATAGGGAGAAGAAAAAGAGGAAGACCCAGACGATGTGGACGAGGCTATGGAGGACAGGGGTCTAACAGGTGGAGACTGGGAAGATAGAAACGGATGGAATCAAAGGCTGAGATAAGGAAGACAGCGTCAGCTGTAGAAAATCCTTGATATAAATATATATAAAGTTATCGGTGCGTTTGAAGTGAAATGAACAAGAAAAAAGTGCTCTTTCATCAAGACAATGCACCGTGTCACAAGTCAATGCTTACGATGGCAAAATTGCATGAATTGAAGTTCCAATTGCTTCCTCATTCACCGTATTCTCTAGATTTGGCCCCCAGCGACTATTATCTATTCGCAGACCTCAAAAATGCTCGCGAGAAAGAAATTTGGCTCCAATGAAGAAGTTTCGCCGAAACTGAGATCTACTTTGAAGGAAAAGACAAATCCTTCTACAAGAAAGATATAGAAATGTTAGAAAAGCGTTGGACTGATTGTATCGCTCTTGAAGGAGACTATATTGATGAATAAAGTCGAATTTTGCAAAAAAATGTGTTTTAAGTTGCTAGACCAAAAACTTTTCAGCCTGTGTGTTACATCTGTAAACATCACTTCACATAATACAGATTTTTTTTGCTATTTAAAAACATACGAGATAACTTTTAATATTTTTCACAAATATAAAAATTCTTGAGGTCCTTGGCATAATTTTATTGTATGTACATACTGCATATTTAAACTCCTAAAATAAATAAATACCATACCAATCTTTCCTAACAATTTACAAAGTAAATAATAAACTGCACTTTATTATTTGTACGATGTTGACAATACATTTCGTAATGAAATGAATTTATACAGGTTCATTTTTTTTTTTTTAAATAAATAACAATACACAAAATCTGGCCTACACGTATCGAGCTATCAAACCTTGGTCAAATTATAGGACAGAGTCAAGTTCATATTGATAGCTAGCATCGAAGCATATTAGCATGAGAAAAATTGAATCTTCTCTCGTAGATACTAACATAGCGAAACACTAGCGGCTCCACTACTATTAAAATAATGAGTTTGAAAAGCAATGGCGCCATTCACTTCGGTGTCTGTCTATCTATCCGTCTGTCTGTCTATCACACCCAATTTTCTCTGAAACTATTTGACATAGAAATTTCGTACAAATCTAGGAGCTGATGACCCAATCAGAGCTGTTGGTGCAGTAAAAAAAGCATTTAAAATTGCACAGTCTAGGTACAGCAATATTATGATTTTATTCTCTCTGGGTTGTCACCAGGAGTATTGTCCTGAGTTTTGGACCTCAAAAAACTTGTACACTTTTGTTTACAAACAACTGAAGTGTTTAAAACGCGTTTTTTGAGCTTAAAATGCCAATAACTTCGGGTATATACGTCGGATCGAGACAAAAAAAAAACAAATTCTTCGTAATGAAATGTCCAACAAATCCTCGTTAGTTTTAAGTCACTCAAATGTGTACATAATCTACAAGATTTGAAAAAACCGACAAAAAACTGTTTTTTTTTTTGCTTTTATTGTATAGGCCGACTAAGTGAACCGATCGGCTTGAAACTTTTAGAAAATTTGATTTACCTGCCATTTTATGCGATTTGGTCCAAAATGGATATTTTTTTTTTCAAAATTTAGGTCTTGACCATACCATTAAAAAAAAATTTTGTGGAGTCATTTTAACCGTTTGTTTTTTTACATTTGTTTATTCAACGTTGAACTATTGACTTCTTACATCACGAAGAGGTTATTCAGAATCAAGCTAGAAGATCATTATTCTGAACTGAAAAAAATAAGGGCAGGAGTGCCTCAAGGCAGTGTTCTGAGACCTATCCTGCACCTTCTGTATACTAGCGATCTACCGCAGATAGAAAACGTAACATTAGCTACATTCCTTGACGACACGAGCGACAGGAGAAAAGCTAACCAGAAAACTTCAACAAGCTAGCGATAAAATCTGCCGATGGATCAAAAAATGGAAAATAAAATTGAATTAAGCCAAATCAATACGTTAGTTTTAAGTCGCTCAAGTGCGTACATAGCTTAAAAAACTGAAAGAGTAGGCAAAAAACTGTTTTTTTTTTTCATTTTATTCTACACGACTAAATGAACCGATCGGCTGGAAACTTTCGGAAAATATGCCTTTTATTATAGCAAAAATACCTTAAAATCTTGGTTCAAAAATATTGAACCTAGTGGGCACAATTGAATTTGTTATTTAAAACTTAAATTGCCCGCCATTTTATGCATTTGGTTCAAGATGGATCTTTTTTTTTCAAAATTGACGCCAGCTTTACGACGCCATTAAAAAATTTTTTTGTGGAGTCATTTTAAACGTTTTTTTTACCTTTGTTGAACATCTGGTATCGCGAGACCTTTATTTTTAGTGTTCCGCACTGAACACTTATAAGATCACTTCGGTGTCTCTCTGTCCGTCTGTCTGTCCGTCTGTTACACCCGATTTTCTCCGAAACTATTTGTCATAGAAAGTTGAAATTTGGTAATAATATAGGAATTAATGGCCTCATCAGAGCCATGTAGTTTTGAAAGATAAATTTTGACTTAAGGGGTTAGTTTTGGGGGGTGAAATCGGAAGTAAAAAAAATTTTTTTTACTAGGTAATCGAGTGTGGTGTCAAATGAAAGCTCGTGAAAACACGAGTAAAAAATATATATATAATGTAATACTTCCGCGCACTTTTCTTTGTATTATTTTTAAAAAATCGCGAAAAATCGCTGTCCACCCGGCTTATCTCGAAAAGTACTTATCAAAAAATTTTGAAAAAATTCTGGAATATTCTCCACGGAGTGTAGATTGAACGAAAATTATCACGAGTGTTTTACCTGTAATAATTTATCTGGTATATAAAAAAAAACAGAAATTTCAAGGTCATCAATTTTCAGTAAAGATTGGAAATAAACTTTGTTGAAAACTCATTTGGGGTGTTTTGTGAAGTCACTGATCATTTTATACTTCCTTTACAACATTTTTTATTTTAAAAGCAATCAACGTACGGAACACTAATTGCGCAAGTTCAACTTGCACTTGACCGTTTTTTTTTTAAATTTTCATTTTCATTAACATTTTTTTTTTCAAAATGTCAATTATTGTTATTTGATTAATAAACAAATGTAAAAAAAAAACGGTTAAAATGATCCCAAAAAAAATGTTTTAATGGCATCGGAAAGCTGACGTCAAGACCTAAATTTTGAAAAAAAGATCCATTTTGGACTAAATGGCATAAAATGGCGGACAATTCAAAACTTAAATAACAAATTCAATTGTGTCCGCTGGGTTCAATATTTTTGTACCAAAATTTCAGGGTATTTTTGCTAGGGAATATTTTCTGAAAGTTTCAAGCCGATGGTTCACTTAGTCGACCTGTACAATAAAATGAATAAAAAAAACAGATTTTTGCCTGTTTTTCAATTTTGTAGGTTATGTACACTTTTAAGCGGTTTAAAACCAACGAGAATTTGTTGGAAATTTCATTGCGAACAGTTTAGTTTTTTGTTTGTCTCGCTCCCATTGATATAACCGGAGTTATTCACATTCACACAAACTTCAATTGTTTATAAACAAAAGAGTACGAGTTATTCGAGGTCCAAAACTCAGGACAATACTTCTGGTGATATCCCAGAGAGGATAAAATCATAATATTGCTGTATCTAAACTATGCCTAACTCATCGTTATTTTGACCTTTTTTTACTGCACTATGTGTAGTTCTGAAAGCTAAATTTTAACTTAAATCATCGAGTAGGGTATCAAATGAAAGCTTGTAAAAACACGAGTTCAAAAATATATATGATGTAATACTTGCGCACACCTTTCTTTGTATTATTTTTAAAAAATTGCCAAAAATCGATGCCCATCCCCTATCTCGAAAAGTATTGATCAAAAATTTTTTAAAAAACTCTAGAATATTTTCCATAAAATGTAGATTGAGCGAAAATTATCACAAGTGCATTATATTTGATAATTTCTGGTATAAAAAAAAAAAAACAATTTTTTCAAGGTAATCACTTTTCAACGAAGATCGGAAACAAACTTTGTTGAAAACCTATTTGGGATTTGTTTCGTGAGGTCATTGATCATTTTATATATACGTAACAAAAAATTGTTGTATTTTGAAAGCAATCACCGTACGGAAAAAAAGTCCGACTTGCATTTAGCTGGTTTTTTTATTAATTTTGACACGGATCAAGCAGTAAGTAAGTAAGAAGTGTGTATTTCTCAGTAACTATCACATTTCCCGGTAAGGGTAAAGTTCCTCCCTTCCGACGCTTAGGTTGACGAGCAAAAACCGTATGTCTATATGTTATTTGATCAAACATACTTATATTACACAAATTTTCACTTAATCATATCATGTCGACAACGTGGTAAAGCTATTAGTTCAAAACCGGTAGAAAGAGGAACATTTTTTCGTAGTATCGAGGTTCTGAAACGTAAAAAGTAGATATAAAGATAAGTGTTCTTCTTCTTCTTCTTCTAGCCATTCTCTATCCTTTGGATATAGGCCTCCCTCATGTGCTTCCATATGTCCCTGTTTTGAGAAATTTGATACCAGTTGAGCCCCGCTGATATTTTAATATCGTCATACCAACGTTGTTGGGGTCTGCCAGTACTTCTTTTTCCCCCATGGTCTCCATCTCATCATTTTTCCGCTCCAGTTCTCCGTATTTCTGGCCACATGGCCAGTCCACTTCCACTTGAGGAAAAATATCGTCTCAATTATGTCGTGGACCCCTATCATTTTCCTAATCCAATCGTTTGATTTGCAGTCCCTAAGTGATATATATATATATATATATATATATATATATATATATATATATATATATATATATATATATATATATATAGGATTTTCCTTTCAATTGCTCTCTGATGAACTTGCAATTTTCTAATAATTTTCCGTGCCATTCGCTGCCATATGTTGTTACTGGTAGAATGCATTCGTGATATACTTTACTAAATTTTAAAGGCAGTTTGGACTAAAAGACTTGCTTCATCTTACCGTAAGCCGCCCGTCCTAGGCGTATCCTTTGATTGACTTCCAGTTCTTGATTCACTTTTCCGAGTGTAACTTCCTGTCCTAAATATACATATCAATCCACCCTTTCCACTTGTTGTCCGTGAATGGATATTACGTCATTAATGGTTGTTTGTTCATTCGTCATGAATTTGGTTTTTGTGATGTTCATCTCTAAGCAGAGCTTTTTTGCTTCAGTTTGTAATTCTTGGAGCATTTCTTTCAATTCGATTTAATTTTCGGCAAAAAGTGCGATGTTATCAGCAAATCTTAAGTTTTTGAGCCTCTTTCCGGATATTTTAAGTCCCCTGTTTTCCCAGTGAAGGCTCTTGAAGATATCTTCTAGTATCAGGGTGAATATTTTGGGTGATATGATGTCACCCTGTCTAACACCTTTCTTTATTTTTACTTCCTTGGTATCCTCGTGTAATCTCACTTTCAATTTTGATTGTTCATTGATTTTTGTCAGTATGTTAATATGCCTTTGATCGACTCTTGCGTTTTTCATCGCTTTCTCAATTGCCCAGTATTTCACTGTGTCAAAGGCTTTTCGGAAGTCGACAAGTGCTATTGAGACTGTGATACTGTATTTAGTTCCCTTTTCTATAAGTTGTCTGACCGTGTGTAGATGTTCGATTGTGCTAAATCTTTTTCAGAAATAAGTGTTATGTTCTCTCTATTATAATACTTTTTATAATACTTCCCTCGGCTACGCAACTAAGTCTTCCAAACATTTCGTATACAGTGTACAGTCTGTCAAAGTCTTCAGATTCTTTTCCCTGAGCTTTCTTTTTACAAGGGATCAAACATTTTCATTAGAGTTGGCGTCCGGTGATTATGAGGGCCATCTTATCACAGGCTCAAGCGAGCCGCTTCGCGACGTGATTTTTGCCCAGCAAATGTTTCTTCAACGTGCTTCGGAATTTGACATCATGAGCACAAAGATGTTATCGAATGGTCTCACGGGATACATTCAGATCTGATTTTCTTAATTTTGCCGCTCCTCCTTTCGGGTCCTGTGAAAACAAAGCCACGATTCGTTTTTCGATTTTCGGAGTGACTTTGCCTTCCAAGTCTTGTTTTGGCAACTGTCGACATTTTTCGTCTCGTTAAAACGATTTACCGACTTCTTCACAAATGACACTGACTTTTTAATATATTTAGCGGCCGCGGAATGTATCATTTTTAGGCCCCTTTGGATGGGAACAAAGAAAGACTGCCTCGAACCGACGCGCAAACAAGTGACTCATTTTGGATTTTACGTGATTCGACGAAAGTTCGGAATCTACTGATACTTTTACTAAAATGCGTCGTAGACAAAGGTTCCTTCTACCCATTTTTTGTTCAATCGCTGGAATCGCATCTACCAAAAATGAAAGATTTCGGACACGTTCTTATTTGACAGACCGTACAGGGTGAGTCAACGATAGAGTAAAGTTCATTATCTCATTTGTTTCGGGAATAACGAAAAAATGTTACATACAATAGTTTTAGGGAATGTTAAGGTGCACAGTTTAAAATTATATTTTAGTATACAGGGTACTTCAAAAAAGTGTGGTCGACATAACATAAGTTTTTTTAAATGGAACATCCTATTTTCTAACTTATTTTCAAATTCTGCGTAAAATTTTATAACTTTTTTATTAATAATGTTATATACCTAAACCTCGTAGTTTTTTTTCTAATATTTTAATTTTTTTAAAAAAATACTATTTTTCAGTTTTGTAAAAAATTGCCAGTGGCGCCATTGTTTCTGAAGGTGGAATACGCATAATTGGTACGAGCGTTCTATAGAGATGAAAAAAAAAGATATATGTAAAGAAATTTGAGTTAGATGCTACAGGGTGTTCAAAATAAGTACATGCATTTCGACTTTTTTAAATTGAAAAGTCTCAAATTTTTTAAATGACACACCCTGTATATTATTATTTTTTCTGATAGACTTTACAAAACCCTCCAACTTTTATTAAGTATGTCATATACCTATTTCTAATAGTTTTCGATTTATTTTGATTTTTTCAATTTTTACCCTTATTTTAATACACTTACACTATAACATCATAGTTGCCAAAACAAAACAAAAATGTAGGCATTGTCAAATTTTGACATGTCTATTAAGCAAGTAAAAATAGTTTAATTTGTTCTAGTAAGTGTCGTATAAAGGTAATAGTTATGGATTTTTCTAAAAATGAATTAATGGATATGGTTTATATACTGGGCGAGGCGGGAAAAATTGTCTTTTAGCAGTAAGGCTTTACGGAGCGAAGTAGATGAATACCATCTAGAAAATCTTTTCAGTGCTTTGTAACATTCATTTTTTCCTAGATTTTAAGACCATGTAATGTTACTGATTTTTCCATTTCAAATTGTACTTATTTTCATTTTTGTTCCGAACGGTATATTAAACAGGGATTCCCAGACGTTCGGTATATAGTGAGTGGTGCGGGTTCCTGACCGAACCTCTCGCTACGCCGCGATTGGTGGAATGTTTGATCGGCAGTTTTGATTGGAGCGTCGTGATATTACTGGCAAAAGTCGCACGATTATTTAAGGCTCCGCAGACCGTAAATGGAGGTTGTTTTCGATCTAGCCGCAACCAGGCAGTACCATCAAGCCGCTGCCAGGCTGTTTTCCATCTAGCCGCAGCCAGGCAGTACCGTCTAGCCGAGAGGCTATTTTCCATCTAGCCGAAGTAGGCTAATTTTTATCAGAGCCGCTAAGTAAACGCACCAGTGTCTTAAATAAAAGCCGTAGTGGGCTTTCTAAGTGTTTGTTAAGAAAAAGTGTGAAATCGGGCGTAGTCGATCACAGCAGGAATAAAAAACAGTAAGTCAACAAAACTCCCTTCAATAGACTTATTCGAGAGTAGCGCCTTAACTGCAACGTAAAACAGACTAAAAAGTGAAGTGTAAAGCACGATTTCTCGTCTTCGGGGGTTATAATAGTCTGAAATTTTAATGTAACAACTACTAGTTAGGCTAGAATTTGTTAGGTAAAACTGTAAAGGTTAGAACTTTTCATTTTAAAAACATGAATAAATTTTCTTTTTTGATTAAAGCTAGTGTCTCACTGAATATTTATTTTTCTTTTCAGGATAAGTTGTACTAGACTAATTCTTTTTAGTAATACCCATAAAACCCTTCAGCATTTTTCCATTTTTTTAGCTGAAGTTAGATCCTTTCTATTTTAAAATGGATGGTGCCCAAAATTTCGTACAGCTAAAGCCTTTTAAAAAATAGAAATGAATTCCAAAAAAGACGTAAGACAATTATCTCTTACCCATATTTCTCTACCAAGGAAAACTGAGCTAGTGTTTGTTTAATTTCTTTAGTTCTTTTAAAAATCAGGATCCACTCAATTCATTAGCAGAAATTAAAGCGGGGCTGCAAGAAAATTGTGCTCAAGCTTGGGGCGTCCAATATTCAAAGGGTACAAAAATGACGCAGTGTACGTGGGGCGCAATTAAACACCTTTTCACAGGCTACAAAATTACGCCCAAGCGTGGGACAAACAACTTCTCACAGGGTACAAAAAAAGATGTCTCAAACTGAGGACATTTTTTCAAAAGTTACAAAATTACGCCCAAGCTTGGGGCAACATTTTTTCATAAGTTACAAAATGGCGCCCAACGTGGGGCTTTTGGAATTTTATTTTTTAAAGGGTTCAGTGTACTAGCTTTCGAACAAAGTAAAAGCTCTAACTTTGCAGATATTTTTATTTCATAACATTTATTAAACGAAACTACACAATAGCAGTAAGACAAAAGCAGGAAATTTGTAGAATTTTTTTGTTTCAATTTATCTGATATAGATATTTGAATTTTGTTGTTGACTCTAAGATAAGAGATTCCTACTTTTTTCTTAACAGCTAGCTTTATAGTTCAGATTAGCAGATGTGCTGGTTTACTTTAATTTTTTGCAGTGTTAGATTTTGCGGTTAACCGAACAAAAAAAACTGTTCTTTTTTCTCACCTATATTTTGCATGAATATTAAAAATACTTTGCTGATACGAAACGGTATTTAGAGATTTTTTATAGGAAATTCTTAAGATAAATTGGTAAAAGAATCTTAATACAAGGCGATACTTAGAAATTTTTTTTTGAAATTGTCGAAGATTTTTTTGATGTTTAGTAAAGAAGTTTACATATTTTAAGTGCCTTTATATGATTTTATTTTGACTATTGGAGCACAGGAGAAATATTTTTACGACTTTTTAAACAATTCTTTTAAATTTTATACATTTATCATGGAAGCCTTCGATTTTAAAGTCAATCACCTACTGGAATATGAGTTAGACTATGAACTGAAAATCCGTCGTACTTTCTCAGAACGTCCGGTCGCGGATAAAAGAAAAGATTCTAACGAGAATCTTAAGTAAAGAAATATTCCAATAGATCAGGTAGGACTAAATAGTTACAAAAAGTTTCTGATTTTTAAGTCTAATAAAAATCCTCCTTCTCAAGTTAAAACTCCTGCTTCTCCAAATGGTCACATGTCTCCTTTATTCGTGCATAAATATTTAGATAATGGACCGCATATAAAGATAGATCTATTAGGTGCCCATTTCTCGGCTTTACTTGACTCTGGTGCAAATGCCTCCGTTATAGGTCAGAATGGTATTAAAATTTTAAGTCGTTTAAGTATAAAAATATGCCATGTCAAAAATAGAAGTGTTACCACTGCAGATGGCAGCCGTCTAAAAGTTTTAGGTAAGGTTGAGTTGCCGCTAGTCTGCAATGGTCATTGTTGAGTAATTTCTGCTCTAGTAGTACCTTCTCTATCACATACTTTGGTTTTAGGATGTGATTTTGCACAAAAATTCGGAATTCTAGTAAATTTTAAAAATAATTCGTGGTATCCACAGTCCCTAGAAGTCAACTTTCAAACAAGTTATAAAGATTGTTATTCAGAAAGCTCTTTAGAAAACCTTTTCTCGCGTCTATGTACCGTAGATGATCTCTCGCGGACGGAACGCTTAAAGGCAGAAAAAGTAATAAGCTCTTTCAAAGAAATAAGTAGTAAAGATAGGTTAGGCCGAACGAATAAAATCACCATGTCTATAGATACGGCTGATGCCAATCCTGTAAAGACAAGGCCCATCGCCATGTCTCCGAACATGTCAAAGGTATTAAATAAGGGGTTAGACGAAATGTTGAAACTCGGAGTGACATCGTCTCAGCTATGACGGAAGAAAGCCCAACGAGGTCAGCAAATTTGATAACTATCCATTACCGAACATCGACAGAATTTTGACATCACTCAGGAATGCTAAGTATGTATCTTCGATAGATCTTAGAAAGGCTTTCTGGCAAATTCCTTTAGACAAATCCTCTAAGGAAAAGACCGCTTTTGCAGTAGTAGGCCGAGGTCTATTTCAGTTCGTAACTATGCCGTTTGGTCTAAAGAACGCTGCTCGAACTCAGCAACGTTTAGTGGACGCCATGTTTGGTCCGAAATATGAGCCACATATTTTTACCTATCTCGGTGATATTTTAGTAACATCGGAAGACTTCGAATCGCATTTTCGCTTACTTAAGGAAGTAAAAGATAAATTGAAAGAGGCCGGACTGAAGATAAATTTGAGCAAATGTGATTTTTTCAAAACTTCTCTAAAGTTTTTAGGCTATATTGTAGGCTCAAATTCTTTGCGTACCGATACGAATAAAGTAGTAATTATGCGAGACCTACTAATACTACGGAAGTTAAGCGCTTCGTAGGAATGTGTTCATGGTACAGACGTTCTATCGAGAATTTTTCTACCTTGTTGTCGCCTATTAATGATCTTTTGAAAGGACAAAAAAAAAAAGGACAATCGATAGATTGGACAAAGGCAGCCGAAGAATCTTTTATAAAGATTAAAGAGCTATTGGTTTCAGCTCCCATTTTATCCCAACCAGACTTTTCCCAACAGTTTTATATTTCTAGTGATGCTTCTAATACCGGTTTAGGGGGCGTCCTAACACAGAAAATTAATGGTGAGGAAAGAGTGATAGCGTATGCCAGTAGAACTTTGTCAAGGGCTGAACGTAACTATTCGGTTGTGGAAAAAAGAATGTTTAGCAGTACTCTTTAACATCGAAAAGTTTCGACCTTACATAGAAGGTGTTCCTTTCACGGTCATAACAGATCATTATAGTTTATTGTGGCTTAATTCTATTAAAAACCCTAGTGGCAAACTAGCGCGTTGGGCGATTAGGTTGAGACAACATACGTTTAATTTAATTCATAGTGGCCAAAAATGCGTTTTGATATCTTAAAGTTTGTGAGGACTTGTGAAGTATATGGAGCGCAGAAATCTCCAAATGCACTACCTATGGGACTGATGGGAAAAGAGAAAACGGTTAATTACCCTTTTCAAGTCATAGCAGCTGATATAGTAGGCCCATTTCCACGTTCAGAAAAGGGAAATAAATGACTTTTCGTAATTTCTTGCTGGTTAACAAAGTATACCGTGTTATTTCCTTTGAAAAGCTCTAAAGCCGAATGCTTTTTGAAAATTTTAGAAAACGATATTTTTCTAATCCACGGAGTTTCATCGCTTTCGATATGCGATAACGGTACTCAGTTTACTTCTGAGTGTCTTAAGAGCTTAAGTGAGACATATAGTTTTAACATCCGTTTTAATCCCGTGTACACCGCAAGACACGAAGTAACCGGGTTTACACCGTCTTTCTTAGTTTACGGCAGACAGATACCTCTATCTGGATCGTGTTATAAAAATTTAGATTTGGATGTCAATGTTGACAGCGAAATAATTCCGGGTAACAGGGGTGCGTACGCCGAAAATTTAAAGAGTTTAAAAGATATTTTCACCGACGTGCGTGGTAGGATACATAAGGCTTATGAACGGAACAGTAAGTCTTACAATCTTAGGAAAAGGGATTTTGCCTTTAATATAGGTGATCACGTTTGGCGAAAAAATAAAATTCTTTCCAGTGCAGCAGATAAATTCACATCTAAGTTGGTACCTAAGTATGTGCATTGCGTGATAAGAGAAAAGATTTCAGATTTAGTTTATGGTTTAGTTAATTTAGATGGGACTAAAGTAGGACGATGGCATATTAAAGACTTAAAACCATTCAATGAACCTAACCCTAATGAAAGTTTGTCAGAAGAAGAATAATTTATATTTACATTATCTTAATTGCTTTACTTAATTTTTTTTTGATGTTGCTCTGTGGAGGTGACGATCTCGTTTTTTTTTTACTGTTATAAAAGTTGAGCAGAATAGCTTACTTTTATTGTTTAAAGCTAAGGTTTTGGGTATTGGCCATATCCCAAACTTAGGTTGATTGTAGTTGATGTTTAGCATCGACTCAGCTGTTGCGAGCTTGCGAAAGAGTCACACTCAGGATTTATCATAAGACTGGTATGTCGGTGGTCGCGGGATTTGATTTGCTTATGACCCCAAATAATATCCGGTTCTTGACACTTGGAAGCGAAATTTTGATTAGAGGCAATCCAAGGTGATCTTGAGTTAGGACAAGCGCAAGATGTAGCTCGTGTAGGGTGATGTAGAGTCAAAATTTTTATGAGCAATTTCAAAGTTTGTTACCCGAGTGGGTGTATTTTTATTACCTTAATGGTATATTTTGGGTGCAATTAAGAGTAAATTGATTTTGGTTTATCCAGTAAGTCTAAGACTTGGATTATTTTGATTTAGATCTTCTTCTGAATTGACAAACTGAGGGTATTTTCGATTTTTTTTTTCAGAGCCGTTTAAACGTTACCTTTGAGTCACAAATTTTTTTAAAAATTTTTTTGCATAGACTCATAGGCGTCTGATGAGTTTTTTCGGTATACTATCGGATTGATAGAAAATTGAAGTTCTGCAGGAGAACTAAAGGCTGATCATTTACAGGAGATGAGAGCAGAGTAAGACAGTCGTTTCACAAAGAAATGATCAAAATCTGATACCGAGATGAGAACCTTGTCAAGAGAGGCTAAGCGCAGTGAAGGAAGATTCCTAACCGAATTTTTAGATTTCCAAGAGGTAATCTAGGAGTTTGGGCTGACAGAAAACGGTTATGCCTGATACCTGTAGCAGTTTCTTCTAGAGGCTATTGTCTCGGAAGACGATTAACACCATGATCGAATATTTTAGCTGTCGACGATGTTTTCTTCTTGTTTCTGATTAAGCTGGAAAAGCTCTTGTCGCCTTCAAAAGTTTTGTTGCGTCGCCACCAAAAATTTGAGAAATTTTTGCTTCATGTAGCTTTTTAAGCTCATTTTTGTTTTTTTAAAATTTCGTTAGAAGCTTGGTTAAGTCAACCTTGTAAACCTTTTAGGTTGTATCCCATGAGTTATCTGTTTTTACAGGCTGTGATGCACCGGGTGCTAACAGATGCCGTTACGACGTTTGGCAGGAAGTTAGTCTTCCTGAGGAACAGACTGATTGGAAGGGTAGTCTATGGGGGGTGAACGTTTGACCTTTGGGACCTTTAGGGGTTTTGTTACCCAATGGTTATTTCTATTTGAACCAAAGGAGAGCCTAACTACTGTAGTCGACCTCAGCTCCAATTAGCCTATTAGTGGTGACAGGCTGTTGGCAGTAGTAGTGTATTTCGGAACACCCTATTGATTAAATTTTTTTGACTTATGGTGGTGTGGTAGACACCGTTTCAGTTTAGTGGATGCTATAATCTACTCCCTTTTGTTGGTGGACACCAGGGTCACCAATTCTGTATTTTATTGTCTCCACCATTCAGTATATCGTGGTGAGGTGTTTGTCTCCTGTTATGTGGGATGGATTGAATGTTTTTCGTTGTTGTTCCAGGGCGAGACCAGCACACGAGGGTTCTTCATGCAACTTGAAGAGGCGCAATGCTGGTTAAGTTTTATATCTCTGTATAGCCACCCTGAAGAATGACGGAGGGCGTTTCTTCTGGCTCATGTTTCTAGGCAGATTTGTCACTTTGGTGCGATGTGCTGAAGATTTGATTAGCTTTTGCTAAGAGCTTTCACCAAGCTCAGTATGGAGTTATCATAACCAAGAGTTTGGGATTTGAACTCCTGTATGTATTTCTGTATATATTTCTGTATATATTTCTGTATATATTTCTGTATATATTTCTGTATATATTTCAGTGTATGTTGGTTGCCTGAGGGCATGTGCTCAAAATGTGTGATTCTGAGTCGTTTTGTTTATGGACTCCTATGTATAGGATTATGACTTTAGGGAGGTCCTATTTCGAGACTAGCTGTCTCATATAGTTATGTTGGGAATGTTTCCTTGAATGTTAGTTGCGCGTGGACTAATCATTCTGTTCTTAGTGAACATTGCTTTTTGAAGCAGGATCATTCAGTTTGGTGAATTTTAGCTTTTATAGCTATTCACTGTGTTTAGGGTGAATTTTAGCTTTTATAGCTATTCACTGTGCTTATAGTGATATAGTTAGCTTTTATAGCTGCTCACTATGTTAATGGCGAGTTTGTTCTTTTAGAACGCAGACTTTGTGTAGTCGAGGACTATTTCCAGAGTGTTTTCTTGGCGAGGAGCCGAGGTTTTTTCTGGCGATATACCAGAGTGTTTTCTTGGCGAGGAGCCGAGGCTTTTTTTCTGGCGATATACCAGAGTGTTTTGTTGGCGATGAGCTGACGTGTTTTCTGGCGATCAACCAGAGCGTTTTCCCTGGCGATTTTAGCATGTCTAGATGTCTTAGGACGTCGACATTGCGTTATAGAATGCGATTATTTTCCGAGTGCGACTAGTAGTGATACTAGATTTAGAATGTTCTCTTAGCGATGAGCTAGAGCATGGATAGCGATTTTTCCCGAGCGTTTGTCTGGATATTTATCCAGATAATTTTTTTTTGGCCTTGTGCTAAATGGTCTGACAAGACTTTTTTTCTTTTTAGTGTAAGTGTTTGCACTAGAATCATTTTTTTATTTTTTTCTTTATTTAAGAATTTTTATAAATTTCTTTTGCTGAAATAGAAAATTTTCAGACAATCCTTAAAATATTTTAAGGGGGGTGTTCATATTTTATTTCAGTTCACTTTTTTTGATTTAGACAAGAGTCTAGACAAAGTTATATTTTTTGTTTTGGTAACAATAACAGAGCTGATTCTTTTATATAAGAAGACCGCGATTGTTATTTTGGAAAGGTATTTCCTATGTTCATGCAAGCATTTTTATTTACTTTTTGATGTACTCAACCTTAGTGCTTAATTAAGTTAAGTCTAGTTATAAGATTCTTGTGTACATGCAAAGATTTTTATTTAGTTTTCATTGTACTTAATATTAGTGCTTAATTGAATTAAGTCTAGTAGTAAGGTCCGAAGTTTGTAATTTTGTTTTAAGTTCTGACCTTAGTATTAAGTGATAGTGTACCACTTTGTACCTTTTCATAAGTAGCCTAAGTTTAATAGACTAGTGTAGTCTATTTCTTTTTGGAAGGGGGTAAATGTAACATTCATTTTTTCCTAGATTTTAAGACCATGTAATGTTACTGATTTTTCCATTTCAAATTGTACTTATTTTCATTTTTGTTCCGAACGGTATATTAAACAGGGATTCCCAGACGTTCGGTATATAGTGAGTGGTGCGGGTTCCTGACCGAACCTCTCGCTACGCCGCGATTGGTGGAATGTTTGATCGGCAGTTTTGATTGGAGCGTCGTGATATTACTGGCAAAAGTCGCACGATTATTTAAGGCTCCGCAGACCGTAAATGGAGGTTGTTTTCGATCTAGCCGCAACCAGGCAGTACCATCAAGCCGCTGCCAGGCTGTTTTCCATCTAGCCGCAGCCAGGCAGTACCGTCTAGCCGAGAGGCTATTTTCCATCTAGCCGAAGTAGGCTAATTTTTATCAGAGCCGCTAAGTAAAAGCACCAGTGTCTTAAATAAAAGCCGTAGTGGGCTTTCTAAGTGTTTGTTAAGAAAAAGTGTGAAATCGGGCGTAGTCGATCACAGCAGGAATAAAAAACAGTAAGTCAACAAAACTCCCTTCAATAGACTTATTCGAGAGTAGCGCCTTAACTGCAACGTAAAACAGACTAAAAAGTGAAGTGTAAAGCACGATTTCTCGTCTTCGGGGGTTATAATAGTCTGAAATTTTAATGTAACAACTACTAGTTAGGCTAGAATTTGTTAGGTAAAACTGTAAAGGTTAGAACTTTTCATTTTAAAAACATGAATAAATTTTCTTTTTTGATTAAAGCTAGTGTCTCACTGAATATTTATTTTTCTTTTCAGGATAAGTTGTACTAGACTAATTCTTTTTAGTAATACCCATAAAACCCTTCAGCATTTTTCCATTTTTTTAGCTGAAGTTAGATCCTTTCTATTTTAAAATGGATGGTGCCCAAAATTTCGTACAGCTAAAGCCTTTTAAAAAATAGAAATGAATTCCAAAAAAGACGTAAGACAATTATCTCTTACCCATATTTCTCTACCAAGGAAAACTGAGCTAGTGTTTGTTTAATTTCTTTAGTTCTTTTAAAAATCAGGATCCACTCAATTCATTAGCAGAAATTAAAGCGGGACTGCAAGAAAATTGTGCTCAAGCTTGGGGCGTCCAATATTCAAAGGGTACAAAAATGACGCAGTGTACGTGGGGCGCAATTAAACACCTTTTCACAGGCTACAAAATTACGCCCAAGCGTGGGACAAACAACTTCTCACAGGGTACAAAAAAAGATGCCTCAAACTGAGGACATTTTTTCAAAAGTTACAAAATTACGCCCAAGCTTGGGGCAACATTTTTTCATAAGTTACAGCTTAATGGAACGGTTTGATGGTAGTGGTAGCGTTGAACATACGAAACGGAAACTAGTAAACCAATATGCTACCAATGAGGAAAAAGAATTTGAGATTTTACTTCGCGTTGAAGATAATCCCCAGGTCAACAGCCGTTTACTAGCTGACTTATCTGACACATCCCAATCTACCGCTAATCGCACCACGAGAAAATACAAGTATCATCCCTTTCATATCGAACTACATCAAGAACTTCAAGACCCTGATTTTGAACGACGAATAAACTTTTGTACTACCATGAATGGAGCATTAGAGACCGATCCAAATTTTTTATCCAAAATAATGTTTTCTGATGAAGCTACTTTTCACAGTAATGGAGCAGTTAACAGGCATAACATGCATTATTATTCAACAGTTAATCCATTTTGGGTCCGGGAAGTTCAAAACCAAAACCATTAGTCGCTTAATGTATGGTGTGGAATATTATTATATATATATATATATATATATATATATATATATATATATATATATATATATATATATATATATATATATATATATATCAATCGGTTTTATAACGTCTTCCGTCTTCCGATGCATAATTTCCACTCTTCCCGGTTTCTCCATCCCTCCTCCTCCAGATCTCTCTCTAGTACTTCCTTGTTGATTCCTGCTCTCCAGCTTTGGCGTGGTCTTCCTCGCTTTCTTTTTCCATGAGGGTTCCAATTTAAAATCTTTTTAGGTAGTCGGTCTTGTGACATTCTCTGTACATGTCCGTACCATACCAACTGTTGGGTTCTGATTTCGTCCACTATATCGTGCTTTATTTCTAAAGCTCGTCTTATCGTGTCATTTGGTATGCGGTCTTTTCTGGATTTTCTGGCTGATCGTCTCCAGAAATCCATTTCTCTGCAGCTTTTAGTAGTTTTTCTGTTCTTTCCTTCAATGGCCACACCTGGGAGCTGTAAGTTATTATACTTTTCACTATTGAGTTGTAAATTCTCTTCTTATTTTCAATGGTTATGTTTTTGTCCCATAGTATACTATTAAGCATTGCAATCGCTTTTCTTCTTTGGATATTCCTCTCGAATATTGCTTCTTCTAGTGTTCCGTCCCTAGATATTCTCGTTCCCAAATACTTATAACTGGCACAGTGTTTGATGGTGTGTCCTGTGGCCAGTTTCAAGTCCTGCTGTTGTCCTCCGACGCACATGTACTCGGTCTTTTTAATCTTGACTTCTAGGCCCCATTTTTCCTATTCCTCCATAAGTTTTCATGTCATGTATTCCATATCATCGATGTCCTGAGCGACTACTACCTGGTCGTCTGCGAATGACAGCGTGTACAATGTAGCATCGTCATCCAGTGGTAATCCCATACTGCTACATTTCCTTTTCCAGTTCTTCAGTGCACTCTCCAAATAGATTTTAAATAGCGTTGGGGATATACAGCAGCCCTGTTTGAGACCCTTTGTGACCTGGAACCCTGTTGTTATACCATAGTTGGTTTTCACACTACTTCTTGCGTCTTGGTATAAGGATTTTTTCGGTGCTTACATTACTCTGTTGTAGTGTTTCCCACAATCTCATTAGGGGCACGCTGTCGTAGGCCTTTTTTAAATCAACAAACAAGACATGGACTTCCTGATCAAATGCGGTTTTCTTTTCTAGGATTTGTGTCAGTGAGAAGAGATGGTCTATTGTGGATCTTCCTGCTCTAAAGCCTGCCTGTTCTTCAGCTTCTACGTCCGCGTATTCCGTTTCTACTCTATTTTTAAGTATTTTTCCGTATATTCTGCTAATAGATCCTGTAACCGTTATTCCCCTATAGTTATCGCAATTATTTTTGTCTCCTTTCTTATGAATTGTTGATATGTATGATATTTTCCATTCCTCAGGTACTTCTGATGTGTTAATGCATCTTTGGAATAAGTTCCTCAAAGCGCTAAATAGCTTTTCAATTCCGTATTTTACTATCTCTCCTGGGATGTTTCCTGGTCCTGGAGCTCTACCATTTTTTAGCGTTTTATATACTTGTTTAACTTCTGATGTTGTTATCCTTATTGGGGATCCTCGTATAACTATATTTGGGTTTCCATGTTGGGTACTTTTGAACTCTGGAATATTAAATTTTCGAATTATTGGTCCATATTTTTTCCGCGAACCGCTTAACGGGCTCAGCTATCTAAATTTTTTGCATAACGAATTACTCCAGCTTCTTGAAGAAGTTGATAACTTTGAAAGGGAACAAATGTGGATTAAACAAGACGGAGTTCCCCTTCGATCATGTGACTTAACACCTTTAGAATTCTTTTTGTGGGGCTACATTAAAGATCGTGTTTATGTGAATCCCCCTACAACACCAGTAGATATGGAAAATAGGATACGGGATGGGTGCAGGACAATAACGCCCTTTATGCTAAGGAAAGTGAAGGAAAATATAAACGACTAAACATGTATATTCAAGTAGACGGGCATATTTTTTAACATTTATTACGTCATAATAATTAATCATTAGATAAGTTTAATTATTAATTAATCAATATTAAAATTTTGTGCATAGCGAACTATTTGTTTATATTTTTACAATAACGTAAGTGTATTAAAAACAAGGGTAAAAATTGAAAAATTCAAAATAAATCGAAAACTATTAGAAATAGGCATATGACATACTGAACAACTAAATGAGGAAATATGCAAAATTGGAACATCAAGAGAGATATTACTTTTGGGTGATCTAAATGGAAGAATAGGAAGGAAAAAACACGGTGGTAGGAAAATATGGCGAAGAAGTTACTAACGACAACGGAAGAAGAATTATAGATATATGTGAACAAAACAACCTTACAATATTAAACGGACACTACAAGCATAGGGATATTCATAAATATACGTGGAGACAAACAACAAGAGATTTAAAAAGTATTATCGACTATATGATAATACGTCAGAGATCTAGATTAAACTTCCTAGATGTAAGAGTCCAAAGAGGGGCTTCATGTGGCAGCGACCACTACCTCGTGAAAGAAAAGATAACCTCACGAACAACACGGGAAAGCAAACTGGAAGATACAAGTACACAGCACACAACAAGTGAAACAACAATAAAAGTATCAGAAATCTATATAAGAGTAGACTGGACCAAAAGATACAACGGACGGGATTTGTTAATATAGAAGAAGAATATAAGTATATAAAGGAATGCCTACACGCAGCCGCACTGGAAGCATTAGGGTACCAAGAGAAAAGGGAAAAAAAAAACAGCAAAAACTATATTGGTGGGATGAAGAAATTAAATACGAAATTGAAGAAAAACGGAAAAGCTATCACAAATACTTAAGTTCAAAGAGCACAAACAACAAAGTAAAATACAAGGAATCCCAAGCTAGAGTACGCAAAATGATTAGTGACAAAAAGAACAACCAATGGGAAAAGACATGCTCAAGACTCAACACTTACATAGGAGGAAGAAAAAGCACAGAAAGCTGGAAACTTCTTAAAAATATGAGAACAGAACGGAAAAGAGAAATCTTCTCACCAATAACACCAGAAAAATGGAACCAATATTTTACAAATATGCTAACAGAAGATAGACCAGAGTTCAAAAGTACCCAACATGGAAACCCAAATATAGTTATACGAGGATCCCCAATAAGGATAACAACATCAGAAGTTAAAGAAGTATGTAAAACGCTAAAAAATGGTAGAGCTCCAGGACCAGGAAACATCCCAGGAGAGATAGTAAAATACGGAACTGAAAAGCTATTTAGCGCTTTGAGGAACTTATTCCAAAGATGCATTAACACATCAGAAGTACCTGAGGAATGGAAAATATCATACATATCAACAATTCATAAGAAAGGAGACAAAAATAATTGCGATAACTATAGGGGAATAACGGTTACAGGATCTATTAGCAGAATATACGGAAAAATACTTAAAAATAGAATAGAAACGGAATACGCGGACGTAGAAGCTGAAGAACAGGCAGGCTTTAGAGCAGGAAAATCCACAATAGACCATCTCTTCTCACTGACACAAATCCTAGAAAAGAAAACCGCATTTGATCAGGAAGTCCATGTCTTGTTTGTTGATTTAAAAAAGGCCTACGACAGCGTGCCCCTAATGAGATTGTGGGAAACACTACAATAGAGTAATGTAAGCACCGAAATAATTAAAGCCGTAAAATCCTTATACCAAGACGCAAGAAGTAGTGTGAAAACCAAATATGGTATAACAACAGGGTTCCCGGTCACAAAGGGTCTCAAACAGGGCTGATGTATATCCCCAACGCTATTTAAAATCTATTTGGAGAGTGCACTGAAGAACTGGAAAAGGAAATGCAGCAGTATGGGATTACCACTGGATGACGATACTACATTGTACACGCTATCATTCGCAGATGACCAGGTAGTAGTCGCTCAGGACATCGATGATATGGAATACATGACACGAAAACTTATGGAGGAATATGAAAAATGGGGCCTAGAAGTCAATATTAAAAAGACCGAGTACATGTGCGTCGGAGGACAACAGCAGGACTTGAAACTGGCCACAGGACACACCATCATACACTGTGCCAGTTATAAGTATTTGGGAACGAGAATATCTAGGGACGGAACACTGGAAGAAGCAATATTCGAGAGGAATATCCAAGGAAGAAAAGCGATTGCAATGCTTAATAGTATACTATGGGACAAAAACATAACCATTGAAAATAAGAAGAGAATTTACAACTCAATAGTGAAAAGTACAATAACTTACAGCTCCCAGGTGTGGCCATTAAAGGAAAGAACAGAAAAAATACTAAAAGCTACAGAAATGGATTTCTGGAGATGAGCAGCCAGAAAATCCAGAAAAGACCGCATACCAAATGACACGATAAGGCGAGCTTTAGAAATAAAGCACGATATAGTGGACGAAATCAGAACCCAACAGTTTGTATGGTACGGACATGTACAGAGAATGTCACAAGACCGACTACCTAAAAAGATTTTAAATTGGAACCCTCATGGAAAAAGAAAGCGAGGAACACCACGCCAAAGCTGGAGAGCAGGAATCAACAAGGAAGTACTAGAGAGAGATCTGGAGGAGGAGGGATGGAGAAACCGGGAGGAGTGGAAATTAGGCATCGGAAGACGGAAGACGTTATAAAACCGATTGATATATATATATATATATATATATATATATATATATATATATATATATATATATATATACATATGACATACTTAATAAAAGTTGGAGGGTTTTGTAAAATCTATCAGAGAAAATAATAATATACAGTGTGTGCCATTTAAATAATTTGAGATTTTTCAATTTAAAATAGGCGAAATGCATAAATTTATTTTGAACACCCTGTAGCATCTACCTCAAGTTTCTTTACTTATATTTTTTTTTTATCTCTATAGAACGCTCGTACCAATTATGAGTATTCCACTTTCAGAAACAATGGCGCTACTGGCAATTTTTTACAAAACTGAAAACTAGTATTTTTTTTTTTAAAAAAAAAGGTTTAGGTATATAACATTTTAAAAATAAATTAGAAATGGATGTTCCATTTAAAAAAAAAACATATGTTATATCGGCCACATTTACTTGTAGTGCCCTGTATACTCAGAAATAATGTTAAACTATGCACCTTAACATTCCCTGAAACTATTGTATTTAACATTTTTCGTCATTCCCGAAATAAATGAGATAATGAACTTTATTCTATCATTGACTCACCGTGAGTATTTGTAAATTATAAGTAGCATATATTAGAACTGCATATTTTTTCGTCCTAATGACATTAATTAGGGTGGACGCAACTGTAATTATCTAATTCGTTAGGCAGATTTTTAAATTTATTTCATCGCAGGATACGTCACGGACGAGAACAATGAAAATTGCGGTTATACATGACAGGAAGTTACGCTTTCCTGTCACTATTTTCCTATTCACATTCATAATTTAGAAAGTTTAAGTGAATTAGAGGAATTTTTGCAATGTAGAAAGTTCTTAAAGACTCTATAAGAGCATCGGGAGGACAAAAATCTGAATGAGAATCTTTAAAATAACTGGTCAAGTGCAAGTTGGGGTAAAACTTCGTTACGCGGGCTTTTCAGAAAAAGAGGTTTTTTTTTTCTTGGAATACGCTTAAAATGGTCTAATTTCGAAAGGCTTACGAGAAAATATCAGGGGGAAACCGTTTTTCACTTTTTTTTTGGTAAATAAAAATTAACCTGTATCACTGACAACTGTTGATAACCGCTGATCGATACTATCAGAAGTTTTCGGAAGAATAGACTTCGTTCACACTAATGAGTAAAATGTAGAGATCAACTTAATCTTTTCAAAAAATTATTAAATTTTCTTCAGTTATAATCTAATCTTATCATAAAATTGTTTAGTATCATTATTTTTGGTAAAAAAATTTATGAGAAAAAATCGGGAAGTAACCGTTTTTGTTAAACTGAACTAACCGAAACTAACCTGAATTAAATAATCAGCAATTACAACATACATCAAATAATGAAAAAAAAAATGACTTACCTTCATGTGAAGAAATTATATACGTACTATATTAGTGACTGGAGACCAGGGTTAGTTCAGGTTAGCAAGAACAGCCTTACCTCGATTTTTTCTCGTCTATCTTTCAAAATTAGACCATTTTTGGCCTATTCCAAAAAAAAACCTTGTGATTTGCTCCTTTCGTGTTGTTTTCCGCAAAGAAAATTTCACTGTAAATGTAGCATAATCATCTCGGCGCATGCGCATAAACGAGCAGTTCGATCAGTGGTTGTCAATAGCATAGTAGACTTTCGTACGCTTAGGTATCAATATTTATATGCAAAAAAAAAACGTGTAAAAACGGCCTTCCCCCGATATTTTCTCGTAGGTCTTTCAATATTAGACCATTTTAAGCCTATTCCAAAAAAACCCTTTTTCTGAAAAGCCCGCGTAACGAAGTTTTACCCAAGTTGGACTTACGCAATTAGTGTTCGGTCCGTTGATTTCTTTTAAAATAAAATTTTTGTTACGGATGTAGAAAATGATCAGTGACTTCACGAAACACATCCCAAATAAGTTTTCAACACAGTTTTTTTTTTCCGATCTTTACTGAAAACTGATGACCTTGAAATTTAAGTTTTTTTTATATATCAGATAAATTATTAAAGGTAATGCACTCGTGATAATTGTCGTTCAATCTACACCCCGTGGAGAATATTCCAGAATTTTTAAAAAAATTTTCGATCAGTACTTTTCAATATAAGGCGGGAAGACAGCGATTTTTCGCAGTTTTCTAAAAATAAGACAAAGAAAAGTGTGCGCAAGTATTACGTTATATATATTTTTGAATCGTGTTTTTACAGGCTTTCATTTGACACCCCACCCGATGATTTGGTAGAAAATTTTTTTAGTGTTCCGTACGGAACACTTATAAGATGACTTCTGTGTCTGTCTGTTCGTCTGTCTGTCTGTCACACCCGATTTTCTCCGAAACTATTTGTCATAGAAAGTTGAAATTTGGTAATAATATAGGAATTGATGGCCTCATCAGAGCCATGTAGTTTTGAAAGTTAAAGTTTGACCTAAGGGGTTAGTTTTGGGGGGTGAAATCGAAAGTGAAAAAAAAATTTTTACTAGGTAATCGAGTGTGGTGTCAAATGAAAGCTTCTGAAAACACGAGTAAAATATATATATATATATATATATATATATATATATATATATATATAATGTAATACTTGCGCGCACTTTTCTTTGTATTATTTTTAAAAAATCGCGAAAAATCGCTGTCAACCCGCCTTATCTCGAAAAGTACTCATCAAACAATTTTGAAAAAATTCTGGAATATTCTCCACGGGGTGTAGATTGAACGAAAATTATCACGAGTGCATTACCTTTAATAATTTATCTGGTATATAAAAAAAAACAGAAATTTCAAGGTCATCAATTTTCAGTAAAGATCGGAAACAAACTTTGTTGAAAACTCATTTGGGATGTGTTTTGTGAAGTCACTGATCATTTTATACTTCCGTTACAATATTTTTTATTTTAAAAGCAATCAACGTACGGAACACTAATTACGCAAGTTCAACTTGTACTTGACCGGTTATTTTCACATCCGATATCATCTCTCAAAACTAAACTTTTAAGTCAAAATTTAACTTACAAAACTACACGGCTCTGATGATGCCATCAATTCCTATATTAGTGCCAAATTTCAACTTTCTATGTCAAATAGTTTTGGAGAAAATCGACTGTGACAAACAGATAGATAGACAGACAGATGGATGGACGGACGGGCACCGAAGTGATCTTATAAGTGTTCCGTACTTAACACTAAAAAAAGAATCCAGTAATGACTTCCTGTGATAATTTTTTTTATATAAATTTTTTTTATAAACAAACATCAAATTTTCAGTTTAAATTAAATAAGAATTTTTATAAAATACCTGTAATCAAGATGAAAATAATTATTACGGGCAAATAAATTTTATTGCCCGTATAAAAAGCAGTAGATTGAAAATATTTAAACCTCTATTCATTATAAACAAAGTACAATACAAATTTTTCGCAAATCAAATATGGAGCCTTAAAAGAAGCCTAAATTTTAAACAAAAATAAGTCAAATTTAAATTAGAACAGCTAAAAATAACTTGTTTTATCTAGAAATAAGCGGATTTTGCATTATTTATTTTTGCTAAGTTTTAAGTAAAAATAAATAAGTTTCTTTAACAATGTCATTAATTTAAGCCCTAAAATAGGTAAGGGTAAATAACAGTACATGACGTAAAATTCATCCGACTGATGAAAGGAATTTTCCTTAATAAACAACTCCACGATGATTTTTACCTCATGAGGTAAAAATCTCAGTAAAATGTCTGGACGCAACAGGTTATGAGTGAACATTCATATTTTTTTTGTAACTTTGGATGGAATCAAAATCTCATGAGATTAAATTCCTATGATTTTTAAACTCTCCGTAAATTTTCAGTTTTATACAATAACTAGCTGTGCCCGCGGCTCCGCTCGCGTGGTGTTAATTCGCCTTTATCGTCACTGCTTATTCGTTATGTTTATATTATTATATAGTTCAAGGGGCCTTAGAGGCCCATGGCTTGGTTGCATACTTGTCTCCACTTCTTCTTATCTCCTTTTAGCTTTTCCCAGTGCGGGATTCTCATCAACTCCGGATCTTGCTTTACTGCCTGAATCCATGGAGATCGAGGTCTACCCTTGCCTCTTCCTCCAACCACTCCTCTTATTATGGCTTGCTTTGCCTGTCTTTCTTCCTTCATCCTTGCCAGATGTGCCAACCATCTTAATCGCTGGCTTCTTATGATTTGGCTTATAAGGGGTTTCGTATATAGGCATTTTAATTCGTAATTTGTTCTTCTTCTCCACAACCCCTCTTCTTTCCTTCCTCCGTAGATTCTTCTCAAAGCTCTCCTTTCCCACACCTCCAACGTCTCCTTTTCTCTTGCATTCAGTTTCCACGTATCGCGTCCATATGTCACCGTGGGTCTGACAACTGTCGTATTTATTCTTTCTTTTGCTTTTCTTGATACATTCTTTGATTTCAATATTGGATTCATTGCCCCCAAACATCTCTGTCCTTTCGCTATTCTTTCTTGTATCTCTGTCCTTGTTACTCCCAGATAATTAAATTTGTCTATTTTTGCAAATGTATATCTTTTCCCTAAGTTGTTTATTATATCTAAACTTTTGTTGTTTTTATTATCCTTCTTCCTTGTAATTTCCATGTATTTTGTTTTGTCCTCATTTATCTTTAGTCCTCTCATCCTTCCCCTTTCTTCTATCCTACTTATGGCTTTTTTGAGGTTCTTTTTGCTCTTGCAATTACTGCTACATCATCCACATAGGCTAAGCATTGGCAGGTTTGTTGGTATATCGTTCCATTTGTTTTTATTTCTGACTACCGGATTATCTTCTCTATTACCAAATTAAATAGACATGTCGACACTGGATCCCCCTGTCTTAATCCTCTCTTCACCTTAAACTTGTCTGATACTTTGCCCTCAACCAACACTCTATTTTCTGTATCATTCAGGATCATTCTCACCATGCGAATCAATTTACTTGGAATTTTTAGTTCTTCCATTATCTTGTAGAGTCCTTCTCTATTTATAGAGTCATATGCTTCTCTGATATCCATAAAGACCAAGTGTAGTGCCAAATTTTGTTTTAAGCTATTATCTTGGATTTGCTTAATCGAAAATATCTGGTCTGTAACCGAGCTATTTTTCCTGAACCCACACTGGTACTCTCCCAGAATAGACTCGGCTTTCTCTGCTAGTCTGTTTTTGATAGTCAACACTACTATCTTGTACACGACATCCAGTAAGGCTATTGGTCTATAATTAGCACATATAGTTTTTTTCTCCTTTTTTGTATATTGGACAAATGAGCGACTCTCTCCAGCTCACTGGCATCTTTTCTGTTTCCCATATTTCTTGCACCAACCGGCATATTTCATTTTCCAGATCTATTCCTCCAGCTTTGATCAGTTCTGCTGTTATACAATTTCCACCTGGGGCCTTATTTTTTTTGGGTTCTGAGTATTTTTCTTATTTCTTCATTGCAGGGTTTGTTTGTCCCCTTCCACCTTTTATCCTACATATTAGCATTTTGTCTCTGTTTATTCCCTTTGTATTTTATAAAAAAAAACACGTAAATCGGATAAGTGGTTCTTGAGTGCTAAGCACAGTAATGGATAGACAGACAGAGAGACTTTACGTTTTATATATATTATAGATTTTTTTTGACATATATTAAATTAAAAATTAAAAAAAAAATCACGTAAATCAGATGAGTGGTTCTCGAATGATAAGCACACTAACGGACAAACAGAGAGACGTTGCGTTTTATATATGGTATATTATATAGATTATTATTATTATTATATAACCGGGCCAGAGAACATATGTATGAATTTAAAAAAAAAAAACACGTAAATCGGATAAGTGGTTCTCGAGTGATAAGCGCACTAACGGACAGACAGACAGACAGAGAGACGTTGCATTTTATATATATTACAGATATTCTTTGCTACATGATATTGTTGCATATTTAATGGTTTAGGCAGTGTATTGCAAGAGAACGCTCTAGCGGCAAACTTTTTTCCGACTTGATTCACTATTATCGTCACTGGTTATTCCTTATGTTATCTAACGTAATAAAATATAGCCTATAACCTGGCCAGAGAACATATGTATGTTTAAAAAAAAAGCACGTAAATCGGATAAGTGGTTCTCCCGTGACAAGCCCACTAACGGACGGACAGACAGACAGAGAGACGTTGCATTTTATATATATTATAGATGTAATAAAATATATATATATATGTAAATCATCATCACGTAAATCAGATGAGTGGTTCTCGAATGATAAGCACACTAACGGACAAACAGAGAGACGTTGCGTTTTATATATGGTATATTATATAGATTATTATTATTATTATATAACCTGGTCAGAGAACATATGTATGAATTTAAAAAATCACGTAAATCGAATAAGTGGTTCTCGAGGGATAAGCGCACTAACGGA
>CM032456.1:12991346-13148846 GCA_019049505.1 Pachyrhynchus sulphureomaculatus | reverse complement strand
GATTCTATATTTTTACGTCTATCTGTTACTATTATTATATACTAAAGTCGGTTAAAAATGAGTGTTGGTGTACATGTGTATACATTGTTATATGTTACTGATTAATATTTAAAAGCCCAGTATGTGCTGCTTTTCTAATCTTACGAAAGAAAAAAATCGTCATAAAATATCGTCCTGCATTAGACCTTTTTAGTGTTCCGTACGGAACACTTATAAGATCGCTTCGGTCCCTGTCTGCCCGTCTGTCACACCCGATTTTCTTTGAAATAATTTGACATAGAAAGTTAAAATTTGGCACTAATATAGGAATTGATAGCCTCAGCAGAGCCGTGTAGTTTTGAAAGTTAAATTTTGATTTTAGGAGTTAGTTTTAGGGGTTGAAATCGAAAGTGGAAAAAATGTTTTTTTACCAGATCATCCAGTAGGATGTTAAATAAAAGTTTGTAAAAAAACATATATAATGTAATACTTTTGCACACTTTTCTTTGCATTTTTTTTTAAATCGCGAAAAATCCCCGCCCCTCCTTATCTCGAAAAGTACCGATCAAAAAATTTGGAAAAAATTCTAGAATATTCTCCACAGGGTGGAGAATGAACGAAAATTTTCACGAGTGCATTATCTTTAATAATTTATCTGGAATATAAAAAAAAACAAAAATTTTTAAGTCATCAGTTTTCCGTAAAGATCGAAAAAAAAACTTTGTTAAAAACTCATTTGGGGTGTGTTTTGCGAAGTCATTGATCATTTTACACCTCCGTAACAATTTTTTTTATTTCAATACGTACGGAATACTAATTGCGCAAGTCCGACTTACACTTGGCCAGTTATTTTTTTGACTGATTACACAGGCCAACAAAAAAAATATTTGTAAAAACTTTTTAAACCAATACATCTAAGTGTTATGCATTTTTGGGTGCTGAAATCGTATCTGGTATCAGTTTTTTTGTATCACCCACAGTTATCTCACAATATGACAGTTAGCCTACCACTATCATGGCAGTAAATCAAATCCTCTTCCTGCTTGAAAAACTGAGCAAACTGTTGAACTCTTGTCCTATAATGGTAAATAGATGTTCCAGATTCCAATAAATGTTTCTCTTTCAGCCTAGAACCAAGCAATTCTGCTTTTTCCTTAATCAAACCCAAATCTCTTACTAAATCATTTAACTCAGCTTGTGTAGACAACTGTAGTTTTAAATTTTCTAGAGAACATTGAAACTCATCATCATCCGGTCGACTTTCATTAAATTCAGGACTAGACTGTAAAACGTCATCAATAGACTGAGGTGGCTCAGGGACAGGAAGTCACATCCTACCGGCCGATTAGCTGAAGTAAAGTTAGGATAGACAATTACTTTCTTATCTTTGGAGTTATATCCAGAAATAACAACGCTGCAAAAATAACAACACAGCCCCACAAAAAAAAAAGTGGGGTATACTTTTGATGCGATATATCAGATCCGTAGTATTTTTGCCCGCTGATCACGAATCTGACGTCAGAATATCGCCATCACATCTCAATTTTTTTTCTAACCTCAAAAAATAGGTAAAAATTAGTAAAAATTAAGAAAAATATACTCCTAAAAAATTGATTCAAGCTTTTTCATGAATCCAAAGATGTATTAATATGTATTCGGACACGCTAAGCTAATATTCATCGGTTGGATTGAGCCATACAGTTCTGTTTTCTTTCTAACCTCAATAAATCAGACAGATATAGTGCTTCTCGAATGCAAAAACGAATTCAAATTAAAATTCAACCGATCCTTACCAAATTTGGTACACGGGGATTTTTTGGGTCGCTGATCACGAATCTTGGATTTGCAAAATTCAAGATGGCAGATGTTTTCGCGCCATTTTGAACGCCGAGAAAATTCATCGGTCGATTTTTATTCTTCTACCTGCATCCAGGGCACCTCCACGTGGTGACGGTGGGCAACGGTGTTACTCCACTAGCCGGCAGAGTCCCTGGATAACGGCTTAGATGCCGTCATGGCAGGTAGAAGAAAGAGAATTACGATGCAGGGACTCGGAAACCCAGTATCGGCGGTTGGTCAGGGTGGGAAAGCGGGCCCGCAGCCGTCGTCATCCAGCGACCGTAGCTCTTCATGTGTGGGTGACTTGGCTCATGTAGAGTATAATGCTACAAGAAAACGGTCTCACGGTACAAGGACTTTTCATAAATGCGATAAAAACAGTGATTCATTTTGTTATATTTGCTGTCAACACGTATTGAGTAAAATGGGGTCACCGATAACGGATAAGATTAAAACCTTATATAAGGATTGTTTTAACATTGAAATACAGCACCAGGATACAGATTGGGTTCCCCACATCATTTGCAGTTCTTGCAAAATAATGTTGTACATCAATAAGAAGGCGATTAAATATTCCAGACCAGCAATATGGAATAGACCATACAGTGAAAATGATTGCTACTTTTGTATGAATGTTGTATCTAGGCATAACCGAAAAAATAAAAGCACTATTACTTATAACGATGTTTCGACAGTAACAAGACCAATTAAACTAATTCCGCCTCCTGAACCACTTGATGCTGATGTTATGCAAACAAATGATTTCACCTTATCAGTTCATGCCGAAAACATTGAGACTGTCGAAAAAGATTCAAACACTGTTACTAATGAATGTTCTAGTTACAACCTATCATATACTAGTGACACAGATGAAGAATTTCTACCATACAACCGTAAACCAGAAACAATACTCGTATCACAGTCAGAACTTAGTGATCTAGTCAGAGATTTAGGCTTATCCAAAGATGGTTCAGAGCATCTTGCTTCCTTTTTAAAGAAAAGACATTTACTTAAGCCAGAAGCTACGATTTCTTATTATAGAAACAGAGATGAAGAATTTCGAAAATATTTCATAATGGACGAGGAATTGTCACTTTCATATTGTACCGATGTAAAAGGTCTAATGGATGAATTTCAAAATAACTCATACGATCCTGAAGAATGGATACTGTTCATTGATTCTTCTAAACGGAGCATTAAGGCAGTTTTGCTGCATAATACCAACGTTTACGCTCCCATTCCGATTGCTCATTCCACAGTTATGGAAGAGCAATATGAAAAAATGAAGCAGCTTTTGATAAAAATAAAATATGCTGATCATAACTGGAAAATTTGTGGAGATCTGAAAATTGTAACAATATTGCTTGGCCAACAGTCAGGGTTTACACTTTATCCCTGTTATAAATGTCTGTGGAATAGCAGAGACAGGGAACGTCATTATAAGAAAAACATTTGGCCAACAAAGAATCGTTCACTCCTGGTGAAAATAATGTATTGTTTCCACCATTGGTAGATCCAGGAAAAGTTCTTATTCCCCCGCTTCACATTGCTTGGACTTATGAAGCAATTCACGAGAGCATTAGATACAAACGGCCCATGTTTCAAATATTTTCATAAAAAATTTCCGAAATTTTCTGAAGCTAAAATAACACCACGGGCCACAAATAAGAAAATTGTTTCAAGATTCATTATTTGTTACTAAAATGAATAAAGTTGAAAAAGCTGCTTGGCTTAGTTTTAAAGAAGTCGCAACAAACTTTTTGGGAAATAATACAAGTCCTAAGTACAAAGAAATAGTCGAGAAAATGGTAAAAAATTTTCAAACATTAAGTTGCTTAATGAATCTAAAATTACATTTCCTGGACTCCCACATCGATGATTTCCCAGATAATCTTGGTGACTACAGTGAAGAGCAAGGGGAACGTTTTCACCAAGATCTGAAAATCATAGAAAATCGGTATCAAGGACGATGGGATGACCATATGCTAGCGGACTATTGCTGGTCGCTAAAAAGAGAAACAAGTCCTCAAAAGCGTTTGGGCAGAAAGCCTTTGAATAGGTCATTCGCGGAAAAAAGAACAGCCAAAAAAAGGAAAGTTAGGCGCGGGTCTAACCTTCGCAATTCTAGGGCTTAAGGGTCTACTATTTGAGAGTATATGGTTTAAAAGTCCTGGTTTTGAGTTTATTGGGTCTCATTTTTAAAGTTACAGGGTTATTGAGGTATATTTTTTGAGGTTACAGGGTGTGGGAGTCTAAGGTTTCAGGGTTTAGGGTTTAAGAGTATCAGGTTTGAGGATTCCCCAACTGTATACCAAATTTGGTAGGAATCGGTTGGTTTTCAAAAATTTTGTCCGCCATCTTGGATCCGCCATTTTGAATTTTGCAAATCCGACTTCAGATTCATGATCAGCAACCCAAAAAACCCCCGTGTACCAAATTTGGTAAGAATCGGTTGAATTTTAATTTGAATTCGTTTTTGCATTCGAGAAGCACTATATCTGTTTGATTTATTGAGGTTAGAAAGAAAACAGAACTGTATGGCTTAATCCAACCGATGAATATTAGCTTAGCGTGTCCGAATACATCTTTGGATTCATGAAAAAGCTTGAATCAATTTTTTAGGAGTATATTTTTCTTAATTTTTACTAATTTTTACCTATTTTTTGAGGTTAGAAAAAAATTGAGATGTGATGGCGATATTTTGACGTCAGATTCGTGATCAGCGGCCAAAAATACTACGGATCTGATATATTGCATCAAAAGTATACCCCACTTTTTTTTTTTTGTGGGGCTGTGCAATCATTTCAATGATTTTCTTGCTCTCTCCATACCATGGGTACTGCAAATCTAAAAGCTTTCTTTTCTTTCTTATATCATTTCCTAAGATTCTCGACACAAACATATCATACTTTGTAAGGAACCCAACATTTTTCTTGCTTACCGATTTCTACCCCAAAATATGCAAAGTATACTTTTTTTACAAAGTCAGTAATGTTTCTTTGATGTTTTTTAACTACAAACTCACCACATATATAACAAAAAGTGTTGGGAGAGTTTTTACAACCACGATTACACATACTTTGAGTGTAAATTAAAGCACATGGGTTAAACACTGCAATGCGAGGTTATATTAACTGGAAGAAAACAAACAGCTGTGACATTTATCGGAACTGCCAACCTAATAACATTTGATTTTACTGCCAACCTTATAAAATTCTGATTTTATTGCTAACCTAATAACATTCGAATAATAAAAAATAAACTTTTCACATTTTGAATATTAAAATGTGAAAAATTGGTGGGTGATACGACTGTTTTATTATTATTTTCGGACTCAGCACACCAAAAAACATCAGGTAAAATTATTAAAAAGGTTTTTTCATCGTTGGCCTGTGATATTTATGTTTTTATTTGTTAATACTAAATCAATCTTTCCTTAAAAAGAAATATATTTATGTTATTTACCTAGAAATTGGAAATATCACTGTCGGAGATGAATTTTGTAATTTTCTTTTTGGAATAATATAATCGTACATTTTTATACACCGTACACACAACGATTCGATTTTTTTTCTTTTTTGTTAAGTTATCAGCACTATATTATTCTTCAATTTGTCAAATAATGCTACTAAGGATAACAATCAATTGTTATTGCAAATTGTTCAGGACGTATTAGTTATAAAGTTACTGACAATTTTTTAAGTAAACATATGATGGATATTTTAAATTCAATGCAGGAGACATCATTAACATGTTCATAACAAGTGTTTTTCAGTATAAATTGTGAATTACTTATTTGGTGTCGTTAAACTAATTACGCGTATATGTGATTATAGATTTTAATCTCTATCACCTGACGATGGTTTTTATTAATATATTTCTCTACCAAATTAATTTCAGTATTTTATTAGTTTGGAAAAGTATTGTTAAATAAATTGTTTATTTTATTGGGTTGAGCGACTATAGGCTATGGTAATGGAAATAATCGGTCAAGTGCAAGTTGAACTTGCGCAATTAGTTTTCCGTACGTTGATTGCTTCTGAAATAAAAATTTTTGTTACGGCGGTATAAAATGATCAGTGACTTCACAAAACACACCCCAAATAAGTTTTCAACAAAGTTTGTTTCCGATCTTTACTGAAAACTGATGACCTTGATAGTTTTGTTTTTTTTATATACCAGATAAATTATTAAAGGTAATGCACTCGTGATAATTTTCGTTCAATCTACACCCTATGGAGAATATCCTGAATTTTTTAAAAAATTTTGGATCAGTACTTTTCGAGATAGAGGGGGGGGACAGCGATTTTTCGCGATTTTTTCAAAATAATACAAAGAAAAGTGTGCGCATGTAAGACATTATATATATTTTTGAACTTTTTTTTTACAAGCTTTTATTTGACACTCCACTCGATGACCTACTTTCTACGTCAAGTAGTTTCGGAGAAAATCGGGTGTGACAGACGAACAGACAGACGAACAGACAGACAACGAAGTGATCTTATAAGTGTTCCGTACGGAACACTAAAAAGAACCCCTTAAAAATACGGCTTCTTTTCGTGAAAAATGTTCAGTTCCCAGTCATCGATTTTTAAATTGAGTGTAGTGCAGTAAAAAAAAGGTAAAAATAATGATGAGATAGGCCTAGTTTAGATACAGCTCTTCTTAATGAAATTTCCAACAAATCCTCGTTGGAATTCACGGCTGTGTGTACACGGCTAGCTGAACACAAAAGGAGTTGCCGACTAGGATATACAGTCCCTGGCCAAATTATTAGACGCACTGTATTTTTTTTAGTAATTTTATGTTTCTTAAGAGTTTTTATGCAATAATGGTATATTTAAACTACAATATTATTGATTTTTATTTAAAAGAATTGTTGTAGACTACATATTTGTATTTATTTTTAACATATGGCAACACCGTGTTGACAAAGTGATACATGAACGTAAATAAGTACAAACCTGTATCAGTCGCGATCGGAATCGAGTCAGGTACGGACGTGTTTCTGTGGCTTTATGGACTGTGATTGTTTGTTTAACAGTTTTATACTACTCAGTTATTAGTTTATTTTGTATGCAGTGTTTTAAAAAAGTAATTGGACTATTTTCATTATGGGTAGAAAAGGCGATCTTTCACCACGTAAAAAAGCTGAAGTGAAGGCCCTTGTGATTGCGAAAACATTTACAAACCGAGAAATATCACGAAGATTGGAGGTTTCTGAAGCTAGTGTACGACGCATAAAAAAGAAAATTGAGTCAGGGAAGGAATTAAGCCCGAAAAGAAAGAAAATGCGGTAGAAAACCAATTTTCACTCCACGGTCAGAGAGATGTTTGAAGAAAATTTGTGTAGAAAACAGATTTGCTACCACAAAGGTAATAAAATCACAACTCCAGGATGCTAGCGTAAATGCTTCTGAGCGCACTGTTCGAAGAAAATTGAAAGAATTAGATTTTAAGGCCTGTCGCCCCGCCAGGAAGCCCAAGTTAACAGCTGCAATGAAAGCAAAGCGCCTGAAGTGCGCCAAACAATGGCAAGACAAAGATGTGGACTTCTGGAGATCGGTAAGATACAGCAATTTAATCAATAATTGATACATTATTATCATTTTCAGTTAAATAAAGCAAATAAACATGGAAGTTTATATATTTTTCCTATTTTTGACAGGTCTGCTTCAGTGACGAAAGCACATTCGAAATTTTGCAGAATAAAGCTCAGTATGTGCGTCGTCGTCATGGAGAAAAGTTTCATCCTGATTGTGTCGTCCCGACGGTTAAACATCCCACCAAAGTGATGATTTGGTCAGTCATCAGCGGCAAGGGCACTGGACGTCTGTACGTCGTCAAAGGAATAATGAGGCAAGATCAGTACAAAGAAGTATTACAAAATCAGTTGATTCCGCAGCTCAGAGAATGGTTTCCAAATGGGGAACCATTCACTTTCATGCAAGATGGAGCTCCTTGCCACACTGCTCGGTCTATTAAAGCTTTTTTGGCAGAAAAAAATACCCCTCTGTTGGATTGGCCGGGTAATAGCCCATTGAAAATGTGTGGGAGCTGATGAAAAGAGAAGTGGCTAAAGATGTGATTACCAACAAAACCCAGCTTCTAGAAAAGATTATTCATGTGTGGAATCATCATCCTCAAATGCAGGAGACAGTACAATCTTGCATTGATAGCATGCCGCGCAGAATTAAAGCTTTGATAGCGGCTAAAGGTGGCTCAACTAAATATTGACTTTTACTAACATTAATTTCACTTTTCTTTAAAACTTAATAAACTTATGCTTTTCTAAATTAATGCTGCTTTATTTATGTCAAATAAATAGGTAATTGATTGGATAATATAAAAATAAAAAACAAATCAATTTAAAATAATAAAACGGTACAATATCACTCGGTAATTAATATTTTACATGAAATCTTGCAGTGCGTCTAATAATTTGGCCAGGGACTGTACAGACAAATCTGCCGTAGTCGAGCACACGTTGACCCAGGATCCCACAAAATACTGTTCGACCAGCCTCAAGTTCTAGCTAATGTATCGAGCTACTACCCGAGATTAAGCAGAGAGGCTATTGAAATCCACAAATATTAACGTAATTTCAATAAAAAAGACGAAGGGCTTAATCTCAGCAAAACTTGGACGCCTGTATTACGACAAACAAAAACGTTAAGAAACAGGGAAATGTCACTGGCGCCTGATTGGTCGAAAGTCCAAATGGCCACGCCTACTCCGGAATACACAAAACCAGACAGCGCAACGTCGTCGAACACAGTTGACAGTGAACAGTCAAAAAGAAACCTTCGACCACTGCCACATCGCCTTTGAAAATGTTGACCGCAGTCTCAATGAAACGTCAGGAAGTTAATATCTGGAGAACACGGCCTCAACTCCCGAAAGAAACCCACATTAAAAGAGCAGACGTTTTTCGAGATTCAAAACTCAGGAAAATACTCGTGGTGATACCCCAGAGAGAATGAAATCATAATATTGCTGTATCGAGATTGTCCAATTTCAAATGCTTTTTTTACTGCACTAGTGTAAGTTTTTAAACTTTATAAAAAATTTCCACTCCCTATTCATCGATTTTTATTTTACTGCATTGGAAGGACTCTTAACTTTGGGAATTCCAGTACAAGCAAGTTTTATTTTCGTCAAGCAGTTTTGTTTTCCGATTGTCGTTTGGTTCTCATGTCTTTGTCGATTGGCACCCTCGTCTATAAGGCTTTAGTGTTCTATTTTTACTTGAAGAGACGACCTTTGCTTTTGAATAACATAAACGTTATTTAAATGATACAAACGCTTTTTGAACGGAACAAAACGATGATGGCAAACACACGTGAAGACTAATATCAATTCTAACACCAGAAGTGATTTAAAGTGTTTGTGAATTCGTGGTATATTCAAAAACAAAAAACCCAAAACAATGATAGCATCGTGAATTTGTGCCAGCTGAACAAACTATAAACACAGTTTACTGTAGCGAAACTCAGGGGGAACCGTATGGGAAAATCAGGTCTCAGTTTTCAGGAGGTCACGTGGCAGTCCGCAATGTTAAAAAGAGGACATAATGTTACTGTGTAAAGTTTTATCATTCAAAATCAAAGATATTATACAAAATTTTTGATTTAATAAAATGTCAAATTAATGCAGCATGAGTAATATAAAAAAAAAAACAAAAATAACGGGCGCTTTGTTAGAAAAGAGATGAACACAAGTGAAAAACTTGACAGGAAAGCATTTTCAGAAAAAATGTTGCAGACAAAAGTTTTTAGCATTTTCTCCAGGAGATTGAATAGGCATATCAAATTTTGGGTCAAACTTCGTTGGGACTCTATAAGGCCCAAAAGTGAAAAATGAAACTGAAACGCAAATTTTTAAATACATATTTGAATTCAGCAAGAAATTTTATGTCCGAATACAAATTGAATGTTTTTGGGCCTGATTGGTCCTCATTGGAACCACAATAAACTTCGACTCTTACAAGGATCTTCAAGCTAAGCCCGACGAATTAAAAAAAAATTTGACCACTCTAATAAATATGTTTTAAAATGTGACTTTATCAGTGCGATTTAAATACCATCTCTCATCTAGAAGTCTACGGAGAGTACACATTTTAGAAAATAATGTGTTCTTTTTACACTGCACAAATTTTCAATTGGACAATTCATGACGCGTTTGGTTGCTGGAAGCCAAATCTTTGCTCTATAACCAAAAAAAAGTCATAAGAGCTTCTCAGACTTATTCAATTTATTGGAGTAAGATTTCTTAAGCAATTGATATTCAATATCAAATTAAATCACTTACTTTTCAACATCTTTGGGGAACAAGAAGGAACTCACTCCCGGCGTACTTTTTGAATTATTTTTACAATTGTCAACGGCGCAACAATAACATCCTTTTCCTATGATTATATAAATTGTTTGTCAACCTTTGCGATTCTCTTCATATACAAATGTTTTTAATTCTCTTTTTATACAAACTCTTTCTTTCTTCTGTCTTTAAATTTACATAAACTGCAGTCACAACAAGAAACGATCGACAATACATTTCAAAAGACATATTCCAAAATCAGATGTAAATATCGAGCGGCCATTTTGAAAGAGGGACCTGTCAAAATCTCGTCACCAACTTTCGCTACTGTATGGGGTTTACTATGCTATAAATGGCGAGCATTATTTGGGAGTATTGAAACGTTTGATAAATAGAATTCATCGTGTTCGACCTTTTGGCTCGAAATTAAGTCTGTGTTAAAACAACAGCATATTTGTCGGATTTGAAACTGTATGAGTTTTTATTTTTCCTATAAAGTAAGTCATTGAACCACTATTAAATGGTTATAAAATTGAATTAGGGATATAAGATTTAAAAAAAAGAGAGAGCGCTCTGGAAAATTAATTGTCACACAGTGTACATGCAGAGAGACTTGGAAATTCGATTGCTTGTTGTTGATAATCAACATATTTTGTTAGTACTGTAATACTTGATTCAACAAAAATATATAAGTATATTAGTGTCTCAAAAAATTGGTGTCATAATTGTGTTATATTATAAATACGCGTTTATCAACCCTGTGGAAAATCCGGTAAGTTGAATATTTATTCTAATTTTATTTGACTAATAAATTATACGACACATACCAAGTAATAACTTATTTTTAACAAAAAAGCGCAAATATTTGACAATGTTCTGTTTGAACAATTTTTAACGTCACATACCAGATGATGTGTATGTAATTAAATATGACAAATTAGTTGATGTTTAGCACATTTTTAATAAAAAAAGATTATCGGTATAGGTTTATTTATGATGATCTGATTTCATAGTCAAATATTTATGTTAATCAACAATATTTTAAACGCGTGATTAATTCCATCTCATCAAGAAGATTGATATCGGAAAATCCACTTATTCAGAATTATGTGTTTTTCAAAAATTTAAAATCGATACAGCTTAAAATTGCCAAAGTGATTTATCGAGTATTTTCTTCTTAAAACGTACAAGTAAAACATTGAATTTGATTTTATTACACTAAAAAGTAAATTTAACCAAAGGATCAGAACTCACTAAACTAATAAATGAGAGGATACCATATGTTATGAAATGAAGTTGAGCATAGGAAATTATTCAGAGATATTTACTGGTAAAAGGTAACATTTTCACACTGTCTAATACGTTTCTATTGTAGTTATGTATCTCTCTCTTTCAATCGTTTTACCCCACTAGGAATATCAACAAATTTCTGACTCTCCACGGGCTCACGCCACTAATATTTGACTATACAGTCCTCACTACTTTTCCTCCCAGCTATCTTCGAATCCCACAGTGGACCTTCACATACACACAGTAAACAAGAATAAACTAGTAAGCTCTGAAATCAATTCACTTTTCTAGGAGAGACTACACACACTCTAGCCTCAAAATAGAATAATATACATAGACTAGCCGGGTCCGCGGCTCCGCTCGCGTGGATTTGATTCACTACTATCGTCACTGCTTATTCCTTATGTTACCCAACGTAATAAAATATCTCCCATTATTTCCCCTTATCTCCCAATATTTCTCCTTATCTCCCATTATTTCACCTTATCTCCCATTATCTAGGCTTATGTGGACTTATCTCGCAATATTTCTCGTTATCTCCCATTATTTCTCGTCATCTCCCATTATCTCGCCATAACTTCCATTATCTAGACTTAACTCTGCTTATCTCCCATTATTTCTCCTTATCTCCCATTATTTATACTTATCTCCAATTATCTCACCTTATCTCCCATTATCTAGGCTTATATTGAATTATATAGAACATATGTATAAATTTATAAAAACACGTAAATCGAATAAGTGGTTCTCAAGTGATAAGCGTACTAACGGACAGACAGACAGGCAGAGAGACAGGCAGACAGAGAGACGTTGCATTTTATATATATTCTAGATAGGAGATTATAGATAACCTAGCCAGAGAACAAATGTATGAATTAAAAAAAAACACGTAAATCGGAAGTGGTTCTCGAATGATAAGCGCACTAACGGACAGACAGAGAGACGTTGTATTTTATATATATTATATTCTTTGCTACATGATATTGTTCCATATTTAATGGTTTAGCATGTATAAAAATCGGCTAAGTGGTTTTCCAGTGATAAGCGCACTAACGGACAAACAGACAGACAGAGATACGTTGCATTTTATATATATTATAGATGTAATAAAATATATATCTATAACCTGGTCAGAGAACATATGTATGAATTTAAAAAATCACGTAAATCGGATAAGTGGTTCTCGAGGGATAAGCGCACTAACGGACAGACAGACAGACAGAGAGACGTTGCATTCTATATATATTATAGATATAGATTATTATTATATAACCTGGCTAAAGAATATATGGATGAATTTAAAAAAAAGACTCGTAAATGGGATAAGTGGTTCTCGCGTGATAAACGCACTAATGGACAGACAGAGAGACATTCTATTTTATATATATTATAGATTATAGATTACAGATATTCTCTGCTATATAATATTGTTCCATATTTAATGGTTTAGGCTGTGCATTGCAAGGGAATGCGCTAGCGGCAAACTTTTTTCCGACTTCATTCACTATTTTACGTCACTGCTCATTCCTTATGCTACCTATCGTAATAAAATATAGCCTATAACTTGGCCAGAGAACATTTGTATGTTTTAAAAAAAAAAGTACGTGAATCGGATAAGTGGTTCTCCAGTGATAAGCGCACTAATGGACAAACAGACAGATAGAGAGACGTTGCATTTTATATATATATTATAGATGGGTCTAAAACAATAAAGGGCGGTGCTGCGTTCATCTAGAAAAACACCTCAAAGCAATACAAACTACCCCATCATTCCATAATCTTCTCAGCTGAGCTTCTGGCCATCAGATATGCTATCAAATCTACGGAAAATAACAAAATCCGCATCGCATAGGTATTTTTTCTGAGTTAACACTGATTACACAGGCCAACAAAAAAAATATTTGTAAAAACTTCTTAAACCAATACATCTAAGTGTTATGTATTTTTGGGTGCTGAAAACGTATCTGGTATCAGTTTTTTTGTATCACCTACAGTTCTTTCACAATATGACATCGATTAAATTTCAAAATAGAGAAAAGTTGATATATAAAAAATAAAAATTTAAACCGTACTTTTATTTGATTAGGCTACAATTTTTACTCACGATAACATATTTCACTTCAATGCGAATATTTTAGGTGCTGATTTTTTTTGTATTTCGTTTCTCTTTTCTCTGTGAAGTTTCTTGTATAGCTTTTTCTCCGATGTGATGCATTGTGTTGTTCTCTATGAAGTGACAAACAGTAATCACCCATCATGTTGATATTCCACCGTCCCTGGTACCATTTCTCCATCTCATTTATGTCTTGATGGAACCGTTCCCCCTGCTCTTCACTCACATCGACTAAGTTTTTAGGAAAAAAGTCAAGATGGTTGTGCAAAAAGTGGACTTTAAGGCTCATCAGACAACCCAGATTTTTGAACTTGTCTATCATATTAGCTACGATAAATTCATAGTTAGGGTCTTTCACATTGCCCAAAAACTTAGTCACAACTTCTTTAAATGATATCCAAGCCTCCTTTTCCTTTGTAATTATCCTTGCTTCAAAGTTCGAATCGAACATCATTTTACGAATATCAGGCCCAATGAAAACCCATTCTTTCAGTCTGGCTTCTGATAAATGAGGAAATCTTTTACGCAAATATTTAAAACATTCACCATCTTTAGGCAAGGCTTTCACAAATTGTTTCATTAGGCCTAATCTGATGTGTAGGGGTGGTAGAAGAATCTTTTTTGGGTCTACTAAAGTTTTATGCAAAATGTTCTTCTCGCCAGGTGTTAAAGTTTTTCTTACGGGCCATTGTTTTTTGGACTAATGTTGATCCCTTGCTCTGCTGTCCCACTCACATATAAAACATGGAAATTTTGTTGACTAAGGATCATGGAGACAACTTTTAAATCTCTACATAGGATCCAATCGTGAGCTGGATAGTCAATTTTCTGTAAAATCATGTTAAGATTTTCTTAAGTTTCTTTCATATGGACTGAATGAGCAACAGGCAGCGAAGCATAAGTATTTCCGTTGTGTAACAGAACACCTTTTAAACTAGTTTTTGATGAGTCTAATAAAAAGCCTCCAATCTTCCTTCTTGTACTCAATGCCAAATTCGTTCATTAGACTACCAATATCATGGCAGTAAACCAAATCCTCTTCCTGCTTGAGAAACTGAGCAAACTGTTGATCTCTTGCTCTATGATGGTAAATAGATGTTTCAGATTCCAATAAATGTTTTTCTTTCAGCCTAGAACCAAGCAATTCTATTTTTTCCTTAGTCAAACCCAAACCTCTCACTAAATCATTTAACTCAGCTTGTGTAAACAACTGTGGTTTCAAATTTTCTAGAGAACATTGAAACTCATCATCCATGTCCTACCGGCCGATTAGCTGAAGTACATTTAGGATAGACAATTACTTTCTTATTTTTGTAGTTACATCCAGAAACATCAACGCTGCAAAAATAACAATCATTTGAATGATTTTCTTGCGCTCTCCATATCATGGCTACTGCAAATCTAAAAGCTTTCTTTTCTTTCTCATACCATTTACTAACATCCTCAACACAAACATATCATACTTTGTGAGGAGCCCAACATTTTTCTTGATTACCGATTTCTAAACCAAAATATGCAAAGTATACTTTTTTTACAAAGTCAGTAATGTTTCTTTGATGTTTTTAGTGTTCCGTACGGAACACTTATAAGATAACTTCGGTGTCTGTCTGTCTGTCTGTCTGTCTGTCTGTCACACCCGATTTTCTCCGAAACTATTTGACATAGAAAGTTGAAATTTGGTAATAATATAGAAATTGATGGCCTTATCAGAGCCATGTAGTTTTGAACGTCAAATTTTGACTTAAAGGGTTAGTTTTGGGGGGTGAAATCGGAAGTGAAAAAACATTTTTTTTACTAGGTCATCGAATGTGGTGTCAAATGAAAGCTTGTAAAAACACTTTTCTTTGTATTATTTTTAAAAAATCGCGAAAAATTGCTGTCCCCCGCCTTATCTCGAAAAGTACTTAACAAAAAATTTTGAAAAAATTCTGGAATATTCTCCACGGGGTGTAGATTGAACGAAAATTATCACGAATGAATTACCTTTAATAATTTATCTGGTATATAAAAAAAAACAAAAATTTCAAGGTCATCAGATTTCAGTAAAGATTGGAAACAAACTTTGTTGAAAACTCATTTGGGGTGTGTTTTGTGAAGTCACTGATCATTTTATATCTCTGTAACAAAGTTTTTTATTTTAAAAGCAATCAACGTACGGAACACTAATTGCGCAAGTTCAACTTGCACTTGACCGATTTTTTAATTACAAACTCACCACATATATAACAAAAAGTGTTGGGAATTATTGTAAAGCAACTAAAAATAGACAGAAGTCCATATTCCAGCAGCTTACTAGCTGTTCTCTTGTCTGTCAAATCCATCCTGAGACGCGTTTCGCCGTATCACGGCTCGTCAGTCAGGCTAGGATTGACAAACAAGAGAACGGTATCAAGTGGTACTTATCCCAGAAGTTACGGAGCACGATGGTAGGATACAGTGTTGGGAGTTGTAAAAACTAACCACGATTAGCCATACTTTGTGTATGAATTAATGCACATATGTTAAACACTGCAATGCGAGGTTATATTAACTGGAAGAAAACAAACAGCTGTAACATTTATCGGAACTGCCAACCTAATAATATTTGATTTTACTGCCAACCTTATAAAATCCTGATTTTATTGCGAACCTAATAACATTCGAATGATAAAAAATAAACTTTTCATATATTAAAATGTGAAAAATTGGTGGGTGATACGATTTTTTTATTAGCATTTTCGGACTCAGCACACCAAAAAACATAGGAATCAAATAAAATTATTAAAAAAGTTTTTTCATCATTGGTCTGTGTTATCTTTTTATTTCGACGTTCTTTGAGATCATTTGGTGGACAGTTTTTTTTTGTTCATACAAGTTTTGATAGTATGTTTGAATCATGTGTGTTATTTTTTCTCGATATTTCACATCTTCTCCATTTTCATCTTTTAAGTTGTGCATTGTAGTTTTTCCTAGGCTTTGTCGGAGTGCTTTTATGTTTTTGTTCTGTTCTACAATTGTTTCTATCTTTGCCTCTAACTGTTATCTTTTATCTTCTTTAATGGATTTTTTAAGGGTTTTGTTAGTTTCTACAACCTGAATAGTATTTCCCTTTCCCTGGACTAGCGGTCTAGCTATGTATACTATACCTAATATTGTTAATTTGACTGTGATTTGCGTCGACTCGTAGAATTTTCCGAGAAACATAACTTAGAAATAAATGCATCAAAATCAACTTTTATAATAATCGAATAGGATCATGATTTATTACAACAACTGAAGTTTCATCCTCTGAATCCTGTAGAAATTTAGGATTATTCATCGACGACATCTTAAGGTTCAAACCACATATAAAGAAATGTATTCAAACTTCCCAGAGCTACTGGAAAAAAAGTGACGTGGGCAGTAGGAACGTTCCCGTTTGACAGGTTCATCTGGCACAGAAACTGTTCATCTTTCAGATATTTTGGGTCGTCGCTACTGGCCCATTATCCAATAAGGTCCAATTCGAATATGCCATTTTTGGTGTAAACGGTAGCACAGTAGGCGTGGTACCGTATCATTAGCCAGTTCACCAGGACTTACGCTCAATGATTGGCAAAAGTTGATGTTAGCCCGGGGGCTCCAGGGATCCTTTTTGTTGGGTCAAGAAAAAATTATCTCATTTTAGGGACATCTGGACAACAGATCAAGTGCGAGGAAACTAAAATTTGGTAAAGTTACAGCCTGTCAAGTAAGAACTTGTCCGCTCGTATTCTTGAAAAATGTGTTTCGAGATAATTTTGGCCATCAATGTATTCTTTGGTGTGCTAACTACGCCTCTTGCATCCATAATCGCCTGGCATTTTCGAGGCATGCTGCCGACGAGATTTTTTGTTTACTAGGGCAATGATCACTAAATTTTTCGAATCTCGCGAGACAATTGAGTCAAAGTCTACAGAGCCTTTCCTCTGAGCTTTCTGTTTACAAGGGACCAAACGTTTTCAGTAGGTTTTGCGGTCTGCGATTGTGAGGTCCATTCTAGTATCTTATCATGAGCCCAAGCGAGCCGCTTTGTGACGTAATTTTCGCCCAGCAAAGGTTTCTTCAACGTGCTTCGGAATTTGACATCATGAGCACGCAGATGTTGTCGAATTATCTTATGGGACACGTTCAAACCCAATTTTCTTAATTTTGCCGTTCCTTGACGCAGCGTCAATTTCGGGTCCCGTGAAAACAAAGACACGATTCGTTTTTCGACTTTCAGAGGGACTTTGCCTACCGAGTCACGTTTTGACAAGTCGTTGACATTTTTCGTCTCGATAAAATGATTTATCCACTTTTCATAAACGAAATCGACTTTTTGATGTATTTAGCGGTCACGGAATATGTCATTTTAGGCCCCTTTGGATGGGAACAAAGAAAGACTGCCTCGAACCGACGCGCAAACAAGTGACTCATTTTAAATTTTACGTGATTTCGACGAAAGTTCGGAATCGTCGTTTTTACTAAAATGCTTCGTAGACAAAGACTCCCTCTACCCATGAATTATCACGGACACGTTTTTCCTTAACAAACTGTATATACGTTAAAATAGCCTTTATGGGTATCGATAACTATTTTTACTTCAATAATTGGAGGTCTATTTGATTGGTATATTCATGTACGCAAGATACCGAACCCTTGACATATTAAGTACAGGTTTTCACGTTGTGAAAGTTTAAAATCTCTAGTGACGCGTTATTAAGCATGTGGCTTCCATTAATCATAATTTCAATTAATCTGACATGCTGCAGGACTTTATAAGCGTTCATTTCCTGCTAACGGAAGCTTTAAAATGAACTAACCTTGAGAGGTTACATTCTGCTGGCCTTCCGTTAAGTTTTATTACAGATTTTTAAAGTCCTTATGGGAACTATCATATTAAAACATATAATTAGGAAAAAGTTTAATATATTTATTTAGATTTTCTAAAAATAGATATAATTTAACAAATCCGCGGATTAAATGTGGCAATTGCGTTGCCTTGGGCGGATGTGAAGTTGGATCATTGAGGAAAGAAAACAGACGGCACACAGTAGTCCGAAAACCCGAAAAACTGGCAGGGTAAAACTTCCTAAATAGAACAAAAGGTTCTACTTAGGGATTTTTACCTGTTTAAATACTTCCACCAATTCGTCTACTATGATTTACGATCACTTAGGTGCATCTTCCCGTTGCACCTGTCTCATAACTTCAATTTCATTTCGAAGCGTCGAGTGGCACGCAGCATCTCTCATGAAGCACGACAGGCGTCATTAAGTTTAAACTATTATAGAAAGTACAAAAGTGAATTAATTTTAACTGTGTAAACAAATTCTATCCCTGGAGGTAAGTACAATTTCACTGTGTTTCTGGAATTTCATATTTACTTAATGTTAAATAAGTAATTAACTGTTCAATTGTCGAATTTCTTAAGAAAATATTCCCAAAAATCTTTAAAGAACAAGCAGTAAGTTAAAAACTCCATTGAACTCTAATGTGAAATGAGTTGGAGGTTGTTAATTAAACATTTTTTGCCAAAATATCAAAAAATTGAATGCTAGATCTCGCTGGTTTGGTATTTGTGTTAATTTTTGTGTGAAAGTGTGCGTGGATGCCATGGATCGTCAATCTTACTTTCACCTTAAAATTCACAAAATTGTTAAAAAATTTGGAATAATGTTACAAAATTCAACCAATTGTTTGAAATATCGGGAAATTATTGCAAATTGTTAAAAATAGTTAACATATTCGGGTAAATGTTGCAAAATGGGAAATATACCCTGATAGCCAAAAACTAAAAACATCTGTAGTTTGGGGTCAATTTGACGCCAAGTTTACGGTAAGTTTTTGGTGAGCAACGTTTGGATACAAGTTGATCGAAATCTATGGCCGGTAATTGAATAGAAGTTGTAGGCAAACTTGTACTACAATAGGTACTAAAACTTTTGTACAAGTTCACTCCAATAACTTGTACAGTTTTTTTACAGTCAAGTTGTACCTAAATTGCGTAGGAATTTAATGCCAACTTCACTACAACCTTGCCCTCTCCAACTTTTTTCTGCAAACTGACTACGAATTCCGGCTCTAGAGTTTATAAAAGTTGGATTCAGCATGGCTGTCAGGGTACTTTAAAAATTCTGTAAGTTGTTGCAAAATGATTAAGTTAGTTTAACAATTCGGGAAAATGTTGCAATATGTAGCAAATTGTTTACAACTTCGGGAAATTGTTGCTAAAATTGAAAAATATTTGAAAATTTCAATATAATTTTACTAAACTGGAAAAATAATTTTAAAATTCTGGAAAAAATTCTGGAGGTTGTTACAAAATTGTAAAGATTGTTTAAAAATGCGGGAGAAAGTTGCAAAATGGAAAAAATACTTTAACTATTTACAACAGTTACTCAAAATTAATGGAAAAAATTCAACTAGAATATATGCATTTTTTTATTTTTACAAAAAATGTGTGTGACAAAATGGATTTTTTTTTTACAAGAAAAGAAATTTTCCTACTTGTCAAAAACCAATTACATGATAACATTAATGCAATTACTGTCACTATTGAAGAGGAAGGGACAAAAAAAACCTCACATACATATATTTTGCCAGAAAATTTGAAGATACCGATTGTAAAATTGATGACAGAATTCCGAAATAGATGGTAAAAAGTTCACACAATCCAAACACAATTATACGCAAAGTTTGATGATTGGCCGAACGTTTGTGTGCCGTTAACAAATAATTATAAAACGGAAAACACGGAGCCCACCGGAATGAACACCTCAAGGCGTATTTTATTGGGTTGGGACGATGCGCTGTTTTGGAGCCCCTATTGCGTTTTTGAAATTTGAAATTTATATTCATAATCAGCGATCCCAAAAACCAAAATATACAAAGTTTCATAAAACTAATTCACATTATTCCAAAAATAGTCCGCCATTTTGTTTTTTGAAATTTGAACTTCATATTCGTGAGTTTTGTCGAAATCGAATAATACCTTCATATTTTGGCCGCTTTTCAGGACATTTTTCTTCTGTGACGGTACAGAAACACAATGAAAAAAATTCGCATAAGTAGGATAACAAATGAAATAACCGGTCAAGTGCAAGTTGAACTTGCGCAATTAGTGTTCAGTACGTTGATTGCTTTTAAAATAAAAAATGTTGTAACGGAAGTATAAAATGATCAGTGACTTCACAAAACACACCCCAAATGAGTTTTCAACAAAGTTTGTTTCCAATCTTTACTGAAAATTGATGACCTTGAAATTTCTGTTTTTTTTATATACCAGATAAAAAGTTAATGCACTTAATGATAATTTTCGTTCAATCTTCACCCCGTGGAGAATATTCCAGAATTTTTTCAAAATTTTTTGATAAGTACTTTTAGAGATAAAGCACAAAGAAAAGTGCGCGGAAGTATTACATTATATATATATTTTTTACTCGTGTTTTCACAAGCTTTCATTTGACACCACACTTGATTACCTGGTAAAAAAATTTTTTTTCACTTCCGATTTCACCCCCCAAAACTAACCCCTTAAGTCAAAATTTAACTTTCAAAACTACATGGCTCTGATGAGGCCATCAGTTCCTATATTATTACCAAATTTCAACTTTCTATGAGAAATAGTTTCTGAGAAAATCGGGTGTGACAGACAGATGGACAGACAGACAGACAGACAGACGGACAGACAGACAGACACCGAAGTCATCTTATAAGTGTTCCGTACGGAACACTAAAAATATCATCAGGCAGAGAGAGTTTTGTCAAATGAATCCAAAGATTGTATGTATATGACTCCTAAAACGAAGAATTATAAAATACGACGGTCTCCTCAGTTACTGTTATGACTATTAGGACATTTTAAAATATCTCCTTAAGATAATAGCATTTACTTGTTGGAATTCCATAACTAGTAAGTACATATGTGGTAAATTATAATAAATACTACACTGAGAGCGAAACTTGTCGAAAATTTATTAAGTTTTTAACTAGTTCATTAAAGTGGTATCTAATAAACAAGTATTTGATAATAGTTGATTTTTACATAATTAGGCATTCTCAAGGACTACTTGAGAAAAGCACAGTAATGTCAATAATGTCTATTTGTTGTTTTTTTTTTTTTAAATCAAAAAACATAATACGTAGGCTGAAAAGTTTTTGGTCTGACACATAGATGTCGCCCTTTTCAAAAAATCCATATGATTTTTAGGAAGTACCAACTTTCAAACGATACGTGTTAAAATTATATGACATTTCGAAGATTAGTTTACAAGTTACAGTGGTTTTAGTGACGCTACTTTTGATATTTTCAAAACAATGGAAAAAATCGAATGTCGTGTGTTGATTAAACACTGTTTTTTGATGAAAAAAAAAATACCGTTCAAGTAAAACAATGGCTTCATACGTGTTACGGGGAGTCTGCCCCTGGAAAATCACTCATCATTTACTGATATGCTGAATTTAAACGGAGTTGTACAGATACAAATGATGCTGAACGCTCTGGACGCCCAAATGAGGTGGATACATCGGAAAACATCAAAAAAATCCACAAAATTGTTTTGTATAACCGTAATGTGAAATTGCGTGAGATAGCTGACACCCTAATCATATCAAAAAAACGTGTAGGTCATATTTTGCATGAACATTTGGGCATGAGAAAGCTCTGTTCGAAATGGGTACCGCGTTTGCTCACAGTGGACCAAAAACAACAACGTGTTGATGATTCTGAGCGCTGCTTAGACCTGTTTAAGCGCAATAAAAAGGATTTTTTCATGCGGTATGTGACAATGGATGAAACATGAATCCATCACTACACACCAAAATTACATTGGCAGTCAGCTGAGTAGAATATTTTTCATCGACTATGCTATACTATTGAAATATGTACTGAATATGAACATTCCTCAAAGATCAAAAACCCAAATTTATAATCAATGTATCTTACCAGCTACAACGTATGGAGCCGAGACATGGGTTTTTAACTAAAAGAACAATAGAAAAACTACAAGTCCACCAACGAGCAATGGAAAGGAAGATGTTGAGTGTTACTTTGAACGACAAGAAAACTAATAAATGGATTAGACAACAAACAAAGGTGGATGATATCACCAAACGGATAACATCTCTAAAATGGAGCCGGGCCGGCCATGTAGCGAGAGCGATGTATAAGTGGAGTGGCAAGATCACTAGGTGGAGACCATGGGGTGAAAAGCGAAGCATAGGAAGGCCCCAACAGAGATGGAGCGACGATCTGAAGAGAGTCGGAGGACTTAACTGGTATCAACAAGCACAACATAGAGAAAAATGGAAAGATTTGAGAGAGGCCTATACCCGACAGTGGGTAGAGAACGGCTGAAGGAAGAAGAAGAAGAAGAAGAATGCTGAGAAGGGAAAAACCATCAATAGCGAATATTATATAAAGTTATTGGTGCGTTTGAAGGCAGAAATCGCAGAGAAACGACCCCAAATGAACAAGAAAAAAGTGCTCTTTCATCAAGACAATGCACCGTGTCACAAGTCAATGGCTACGATGGAAAAATGGCATGAATTGAAGTTCGAATTGCTTGCTTATCCACCGTATTTTCCAGATTTGGCCACCAGCGACTATTATCTATTCGCAGACCTCAAAAAATGCTCGCGGAAAAGAGATTTGGCTCCAATGAAGATGTTATCGCCGAAACTGAGGCCTATTTTGAAGGCAAAGATAAATCCTTCTACAAGAAAGGTACAGAAATGTTAGAAAAGCGTTGGACTGATTGTATCGTTCTTGAAGGAGACTATATTGATGAATAAAGTCGAATTTTGCAAAAAAATGTATTTTAAGTAGCTAGACCAAAAACTTTTTAGCCTACGTGTTTTATACATACATATATCCCCACCGTAAGAGGTTTTTTTCTATTTCTTTAAGGGTTTCTACCCCCGATTGTTATGTAATACTACCTGCTATAAGCAATTTTAGTTTAGTATTCTCTTTTTAGTGTTCCGTAAAAAGTACATGCCAGAATGGATGATCATAAATCGGTTATCAAAAATAAATAATTCACCCTTTACCAAACTAATTCGAGACATGCCATAAAATGACAACAAACAGATAGCCAACACTATAAGACAAGAAGGATTGGAGATACTATCGAGAAAATGAAACACTTGAACTTAAAGGTTGCGATGGCGGAAAAGTGGGGAAGAATCTCACAGACGGTGGTGAAAAAGCTCACCTATCTATGGAAAATCTGCTGGAAGAAGTAATAAGGGCTAGAGGGGTAACACAAAATATTAATTTTGGTTTTTATCAATAAATTTAGTTGTTAAACTTAAAATTTGTTTAATTTTTCCTTTCTCTTACCCCTATTTTAAATCCTTGTTCTCCTTGTTTCCCCTTTCAATCATTTTAAACAGTAAAAAGCGTGAGGGATGCTATGGAATTTGGTATCATTAGAAAGAGAATAGAATGGGCTTTCAAATGATACTAAAATTCGTAAAAATATATGAACACTAAATTCTAGAATTCCTGTTAAATGAAGCCAAATAGCCAAATTTTTTGCTCACCTAGTGTATATAAAGAACGCATTGTAATTGCTATTATTCAAAATGTTAGTATGCATTAATAAAATAGTAAGTCCTACACATTATATATAGATAAGGACAAAAGTGCTTTTTAATGAATCTCCCTTTAGGGCTGGGACCTTCTATTATTGATATACAAGCAAATTTCTCCCACAACGAATGAAAATATGGTTTTACATTTTGCCAAAGCGTTTTTTTTTAATACTCGAGACGTTGTTTCAGTTTTAATGTCCTCCTGAATTTAGTGATGCCCAACAAGCGATCACCTAACGAGTCTTAAAAAATCGTTTTGGCAGGTAAGAATATGATACTTTAAAACAGGAAAACAAGTTTGTCTATATACCTTCATACCTTTTGGATGCTGATACTACCAAATATCGCCCCAATCTGTCAGCAAAAAAACTATGGGCAAAATTTTGACCCACCATTTTAGGAAAAGCTGTTGGCTTTTAAATTCAATCTGAATGTTTTAAAAGTTTTACTAAACTGATAAATAAATTTTAAAGCTGCTCGCTCTATGTGTATTTTTTTTATCTCAATATAAATTTATTCAGGTACTAGTAAATTGAGGAAGTATAAAGGGTACCCTAAAAACTTTTAAATAAATCATAATATAATTATATCCGCTGGTAATAAAATGGGTTATAAAAATTTAATTTATTCGCTCGAAATGCACACTCATCTACTGAAAGAATAGAAAACTAAAATGGTAGCAACTTGTACCAAAGGTCTTTATTGAAAATAAATTCTTGACCACTTATTGTTTTAATAATTCTGTTCCTTTTATCCAAACGCTAAGATCTGTTGTGGTTGAAAAATTTTGCTCCTGTTAACTGGAGCCAAATGAATAAATACTTAGCAATTTTGATCGAAAAATATTATTCATTTTGAAATGGCAGCTAAGATTCGATGGTCAAAAATTAACTCTAACCTGAGCAGGATCAAAGAATAGTTCAGGTTAGTCCACGTACACTACCGTCAGAAAGTATTTGCCCACCTAGTTATTTCAGTCCCAAGACAACAATTTAAACGAATTTTTATTTATTTTCGTATTATTTACAGTTTAGAAAATCAGAAAAATATTCACGATTTTCCAGGATTTTTCTCATCTATGTGACCTCCTTGGTTTTTAAATACCGCTTTACAGAGTTTCGGCATTCTGTTCAGTAGTTTCTTCAGAGTTATTTTCACCCATTCTGCTTGTAAAAGTTCCCACAGGTGATTTTCTGATGTTGGATTGAGTTTTCGAACACACGTGTCCAAATGGTCCCACAGCAATTCGATGGGGTTCAAGTCGGCTAATTGTGGAGGCCAAGTCATCACTTCCAGGACGTCATTGGATTTCCATTGGTCCAAAAGTTCTCTAATTTGTTTAGCAGAATGTTTAGGGTCGTTGTCATGCTGAAAAATAAATTTCCCCTGAAAAATATCTCTTCGAGAAGGAAGCAGTTGAGTTAGCAAAATTTCTTGATACTGTTCTTTTCGCATAATTCTTTCTGTCTTAAAGATTTTTCCAACATTACCGTTGCCAAAACAACCCCAAACCATTACTGAACCTCCAACATGTTTTACTGTACGCAACTGACAGGCTTCCAACATCCTCTCTCCAGCTGACCGCCGCACGTAAACTCGTCCATTTGAACCCAAAATTTCGAATTTAGATTCGTCGCTCCAAAGGACGGAAATCCATTGTTCTGATGTCCAATTTTCATATTCTCGGGCCCATTCTAATCGTTTACGTTTATTCACTTGCCTAATAAGTGGTTTCCTCACTGCAGGTCTCCCATGTAGGCCACCTTCTGCTAACCTGTTTTTCACGGTTGTCACGCTGATGGGGATGGGCCGCTCCAGGTTTACTTGAGCCGTGATTTCTGGTGCGGTTAGGTGGCGATTACCTCTGCTGGACATTATTATAGCTCTGTCTTCAGCGGGAGTCGTTTTTCGAGGCCTTCTTGAACGTTTTTGGTTGAGAATTTCATGTCCCGCAGAAATTTTTTTTACGATGTAGTCCACCGTTCTCCTTGGCATCCGCATAGCACTCGCGATTTGTCGACTGGAGTGACCATTTTGATGTCTCGCAATTATCAGATCCCGATTTTCAGCGGAAACTTCTTTCGTTTTTAACATTTTCACAAAACAATTGAGCCTGTATCAATGACAAAGTACTGTTTGCGAATGTCACTAGGAATTTCCATAATCCCTAGAAACATGAAATGAGTTGTTACTTCAACTGGAATGCTCAGAAATCGCCTCAAAACGATTATCATGCAAAACTTGAAAATTTGTTCTAATTGGTTTTTAATTTGTGATTTCACCAAAAAGGCTTATCTAAACAATTTTATGATGGACATTTGTTAAGAACTATTAAATTTACCTAATATAACAAAAGGGTTTAATTAGGTATTAAATTTTGGCAGTTACATGGAAATTTCTAGGTGGGCAAATACTTTCTGACGGTAGTGTAAATATAGACACAAACATCTTAGCTAGTATGCATCGTCCTGCTACACTTTTATAGTAACCCCGTACTATGAACAATTAAACTGCCTGTTCTGTTAATTTTACGACATTACTCACAACAAATTATTAAAACACTTTAATTACCCATACATATACAAATTTCAAATATAACCATTAAAACCTTGACTAATATCACTGACATGATAGATCTGTGTAAACTTAGTTTTCTTGGTCAAGGTTAGAAAAACTTCGTTCATTATTAATTTACTGTGGTCTTTTTACCTTCAATAAAATTATTAAATCACAGTAACATAAATGTTAGCTTTTATCTCTTTTTGCCGTGTACAAAAATATAGAAGCAAACAGAGATACAGTACGTCATTTACAGTCATATTTTTCCTCATTGTAATACCAGTGTTTGAGCAGAAAATTCGTACTTTTTATCACCTCAACACAATCGGAACATTTTCTGTCATATCCGGCCTATTCTGGGACAGTACTGGTTCGAGTTAGTAGTTAATTCCTTGCTTTTAATTTAATTTAATTTATAACACAGGTAAAACCTTATTTATTACTGCGGTAATTAAATAAATAATCATAACTACGTCTCGAAAAAATGAAAACTATCATTTATGGGTATAGCATAATACTATGGGATAGATAGAATTAAATTGCTCTTCCGCTGTAGTTCCTTCTGATTGGAAAACAGGATTTCAGGAAGTAAGTCTTTTCAGAGTGATGACGTTCTCCTGGCGAAATACTTTGTCAATAAAATGGTATAAAAAAAGGCTAAACACGGTTGAAAGCCACGAAATCGATAAATGACCCTTTTTTGTGTTTTTTTTTTTGTTTCGTACCTGTAATGTTGCGATATATGTTGGATCGTTCGTCTATCTAACGGTAACAATCGATATTTTCACAAACTATGTTGGCTATTAACTTGAAATTTAAACCTTTGTACAAAACATTTTCCGTTCAATTTCCTATTTGCTTCGTAGTAAATAATTGTAACTACTACTACTACGTTCAAAATTACTAATAGTTCATGTTACAATCGGTATTTTTCAAAAATTATGTTGACTGACATAATGGGAGAGTTCAACGCCAAGAGGTAGGTCGGGAACTTCCGTAGGACCATATGGTCTAGGTGAAAGAAACAACAGAACCGAACGACTAAATATTTTCAGTGAAGAAATAGGTTATGTTATCACTTACACTTTCTTCAACCTACCACCACGAAGATTATACACATGGAAGTCCCTACTAGACTCATCAGACCATATCACCAGAAACCAAATAGACTATATTCTAGTGAATAAACGTTTTAGAAATATCCCAGTGCTGATATAGACTCGGATCACAATCCTCTGGTAGGGGTTCTAAAAATTATCTTGAAAAAGTTAAAAAAGAAACAGAAAAACATATACGATATGCGACAACTTAAAGATGAAAATGTAACAAACGTAATTAAAAAAGATCTTAATTAAGAACTCCGAGACACAGATCTAAACGAAAACATAGAATATGAAATAGAAAAGTTAAATGAAATAACAAGGGGGCTAAAGAATAAGTATCTAACTATGGGAAAAACACATAAACGGAATGAATGGATGATAGATGACATTCTAAGACTAATGGAGGAAAGACGGTTACACAAAAACAGAGGTAAAAAAAGATAATATAGCAGACTACACACACAAATACAGAAAGAAATTCGAACAGCTAGATCTAGGTGGAATGGTGAAAGAAGTAAAGAGATAGAGGAGTTTCTGGGAAAGTATGATAGCTTTAATATCTATCGAAAAATCAAAGACTTAACTGGTAAACGGAGAACGAAATCAAATGGACGTTTAATAGATCATCAAGGAAACAATGTTATCTACTACCTGCACCTTCAAACAATAAAAAGGGTTGGGTAAGCATTTTTTCCGGTCGGGGTACTCTCTGTGCGAGTGACATTTTCTGTTCACTAAACATTATTGAATGATTTTTAGTCTGCTCATGCGATTCGTCCGTGGTAGATGTGCTATACCGTGCTTTTCAAAAATATCTGTGTTTCATCTTCTGACTGTGTGAATTGGCTCGTAACTGGATTTTAATCTCTGCTTGTGAATATGGCAACGTATACCAACGAGGAATATGCTGACATCCTAATGTGTTACGGATTTTGCGAAGGAGTGTCGTCGCGTGCACGTGATGAATCATACTGCGATATCCTACTCGTCGTGTACCTGATGTTAGCGTATTTGATCGAACTTATCGAAGACTACGAGAAACTGGTTCCGTACAAAGACGGCGGACTGACATGGGACGACCACGTATCTTTGACGAAGACGAAGAAAACGAAATACGACGTCTCTTTGAGGTGGACCCAACCACATCTACAAATGTTGTCGCACAACAGCTTGGTATTTCGCAGTGGAAGGTATGGTTTGTAATGCATACTGTTGGGCAACACCCTTACCACTATACGCCCGTGCAAGTCATTGAAGAAGGGGATCCGTTGCGACGATTAGAATTCTGCAGATTTATGCTCAATACCGATGTCGAAGATGCATCTTTTTTTAAGAAAATACAATGGACTGACGAGTCGAAATTCGACAAACTACCACAATGCCCACTATTGGGCTTCTAAAGAGGAAGGCAACCCAAACAAAAAAAGAACGAAAGGATCACAAACAAGATTCAGCTTAAATGTGTGGATGGGTATAATTTCAAATTATTTGGTTGGGCCATTCTTCCTGCCAGATAATTTGAATGGCGAGGAATACGACAATTTTTTGCGGAACGATTTACCTAATTTGATAAGGGGGTTGTAGGTACCCCTGGGCTATAGCCCAAAAAATGAGTGAGGGCACCTCACACGTAACATACAAATCCATCGAATATGGAATGTGCTGGTAAAATGAGAAATCGAATGAGGACTTTGGACCGTTAGCACTTGCTTGAAAATAATTGTTTCAAGCTTCTTTTACGCGAGAAGGGGCACCGCCGAAGTACCCTTCAGGAACCGGCGGTGGTAGTGGGAGGTGGGACCCCTCCTTCGATTTTTTTTTACCTAATTTGATGGAAGACCTACCTATTGGTTTGAGACAAAACATGTACTTTCAACACGATGGCTGCCCAGCTCACTACAGAGGAAGTGTTCGTGCATGGCTCAATGACAATTATCCCAACAAATGGATTGGAAGAGGCGGACCCATACCTTGGCCGGCGAGAAGCCCAGGCCTAACACCGATGGATTTTTATGTGTGGGGTCACATGAAAAGTCTCGTATACGACCAGATGACTCCTATCGAAAACGTGGATGTCCTAAGACAAAAAATAATTGATGCGGCTGACGAAATGAGGCGGCACCTCACAACCAGCGTTGTGAAAAGTAATTTAAGAAAAAGAATGAGAATTTGTGTTAGAAATAGGGGCGACCATATAGAACATGAATTATAATTAATAAAAAATATTAAATTGCAAGGTTTTTTGTTTTATTTGTGTATTTTTCGTATTTTCACCTAGAACTAAAAATTTACCTTTTGCTACCCGAGCCCGCTTTAGGTGTCATTCTGTGTACAGTTTTCCTATTAAACTCCTAGTATTATACCTTTTTTGACAGCTAAAAAGACGTAAAAGTTTTTAAAATAATTTGCAGAATAACTTCCATACATTTTTTTTTCTCTTTATTGATTTAAAGTAGGAAACACTTGGTAAAAATTCGTAATTTAGAAACATTAACAAGCCGCCATTTGAAACTGTTAGTAACTAGTTCAAGTTTTTTTGATGATTTTTGATACTTGACATACAGACTAACTAAAAATAACCAAAAAATCGCACTCGAGAACCTCTAAAAAAAAAAATCGATATAAAAGCAAAAAAACATGTTTTTTTTTAGAAAATCTTTAAACTTCAATATCTCGAAAACGGTTAAGTTTAGGACATCAGGTCATCGGTCAGAAACGACCTAAACTATAACGTCCTTAATTATCTAGAACGACTTTCCCTGTAACCCTATATATATGTTTTTCCGGTTAAAACGAACTATTTTATAATGCCCGAAAAAACTTCAAGACCAATGCAAATATTTATGGGTTATAACGAACCCAGTTATAACGAACTTCCGGATAAAGCGAACCAAATTTGGTCGTTTCGTGTCCGTTTATAACGAACTTGCCACTCCCTGTGCTCGATGTCCCGTAACTTGATCTAGGGAATTTACCCAAACTCGCTGGGAACCCCTACTCTCCTTGTTTCCGCCGCGTCGCTAGTTCGAGCAGTATTATTTTCAATTCACTTGTTGTGTTATGCGGTTCTAATGACTATTTGATCAAAGTAGCAGAGTGAATGTTTAAGTGTTTATTTTAAAATGAGTACACAAAAACGTAAAACGTTTATTTTAAACGACAAACACGATATTATAAGGAAAATAGAAAATGGAGTTAAACAAAGTGATGTTTGCAAATAGTTGAATTTAACTAAATCTACGGTTTCTACCATATGGAAGAAGACGCAAGAAATCTTATCAATCTATGATAAATGAAACTTCAGTTGTAAAAAAGTAAGAAAATCTATACATGACCAAGTCGATAAAGGACTCCTAAATGGTTTAGTCAAAAATGACATGAATATGTTCCTATTACCGGCTGTACTTTACAAGGGAAAGCTAGTGAATTGGGAAGGAAAATAGAGAACACCGAGTTTAACTGTTCTAAAAGTTGGATTGAACGATTTAAAAAGCGACATAATATTAGTGAGGGTAAGATAATAGGAGAAACTGCAGCAGTTGATATGACTGTTGTTGATCAGTGATTGTCCAATGTATGGCCGGAAATTCGAGAAAGTTATGAATCTGTGGACATTTTCAATGCGGATGAAACGGGTTTGATTTATAAGACGACGCCTGATTAGACATTAAAGTTTGGCGGAGAGAATTGTGCTGGTGGAAAATTATCAAAAGTAACGATGACTGCGTTGGTAACTGCAAATATGTCTGGAACAGGATGGTGATAGGAAAGTCCGCCAGTGTTGGAAACAAACATTTACCAGTAAAGTACAAATCAAACAGTAAAGTTTGGTTAACATCAGAAATTTTTAAAAACGAACTGATCGAATGGGACAAAGAATTAAAATTCACAAACAGAAAAATATTACTTTTGATTGACAACTGTCCAGGACATCCTGAAGGTGATCTGCAGTAAATAAAATTGGTTTTTATGCCTCCAAACACAAGTGCAAAGCCCCAGCCTATGGATCAAGGAGTGATACATTCTTGAAAATGTCATGTACTATGAAAATGTTAGAGACGATCGATAAAGGTAACATTTTTCTGTAACTCTCTTGGACGTTATAAAGTTTATCCATATGGCTTGGCAAAAAGTCAGTAGAGAAACGATTGCAAACTGTTTTAAACATGGCGGATTTTTAAGGAAGAAATGTAGATATGACTCAGATGATGAGCTACCGTTGACTCAGTGGATTGAAAAACATCGAGAAGATCTTACTGATTGTCTAGAATTTATTTACAATGCTGACATTCAACAAAGTACAGTGGAAATCGAGAATAAAAAGATGTTTAATCACTTTAATTTTGAAGAATATGTATGTGTTGATAATAAATTAATGACTAGAGAAATATTAACTGATGATCAAACTGTGACATCAGTGACTTCTGGAAAGATTTTAACCGATAATGATGACGAAGACGAGCTTGGAGAAGGAGATAATATTTATGTTCCATTCATTTCAGAAATGACTAAGAAGATGACTGAAACTCGCAAATTTTTTGGAATCTCGTGAAGTTCCTGAACATATATGGAGTAATTTTTGTGACCTTGACAATTTTATAAATACCATTTCTTTTTCAAGTAAAATTGTACAAACGAAAATTACTGATTTTATTGTATAAACTACGTATTTTAATATTTTCGTTTATACTCGTATATGTACCAACATACTTACATAATAATAACTTTAGTGTGTATTTTCTTTTGAAAGTTTTCTTTTAATTTAATGATTATTATTATTCATTGTCCTAAGCATTAGCGCCCAATCTAAATAAACAAGTAGTGAAAAATGATATTAGATTTTGTTTACTGTTTGCACGGATAAAGTGAACCATTTTTATTGATTTTTGGGAGTTCGTTATAAACGGACTTCACTGTATAATAATAGAAGAAAATAGAGATATAGTACGTCATTTACAGATATATTTTTCTTTTTGTAATACCAATATTTGAGCAGAAAACTCGTACTTTTTATCACCTCAACACAATCGGAACGTTTTCTGTCATATCCGGCCTATTCTGGAACAGTACTGGTTTGAGTTAGTAGTTAATTCCTTGATTTTAATTTAATTTAATTTATAACAGGTAAAACCTTATTTATTGCTGCTATAATTAAATAAGTACAGAAGAATAGAAGCTATTACGCAAGAAAAGATAAAGAGTTGACTAGGTCTCGAAAGAATTAACAGTCATTTTTAGGAGTAGAGTAACATTGTGGAATAGATGCAAGGAAATTGTTCTCACGCTGTATTTCCTTCTAATCGAAAAACAAGATTTCGAGAAGCAAGTCTTTCCAGAGAGATGACGTTCTCCTAGCGATATACTTTGTCAATAAGATGGTATAAAAAAAGGCTGAACACGGTTGGAAGCCACGAAATCGATAAATTACACTTTTTACGGTTTTTTTTTGTTCTGCACCTATAAGGTTGCCATATATGTTGGTTCGTTGATCTATCTAACTGTAACAATCATATTCTCAGAAACTATGTTGACTGTTAACTGGAAATTTAAATATTGATACAAAACATTTTTCATTCAATTTTAACTTCCTATTCGCTTCTAGTAGTCAATAATTGTAACTATTACTACTGCGTACAAAATTACTCACAGTTTAGGTTATTTTGTATCTACTGTTATAAAATCACTGTTTTTTCGATATTTCTGATATTAATGAATAAATTTCAGCGGTAAGCCAAACAATATAATGCGCCTACACGTTTCAAAAAACTGCATGTATGTTAAATTATTCGTTTTTGAGTTATTAGTAGACGTATATATGATTGCGCACATACAGTCATTCAATCTTTAAGAAATAGTGAGTTTTAGTAATTACATAACTCAACTATTGCAGCATTTAATTAACAGAATTTTTGCAACGGGAATATTCCCTGACACACTAAAAAACTCTATTATAATCCCACTTTATAAAGAGGAGTCTACGGACCAACCTTGGAACTATAGGCCCATTGCTTTCATTATTAATGTTTCAAAGATCGTGGAAGGGTGCATTAAAATGAGGCTGGTTAGCTTCTTGAGAGTGAATAACCTTTTGGCGGCCAATCAGTATGACTTTAGGCGGGGTTTCAGTACTGACGATGCCCTCATTGGAGTGAGATCGCATTGTCAATAGCTTTAATATGCGAAAGAAATGTCTATTAATATTTTTAGAATTAGCAAAAGCTTTTGACACTGTGTCGCACCTTATCTTGCTGAATCTCTAGAGGAAAAAGGAATCAGAGCTTTACCGAAACAACTTTTTCAGTCTTACTTGGAAAACCGTTCACAGCAAGTTAAGATTGGCGAAACACTCGGTGGACCCCGGCCAGTGAGGTGTGGTGTGCCACAGGGTACGGTCCTTGGGCCAATACTTTTTACCATTTATATAGATGAAATATTTTCAGTCCTACCTAGAGACAGCGTGATCTATTACGGTGATGACACAGCTATTACCATATCACGAGATACCTGGAAGGAAGTCACCGTTGAGGCCGAGAAAATTATGAGTACTGCCAAAATTTGGTTTGACAAGAGCTTATTGTCATTAAATATCGAGAATTCTCATTTTATTTACTATTCTATTACCAAGACGGGGATGACTAATGTGGAGGCCATTAAAGTGCATGATAATGATTGTAAGAATTATAGCAACTGTGATTGCCAACTAAAAATAAGTTTTGTGGAAAAAGTGAAGTATGTTGGCGTTTATTTTGACAGACATTTGAAGTGGGACTTTCACATAGATTATGTTTGTAATAAAATTAGAAAGTTAATGTATAAGTTCAGCATATTAAGGCAAAACTAATCATAGAAATCTATCATAAATATCTATAAGGCTCTCATGGAATCCACTATTAATTATTGCGTGTGTATTTGGGGGGCTGCTTCTAAATGTCTCTAGGCTATATATAAAATCCGTGATACGGTTGTTTTGTAATAAGAAAATCGCGAAGAATATTGTTGAATACTCAATAAATACAAGATATAAGGAAAAACTTTCCCTAAGTACAGCTAGGGTAAGATTTACTTCAGTACAAAAAAAGCTTACTTTTACAGCTCCTAGAATATATAACGCCATGCCACGATCGTTTAAAAATAAACCATTTTCAAAAATAAAGAGACAAGTCACTATAGGGTTACTCCAATTAAGGAAAGACTTGTTCGTGACTTTGGTATAGTTAAATTGATTTGTTATCTGTAATGTGTTTCATATATTGTTGTGTATGTAAAAGAATGTGAAATATAAACTTTAAATTTCTTCTATGGGTGCACGCACAAATTTCCGGAATTAATTGTACATATAGATTCATTGTAATTTGATTTTCTTTTAAAATAAAGCATATTATTATTACAAAAAGTTCTTCTTTCTCACATTTGATCAATGTGGTTCCATGTTTGGCTGACGGGCCAAAACCAAGTCAGCACAAACGCTATTACCATTCCGTATTAAGGAATGACCTGACAATGTTACATGTTTTCAAAATCACTGACTTCTGAATGTTTTTGTGTATGTTTGTGTTGAGTCCTAATTGTACTAAGTGTGGTGTGAATGTTGTTGGTGTAAGGCCTGTGGCTGATATAATGAGGGGGACAATGATAACTTTTTCTTGTTTCCATAGCCTTTTTATTTCCGTTGCAAGGTCTGTGTATTTGGAAATTTTTTCTGTGTATTTCGTTTGGATGTTTGTGTCGTTGGGGACAGCTATGTCAATTAGATAGGTGACTTTTTTCTTTTTTGCACTGAAAAGTAATATCGGGTCTATTGGCGGAGACTGTTTTATCTGTATGGATACTGATGTCCCAGTAGAGTTTGTAATCTTTATTTTCAAGTACGGATGTTGGTGTGTATTTGTAGTAGGGATCTGTGTTTTCTACGAGCTTGTATGTGGTGGCTAGTGCTTGGTGAACTACTTTTGCCGCTGAGTCATGTCTGGCTGTGTATTCCGTACCGGCTAATATTTTACATCCGCTTGTTATGTGTTCAATCGTTTCTTTCTGCTGGTGGCATTTTCTGCATCTGTCTTCTGTAATAGTTGGGTCTTTGATGATATGCTTTTGGTAGTTTCTGGTTAATATGACTTTATCCTGGATGGCAAGTAAGAAGCCTTCTGTTTCCGGGAATAGCTGCCCATCCCGTAACCAGGTGTATGATTGTTTTTTATTTACGTGGTCTTGTTCTATGTGGTATCTGTGTTTTCCGTGGAGTGTTTTTTCTGACCACGTTTTCATCTTTTCCTGTTGTAATTGGATGTGACTGTGTGTATCTGCTGGGTGGTCTACCCGGGATAAATCGAGTGGGGTATAGTTTTTGTCTGCTTTGACTATTGCTGTGTGGAGGCTGGTTTGCTTGGTGTGAAAGAATTTCCTAAGTGCTTGTATTTGTTTTGTGTGTAATGATCTGATGTCTATAATTCCTCTTCCTCCTGCCTTCCTCTCGATGGTAAGTCTTTCTTTGCACACGTTGGGGTGTAATTTCCTGTATTTGGTGAATTGAGACCGTATAAGGATGTGAATATTTTCTAAGTCTGTTTGTGACCATTTGATGATACCAAATGAATATGTGAGTATAGGTATAGCGAACGTGTTGATGGCTTTAGTGAGATATTTGGAGTTGAGTTTTGTTTGTAAAAGTTTCGTCAGTCTGTTCTTGAATTCGGTTCTGAGCTCTGTTTTGATGTGAGTAATGGTTGAGTTTGGTGCTTTGTTGGAAGCCTAGATATTTATATGTTTCTTTGTCAAACATGTTATCGAGTGTTTCATTGTTGATGATTTCTGTCTCATGGTGGTACTTCCATTGGCCTTTGTTGATGTGGAGCACTTTGCATTTACTTATACCAAACTCCATATTGACGTCTAAGGTGAATATTTCTGTGATTTTGAGGAGTTCTTTCAGCTGTGTTTTTGTGGCAGCGTAGAGTTTTATGTCATCCATATATAAGAGGTGGTTTATTTTATGTTGATTCACTTTTTGGTGTCTGATATTGAAGCCATGCTCTGTTCTGTTTAGTATATTTGAGAGTGGATTGAGACAGAGGCAAAACCATAGAGCGCTGAGCGAGTCTCCCTGAAATATACCCCGTCTGATGTACAGCTCTTCTGTTTGGATGCGTTCGGTTTGTGTTTCTAGGCGTATTTTGGTTTTCCATGTTTTCATAATTTGCGCTAGAAATTGCCTGAGGTGTTGGTTGATTTTATAGATTTCTAGGGCTCTGATTAACCAGCTGTGGGGTATGGAGTCGAAGGCTTTTTTATAGTCTATGTAACCGATGTGAAGGTTTCTGTGTTCTTTTCTGGTTTGTCCCATAATCACGCTATCTATGATCAGCTGCTCTTTGCATCCTCGACTATTTTTCCTGGATCCCTTCTGCTCTTCTGTAATAATATTGTTGTCTGTTAGGTGTTGGTCTATTTTCTTGGAAATTGCGGCTGTGATGATCTTGTATAGGGTTGGAAGACAGGTGATGGGTCGGTAGTTTGACGGGTTTGTGGTGTCTGAGCTTTTGGGTTTAACGTATGTTATTCCTTGTGTTAGGAAAGTGGGAAATGTGTGTGGTTGTAGAATGGCTTTGTTGATTTGGTGTGTGAGTGCTTCGTGTGTGGTGGTAAACTGTTTGTACCAGAAGTTTTGTATATTGTCTATTCCAGGACATTTCCAGTTGTGTGTGTGTTTGATTGTTTCTGTAATTTCTTCTGTAGTTAGTGTGGAATTTTCTTGTTCTGTCACACGTTTGTGTTTATCTTCTTCGGCTTTGATCCAGGGGGTGTTATTATTATGTAGTTTGGGTTCTGACCAGACAGTTTTCCAATAATCTTCTTCTTGTTTGTTTGGTGGTTCAGTTACTACTGTCTGCTCGTTGTACGTAGTTTTTCGGTAGAACTGTTTTTCGCTTCTTCGGAAGAGGTTGTTGGTGTCTTTCCTCTCGTTTGATTCTTTGTATCTACGGAGTCTTGCAGCATATACGGATAGTTTTTGTTTCAAAGTATCAACGATTTCTATTATTATTATTATATAAGCGGTAAAAAACATTAAATTATATATAGTAGATCCCAAAATATAAGATCCTGCCTTTTTGCTTTTTCAATGGGGCAATAAACGAGTCTATTAAGGTTTTGTGCATAGTTACCAGGTATTATGATGCTTTGTATACCGCCCTTACTTGCACCTGCAATCATATTGGATCTATTTTTACCTATATATTTACTACCTGGCAACCCAGTTTGGAGCCCTTTAAGTATTTGATAATATAGGCCTAATGACCACAGGTCCCCATTAAGATTCCAAAGATACTTTTTATTATTTTTATTTTTAGTTTTACTTACAACGTAACGGTTCTATTTTAATTATGTGGCTTCCGTGGGAAAATTGCAATAGTGGCTATCGCAAGAAAAAACATTTATCACTTGACGCTAAACAAATAGTGAAAAATGTTTACGACAGTTTGGTGTTTTGCAAGAAACCAGTGAACTAACAAAAATCCCAATTTTTACGATTAAGAGTATTTTAGCAAAACCATCACTCAGGAATAGGAAAAAACGGAAAGAAGAGAATCTTGCGACATACTTATTTAGAAGTAATTAAAAAGTATCGGTCAGAGAATTAGCCAATAATTTACCTTGACGAAACATGGTTCGATACCCATGACACTGTGCAAAAAGGGTAGGTTGACAGCGGTACAAAATGTCAGACTAACGCACCTTCAAATAAAGGTAGATGAATAACCATTTTGCAAACTGGATCTGAAAAGGGCTGGGTTTCAAATTGAATACTATTGTCTCCAAAAAACATAAAAGAATCTAGTTTGGACTATCACGAAGACACGACCGCAGAACTTTTTGAAAATTGATTTCAAAATTCCCTTTTGCCAACTGTTCCTGAACAGAGTGTTATAGTTATGAACAATGCAAGTTACCACAGAGGCCTACTAAACAAGGTTCTTAATGCAGCCAACACCAAATCGGAAATACAGGAATATCTTTTAGAAAATGACATTTATTTTGACTTTAGTTATAAAAAAGTGATATTTTGGAAGTTTTGAAAGACTACAAATTGAAAAAGAAATATGTTTGTGATAGTATGGCTGAGAAAATAAGACACACTGTTTTGCGGCTTCCTCCGTATTATTGTGTGTTTAATCCAATTGAACATATTTGGCATCAAGTTAAATCAAAAATAAGGGCACAAAATGTTTCTCCTACTTTAAGCGTGTCAGTGGTTGAATTAGTAAAAAGAGTTATAAATGATATACCTCGTGAAAGCTGAAAGAATTCCATTCAGCACGTTGTTAAAGTAGAAGATTCATATATTTATGTAAATAATATAAAACCACTGATAATTACCTTAGCTGATGACAGTGATAGTGAAACCGAATTAGGCTTAAGTTAAAATATATTTTTATTTATACAATATCTCCCCTCTTGTAAACCCCATGCTTTCAAACTATATATTTGTACTTCTTATCCATTTGTTTTTACATGTATCTATAAATAAACATCTCCAAAAACAATAATAATTTTATTTATTTGCATTAATGAATAAAATTCTTAAGTCCATCTCTGCAACCTATCATAAACCAGAGGGCAGAAATTTTATATTGCTCACTTAAAACGGCAAAAATCAGGATCTTATATTTTAGGACAGGCTATATAATTATGTATAATGTAATCTTCAAAAAATATAAACGATCTGAAAAAAAGTGCAGTCAAAATTTCAGAACTAAATCAAACATCTCGCAGTATGAATTAAGGTTAAATTCCCATCTTAACAGTGCATATTGCCCTCAAGCCATTCCTTGATTACGAAATATGATATGATTATGAAATAACCTTAAAAAATTATCTGAAAATTCTATTCATAGAGGCTAATAATAAAATAAAATAAAAACTTTAAGAAACTTGCTAATGGAGAGATTTTGCAACGATTATTTTGGTAAGCCACTGTCTTTATCTTTGTTTGAAGCATGCGCCCATTGTTTAGAGCTTGTGCAGTAGTAAAGGGAAGAAATTAAATATAAGGTCTCAGCTGTTATCGTTATTTGAAGCATGTGCCCACCATTCGGAGCATGCGCAGTATTGAAACAAAATAAGAGAATCCTTTATTAAGGATACCGCTTTCCCTTAGCACGTGTACAAGTATGAAATGCGAATTTCAGACAACAGATGGTGCACCAATGCAGTTTGTGCTATAAAGATTTGACATTGCGCCATTTTGTTGTGTCATCAACAAGTGTCAGACGAGCACGAGTGATAAATTGGAAAAGTGTGTGCATAGTGTTGTGTTGTGGTGTTCAATATGTCGAAATTTATACCGAACAAAAAGCATTCGCGGGCAGCATTAATTTTTTGTTTTCGTTTGAATAAAACTGCTGTTGAACCAACCGATTACTTCGAGAAGCTTATGGTGAGCATGCTCCATCGCAAAATACGTATGAACGATGGTTTCGGCATTTCAAGAGTGGTGACTTCGATGTTGCAGGCAAGGAACGTGGAAAAAATATGAAGATGTGGAATTGCAAGCATTATTGGACGAAAATGATTCGCAAACACAAAAACAACTCGCCGAGCAATTGAGCGTTAGTCAACAAGCTGTTTCCAATCGGCTACGAGAGATAGGAAAGATTCAGAAGACCGATAGATGGGTACCAGATGAGTTGAACGACAGGCAAATGCAAAAGCGCAAAAACACGTGTGACATTTTGCTCGCTCGGTACAAAAGGAAGTCGTTTTTGCGTAGTTAGAGGGGAGAGCAAAAAATCATGGGTAGACCCAGGCGCACCATCCACATCGACCGCTTTGGCAGAAAGACGATGCTCTGTGTTTAGTGGGATCAGAGGGGAGTGGTCTGTTATGAGCTGTTAAAATCTGGGGAAACAGTTAATACTAAACGTTACCAACAACAATTGACCGATTTGAACCGTTCGCTGCTTGAAAAAAGGCCAGAATACCGAAAGAGGCAACACAAAGTCATTTTTCTTCATGACAATGCTCCATCACATACGGCAAAACCAGTTCGCGACACGTTGGAAGTACTCAGCTGGGAAGTTCTACCCCATGCGGCTTACTCACCAGACTTGGCTTCTTCCGATTACCACTTGTTTGCATCGATGGGTCACGCACTTGCTGAACAGCGCTTTGGTTTGTACGAAGATGTGAAAAAATGGCTCGATGAATGGTTCGCAGCAAAAGGGGAATATTTTTACTGGCATGGTATTCACAAATTGTCCGAAAGATAGTGGTCTTTGAGAATGACTGTTGATTATCCAAGGGGGTTTTCAGTAGATCAGTACTGGCAGTTATGCCTGTTAACTTTTCCGTTAAGACAAAATGTGGCCTTGTTAGAAAAAACAATATTATGAAATAGGTTAGGATCATTACTGATTCGTTCCATTATGACGTCGCAAAATTTAACGCGTCTATCGTAGTCATTTTCGAATAATTCTTACAATAGAATGTGTTTGTACGAATGCAATTTTTCTTCATTCAGTATACCACTTAAGGTATCTTTACTTATGTTGTTGTCTAGGCAAAGCTGACGAGTGGCTGTATGGGGATTTTCTGTAATTTCCAATAAAACATCTAACTTGTTATCATCGCTTGTTTTAACTTTTGGAGGTTCAGATTTAGAACAATCTATAACATAACCTGATTGTATAAATCGTTTTAATGTTTTGCTGACTACGGATTGGATAATAGGTTCTCGGATATTCTGCGTTAAAAAGATCACCACCTCCTGTTGTGTTCTCCTACGGTTTTCGTAACCAACCATCATTAACGAAGTGATTCTTTCCGTTTCTGTTAAATGTACATTTACGATATTACGCTCAAATTGCAGTTTCGCAAAATGCAGCAATAAACGTTCTCATCAATAAATCATTTTTTGACGCGTTAAGTCGTTTTTTTAATTTGATCTTAATTTCAATAATTCTCATTTACATTAACGATCTACTGGAAAAGACCGGAAATCCAATCTACAGCTTTGCAGATGACTCTGATGATACTCTTATCTCTTCATTCACTCTGAACGCACGGACATCGGCTGCTCAGGCGAGTGTCTGCAGACAGCGGGAAGTTGTTCAACTTAACAAAGACCTAGATCTATCTTGGGGTGACAGTAACCAAGAGGAATTTAACGCTACAAAAACCCAGGAGGCGGTATTTTCTAAAAAAGTTAACTTTGCTGAACTCGACATAGTTATGGCGGGGCACTCCATTCTTCTAACATCGTCACTCAATTTGTTGGGCGTTAATTTGGGAGCAAATATGTCCTGACATGAGAATGTTGCAGGCATAGCAAGAAGAGCTTCTCAAAAGTTGGGAATATTATTTCGAACCAGAAAGCTTTACACTCCACAACAACTGTTAATTCTTTACAAAACTCAAAATCGACCAACTATGGAATACTGCTCCCATGTTTGGGGCTCTGCTCCCAAACATATACTGCATTTGTTGGATTCTATTCAGAGAAGAGCTGTTCGTCTGATTGGAGACCCGGAACTGACCGGCGGCTTTGATTCGCTGGAACGTCGAAGGACGGTTGGCGACTTGAGCCTATTCTACAAGTATTTTCATGGAAAGTGTTCGGAGGATGTGGCCCGTTTAATCCCTCCCAGAGCGGTGCATGTTAGAAATACACCTCGCGCTGATACTTTACATCCGTATGAGGTTCAGCTTGTTACTCCTCGTACAACGCTTTTCAAGCACTCTTTTATATGGAGAACCTCATCTCTTTGGAATAATTTGCCCAGGACTGTGTTTCCCACCGAGTACAATTTACAGCGATTCAAGAACAACGTGAATCGCTTTTTCCGCACACGTGTCACTCTTGTAGCGTTTTAGGGATCTCCCTGCAGCACGTGTCCTAGACCCATAAAAAAAAATTCCAAAACAGTTTAATTTAGACATATGGTATGTTAGACAAATAATATCTAGAATTTTTAGTAAGACTCGTAAATAATATAATATACAGGGCTTTCCATTTAAAAAGATTTAAGGTGGCGTAATTTCTTCGAACTGACAGTTCAAAACATTTTATTGGCAACGTCGGCATGTGCGCCGTATAACACCCTAAAAATTTTATTTAAACATTTTTTAATACACTGATTAATAAATTCTGTGGAATCATTATTCCATACATATGAGACACCCTGCAGAAGATGAATACTAACCTAACTTTGCAACTCCTTCGCGCTAATACTGCGCATACTTGAGATAACGGTAAGGACAAAGGCTTGTAAAAAATAAGCGTTGCAAAATCTCTCTAATTATTCATATCCAAAACAGTAAATAACATAATTCTCACATTATAAAGTTCAATTTAGTTGTCTGTAAATTATTTTTATATGCAAGTTTTATACGTTATTGGCGTAAGAAACAAAAAACATCAATCAAAAGAGAAATAAAAAACAAACATGATTATCCTGTTTATTTATGCGATATGACAAAAAAAGAATGGTTTATGTTGATTATTAACAGATTTGTTACTTTATTAAGGATCTTGTTAACTAAAAACCTCATAAAAAACAAGTTTTTATCACATTACAGATAATATCAGCAATCAATCATAACTTTTAATTTTAATATGCATAGACTAAATGTATTTTTCCCTTGTTATCCGTATCCAAAGTAGAACAAATTTGTTAACACGTTTAACTACTTGTTACCGTCTAGTGATTTATGTAACATTTTTACTCAGGTTCAAGCAATTTAATAGTTTGTTAAAAATTACTTTATGAGTAATTACGTATGTGAAATCATTTTAGCTTGAGAATAATGACAGAAATCCACTTTACGTATCGACTACCAGATTAAACTACAGTCCCTGGCCAAATTATTAGACGCACTGCAAGATTTCATGTAAAATATTAATTACCGAGTGATATTGTACCGTTTTATTATTTTAAATTGATTTGTTTTTTATTTTTATATTATCCAATCAATTACCTATTTATTTGACATAAATAAAACAGCATTAATTTAGAAAAGCATAAGTTTATTAAGTTTTAAAGAAAAGTAAAATTAATGTTAGTAAAAGTCAATATTTAGTTGAGCCACCTTTAGCCGCTATCAAAGCTTTAATTCTGCGCAGCATGCTATCAATGCAAGATTGTACTGTCTCCTGCATTTGAGGATGATGATTCCACACATGAATAATCTTTTCTAGGAGCTGGGTTTTGTTGGTAATCACATCTTTAGCCACTTCTCTTTTCATCAGCTATTACCCGGCCAATCCAACAGAGGGATATTTTTTTCTGCCAAAAAAGCTTTAACAGACCGAGCAGTGTGGCAGGGAGCTCCATCTTGCATGAAAGTGAATCGTTCCCCATTTGGAAACCATTCTCTGAGCTGCGGAATCAACCGATTTTGTAATACTTCTTTGTACTGATCTTGCCTCATTATTCCTTTGACGACGTACAGACGTCCAGTGCCCTTGCCGCTGATGACTGACCAAATCATCACTTTGGTGGGATGTCGGGACGACACAATCAGGATGAAACTTTTCTCCATGACGACGACGCACATACTGAGCTTTTTTCTGCAAAATTTCGAATGTGCTTTCGTCACTGAAGCAGACCTGTCAAAAATAGGAAAAATATATAAACTTCCATGTTTATTTGCTTTATTTAACTGAAAATGATAATAATGTATCAATTATTGATTAAATTGATAAATCTGTTTTCTACACAAATTTTCTTCAAACATCTCTCTGACCGTGGAGTGAAAATTGGTTTTCTACCGCATCTTTTCTTTCTTTTCGGGCTTAATTCCTTCCCTGACTCAATTTTCTTTTTTATGTGTCGTACACTAGCTTCAGAAACCTCCAATCTTCGTGATATTTCTCGGTTTGTAAATGTTTTCGCAATCACAAGGGCCTTCACTTCAGCTTTTTTACGTGGTGAAAGATCGCCTTTTCTACCCATAATGAAAATAGTCCAATTACTTTTTTAAAACACTGCATACAAAATAAACTAATAACTGAGTAGTATAAAACTGTTAAACAAACAATCACAGTCCATAAAGCCACAGAAACACGTCCGTACCTGACTCGATTCCGATCGCGACTGATACAGGTTTGTACTTATTTACATTCATATATCACTTTGTCAACACAGTGTTACCATATGTTAAAAATAAATACAAATATGTAGTCTACAACAATTCTTTTAAATAAAAATCAATAATATTGTAGTTTAAATATACCATTATTGCATAAAAACTCTTAAGAAACATAAAATTACTAAAAAAAATACAGTGCGTCTAATAATTTGGCCAGGGACTGTAGGTCGACTACGCGACCCGAATCATGTAATAAAGGATATAAACCAGCGCTAGAACTTCAGACTCCTACTACCCTTTTCCATGTGCCGTCAGCACATACGTATTTGCAATAAGAGCTGCATAATAATGTGAACATAAAACGAAATGCTGTCCCAGTTAAATATTATCACTACTGTTATTAGGATCTTACCTGTAGGCGGAGTCTACTATGATTATTATTAAGATGGCCGAAATATGGGTGAGATTTAAATTTATAACGTGTGAAGCATAGGGAGTATGACATTATTAACAGCTACCAATATTCGCAAATAGGCCGGTACAAATCCTTCCCAAACGAATTTCACACTCGACTCGGTGAAAAACTTTTAAAATCAAATCTTTTCCTTAGATAATCGATGACAAAGCTGTCGCGCCCAACATAACGAACATCATCAAGCAGCATTTATATCCACGGCCCAATTGCGAACAATAGTGTTTGAAATAAATGGCACATTCAACAGTAGAACAGGGGAAATTTTATGTATGAACTGCTCTTGTAAAGCCGCTGAAGATGAAAAATGTAAACTTATCTTCGCAACTCTTTTGTATTGTTACCGGTAAGATTCTAACCTACAAATGTCAAATATTTACATTTCAATTTTTGTATGAAAATTAATTTTTTACAATGTAGTAACCAGCTAAGTGTTTTAACCTACACTGATATTAAATGTACCTGAAAAATGAAACGTCAAGAGGTACTGTAAACATTCGAACCGGCTCCCTTATCGGAACATAATTGTGTTGTCGATCGCAATAACACACTTTCAGTCTGTCAACTTTTTCCACTTGCCCAAATGCATTAGTAATATTTACATAACCCTCATTCGCTTTTGGAAATGCATGAAAAACTACATTTAAATCCTTTTGGAGGCGACTTTCACAACAGGCATGATGACTAATTTTGAAAAACTATTCCACGATGTGGACTTATGTGGGACTTATCTTCGCAACTCTTTTGTATTGTTACCGGTAAGATTCTAACCCACAAATGTCAAATATTTACATTTCAATTTTTGTATAAAAATTAATTTTTTACAATATAGTAACCAGCTAAGTATTTTAACCTACACTGATATTAAATGTACCTGGAAAGTGAAACGTCAAGAGGTACTGTAAACATTCGAACCGGCTCCCTTATCGGAACATAATTGTGTTGTTGATCGCAATAACACACTTTCAGTCTGTCAACTTTTTCCACTTGCCCAAATGCATTAGTAATATTTACATAACCCTCATTCGCTTTTGGAAATGCATCAAAAACTACATTTAAATCCTTTTGGAGGCGACTTTCACAACAGGCATGATGATTAATTTTGAAAAACTATTCCACGATGTGGACTTATGTGGGACTTATCTTCGCAACTCTTTTGTATTGTTACCGGTAAGATTCTAACCCACAAATGTCAAATATTTACATTTCAATTTTTGTATAAAAATTAATTTTTTACAATATAGTAACCAGCTAAGTATTTTAACCTACACTGATATTAAATGTACCTGGAAAGTGAAACGTCAAGAGGTACTGTAAACATTCGAACCGGCTCCCTTATCGGAACATAATTGTGTTGTTGATCGCAATAACACACTTTCAGTCTGTCAACTTTTTCCACTTGCCCAAATGCATTAGTAATATTTACATAACTCTCATTCGCTTTTGGAAATGCATGAACAACTACTTTTGTAGGCAACTTTCACAACAGGCATGATGACTAATTTTGGAAAACTATTCCACGATGTTCTTACGGAACTACTATTTTCAAAAAAAATAAATATTTCTGGAGAAATTACAAGTTTCCTAGCATAAAATTGGCCTTTTACTGTTCCGTACACTTATAAAATCACTTCGGTGTCTGTCTGTCTGTCTGTCACACCCGATTTTCTCCGAAACTATTTGACATAGAAAGTTGAAATTTGGTACTAATATAGGAATTGGTGGCCTCATCAGAGCCGTGTAGCTTTGAAACTTAAATTTTGACTTAAGGGGTTAGTTTTGGGGGGTGAAATCGGAAGTGAAAAAAAAATTTTTTTACTAGGTCATCGAGTGTGGTGTCAAATGAAAGCTTGTGAAAACACGAGTAAAATAAATAAATATATATATATATATATATATATATATATATATATATATATATATATATATATATATATATATATATATATATATATATATATAATGTAATACTTGCGCGCAGTTTTCTTTGTATTATTTTTAAAAAATCGCTGTCCCCCGCCTTATCTCGAAAAGTACTTATCAAAAAATTTTGAAAAAATTCTGGAATATTCTCGCCGTGTAGTTTTGAAAGTTAAATTTTGACTTCAGGTGTTAGTTTTGGAGGGTGAAATCGGAAGTGAAAAAAAAAATTTTTTTGCTAGGTCATCGAGTGTGGTGTCAAATGAAAGCTTATGAAAACACGAGTAAAAAATATATATATAAGGTAATACTTGCGTGCACTTTTCTTTGTATTATTTTTAAAAAAATCGCGAAAAATCGCTATCCCTCCGCCTTATCTCGAAAAGTACTTATCAAAAAACGGGGTGTAGATTGAACGAAAATTATCACGAGTGCATTACCTTTAATAATTTATCTGATATATAAAAATAACAAAAATTTCAAGGTCATAAGTTTTCATTAAAGATTGGCAACAAACTTTGTTGAAAACTCATTTGGGGTGTGTTTTATGAAGTCACTGATCATTTTATACCTCCGTAACAAAATTTTTTATTTTAAAAGCAATCAACGTACGGAACACTAATTGCGCAAGTTCAACTTGCACTTGACCGGTTTTTTAAACTAATTTTGAATTTCACGCCAAAACGCTCGCAGGTGTCATGGCGTCTGCTCGTGACGTCACGCCTTTCTAAACTCCATGTCAACAACAGTGAAGTATACAGTGTCTATATACTAGTTTTGTTATTTTGTGTGTTTAAAATGAATTCTAAAGTGTATAAGTGATGTGTGGTCCCTCAGTGTAAAAACACACCATAAAAATTCCAAACGAGTTATTTGTTTACGTTCCAAACAAGAAAACAATATGAAATAAGTGGCTAACTCTTGCACAGCGAGACCCAACACTTATTTCTCCAAATTCTTCAATTTATTTCTGTGAAGACCATTTTGATGTAACTTTTAGCTTAATATCTTATTATTATAAATGAGGTGTGTCGTAATAATGTTGGTTGAGAAATTGTTAATTATCTAAATAATACCTTTAGATAGTCACATCACTATTGAGGTTAGGTTTTATTTCTTTAACGTTATCATCTACTACTGTTTATTTAATGGATAGTTTATTCTTGTTCCAGTTGCCAAATGATATGGAGTATTACATTCAGTATATATCAACATTTTCATAACAATCATAACCTAACCTAAAGCTAATAAAACCATAACGTAGAAATAAAGTTCAGTTTTTATGGGTTTTTGAGTTTTAAATTGTAGTTCTAATTTAGATTACTTCTATACTTACATAGAAGTTTTGATATTTCTAAATTCTGCTGAGCAAAAGTCTTTGTTTGACGCAAAAAACTCTCCAAGCATCAACAAATCAATTCTAGGTAAATTAGAGCTTGCCTTGATAAATCCGTCTTTTATCGCTAACGTTTCTTGGTTCTAGTTTTTGTAACACAAAACTAGGCAACTCGATAGTTTAAAACCACAAATTAATTGATAAACGGTGCAGGGATTGTCGTTAACACAAGAGAATTTCGACCGAAATAATGTTTACTTAGGCGTGACGTCATTCGCTCTGATTGGTGTTCCACATAAACATGAGGGATTGCTGTATTTTGCATTTTTATTTTAACAAAAATAATATGAATCTCACTTTTAATATAAAAATAAGAACATTTTTTTAGAAATTTTTTAATCTATTTCATTATTTAAAGTCGTAACTTCGGTGATTCATTGTTACTGTCATCACGCCTATTGTAAACAGAGCATAAAAGTCTTTTTTTCATTTTTCACGTAAAGCAAAAATTTTGGTGTTCATTTTTAAGAAAATTTGTGATATTAATTTACTCATACGCTTATGACAGATTTAAAAACCGGTCAAGTGCAAGTTGAACTTGCACAATTAGTGTTCCGTACGTTGATTGTTTTTAAAATAAAAAATTTTGTTAGGGTGGTATAAAATGATCAGTGACTTCACAAAACACACCCCAAATGAGTTTTCAACAAAGTTTGTTTCCAATCTTTACTTAAAACTGGTGACCTTGAAATTTTTGTTTTTTTCTATACCAAATAAATTATTAAAGGTAATGATAATATTCGTTCAATCTATACCCCGTGGAGAATATTCCAGGATTTTTTCAAAATTTTTTGATCAGTACTTTTCGAGATAAAGTAGGGAAAAGCGATTTCTCACGAATTTTTAAAAGTAATACGAAGAAAAGTGTGCGCAAGTATTACATTATATATATATATTTTTTACTCGTGTTTTCACAAGCTTTCATTTGACACCACACTCGATGACCTAGTAAAAAAATTTTTTTTTCACTTCCTATTTCACCCCTCAAAACGAATCCCTTAAGTCAAAATTTATGTTACGGTGATATAAAATGATCAGTGACTTCACAAAACACACCCGAAATAAGTTTTCAACAAAGTTTATTTCCAATCTTTACTGAAAATTGATGACCTTGAAATGTCTGTTTTTTTTATATACCAGATAAATTATTACAGGTAATGCACTCATGATAATTTTCGTTCAATCTACATCCCGTGGAGAATATTCCAGAATTTTTTCAAAATTTTTTGATAAGTACTTTCCGAGATAAGGCGGATGGACAGCGATTTTTCGCGATTTTTTTAAAAATAATGCAAAGAAAAGTGCGCGCAAGTATTACATATATATATATATATATATATATATATATATATATATATATATATATATATATATATATATATATATATATATATATATTTTACTCGTGTTTTCACAAGCTGTCATTTGACACCACACTCGATTACCTAGTAAAAAAAATTTTTTTTTTCACTTCCGATTTCACCCCCCAAAACTAACCCCTTAAGTCAAAATTTAACTTTCAAAACTGCACGGCTCTGATGAGGCCATTAATTCCTATATTACTACCAAATTTCAACTTTCTACGACAAATAGTTTCGGAGAAAATCGGGTGTGACAGACGGACAGACAGACGGACAGACACCGAAGTGATCTTATAAGTGTTCCGTACGAAACACTAAAAATGCACCTTAAGTTAAAAAAATCCCTGAAAAAGCTGCGAGATGTATTGAATAGGTAAGATCCCAATAGCGTAAACTCACTGTATATTATTTCTTGATATCACCGATGTTACTGATCCAATTTTAATTAAATAAAGTGCAAAATCTGACCAGATCATCTATCTACATGTGAGAGGAAACGGTATGAAAATTGGATTATTCTCAAGTTATAGCCGTACATACCTACACATCATGGTCAGAGGTTGGGTAAACTAGATATGGTATTCACCAATGAGTGATTATTTTGCTGTAGCTGCCAGGATTCTCAAATTAAAATAATTTATTTAAAATGTAGGTCAAAAATAGTATATAAAATAAAGTATATAAATATGTCCATACGATTTGATATTCTTAAGATGAGATAATAAACAAAAATATCCATTAAAATTCAATCTGAGTCACGGTCGCGAGCACATAAGGTATTTTAATGATTACCTTATAATACCATGCACGATTTTTTGTTAAAAACCATTATAGACCAAGAGTGTAACTTGAAATTTTGACCTGTCGGCTAACCGTCTGCCTAGTTCTTCATTCTATCGGGCGAGTCGTATAAAAGCCTTTAACGTTGATTTTGCGGCCTCCGTGCCCTGGAATGCTCAAAATGCTACATCCAAAAAATGGAGTGTCGTTTAACCACTTGAATCAAGTATCATAACATTTGCTGACACTAAAAAAGTCGAGCGCCCCAAAGGGCAAATCTCACAGAAACCGGAGTTAGCTTAAGGGCCCAAGAAACGTCGATCCAAAAATGGACTGTTATCTATAATATATACTCGTATAAAATGCAACGTCTCTCTGTCTGTCTGTCTGTCCGTTAGTGCACTTATCACTGGAGAACCACTTATCCGATTTACATACTTTTTTTTTAAAGCATACCTATGTTCTCTGGCCAGGTTGTAGGCTATATTTTATTACGATAGGTAGTATGAGGAATGAGCAGTGACGATAATAGTGAATGAAGTCGGAAAAAAGTTTGCCACTAGCGCGTTCCCTTGCAATACACAGCTTAAACCATTAAATATGGAACAATATTATGTAGCAGAGAATATCTATAATCTATAATATATATAAAATGCAATGTCTCTCTGTCTGTCTGTCTGTCCATTAGTGCGTTTATCAGGCGAGACCCACTTATCCGATTTATGTGTCTTTTTTTAAATGCATACATATATTCTTTGACCAGCTTATATAATAAAAAATAATAAACTATATCTATAATATATATAAAATGCAACGTCTCTCTGTCTGTCCGTTAGTGCGCGTATCACTTGAGAACCACGTATCCGATTTACGTGTTTTTATAAATTTATACATATGTTCTATATAATTCGATATAAGCCTAGATAATGGGAGATAAGGTGAGATAATGGGAGATAAGTATAAATAATGGGAGATAAGGAGAAATAATGGGAGATAAGAAGAGATAAGTCTAGATAATGGGAGTTATGGTGAGATAATGGGAGATAAGGAGAAATAATGGGAGATAAAGAGAAATATTGCGAGATAAGTCGAGATAAGCCTAGATAATAGGAGATAAGGTGAGATAATAAGAGATAAGGAGAAATAATGGGAGATAAGGAGAAATAATGAGAGATGAGCAGAGATAAGCTTAAATAATGGAAATTATGTAGAGATAATGGGAGATAAGGAGAAATAATGGGAGATAAGGGGAAATAATGGCAGATATTTTATTACGTTAGGTAATATAAGGAATAAGCAGTGACGATAGTAGTGAATCAAGTCCTCGCGAGCGGAGCCGCGGGCACGGCTAGTTTAACCATATAAAATCAATAAATTTAGTTTGTTCTTGATAAAATAAGAGGAAACCTGCAAAAGGCGGACGCCAATTCCGGAGGACAAAGCTGGATCCGCTTATTCCAGCCAAAAACGGTCGTTTTTCGAGTTTTTGAATTCGTATTTATTTTATTTGGGCCTTATCTGGGCATTCCAGGGCACGGAGGCTGCAAAATTAACGTTAAAGGGTTTTATTCGACTCGACCGATAGAATAAGCAACTAGGCAGACGGTTAGTCGACAGGTCAAGATTTCGGGTCGCCCTCTTGGTCTATTAAACATACCAATTATATAAGTTAAAAGAGAGAAGAAATATATTATATTAATAAATAATAGTAATAAATGCCCTGGAAACCCCTCTTGGCGTAGGGCCACCCTTTGGGTTCTCTAGATCTAGTTTATGGGTTGATCAGTCCCATCTTCCTTGATGTTATATTTCTCTGCTTAAATGTTTCCAAAGTTTTCTGTTAGACGTCTTCTCCTTCCAATTTGTAATCCCTGCTGCCTCTATGTCTTCCTTGACTTTCTGTAGCCAATTAAATCTCTTCTGTTTTATTTTTTTGACTATGTCCTCCTCCACTTCTTCCAAAATTTCTTGATTAGTCCTCCTTCTGTAGACTCCTTCACATATTCTTATTGGCCCTAGGATCGCTCTTAATATCCTTCGTTCAATTCTTCTCATGTCTTCCTCTTGCTTCTTTGTCATGCTTATAATTTTGGGTAGCATACATTAGTTTTGGGAGTATTATTGTCTTGTATATCCTCATCTTACTGTGTCTTCCTATTATCTTACTACTTAACAATTTTTTATTGCTATGGAACAACTAGTTTGGTATTATTAATCTTTCCTTTACTTCCATTTCCTTGTTCCCGTCCCAATACAGCGTTACTCCCAAATATTTAATCTTCTCTATTCTTTCAAAGGTATATTCGTTTATTCTCATCCTTTCCATTTCTTGATCATTTTGTTTTCCAATTTTCATTACTTCGTTTATTTTCAACCCCATTTTTGCTCCTTCACGCTTATTTCTCTCACCAGTTCTTTTATTATTTTCTGGTTTTTTGCAATAATTACTACATCGTCTGCATACTCCACTATCTGACTGCCCCTCGTTCGTATTGTACCTCGATTTATATTCCTTAGTACATATTGTAATGTTAGGTTGAATAACGTGGCCGATAATGCATCTCCCTGTCTAATTCCTTTGTTAATTTCGAAATCTTGTGTTCTTTCTTTCTATGTTTTGACATTGGCGAATGTCTCCTTCAATGACATTATGCACAGTCGTCTTATCTTGTTCGGTACTCCCAGTTCTTTTAGCACTGTATTTAATCCAGTTCTCTTAACCGAATCAAACGCTTGCTTGAAGTAAATGAATAGCAATTCCAAGTTTAGTGCATGTTGTGTTCTTTCCAGTGCTTGTTTTGCCACATGTATTGCACCCGTATTGGTATTGTCCTATTACGTTGTCAAAATCTTGTAAGCGGTGTTGAGCAGGGTAATTCCTCGATAATTTTCACATACTCGTTGGTCACCTTTCTCGTTCATTATTACAATTTTACCTCCTTTCCAATCATGTGGCATGCGTTCTTCTCTCCATATCCATTTGAACAATTCCATGTTTATCCTGTCTTTGCTTGACATTTTTCCGTTCTTACTTCTTAGTATTATTTCTGTTATTTCATCTCTTGTTAGTTCTAGAATCATTTCCATTTCATTTTCTTCTTACTCGTTTTCGTCAGTTATGGATTCTTCCTGAATTTGTTCGTTTAAGAGGTGCTTGAAATGTTTCTCATATAATATTATACTGTTTTTCTTCTTCTATTATTTTTCTCACTCCTCTGACTTTTCCTTAAGTTCTGTTCTGTATTTTGATATTATTGTAAAACTGTTTTGTGCTAACATTCTGACCTTCTGTTTCTATTTCTCTGATTTGTTCATCTATCCATTCTCTTTTTGTTCTTCTAATTACCTTATTACATTCCTTCCTAATACTTTCATATTTCCGTCTGTTTTCGATATTATTTGTTTTCAACCATTTCATCCTGGATTTACTTTTTTTGTTTGCCATTCTTTTACATGTTTCATTAAACCACTCTTTCAATTCTTCTTTCGATCTCTATGCTTTCTTGCATTGCTTCTCTCACGCATCTTTTCAGTTTGCTCCATTTATTTTCAATGCTTTCTTCTGTTTTTTGCATCAATAGCTTAGGGATTTTTCATATTCTCAGCTACCTCAATGTTATATCTTTCTATTCCTCTTGCTATTTCCCACATTTCCGCAGGTATTAGCATTGTTCTCACATTCCATGTTCCTATCCTCATTCTGTTTTTCTTGTTTTTGTTTTTCCCTTTGTTTGTCCTTCCCTCGATCTCCCTTTTACTGTGGTTATTATTTCGATCATCCATCTTCATCGCCCTAGTCGTCATCCTGTTTGTTCTTTTGTCTCTACTTCCTGTCTCTAGTTTTTTGTATTCCGTCCGCTGCTGGTTACACTTCTAATGTCGTTTCGCTTTGTTTTTTTTCTCTTCTTCTTCTTGCATTTTCCTTTACACTTTCGGCTCCCTGGTTTTCATTTTCCTCACTTATTTTCTCTAATTGTTCTAGATTATACAATAAAACATATTAAAGATGGTAAACTATCAGGTTTAGGTGAAATTCATTCCGAATTTTTCAAACTTTTTGATGACGACTCTATAACGTGGTTAACGACCATCTTTAATAGAATATATGAGTCAGAACAAATACCGACAGAATGGCTCAAATCAACCTTTATTGCTTAATCCAAGAAAACTTTGTAATGATTATGAAAATCTGGGAAGAACAACTAAGTCAAACAGGATTCGGAACGTTGTGGGTACAGGAGAAGCTCTGTTTGCCGTTGAGCTTCTCTTCCAGCGCTGTAGAGATGTTAACACAGATATCTACGCATATTTTACCATAAGGAGTTTCATGTGTTAAACATGACAAACTCTTAAATAGTTTTGAGAACATCGGCATAGATGACAAAGATCTTCTTATAGTTATTAATCTGTATTGGGCTCCATCGGCTAACATGAAAATAGAGGGAGACTTATCTGATGAAATTGAAATTAAGTGCTGTATGCGGCAGTGTTGCATCCTATTACCCTTGTTGTTCAACGTATATTCTGAATAAATATTCAATGAAGCACTTCAGGACGTGAATGCGGGTATTTCAGTTAACGGAGAAGGGTTGAATAACATCGGGTATGCGGATTAGACCGTCATATTCTTTACGTATTATTATAACATCCCCGCCGTTATCCTCAGGATATGAAAAAAAGGTATTATCCCTACTTAGGCGCGGAGGAAAACAGAAAAAAAAATCGCGGATAGCTTTCAGGGTCTACAAGAGCTTATAACGAATGTTACGGTGATTAGCCATAGTTATAAGTAAGAAAATCCGTTCTGAACCTTTAATAGTGAACTCTCAACCAATCGAAAGAATGACCTCAATTCAATATTTGATTATTAATGATCCAATTGTAAAATCGAGAGAGCAGGAGCAACCTTTATTAGAATAATAATAATAATAACAGAAATCGTTGATACTTTGAAACAAAAACTATTCGTATATGCTGCAAGACTCCGTAGATACAAGGAATCAAACGAGAGGAAAGACACCAACAACCTCCTCCGAAGAAGCGAAAAACAGTTCTACCGAAAAGCTATGTACAACGAGCAGACAGTAGTAACTGAACCACCAAACAAACAAGAACTCGCAGATTATTGGAAAACTGTCTGGTCAGAACCCAAACTACATAATAATAACACCCCCTGGATCAAAGCCGAAGAAGATAAACACAAACGTGTGACAGAACAAGAAAATTCGACACTAACTACAGAAGAAATTACAGAAACAATCAAACACACACACAACTGGAAATGCCCTGGGATAGACAATATACAAAACTTCTGGTACAAACAGTTTACCACCACACACAAAGCACTCATACACCAAATCAACAAAGCCATTCTACAACCACACACATTCCCCACTTTTCTTACACAAGGAATAACATACATCAAACCCAAAAGTTCAGACACCACAAACCCGTCAAACTACCGACCTATCACTGGTCTTCCAACCCTATACAAGATCATCACAGCCGCAATTTCCAAGAAAATAGAACAACACCTAACAGACAACAATATTCTCACAGAAGAGCAGAAGGGATACAGGAAAAATAGTCGAGGATGCAAAGAGCAGCTGATTATAGATAGCGTGATTATGCGACAAACCAGAAAAGAACACAGAAACCTTCACATCGGTTACATAGACTATAAAAAAGCCTTCGACTCCATTCCCCACAGCTGGTTAATCAGAGCCCTAGAAATCTATAAAATCAACCAACACCTCAGGCAATTTTTCGCGCAAATTATAAAAACATGGAACCAACCAAAATACGCCTAGAAACACAAACCGAACGCATCCAAACAGAAATTGCCATCCTGCGCGACTTTAATGTCCACAATATCAACTGGCTCAAATATTCAAATACTACTGACGAACAAGGTCGTGAAGCTGAATCATTCTCAATCAGTTATGGCTTAACTCAGCTTATTGACGAACCAACACGGATCCCTGATCGAGACGGGGAGTTCGCCAGTCTTCTTGATCTGTTTTTAACCACCAATCCGGAGATTTACACGGTCACCGTAAATCCGCCGTTAGGTTCTTCCGACCATAAACTGCTTTCGACATCGAGTATCCTGCCAATCAGTGGCAGAGAGGCGCCTAGGCCGCGCAAGATTTGGCACTACAAATCTGCTAAATGGGAAGATCTCATGGAATACTTTCGAACTTTCCCTTGGATGGACGTTTGTTTTCGATCCGATAACCCATCTGACTGCGCCAGGGAGGTCTCCGATGTTATTTTGGCTGGTATGGAAGCTTACATCCCTTTTTCGAAGAAATGCTCCTCCAACGGCAAGCCTTGGTTCGACCGAAAATGCAAAGAAGCTGTTGCTTCTAAACATATTGCCTACCGACAATGGCGTGAAAATCCTAACACCGTAAATCGAAACATCTTTGTTCATGCCCGGAACAGATGCAAGGGAATCATCGACGAAACCAAGGAGGCACACAATCAACGAATTAGAAACAAACTTCTCGCTTGTCCCAACAATTCCAGGTCCTTTTGGGCAGTCGCTAAGGCAGTTAGTCAAAATTTTACCAAATCCACCATACCACCACTCACACGGCCAGATAATTCCATTGCAAGCACACCTGTTGAGAGAGCGAACTTGTTGGCTGAACTCTTTGCTTCACATTCTACTGTCGATTTCCAAGGAAAAACACCACCTACTATTCCCATATTGCAGTCAAGGATGCCCGATGTTGTCTTCAGACAGCGCATCATAAAGCGTATTTTAATGAAGCTAGACACCAAGAAGGCTTCTGGCGCTGACGGAATACCTGCCATAGTTCTCAAAAACTGTGCAAGGGAACTAACACCAGTTTTCTGTAGACTTTTTAACCTATCCTACAGAAAGGGAATATTTCCGTCCTGCTGGAAATGTGCCACGGTTCAGCCGATACCTAAAAAAGGTAAGAAGACCTTGCCAAATAACTACCGACCAGTTGCACTGCTTTCAATAATATCGAAAGTCATGGAAAAGGTTATCAATGAGCATCTTCTAAAATATCTTAAACGATTCAATATTATTAGCGATCACCAATATGGTTTTCGTAAACATAGATCAACAGGAGATCTTCTGACTTATGTAACACATGTTTGGAACAACGCAATTGAACACTTTGGAGAATCTCGAGCGGTTGCTCTTGACATATCCAAGGCATTCGACCGTGTTTGGCACGATGGACTGTTGGCTAAGTTGCGCTCTTATGGTATGTCTGAAAGGTTCTGTTTGTGGCTCTCATGTTTCCTCAGAGAGCGTTCTTTACGAGTAGCGGTCGACGGATTTCTTTCTAACACCCTCACTATCAACGCCGGTGTGCCCCAGGGCTCCATACTGTCTCCTACTCTCTTTCTCATTTACATCAACGATCTGCTGGAAAAGACCGGGAATCCAATCTATAGCTTTGCAGATGACAGTACGCTTGTCTCTTCATTCACCTTGAACGCTCGGACATCGGCTGCTCAGGCGAATATCCGCAGACAGCAGGAGGTCGTTCAACTTAACAAAGACCTGGAAGAAATTCTATCTTGGGGTGACAGTAACCAAGTGGAATTTAACGCTACAAAAACCCAAGCGGCAGTTTTTTCTAAAAAAGTTAACGTTGCTGAACCCGACATAGTTATGTCGGGGCACTCCATTCCCCTAGCATCTTCGCTCAATTTGCTGGACGTTAGTTTGAGAGCAAATATGTCTTGGCATGAACATGTTGCAGGCATAGCAAGGAGAGCTTCTCAAAAGTTGGGAATATTATTTAGAACCAGAAAGCTTTACACCCCACAACAACTGTTAATTCTTTATGAAGCCCAAAGTCGACCAACTATGGAATACTGCTCCCACGTTTGGGGCTCCGCTCCCAAACATACACTGCAATTGTTGGATTCTGTTCAGAGAAGAGCGGTCCGTCTGATTGGGGACCCGGAATTGACCGGCGGCCTTGATTCGCTGGAACATCGAAGAACGGTTGGCGACTTGAGTTTGTTCTACAAGTATTTTCATGGAAAGTGTTCGAAGGATGTAGCCCGCTTAGCTCCTCCCAAGCGGTGCATGTTAGAAATACACGTCGCGCTGGTGCTTCGCATCCGGATGAGGTTCAGCTTGTTACTCCGCGTACAACGCTTTTCAAGCAATCTTTTATATGGAGAATGTCATCCCTTTGGAATAATTTGCCCAGCGCTGTGTTTCCCACCGAGTACAATTTACAGCGATTCAAGAACAACGTGAATCGCTTTTTCCGCACTCGTGCCGCTCCTGGAGCGCTTTAGGGACTTCCCTGCAGCACGTGTGCTAGACCAATAAAAAAAAAAAAAAAAAAAAAGAAGAGCTGTACATCAGACGGGGTATCTTTCAGGGAGACTCGCTCAGCGCTCTATAGTTTTGCCTCTGTCTCAATCCACTCTCAAATATACTAAACAGAACAGAGCATGGCTTCAATATCAGACACCAAAAAGTGAATCAACATAAAATAAACCACCTCCTATATATGGATGACATAAAACTCTACGCTGCCACAAAAACACAGCTGAAAGAACTCCTCAAAATCACAGAAATATTCACCTTAGATGTCAATATGGAATTTAGTATAAGTAAATGCAAAGTGCTCCATATCAACAAAGGCCAATGGAAGTGCCACCATGAGACAGAAACCATCAACAATGAAACACTCGATAACATGTTTGACAAAGAAACATACAAATATCTAGGCTTTCAACAAAGCACCAAACTCAACCACACTCACATCAAAACAGAGCTCAGAACCGAATTCCAAAACAGACTGACGAAACTTTTACAAACAAAACTCAACTCTAAGAATCTCACTAAAGCCATCAACACGTTCGCTATACCTATACTCACATATTCATTTGGTATCATCAAATGGTCACAAACAGGCATAGAAAATATTCACATCCTTATACGATCTCAATTCACCAAATACAGGAAATTACACCCCAACGCATGCAAAGAAAGACTTACCATCGAGAGGAAGGCAGGAGGAAGAAGAATTATATACATCAGATCATTACACACAAAAACAAATACAAGCCCTTAGGAAATTCTTTCACACCAAGCAAACCAGCCTCCATACAGCAACAGTCAAAGCAGACAAAAACTATACCCCACTCGACTTATCCCGGGTAGACCACCCAGCAGATACACACAGTCACACCCAATTACAACAGGAAAAGATGAAAACGTGGTCAGAAAAAAACACTCCACGGAAAACACAGATACCACATAGAACAAGACCACGTAAATAAAAAACAATCATACACCTGGTTGCGGGATGGGCAGCTATTCCCGGAAACAGAAAGCTTCTTACTTGCCATCCAGGATAAACTCATATTAACCAGAAACTACCAAAAGCATATCATCAAAGACTCAACTATTACAGAAGACAGATGCAGAAAATGCCACCAGCAGAAAGAAACGATCGAACACATAACAAGCGGATGTAAAATATTAGCCGGAACGGAATACACAGCCTGACATGACTCAGCTGCCAAAGTAGTTCACCAAGCACTGACCACAACATACAAACTCATAGAAAACACAGATCCCTACTACAAATACACACCAACATCCATACTTGAAAATAAAGATTACAAGCTCTACTGGGACATCAGTATCCAAACAGATAAAACAGTCTCCACCAATAGACCCGATATTACTTTTCAGTGCACAAAAGGAAAAGTCACCTATCTGATTGACATAGCTGTCCCCAACGACAGAAACATCCAAACGAAATACACAGAAAAAATTTCCAAATACACAGACCTTGCAACGGAAATAAAAAGGCTATGGAAGCAAGAAAAAGTCATCATTGTCCCCCTCATTATATCAGCCACAGGCCTTACACCAATAACATTCACACCACACTTAGTACAATTAGGACTCAACACAAACATACACAGAAACATTCAGAAGTCAGTGATTTTGAAAACATGTAACATTGTCAGGTCATTCCTTAATACATAATGGTAATAGCGTTTGTGCTGACTTGGCTTTGGCCCGTCAGCCAAACATGGAACCACATTGACCAAATGTGAGAAAGAAGAACTTTTTTGTAACAATAATAATAATAATAATAATAGCTTTATTACCCAACAGTTTCCCATTAATAGGGTAAAGATTTAGACATTTACATATTCAATGACAGTTTGTAGTAATTGCTTCTTAGTACAACAGTATACGTCACAAACATTACAAATGTGATTAAAATTAGTACACATTACACGAATAGGTGAATTCAATAACAAATTAGTATTAGGTCTGTTACATCTAAAAAACATATTTGATCGAGAATGTATCCGTGGCACATTGATGTTAATACAAGACAGTATATCCCTGCAATCAATCATATTGTGCAATACTCTATATAGGAATAATATTGAGGCACAAACTCTCCTGATTCCCAGGCTAAGAATATTTGTCTGTTCACACAAATAATCGCTGTTGATTCCTCGTTCAGGATACATTCCATTAATCTTAAACAACAGAAATTTCAGAAATCTCCTCTGGACTTTTTCAAGTGAAACTCTATGCACCTCGTACATTGGACTCCAGACAATACTTGCATATTCTAGTTTCGAGCGAACAAAGCAGAAATACAAAACCTTCAGTGATGCAATATTAGTGAAACCCCTACAATTCCTAATGATGAACCCGTAAGACTTCATTGCTTCAGAAACTTTCAATGCTATATGCTGAGTAAATGTTAGTTTTGCATTAAACTCCCAAATCCTTAGCTGTGCTACACCTACTTAAATTATGGTCTTAAATTCTATATTGAAACTCTATTGATGCTACCCTCCTAGTATATGTTAGAATTTTGCATTTTTGAGCATTTAGATGTAATTTGTTGTCACAACACCAAGAATGTACGAAATTCAACTGGCTCTATAGATAGAAACAATCCTTAGTTTCTTCTATTGGCATAAACATTTTTAGATTATCAGCATAAATTAGTCTGTTACATTTTAAATCCTCGCAAAGGTTATTTATGAACATAATGAAGAGCATAAGCTAATTTGAACCTTGTGGAACGCCTGATGTAGCCACAAATCCTTCTGATTTGAATCCGTTGTAGGCTACAAACTGAGTTCGATTAAACAAGTAAGAACTTATAAGAGCCCTCGCACCATCAGTGAAACCAAAGAAAGAATGCTAAAACTGTTCAGAAGTCGCAATCTAAAAATTAATACAAGACTGTTGAGGTATTGTGTCTTTTCTATCTTATTGTATGAAGTGGAAAAGTGGACGATGACTTAAGCGTCAATGAAAAAACTGAGAGCTTTTGAGATATGGTTTTACAGATGCATGTTAAGAATATTTTGGGTTGACCACGTGACAAATACTGAGGTTCTGAGAAAGTTGAATGAAACAACCAAAATCCTTATAAATCAAAGCGATACAAATTATGATATTGCAGCGTAAGATGCTGGGAAAAAGAGGTCCTGGACGAAAACGCATTTCATGGCTCAAGAATCTAAGATCTTGGTTCTCGATGACAACAACAGATCGTTTCCGAGCGGCTGTTAACAAAATTCAAATTTTTTTAATGATCGCGAACATCGGGAACGGATAACGCACCAAAAGAAGAAGAAAAGAGAATATTGGGATTTTGATCGTATTGCAGTTCATATTACTTCATTTTTAGTGTTCCGTACGAAACACTTATAAGATCACTTCGGTGTCTATCTGTCTGTCCGTCTGTCAGTTACACCGGATTTTCTCAGAAACTATTTGTCATAGAAAGTTGAAATTTGCTAATAATATAGGAATTGATGGCCTCATCAGAGCCATGTAGTTTTGAAAGTTAAATTTTGACTTAAGGGGTTAGTTTTGGGGGGTGAAATCGGAAGTGAAAAAAAAATTTTTTACTAGGTAATCGAGTGTGGTGTCAAATGAAAGCTTGTGAAAACACGAGTAAAAATATATATATATAATGTAATACTTGTGCACACTTTTCTTTGTATTATTTTTAAAAAATCGCGAAAAATCGCTGTCCACCCGCCTTATCGCGAAAAGTACTTATCAAAAAATTTTGAAAAAATTCTGGAATATTCTCCACAGGATGTAGATTGAACGAAAATTATCACGAGTGCATTACCTTTAATAATTTATCTGGTATAAAAAAAAAAATTCAAGGTCATCAGTTTTCAGTAAAGATTGGAAACAAACTTTGTTGAAAACTCATTTGGAGTGTGTTTTGTGAAGTCACTGATCATTTTATACCACTGCACATTGGGAAAAACCCAAAAAGGTGGCCAAAATATGAAGGTGTTATTCGAATTATATGAAAATTTGCATATCTGGTTTTTTGAGGTCGCTGATTAAGAATCTGACATAAAAAAAGTAAATAACAAAATGGCGGCTCCAATATGGCGGACAAAATTGATAAAAATTGTCGTATTTTCATGAAATTTCGACTATAGGGCTCTTCGAGGTTGCTGATAAAGAATCTGGAATTAAAAATGTGAAAAACAAAATGGCGGATCCCATATGCGGACAAAAATGATAATTTTTGTCATATTTTCATGAAATTTCGACTATAGGGCTTTTCGATGTCGCTGATAAGGATCTGAAATTAAAAATGTGAAAAACAAAATGTTTCAGTTAACTAATGTTAAATGAAAATTTACACGGATTTCAGTATTATGTATAATAAAGATAGATATAACATTATTCATACTTTTTTACATAAAATTTATTTTTTAAAAAATGTGCAAGTGCGGGCAGCTGATTTTGCTTCTATATTATTAAAAAATAGTTAGAAAACACGATAAAATTGGTTTGACAGTGGGACGTCGTGGTACTTTTAACTTACGTATATTTTAATTTTGATGTTTGAAACTAAAAGTTCTAAAAAAGTGATATTTTAAACGTTACAATAATTAAATAATAATCAAATTTTATTGTACTCAATTTATATCGTTTAAATGTACTCACTTTTATTCGGAGAATCCATTTCACGAAATTAAATTAACTTCAAATACGAAACATTTGAGCGCAATTGAATCTGCCTGTCTAACTCAAACAGAACCCGCTCAGAATCTGGCCTGCTCGACGCTCTAACAACAATAGGTGTCAAGAGCCACGGGTGCAGACTTAATTATTATAACCGGTCGTTTCGAATAGCGCAGGTACCAACCCACACACCTAGAGCCTGAAAAGTCCCTCAATCAAACATTCATTTTAGGGACTTATGGCCACCTTTTCGGCATTCGGTCCCAATGTGCACCGTAACAAAATTTTTTATTTTATAAGCAATTAACGTACGGAACACTAATTGTGCAAGTTCAACTTGCACTCGGCCGGTCTTTGCTAATGATAATATTTTTTTCTACACGGTTTACAAGGATAAACATTATAGGTTTCCGGCAGTCAATAGGGAATTAAATAGAAGAAAAACATGAAATTACCACTCTGGTTTATCCTAAAACAAAGAAATATAGGAAGAGATATTTATTCTGTGAATATTAATTGAAGAATGAGAAAATGGAGGTACAACTCATCTATAGAATTCAGATAAAATCTTCGATGTGAAAAGCGCAGATAAATGTTCGATATACTGACAAAGGCAGATATAAAATTAAAGAATAAGCGCGAACTCTACAGTTTGTATAAAAATCAAACTGCTCGTCGAATTTATTAAATAAAAGTCCACCCTTCTGAATTTTGATAAGTTAACGGTTAATTATTATATTTTATATAACTAAAAACAATTTTTTTAAAACATCATTAAAATTCTCTCAAAGATATCTCAACAACCCTGTTACATGAGAAATAATGGTTCTTGGGATTAGATCGTGTCAAATTTAGAGTAACTCGCTGACGTTTTATCGAGGTATCTTCAAGGACCTACTCTTCTAGATTAGAATTTAGTGTTTAGGGATCCTTATCTTTCAACGTTAAAATTCAGCGTTCTAGTCTCGTAAAGTAAAGATCCCTACCCGGAATGACGGAAAGTCACTCCAAATGAACATGGTTTATTCTCGAGGACCGTGATTTTTCATCTAGCCAAAGTCGTGAAACTCTTGTTTCATGTAATCATGTTATATGCAGATATTTTATTAGTATTTTAAATAAATTTATTAATACCTATGAATAATACATGTTGAATAATGTACAGATACGTCGGTTAATAATACAAGGTAAGGCAATTTATGTGTGTACTAGTAGACAATCAATAGGAAATTAAAAATCCCAGTTAAATGTTGAAACGTAGGTGTGCATACGTATGTCCGTACTTCAGTTTACTAAGAAAAAACATGACTATTATGCTATAAATATAATATTTTATATAAAGTAAAGTTATTAACCTTTATAAATACACTAATTCTTTCAAATTTTGTTTATTTTCTAAGTTATTACGAGATTTTGTGTTGATTTTTGGTTGACCTAATGTACAGGGCGGTCCAAATTGGACACTTTTAAAGGAAACCCCTTTATCTAAAGGAGATAGACGAAAACTGATGTCGGTGTCTGAGGCTCAATTTTTATGATACATTCAATGGTGAAAGCCGCATATCGATATCTAGTACCGTTTCAGATATACAGGGTGTTTTTCAAAAATCTGCATTTTGGAAAAATGTTTATAATTCTTTTCCTATTGAAAATTTTTAATTTCTGTAAAAACATTCTCAAAGCACTTTTTTACGTAGATTTCAACAGTGTAAGTTACATTTTTTTACAACCAATATTTTATTAGTTATTAACGCAAAAATATATATTTTTTAAATGGAATACCCTGTATATTTTTCCTTATCCGAATAGAGCTTTAAATTACCATTCTAAAAATATAAGACACTTATTTTGCTTAAATCTACTTCAAAATATAAAGGTTTTCAGTTTTTACGCGAGTTTTAAATGCACATTTTGTGAAGTAGGCTTTGGACAGAGCGGCCATATGGTTTAATTCAATTGTTTACTTGTAGTTGTTAAATTTTACTTCCGGATCATTATTGAGTTGTCAAATAAATCGCAATGAAATTTGAAAATTACGAAAAATGGGATATGATAGTGTGTTTCATACAAATCGGAGAAAATTCGGAAGAGGCAAGTAATTTGTATCACGAACGGTATCCAGAGAGGCGTCAACCCTTCAAGGATATATTTGCTCGATTGCGCCATAACCTAGTTAATAGTGGCCAGTTTGAAAAGAAACGACCCAAAATTATGCATCAAACAGGGATAAGGAGTTAGAAGAAATAGTAGTTTTAGGAACTATCGGAAATAATCCCAACGTAAGTCGTACTTCGAAGAAGGACAAATTCAGGCCATACAGGACAAGAAAAGTTCATCACCTTAGAGACGGAGATTTTCAACGGCGTATGGATTTTTGCCAATGGTTTTTGGAGAATTGTAACCATGTTCCGAATTTTTCATTAAATTGCATTTGGAAAGACGAAGCTTTATGTAAGCAATGCAGGTATTTTTAACCGTTACAATTTTTATACATGGGCACAAGAAAATCCTCATTTAGTTGTGTAGCAAAGAAATCAAGGCAGATTTGGATTTAATGTGTGGGCAGGAATTTTTAGAGGCAGGGTTATAGGTTCAGTTATTTACAAAGGAACACTCCCCTCTCAGAGATAATTTAAAAATTTTAAGGCAGCAAATAGAACCTCTTGTTGATGAACTGCCGTTAATGGACCTTAGAAATATATTTTTTCAACACGACGGGGCACCCCTCGTAACGTTGCAGTTATCACTAATTTTTTATCGGCCAATTTCGACAATAACTAGATAGCCAACCAAGGTCCGAACAGTTGGCCGGCAAGGTCACCGGAATTTAACACCCATGGACTTCTCTCTCTGGGGAATGATTGAAAGACCTAATTTTTAAATTGCCCACAAACACCCGGCAAGAGTTAAAAGTCGCAGTGATACAAAGTTTTGCAGCTCTCACTCCTCTTGAACTAATCAACTCTGTAAGAAGTATCCAGAAAAGGTGCCGCCTATGTGTAAATGAAAGTGGTCGACATTTCGGACATCTCTTAAGAAAATTGTTTTGTTTTAGTTTGCTCTACTCGGAATAAATTGTTTTATTGTTGTTTTGTTTTATTTTCTACATAGTTTAAAGTAATATAGCATTTAGTAAATTTCATTGTAGTTATGACTGAGTTACTTCTGGGATTTTTTTTTTACGATTTGACTGTTATCGGAAAACAATTGAGATTTTTTTTATGGGTCTAGCACACGTGCTGCAGAGAAGTCCCTAAAGCGCTCCAGGAGCGGCATGTGTGCGGAAAAAAAAAAAGCGATTCACGCTGTTCTTGAATCGCTGTGCTCACCTTCCCGCCTCAGTAGGGATTCTACCTCTTTGCCATATCCCAAGGATATCGGCGAGGATGTCGTAATACCCGTTAACGTTGTCCAAGTACCGCAACATACATTTTGTATTTCACGGCACCTTTTAAACAATGCGGTAGTGCTGCCACGGACGTTATTTGCATTTCTACAAACAACTACTACCTTGCATTGCCGCTCCGTCCAAAGCCTACTCACAAAATGTGCATTTAAAACTCGCGTTAAAAACTGAAAGCCTTTATATTTTGAAGTAGATTTAAGCAAAATATAAAGTGTGCTATATTTTTAGAATGGTAATTTAAAGCTCTATTCGGATAAGTTACAGGGTACAGGTATATATTTTTGCGTTAATAACTATTAAAATATTAGTTGTAAAAAAATGTAACTTAAACTGTTGAAATCCACGCTTTGAGAATGTTTTTACAGAAATCAAAAATTTTCAATAGGAAAAAAATTACAAACATTTTTTCCAAAATGCAGATTTTTGAAAACACCCTGTATATCTGAAACGGTACTAGATATCAATATGCGGCTTTCACCATTGAGTTTATCATAAAAATTGAGCCTCAGACACCGACATCAGTTTTCGTCTATCTCCTTTAAATAAAGGGGTTTACCTTTAAAAGTCTCCAATTTGGACCACCCTGTACATATTTTAAGCGTAATAATTCATAGTCAAACATATAAGGGTTTACGGTATAGAGGACGGTTTTATAGGGGTTGTTTTGAATATATCGCGTTACAAGTCCTCTTCTGGGTTAATACTTCTGCAATTCTATTATTTTTCAACAAAATGTGTCTTCATTTATTATTACAGAAGCCTTCTGCAAGTTCTGATCTAAATCCTTTAGATTATAAACTATGGTCCCTCTTAGAGGGTATGGTTTGCTTTAAAAGACATGTCAGTCTTGATTCGAGCCTTTACAAAAGCAATGGACACTTTTCCGTTGGATCAAGTTGCGTGCTGCCATAGTCGGATGGCCTAATCAATGGAGGGGTTGTATAAAAGCAAGAGGGGACATTTTGAGTAAATCTTAAATTAATTTTGTCATTATGAATTAATTCCATAATAATTTGTTTTAATTTTCATAGAAATTAAATGTTTACGCAATGTTTTCATTGTAAGAGTATTTATGGGAGTGCTATGTAGTAAATCCTTATCTTTAGAATGGTGGGTGTTTCGGAATATCTGGAACCCATGTACCAGACTTACATCTTAGACTTGTTGTAATTTCTGAGATTTTACTTGTGTTTTACACAAATCCTGCCCGAATTATCACTTTCGCATATGTTTAAAAATTTCAGTTCAGATTGATAAGCTTACTACTAACTGAACTCTGTAGATTATTACAGTTTTAGTATATTTTTAAAATTATTACAGCTCTAAAAAAAAAATCTAATTCTGGAATATTGAATTCACATTATGCAACCAATTCAAAATTCCCTTATATTTTTTATCGTTGTATACTACACGATAAAAACATCTAATTTACCAAGAGTTGAAATAAATATTAATTAATTGCTTTTTTATCAAGAAGTGGACAAATCATAAATAAATCCATTAATTTGTGTAGTAGCTAATCACTCAGATAGATACTTGTAGGCCTGATTTGATTTGTGTAATTTCTAAAACACTTGTTATCTTTTGTATTCAATAATTTTTATTTTGCACAACAAATGCGTTTTCGTTTTTTTTTTTCAAAATTTAGAAAACTAAAATTACTTGACGCTAAAACTGTTACCTTTTAACTTATTTGTATTAATAATTTTATTGATAAAAAGGGAAGATTATACTGAAAGTAGTTTCGGTGAAATTGGCTGAATTTTTGATATGTTGTAGTTCTCAGCTTTCCGTGTCCATGAGCACAACCTTCAAAATGGGCAGATTTCAAGTTATTTTTAATTTAAGTACTAATAAAAATCCATTTTTAGTGTTCCGTACGGAACACTTGTAAGATCACTTCGGTGTCTGTCTGTCCGTCTGTCTGTCCGTCTGTCCATCTGTCTTGGTGACACTTTCCACCTTCATAAGAAAATAAAAGAAATAACTGGAACATATAAGAAGAATCCCTCCTCTCATATCCGAAATGAGGCCCAGAAGAACAACTTAATACATGGAAAAGTTACACCTCAAATTTGTTTGATGACAATAGATCATGTTCACCAGATCTCTTAACGGACAATTCGTTCGGCCTTGAAATATTAAAAAGTGAGGTGGTTCATGACATTTCACTAATGAAAAATGATAAGATCCCTGGTCCAGATAATATATTCTCAGAGCCATTCTGTAAATTCAGTAATGATAATTTAACAAACGCTTGTAACATTGTTTAATAATATTTATTACCCTGCCAAAAACCCCCAGTTCTAAACAATATAAGGACTATGGTTTAATTAGTATCATGAGCCATTTTCTTAAACTCCTCTTGCGTATCATTCATACGAGACTATACAAAAAATGCGAAGAAGTTAGTGGAGATAGTCAGTTCAGATTTAAAGGAGATTTTAGAACAAGAGAAACCATCTTCAGTCTCCAAATGCTGGTTCAGGATGTAATCATGTGCTTTATAGACTATGAGAAGGCATTCGACAACGTTAAACATAACCTCCTCATGAAATATCTACAAGAACTAGGGCTAGGTTCTAAAGATATAAAAATCATTACCAACTTATACTGGAATCGATCAGCAGACGTAAGACTTCAGAATGGTCAGAATGGAAGATTTTGAAATAAGAAAGGCAGTTAAGACAGGGTTGTGTTTTGTCACCCATACTGTTTAATTTATATGTCGAAAAAGCCTTCGTTGAGGCAGTGTCTGAGAGTGATCTGGGTATCAAAGTAAACGGTGTTCCGATAAACAACATCCGATATACAGATGACACTGCCATTCTGGCAGATAGCGCAGATGCTCTTCAAGCATTATCATCAGCAGAAAAATTCAAGGTCCGAATTCATAAAATGGCGAGAATATAGAACGGGTTAACAAGTTCCACATACCTGGGATGCTTGTGAATGACAATGGGATTCGGACATAGAAATTAACGCCAGACTTGAGCAGGCAAGAGCAACTTTTCATGTTGCGCAAATTCCTTTATAATAAAAACCTTAACCTACAACTCAGCTACCGGATGGATGGTTAAGTGCTATGTTTGGTCCGTTTTGCTGTACGGTGTTGAAACATGGACATTGAAAGTGCCATCTATTAACAAACTGGTGGCATTTGAAATGTGGATGGATACTCAGAAGAATGCTGAGAGTATCTTGGATTGATAGACTGAGGAATGAGGATGTTCGAGGGAGCCAATGAATATCGCGAATTATTTGAAAACATAAAAAGGAGAAAGATTTCATACTTGGGTCATATTATTCGTGGGGAACGTTAAAGCTTTCAACGCCTGATACTGCAGGGTAAAATTCAAGGTAAAAGGGGAAGAGGACGAAAATGACTATCATGTCTGCGAAATATTCGTCACTGAACAGGAATAAGTAATTTTCGGCCTCTCCGAAATGTGGCTTTAAACAGACTCATCTGATAAGTGAAGTTTGGTACAGACGCCTACGCAGGAATCTGCACGGCACCTTAAGAAGAAGAAAAAAGACAAAAAAAAAGTCTTGCATTTATTCACTAACCATCATATCTATTTGTATTTTGGGGCGTTAACACCGAATTCGAGATTTAAATTAACTTATTACGTCATCATTTTGAACCTTCCTTGAAAAACAGGTAAAACCGAGCTAGAAAGGAGTAAAAATTTAAAAAAAGTAAACATTGATATCGATATATTTTTGCGGTGTTGAAATAGAATTCGTTTTTTTTTTGTGCCTTTTATTTAATAATTATCAAAATGGTTCTACCTATGGATACTTTTGTCAGAAAGCTGAGAACATATCAAAATTCAGCCAATTTGACCCAAATCACTTTTCCATAAGCAAAGTGTGAGGTTCCGTACTTCTCTTCTTTTTATTCATCGTCACCCGCGCGACATGAATCCATATAGCGATCGATGTAATATGATAATTTAAGCTTTTAATTTGCTGTTCATTCTAAAAAAAAAACGTTACTTACGTTGGTGGGTTGACGATATTAAACAACTCTACAGGTGACGTTGGCACCCTTCTAACTATCATCTTTTTTCCATCTGTGGAACCCATTCCAACGGACGCCCATGATCGGACTGATCCACCATCTGAAAATGGTTTTGCCACTCATTCCGTACCCGGAATCTACGCTACTGGGTGGTTTGTAACCTTGTGCACCTGAAATATAGACGACATAGTAAAAGTTGGTGTTTCCTTTTTTATTGGGTATAGTTTCAAACAAGTAAAGTCATTTTGCCAATATTTGAAATATTGAGATGTACAAAAATGCATTTTTTTTTATGGGTCTAGCACATGTGTTACAGGGAAGTCCCTAAAGCGCTCGAGGAGCGGCATGTGTGCGGAAAAAGCGATTCACGTTGTCCTTGAATCACTGTAAATTGTACTCGGTGGGAAACACATCCCTAGGCAATTTTTTTTAATGGGTCTAGTACACGTGCTGCAGGAAGTCCCTAAAGCGCTCCAGGAGCGGCATGTGTGCGGAAAAAGCGATTCACCTTGTTCTTGAATGGCTGTAAATTGTATTCGGTGGGACACACAGCGCTGGGGAAATTATTCCAAAGGAATGATGTTCTCCATATAAAAGACTGCTTGAAAAGCGTTTTACGCGGAGTAACAAGCTGAACCTCATACGGATGTGAAGCACCAGCGCGACGTGTATTTCTAACATGCACCGCTTTGGGCGAAATTAAGCGGGCTACATCCTTCGAACACTTTCCATGAAAATACTTGTAGAACAGACTCAAGTCGCCAACCGTTCTTCGATGTTCCAGCGAATCAAGGCCGTCGGTCAGTTCTGGGTCTCCAATCAGACAGCTCTTCTGTGAACAGAATCCAACAAATGCAGTGCGTGTTTGGGAGCAATATTCCATAGTTGGTCGAATTTGAGCTTTGTAAAGAATTAACAGTTGTTGTGGAGTATAAAGGTTTCTGGTTCGAAATAATATTCCCAACTTTTGAGAAGCTCTCCTTGCTATGCCTGCAACATGGTCATGCCAGGACATATTTGCTCCCAAATTAACGCCCAACAAATTGGGTGACGATGCTAGGGGAATGGGAGTGCCCCAACATGACTATGTCGGGTTCAGCAACGTTAACTTTTTTAGAAAAAAACTGCCGCCTGGGATTTTGTAGCGTTAAATTCCACTTGGTTACTGTGACCCTAAGATAGAATTTCTTCCAGGTCTTTGTTAAGTTGAACGACCTCCTGCTGTCTACGAGTATTCGCCTGAGTAGCCGATGTCCGGGCGTTCAAAGTGGATGAAGAGATAAGCGTACTGTCATCTGCAAAGCTGTAGATTGGATTCCCGGTTTTTTCCAGCAGATCGTTAATGTAAATGAGAAATTTATTCCTAAGCTATTACTGTTTTCTTTTAACCAAAATCTTGTTTTTCATACAAAATACGTGGAAAAAAGAATATTGGCTCTGTAGCGTCTTTTATGGATTCGCGTAGTTTTTTCATTGTATTAATTTAGTTTTAAGTATTAACTATACTAAACCCACAGACATCAAAATCACAGGGATTCTACTTTACCTTACCCATCTGTTGAAAAACTCTGTGTTTAAATAACCGCGTATTTCGCGTCAAAAGTGATGTCGCATCATCATGGAGAAATCATATTCCGTGCCGAACATTTAAAGACACGTCTTACACGAACCTAGGACCAAGGTAATTTACTTGGAAATAAATGCAAGTAAGCCAAGCATCCGGTCAGGTAATACCACAGAAAATATAGCTATCGCTACATGGAATAGAAAGTTTTTAGAGATGCTGCGCATATTCTTTCCTAATATCTATAATATATATAAAATGCAACGTCTCTCTGTCTGTCTGTCTGTATGTCTGTCTGTCTGTCTGTCTGCCCGTCCGTTAGTGCGCTTATCACTGGAGAAACACTTATCCGATTTACGTACTTTTTTTTTTTAAAACATACATATGTTCTCTGGCCAGGTTATAGGCTATATTTTATTACGATAGGTAGCATAGTAGCTAGAAAGGAATGAGCAGTGACGATAATAGTGAATGAAGTCGGAAAAAAGTTTGTCGCTAGCGCGTTCTCTTGCAATACACAGCCTAAACCATTAAATATGGAACAATATTATGTAGCAGAGAATATCTATAATATATATAAAATGCAACGTCTCTCTGTCTGTTTGTCCGTTTGTGCGCTTATCACTGGAGAACCACTTATCCGATTTACGTGTTTTTTTTTTAAACATGATAAACCATTAAATATGGAACAATATGATGTAGCAAAGAATATCTATAATATATATATAAAATGCAACGTTTCTCTGTCTGTCTGTTCGTTAGTGCGCTTATGACTGGAGAACCACTTATCCGATTTACGTGCTTTTTTTTTTAAATATACATATGTTCTCTGGCCAGGTTATAGGATATATTTTATTACGTTAGGTGACATAAGGAATAAGCAGTGACGATAATAGTGAATCAAGTCGGAAACTTTGCCGCTAGCGCGTTCTCTTGCAATAAACTGCCTAAAGCATTAAATATGGAACAATATCATGTAGCAAAGAATATAATATATAGAAAATGCAACGTTTCTCTATCTGTCTGTTTGTCCGTTAGTGCGCTTATCACTCGAGAACCGATTTACGTGTTTTTATCAATTTATACATATGTTCTATATAATTCGATATAAACCTAGATAATGGGAGATAAGGTGAGATAATGGGAGATAAGTATAAATAATGGGAGATAAGGAGAAATAATGGGAGATAAGCAGAGATATGTCTAGATAATGGGAGTTATGGTGAGATAATGGGAGATAAGGAGAAATAAGGGGAGATAAGGAGAAATATTGCGAGATAAGTCGAGATAAGCCTAGATAATGGGAGATAAGGTGAGACAATGGAAGATAAGGGTAAATAATGGGAGATAAGGAGAAATAATGGGAGATGAGCAGAGATAAGCCTAGATAATGGAAATTATGTAGAGATAATGGGAGATAAGGGGAAATAATGGGAAATAAGGGGAAATAATGGCAGATATTTTATTACATTAGGTAACATAAGGAATAAGCAGTGACGATAGTAATGAATCAAGTCCACGCGAGCGGAGCCGCGGGCACTGCTAGTTATTATATATAATACAACTTCTACTTGCGCGACATCTCTGAAAAAACTCTATGAGGCACATTTTAACGATCGGGCGTTATCCAAGCGGTTTCGTTTAGTATTATATTTTTGTGGTAATACTAACTGAAACGAGTCATTTACTTATTGGAAAATTATTAATAATGAATTTCGGAGCAGGTTATAAAAAGAATCCCCTTGAAATCCAGATGTAAACACAACTCGCGACCACGCTGGCAGCCATGTTGTTGGTATGCTAGGGGGCGCATGCGTGATAAAAAATTATGACCTAAAAATTTTCTTGAGCGTCGCCACTGTGTTTTATGTTTACGATGGTAATAATGCAATAAAAAAAAAAATCGTTAATGCGTGTTCCATAAGGTCTCATAAGTCTAATAAGAGATAGATGACAATATATAACACATTTTTTAACAAAAATCTTCTAATATTATTAAATAATTTTGGCTCAAAAAAATTTAACTATTACGTACCTTGAATATCACCCATCAATTGATGATAATTCTTCAACGATCTTATACTAGGGTCCCTCCGAAAATTTGGACTACTTATACTAGAGACTAGGGTTCCACTAGGCGCGCTGGCATTTGTACTAGTTGAAGGAAAAGCTAAGTTGTTAGAATTTAAAAATTGCTTAGTTCTAGCCGGTATTCGTCTTAATGAGCCGGCTGGACTAGAATTTTTACTATCTGTCTGTAAGGAAGTTTGTACATTATCTATGAGCCTTTTGTTTTCTAATACTGGGTGCGGAGTGGGGTCGCTACTTCTGATTTCTTTCATTTCGAGCCTGTCTTCCTCATCATCTAAAAAACATACTCAATTTATAGAGTTAAAAAAAATCATTTGTTAACTTATTAATGTTACTGACCACTACAAGTAATTTTTAGTGTTCCGTACGGAACACATGTAAGATCACTTCGGTCTCTGTTCGTCTGTCACACCCGATTTTCTCCGAGATTATTTGACAAAAAAAGTTGAAATTTGGCACTAATAAAGGAATTAATGACCTCATCAGAGTTGTGTAGCTTTGATTTTGAGGGGTGAAATCGAAAGTGAAAAAATTTTTTTTACCAGGTCATCGAGTGGGGTGTCAAATGTAAAAACACGAGTTCAAAAATATATATGATGTAATACTTGCTCACCCTTTTCCGAAAATTACTCCCCTTATCTCGAAAGGTACTGATCAAAAAAATTTGAAAAAATTCTGGAATATTCTCCACTGGGTGTAGATTGAACGAAAATTATCACGAGTGCATTACCTTTGATAATTGATTTGGTATATAAAAAAAAATAAAAATTTCAAGGTCATCAGTTATCAGTAAAGATCGAAAAAAACTTATTTGGGGTGTGTTTTGTAAAGTCATTGATCATTTTTTATACCTCCGTAACAAAATTTTTTCATCTAGCCTTCATATACATAAGAAAGGCCTATGACTTAGTACCAAGACAAAGATTATCGAACGCAATGAAAGAAATAGGCATTGACAAAGAACTAATATACGCAGTAAAAGCTCTCTACGAAAACAACACAGTGAACATAAAAATAGGACATAAAATAGGGAAGAGACTCCAAACATCAAAAGGCCTATTACAAGGATGCTCTACATCCCCAACACTATTCAAAATATACCTCGAACAAACATTAAAAAAATGGAAGCAAAAATGTAGTGGAATGGGAGTCCCAATACGAGAAGATGACTTATATACTCTAAGTTTCGCAGACGACCAACGCTATCAATCAGCATCTTCTAAAATATCTTGAAGGATTCAACATTATTAGCGATCACCAATATGGCTTTCGTAAAAATAGATCAACAGAAGATCTTCTGACTTATGTAACACATGTTTGGAACAATGCAATTGAACACTTTGGAGAATCTCGAGCGGTTGCTCTGGACATATCCAAGGCATTCGACCGTGTTTGGCACGATGGGCTGTTGGCTAAGCTACGTTCTTATGGTGTGTCGGAAAAGTTCTGTTTGTGGCTCTCATGTTTCCTCAGAGAGCGTTCTTTACGAGTGGCAGTCGACGGATTTCTTTCTAACACCTTCACTATCAACGCCGGTGTACCTCAAGGCTCCATACTGTCTCCTACTCTTTTTCTCATTTACATTAACGATCTGCTGGAAAAGACCGAGAATCAAATCTACAGCTTTGCAGATGACAGTACACTTATCTCTTTATTCACTTTGAACGCTCGGACATCGGCTACTCAGACGAATATCCGCAGACAGCAGGAAGTCGTTCAACTTAACAAAGACCTGGAAGAAATTCTATCTTGGGTGACAGTAACCAAGTGGAATTTAACGCTACAAAAACCCAGGCGGCAGTTTTTTCTAAAAAAGTTAACGTTGCTGAACCCGACATAGTTATGTCGGGGCACTCCATTCCTCTAACATCGTCACTCAATTTGTTGGGCGTTAATTTGGGAGCAAATAAGTCCTGGCATGAACATGTTGCAGGCATAGCAAGGAGAGCTTCTCAAAAGTTGGGAATATTATTTCGAACCAGAAAGCTTTACACTCCACAACAACTGTTAATTCTTTACAAAGCTCAAATTCGACCAAGTGTGGAATACTGCTCCCATGTTCGGAGCTCCGCTCCCAAACATACACTGCGTTTGTTGGATTCTATTCAGAGAAGAGCTGTTCGTCTGATTGGAGACCCGGAACTGACCGTCAGCCTTGATTCGCTGGAACTTCGAAGAACGGTTGGCAACTTGAGCCTATTCTACAAGTACTTTCATGGAAAGTGTTCGAAGGATGTGGCCCGCTTAATTCCTCCCAGAGCGGTGCATGTTAGAAGTACACGTCGCGCTAATTCTTCACATCCTTATGAGGTTCAGCTTGTTTCTCCCCGTACAACACTTTTCAAGCAGTCTTTTATATGGAGAACATCATCCCTTTGGAATAATTTGCCCAGGACTGTGTTTCCCACCGAGTACAATCTACAGCGATTCAAGAACAACGTGAATCGCCTTCTCGGCGCATGTGTCGCTCCTGTAGCGCTTTAGGGACTTCCCTGTAGCACGTGTGCTAGACCCAAAAAAAAAAATAGCGCAAGACGAGGAAGACCTATATATGGTAAGAAAACTGAAAGAAGAATACACTAAAGCAGGATTAGCAATAAACTTTGATAAAACGAAATATCTAACAACAAAGGAGGGAAACGTGGAGAATCTAGAAGTTGATAACGAAACAATAATGAAAGGAACCGATAGATTTAAATATTTAGGAACCATCATTTCAAGAAACGCAACATCAGAAGAAGAGATTAAAGCTAGATTAGGACAAACGCGGAAATGCATAAGACAATTAAATTTGATCCTGTGGGACAAGCACATTACAAAGAGAAACAAAACACGCATATACAAATCAATAATACAAAGCATAATGACATACGGGTCAGAAACATGGACGATCAACAAAAGAAATAAATCTAAAATTAACGCGGTAGAGAGAGTATTGGAGAAGATGTTGTAGAGTGACACGTATGGAGAGAATAACAAATGAAGAAATAAGAAGCAGAATGAACATTAAAGAGAACGCAATAAACACCATCGAACAAAAACGATTAAAATGGTATGGACACATAAGACGGAGCGAAGATCATAGGTGGATAAAGAAAATAACGGAGTGGAGCCCTATAGGGAGAAGAAAAAGAAGAAGACCTAGACGATCGTGGAGAGACGATGTGGATGAGGCTATGGAGGACAGGGGTCTAATAGATGGAGACTGGGAAGATAGAAACGGATGGAATCAAAGGCTGAGAGAAGGAAGACAGCGTCAGCTGTAGAAAATCCTGACACCCTAAAGATATCAAAAGAACGTGTTGGTCATATTTTGCATGAACATTTAGGCATGAGAAAGCTCTGTTCGAAATGGGTGTAGTGTTTGCTTACAGTGGACCAAAAACAACAACGTGTTCATGATTCTGAGCGCTATTTGGACCTGTTTAAGCGCAATAAAAAGGGATTTTTTCATGCAATATGTGATAATGGATGAAACATGGATCCACCACTACATACCGGAATCAAATCGGTAGTCAGCTGAGTGGACAGCAGCCGGTGAAAGCCGCCCGAAGCGACCAAAGACTCAACAGTCGGCTGGGAAGGTTATGGCCTCTGTATTTTGGGATGCGCATGGAATAATTTTCATCGACTATGCTGACACGGGAAAAACCATCAATAGCAAATATTATATAAAGTTACTGGTGCGTTTGAAGGCAGAAATCGCAAAGGAACAGCCCCAAAGGAACAAGAAATAAGTGTTCTCTCATCAAGACAAATCACTGTGTCACAAGTCAATGGTTACGATGGCAAAATTGCATGAATTGAAGTTCGAATTGCTTCCGCATCCACCGTATTCTCCAGATTTGGCCCTCAGCGACTATTATCTATCCGCAGACCTCCAAAAAATGCTCGCGGGAAAGATATTTGGCTCTAATTTAGAAGTTATCGCCGACTCTGAGACCGACTTTAAAGGCAAAGGCAAATCTTTCTGTAAGAAAGGTATAGAAATGTTATAAAAGCATTGGACTGCTTGTATTGCTCTTCAATTGATGAGTAAAGTCGAATTTTGCAAAAAAAAAGTGTTTTAAGTAGCTAGACCAACACTTTTCAGCCTACATGTTATCTGTGGTTAGTACCATAAAGGAAAAGAGTAGAGTAATCTCGTAGGTAAAGGTCTCTGAAACTGCTTAGTGTAGTTGAAGGCGAAATGACGGAAAAAAATTCATTTGATAACCGAATGATTTCTCATTCGATCTATACTTTACATAAAGTCATTCAATATCAATTGAGAGTAAAAGAAAACGGAAAAAAAAGCATGTCAACTTACCTTGCGTTGCACAACTTTCGTTATCACCAAAATCATTTTCCTCTGGCACAGTTTCAACTTCACTTTTTAAGTTCGGCATTCTTTTATTTAATAAACGCGACGAGTGATTCCCCAATTGTTTCTCGTCCGTCATCTTCAACGGCTTATGGGTCGCGTTAAACTGTAGATTAAGAATGGGCGTTTGTGCAGGCTGTGCTGTTTGTACCGAAGACATTTTTTTACTTTAATTGATAAATTGTTCAGTGCAATTTGTTTATTATTTATAATGGTAGTTGTTTTGTTGATGTGTTGTGACCTCTTGTGCTTGGTTTGTATTTGTTGCTGTTATTACACACGTGATAACTCACTATAGTCCAATCTCTTTACAGCAAATGGGTGGAAAATGTAAATCATTGTTCTGGAATAGTAATATTGTTTCGTACTTAATTGTTGGAATTAAAATATACTTATATATATAGTTACCCAGATAAAAGTATGCATCTCACATAACTCGTATTCCTATAAAAGATTTTTACACCCGCCTGCGCGCCCCGCAGTGGGTAGAAAAAAAACCCTGTCAAGTGCAAGCTGGACTTGCGCAATTAGTGTTCCGTACGTTGAATGCTTTTAAAATAAATATTTTTGTTACGGAAGTATAAAATGATGAGTGACTTCACCAAACACATCCCAAATGAGTTTTCAACAAAGTTTTTTTCCGATCGTTAGTGAAAACTGATGACCTTGAATTTTTTTAAAATTTTTTGATCAGTAATTTTCGATTTAAGGGGTGGGACAGCGATTCGCACTTTTTTAAAATAAGTATAAAGAGAACTGTGTGAAAGTACTACATTATACAGTTGTGGTCAAAATAATAGCAGTGGTTCAATAAAAATAACTAAAACTATTAAAAGGTAACTTCAAAATTCCATTAAGGCAAAAAATATTTTATCGTTTAAAAACTTATCAACTGTACTGAGGTTTCAACAAAATATATGTATATAAAAATAAATATAAACAAAGTATTTACGTTTTTTGTAGCAGGAGATGAATTTTGCTTGGTCAAAATAATAGCAGTGTTCGCTTAACACTGGTGTGTTTCAAACCTAAATGGTTTTTGCTCCTTGTGTTCGGTTAAGTTGTTAAATTTAGAATAGTTTTGTGTCAGATCCATCAACACTTTTTCTGTTTTTTTAATACAACTGTGGGAAGGAAGAAGCACTGTTCTCAAGAAAAACGTGAATTGATAAGAAAATTGCGTCGTGATGGAAAATCTTACGTGCAGATTTAAAATATTTTGGGATTCTCAGCTAAAATGGTAGCAAACGGTTTAAGATGGCAACCTACACCTGAAGCTTGCGGTCGTAAACGCAAAACTACATCCAGACAGGACACACTTATAGTTCGAGCTTCAAAAGCAATCCCATTTGCTTCGTCAACACAACTTCAAGAGATTGTGGGAGTGGATGTAGCTCCTAGGACGACACGACGACGACTTAAAGAAGCAAAGTTACCAGCAAGAAGTCCGCGTAAGGTACCCTTGTTAAATAAACGACACAGAAAGAGGCGATTAGAGTTCGTGAAGGGACATATTGAATGGCCTCTATTTAAATGGCGTAATATACTGTGGTCCGACGAAAGCAAAATTGTATTATTTGGAAATGTAGGCCGCAGAACATACGTTAGACGCATATCAGCCTCAGTACACTATTAAGACAGTTAAACATGGAGGTTCAAAAATAATGGTATGGGCATGGTTCTCCTACTTCGGAGTAGGGCCTATATTTTGAATTAAAAACATAATGACCGCCAGTGTTTATGTTGAAATTTTACAGGACGTTATGTTGCCCTATGCAGAATATGAAATGCCACTTAAATGGGTTTTTACGCATGACAATAACTCAAAACATAGCAGTTGATTATGTAAACAATTTTTAGTAAAGAAAAAAATTAATGTCTTTAATTGGCCAGCTCAAAGCCCAGATCTGAACCCGATAGAAAATCTGTGGGGCGATATTAGAGATAGCGTAGCACGTGAAAACCTAAGAATCAAGACGAGCTCTGGGCTATAATTAGAGATTCTTGGAAAAGCATTCCTGTTTTTAGATGTCAAGATTTGGTTAACTCTATGCCGCGACGTTGTGAAGCTGTCATAGCCAATAAAGGGTTTACAATTAAGTATTAGGTATGTCTCATGCTCATAAAACAAAAATATTGTTAATTAGTTGTACAGTTTTTTTTAACAGTAATTTTAGTAAAACACTGCTATTATTTTGTCCACCATAATTTTAGAAATTTGTCGTTTTTCTTTGATTTTTAAGAATTAATTAATTAGCCTTATATTACTTTGATGCATCTTAGGTGGGCTTCAAAGTTACCATATTTATGTTTTAGTTGTTCTATTAAAAAAACTTAATAAATATGTTTTGATAAAAATTTAGTAAGCACTGCTATTATTTTGACCACAACTGTATATATTTTAGAACTCGTCTTTTCACGAGCTTTCATTTGACACCCTATTCGATGACCTAGTAAAAAAAATTTTTTTTCACTTCCGATTTCATTCCCCAAAACTAACCCCTTAAGGCAAAATTTAACTTTTAAAACTACATGGCTCTGATAAGTCCACCAATTCCTATATTAGTACCAAATTTTAACTTTCTATGTCAAATAGTTTCGAAGAAAATCAGGTATGACAAACGGACAGACACCGAAGTGATCTTATAAGTGTTCCGTACGGAACACTAAAAACATTATCGTTTAAAAGTTCCTACAGACCTCAAATTTCAATGGATCACCATGTTTTTTTTTTAAATCACCGTAAGAAAATTTATAAAAGGACTGTCGAGCCATACTTTGAAAATATATATTTTACGCAATACTGTGATAAAAATTGATCAATCCGAGGAAAAAAATACTATTGATTTTACTATTGATTTACTATTGACCAGACATACGAGGCTGGTTTGAAAAGTCCGTGCAAAAATAAAAACTACTTATGTGTTTGGGGTAAACCTCTTTTATTTTTCGACATAGTCTCCTTTTAGGCTTATACACTTCGTCCAACGATGTTCTAGTTTGTTGATCCCTTCCGAATAATAGGATTTGTCCAAGTCTGCAAAATATCTATTAGTGTCTGCAATCACCTCCTCGTTTGAATAAAATCTTTGTCCCGCCAGCCATTTCTTCAAATTGGGGAACAAATAGTAGTCCGAGGGAGCCAAGTCTGGAGAATAGGGGGGATGTGAAACGAGTTGGAATCCTATTTCCATTAATTTTGCGACCACAACTGCTGAGGTGTGTGCTGGTGCGTTGTCGTGATGGAAAAGGACTTTCTTGTGGGCCAATCGCGGGCGTTTTTCTTGCAGCTCGGTTTTCAAACGGTCCAATAACGATGAATAATATTCACCTGTAATAGTTTTACCCTTTTCCAGATAGTCGATGAGGATTATCCCTTGCGAATCCCAAAAACCAGTCGCCATAACCTTTCCGGCCGAATGAACGGTCTTCGCCTTTTTTGGTGCAGATTCCCCCTTGGTAACCCATTGTTTAGATTGTTGTTTGGTCTCAGGAGTATAGTAATGTATCCATGTTTCATCCACAGTGACGAAACGACGCTTAAAGTCCTCCGGATTCTTCTGGAACAGCTGCAAACCATCCTTGCAACACTTCACACGATTCCGTTTTTGGTCAAGCGTGAGCAATCGCGGCACCCATCTTGCGGATAGCTTTCTCATGTCCAAATGTTTATGCAAAATATTATGTACCCGTTCAGTCAAGATGCCCACATCACTAGCAATCTCACGCACCTTAACTCTTCTGTCATCCATCACCATATCATGGATTTGATCAATGATTTCTGGAGTCGTAACCTCCACAGGCCGTCCAGAACGTTCAGCGTCACTTGTGCCCATATGGCCAGTCCGAAAATTTTAAAACCACTTATAAACTGTTCTAATCGAAGGTGCAGAGTCACCATAATGTTTATCAAGCTTCTCTTTAGTCTCCTGAGGCGTTTTGCCTTTCATAAAGTAATGTTTAATCACCACACGAAATTCTTTTTCGTCCATTTCTTGAAAATCACTCGACTTCCTTGATTCACACGAATGCCAAACACAAAGAAATAGACCAATATGGCTGAAACTTGGTATGCGTTCATTCAAGAGATGCTACTAACTAAACATGACCTCGATACGGTGTCATCTCTCGGACTTTGCACGGACTTTTCAAACCAACCTCGTATGTACGTATTCCTAGGTATTTTTGGTCACTGAATCCAAATATGATATCTAATTTTCTAACAAACCTATTAAATTCGAGTAATGGTCCAAAAACGGCTTCAAAGTGGTCAAAAGTCGTCAAGTTAATAGTAATAACGAGATGTACATATTCCTATATATTTTTAGTCACTGAATCCAAATATGATATCTGATCTGCTCGTATACCTATTGTTTTCGAATTAAGGTCCAAAAATGCCCTCAAAATGGTCAAAAGTGGTTAAGTCAGGAAACATATTTTGATGTAAGTTGGGAATTTGGAATCTTTGGCACAATGATACTACTCAGTATATATCACCACTACACCAGACACTTTATTTTTGCACTCGACGCGCGTTTCGCTAACCATGTTAGCTTCATCAGGAGCGATGATTGATGCTAACATGGTTAGCGAAACGCGCTCCTGATGAAGCTAACATGGTTAGCGAAACACGCGTCGAGTGCAAAAATAAAGTGTTTGGTGTAGTGGTGATATATACTGAGTAATACGTATTTTGATGTATTTTCGGTCACCATGGAATCCAAATACTCGTATTGTAAAAATTACCAGACATGTAATATTGGTCACTAAATTCAAATCTTACGTCTGATTTGCTCATGTATCTATACGATTTCAAGGTCATAAAGGAGCAAAATCAAATATATAACAAGCCTTAAGCCTAATGTAACGTAACGGATTAAATCATAAAATAACCGGTCAAGTGCAAGTTGAACTTGCGTAAATAGTGTTCCGTACGTTGATTGCTTTTAAAATAAAAAATTTTGTTACAGAGGTATAAAATGATCAGTGACTTCACAAAACACACCCCAAATGAGTTTTCAACAAAGTTTGTTTCCAATCTTTACTAAAATCTGATGACCTTGAAATTTTTGTTTTTTTTTATATACCAGGTAAATTATTAAAGGTAAGGCACTCGTGATAATATTCCAGAATTTTTTCAAAATTTTTTGATAAGTACTTTTCGAGATAAGGCGAGGGACAGCGATTTTTCGCGATTTTTTAAAAATAATACAAAGAAAAGTGCGCGCAAGTATTACATTATATATATATTTTTTACTCGTGTTTTCACAAGCTTTCGTTTGACACCACACTCGATGACCTAGTAAAAATTTTTTTTTTTCACTTCCGATTTCATCCCCCAAAACTAACCCCTTAAGTCAAAATTTAACTCTCAAAACTGATGAGGCCATCAATTCCTATATTATTACCAAATTTCAACTTTCTATGTAAAATAGTTTAGGAGAAAATCGGGTGTGACAGACAGACACACAGACAGACAGACACCGAAGTGATCTTATAAGTGTTCCGTACGGAACACTAAAAAGGAGAAGAGGAGAGACTTTTTATATCTGGTTGTCGTATAAAACTTCATTGTAAGTAAGATATGAATTAGTAAAGTAAGAATTTAGTAGTTTTTGGACCATTACTCGAATTCAATAGGTTTATTAGCAAATCGGATAACATATTTGGATTCAGTGACCAAAAACACGTAGGAATACATATGTCTGGTCAACAGTAAATCAATAATAAAGTCAATAGTTTTTATTTTCTCGGATTGAACAATTTTTTGTCGCAGTATTTGCGTAAAATGCCCATTTAAAATATATATTTCCAAAATATGGCTCGACAGTTTTTTTCTAAATTTTCTTACGATGATTAAAAAAAATATATGGTGATCCGATGAAATTTGAGGTCTGTAGGGATTTTTGAACGATAATGTTTTTTTTTTTTACCCACTGTACGCCCTCAAAGCTGGTCTCTGGTTTTTTTTTATTTCCCTCTCTAAAGAAAGTAATATACTTGTGAAAAAATCACGTTTCAAAGTATTTTGATAACTAAAAATACAATTTTCAAATTCGGTTGGTCCATTGGTTTGTGTGTCGACCAGTTGCTGAAATTTCATACACATACAGTCTGTCAAGTAAAAACGTGCCCGCGATAATTCATTTGCGATGCGATTCTAGCGATTTAACCAAAAATCGGTAAAGGGAACCTTTTGTCTACGACGCATTTTAGTACAGTTATCAGTCGATTCTGAACTTGTTTGCGCGTCGGTTCGAGGCCGGTTTTTTTCTAAATAACTATCTGTGATCTGCTCAAGCAATATCTAATAAATATTTTATTTCACCATAAACTGCAAGTTGAACTTGCGCAATTAGTGTTCCCTACGTCGATTGCTTTTAAAATAAAAATTTTTGTTACGGTGGTATAACATGATCAGTGACTTCACAAAACACACCCTAAAGGAGTTTTCAACAAAGTTTGTTTCCGATCTTTACTGAAAACTGATGTCCTTGAAATTTTTGTTTTTTTTTTTATATACCAGATAAATTATTAAAGGTAATGCACTCGTAATAATTTTCGTTCAATCTACACCCCGTGGAGACTATTTCAGAGTTTTTCAAAATTTTTTGATCAGTACTTTTCGAGACAAAAGCGATTTTTTAAAAATATTACAAAGAAAAGTAGCTCTGATCATCAATTCCTATATTAGTACCAAATTTCAACTTTCTACAGACAAACGTTCGAACAGACACCGAAGTGATCTTATAAGTGTTCCGTACGGAACAATAAAAACGGAGCACTAGTGGAATCACTTTGGTGTCTATCTGTCTGTCTGTCACAGCTGATTATTTGACATTTATAGGAACTGACAGCTTAATCACAGTCATGTAGTTTTGAAAGTTAAATTTTGACTTAAGGGGTTAGTTGGGGGTGGGTGAAATCGGAAATAAAAATAAATTTTTTTACCAAGTAATCGAGTGGGGTGTCAATTGAAACTTTGAGATAAGACGAGTTCAAAAATATATATGATGTAATACTCGCCAGAATTTTTCTTCATAATATTTTTAAAAAACCGCTAAAAATCGGTGTCCTCCCTCCTTATATCAAAAATTACTAATCAAAAAATTTTGAAAAAATTCTGGAATATTCTCCGTAAAGTGTAGATTAAGTCCAAATTATCACGATTTCGTTACCTTTGATAGTTTATTTGGTATATAAAAACAAAAATCGGAAACAAACTTTGTTTCATATATGTGTCACACTTGTATACAAGTCCCCATCCTGTTTAATAAATAACAGGTCAAGTGCAAGTTGAACTTGCGCAATTAGTGTTCCGTACGCTGATTGCTTTTAAAATAAAAAATTTTGTTACAGAGGTATAAAATGATCAGTGACAAAATATACCCCAAATAAGTTTTCAACAAAGTTTGTTTCCAATCTTTACTGAAATCTGATGACCTTGAAATTTTTGTTTTTTTTATATACCAGATAAATTATTAAAGGTAATGCACTCGTGATAATTTTCGTTCAATCTACACCCCGTGGAGAATATTCCAGAATTTCTTCAAAATTTTTTGATAAGTACTTTTCGAGATAAGGCGATTTTTTGCGATTTTTTAAAAATAATACAAAGAAAAGTGCGCGCAAGTATTACATTGTATATATATTTTTTACTCGTGTTTTCACAAGCTTTCATTTGACACCACACTCGATGACCTAGCAAAATTTTTTTTTTTTCATTTCCGATTTCACCCCCCAAAACTAACCCCTTAAGTAAAAATTTAACTCTCAAAACTACATGGCTTAATGAGGCCATCAATTCCTATATTATTACTAAATTTCAACTTTCTATGTCAAATAGTTTCGGAGAAAATCGGGTGTGACAGGCAGACACCGAAGTGATCTTATAAGTGTTCCTTACGGAACACTAAAAAATGTTATTCACTGTATAGATAAAAGTATAAACACACATGCACGGCAAGGATCTAAGATAATTATTGTGGGAGATTTTAACATATATTTTTTTCGAATGTGTTAGTTGGGCTTATGCAAATGATAAAAGATATTATTTCTACTAGAGACAGAACTTTGATAGACCATATGTTTTGCAATATTCATGATATAATGACTAATGATATAGAAGTTCACGTTGTAGGAAGTTTTTTTTAGCTATCACAAACAAGTTTGTGTCCGAATTCTAGATACTGATTTTTTTAAAACTCATTTGGGGTGTGTCTTGTGAAGTCATTCATTATTTTATACCTCCGTAACAATTTTTTTTTATTTTACAAGCAATCACGGTACGGAACACTAACTGCGCAAGTCCAACTTGCACTTGGCCGTTTTTTTTTTATGCAGGGGAAGCATTTGCGATTGAACTGAACTACTGGATAAACAACTTTACTAATTTTCACGAAAACTAGAGATGGTTACTTTTAGCTGAGAAGATTTAAATAATTATTCTTAAAGTACACAACTATTACTATTACCACTACTTTTTTGTTACGAAAAAAGTTGACTGAGTCTACTGTGTACGGGGACTACCTTTTAAGTTTTTACAAAACCAATGTAAGAAAAAAAAAGTTTTTGGTATAGTATTTTTCACGATTTAAGGAAGTCATTTAGCCACCTATACTCATTCAAAATTCAACAAGATTCGAAAGTGATTAATTTATGGATGTTTAATGACAAGGCATCGTGCAGGGCCGCACTATACCTGATTGTGTAATTGTTAGGTTTAAAATTTTATTGTGATAAGACAGTTGAATTTTAATGTTTTATATACTGAATAATACAGAATATAGTAATTACACAAATATATTAAAACAGTGTACAGTGTCCTCGCGTACATTTGTTACAATTTTAGTTATTAATTAATATCTAGTTCAATTTCGCTATCGCGACTATCTTGCAAATCAATAAGTTTTTTTACAGGTTCTAAACTATTTATATTTATGTACATACATCTATATGAGTTTTCAATTTTTTTGACGTGTTGAATACAGTTTCTCCAGTTTTTTAACGGTTACATTTTTGACTTCTGTCTTTATCAACTCAATCACACTACTGTTTAAAGTGGGTGTATTATTGTGAGCACGTATATTAGACTTTATTTTATGCCATATCAACTCGATCGCATTAAAGATACAATAATATGGTGGAAACCGAATTATTTCGTGTCCTGCTTCCTTTGTAATTTTATCACAAGCATATTCCCTCGAAAAATTGTAATTTTTTAAAACTTCTAAGAATTGTTTAACTGTATAACTTTCATGGAAATATATGTCACGTTCGCATAAAAAGGCTTGTATTTCCCTTTTTCTACTGGTGGAACTTGGTACCTTATTCATTTGGCGACTATAATAGGATGCATTATCCATCACAATACAGCTATTCGGTGGTATATTCGGCATTAATTTGTTTTGAAGCCAATCTTCAAAAACTTCAGCGGTTGTATCACAATGATAATCCAAGCTGGAATCTGATATATTCTTGGCTGCTAGAAATAGGCATTCTGGTATCTAACCTTCTTCTGACCCCGCATGTAAAATAGTTATTCTTTTACCTTGATTTGTTAGAGCTTTGATGTGGCATTTTTTAGTGTTCCGTACGGAACACTTATAAGATCACTTCGGTGTCTGTCTGTCTGTCTGTCTGACACACCCGATTTTCTCCGAAACTATTTGACATAGAAAGGTGAAATTTGGTAATAATATAGGAATTGATGGCCTCATCAGAGCCATGTAGTCTTGAGAGTTAAATTTTGACTTAAGGGGTTAGTTTTGGGGGGTGAAGTCGGAAGTGAAAAAAAAAAAATTTTACTAGGTTATCGAGTGTGGTGTCAAATGAAAGCTTGTGAAAACATGAGTAAATATATATATATATATATATATATATATATATATATATATATATATATATATATATAATGTTATACTTGCGCGCACTTTTCTTTGTATTATTTTTAAAAATTCGCGAAAAATCGCTGTCCCCCGCCTTATCTCGAAAAGTACTTATCAAAAAATTTCAAAAAAATTCTGGAATATTCTCCACGGGGTGTAGATTGAACGAAAATTATCACGAGTGTATTACCTTTAATAATTTATCTGGTATATAAAAAAAACAAAAATTTCAAGGTCATCAGATTTCAGTAAAGATTGGATACAAACTTTGTTGAAAACTCATTTGGGGTTTATTTTGTGAAGGCACTGATCATTTTATACCTCCGTAACAAAATTTTTTATTTTAAAAGCAATCAACGTACGGAACACTAATTGCGCAACTTCAACTTGCACTTGACCGGTTATTTTTGGATTTATCAATCCATCCTTTACTGGGTGTGTCGTGGGTGTCATATCAAGTCTCATCTAGGTAGATTATCGTTCGATTTTCCGATCTAGCTGTATTTATTTTTTCAAGATATTCCGTTCTGAGTTGTTGTAAGCGTCGTGATTCCATTATAATTTGCCTTTTGTATATTTTTTTGAACAAAAACCCCAAACGACGTAGAATACGCCATAAAGTTGTAGTGGAACATTTTATGTCACAACTATCTTCGGACAGCCTCCGTGAAAGTGACAATAACGTGGGAACTTTTTGTTCTGCATACATTTCATAAATTTTGCGTCGGATTAAGTCTTCTTGACAGAAATCAATACATTTCAACACACCTTTGTCTTTTCGTGTTTTTTTAGGCGCAATCGAATTATTTACAATTTTCCAAAGTGTACTTTTAGGGATGCTTATTAAAGCTGATGTCTCCATCAATGAAAACTACTTTTCGTGGCCTCGCTCCACTAACTTTAAATAAACACTTTTACATCCACGGGCAAACATTTGCGGTTTCTGATGGAAAGGGCTTCGGACATTTTAAGACACTATTGAACATTATAATACACACAATTTCAGTATAATACTGCAGATAAAATGATAAATATTCTTTATGTTTATAAACAGGAAGTAGTCAATAAAATGTTAGATTGAAAGGTAGGTATATATGTATATCAATTACGACCCTCTTACGGCCAGGTACGTGCGAAGATCCTAACGGTCGTCTAATGTTTTTATTGCATCAATTTGCCAAATCACTTTCTTAGATCTTGAAAAATACTATACCTATAAACGAGAACTATATGGTAATGCAGTGTGAAGTCATTTTTTTTTTCGATCAAGAACTAACACTCAAAATCTTCACTCAAATGCTCTAAACTCGCCTATTTGCCGGAGTCAGAAATTACGTTCAATGATGAGTTCTGCCAATTCGAAAGACCTAGTATGTACATCATGCTCACGAAGAAATGCTTGTTAAAATAGGCCACAGCGAGGTAAGTCAATATGGAACATGAATTAGTGTTAGTAGTGCATAAACTGTTTCCCTAACTCACTTAAGACTGAAAACGTCGAATAACGATCGGTTGACACTCCGGCATCTAAGTCGTAATGGAACCTATTATTTAAAGCACAGCGATAGGTTGAATAACCTTAGATGATGATCCTGGCAATAAACGAGTCTAGTGGATTGATCAGCTTCAAAAATAACTCGTATGATAGTTTGAATTCATTTACTATGAAGATGCAAAGAGCGGTCGTCTCTGGTTCACTCACATTGCCCAGGCAATTGTTTGATAATCACTTTTATTAAATAGCACTAAGAGATTTGCCTCAACGGGCAAACATTTGCGGTTTCTGATGGAAACGGCTTCGGACATTTTAAGACACTATTGAACTTTATAATACATACTATTTCAGTATAATACTGCAGATAAAGTGAAGAATATTCTTAATTAGATATATATATAAACACGAAGTAGCCAATAAAATGTTAGATTGAAAGGGAGATGTATATATATATATATATATATATATATATATATATATATATATATATATATATATATATATATATATATATTAATTACGATCCTGTTACGGACAGGTATGTGCGAAGATCTTAACGGTCGTTTAATGTTTTTATTGCATCAATTTGCCAAATCACTTTCTTAGATCTTAAACAATACTATACAAATCGTTTTATTGTTTCTCAAAATAATCGCCTTTAAGATTTATATACTTTTGCATGCGTTCGAACCAGTTCTCGAAACATTTTTTCCACTCTGAAGTTGGTACCTCAAAAACTTGATTTTGAAAGGATTCAATAGCTTCATGAGGTGATGAAAATCGCTGTCCACGTATTTTTTTAACATTCGTGGACAAAAAGAAGGTGTTAGGCCATAAATCAGGTGAATACGGGCAATGAGACATTAATTCGATGTTTTTCTCCGTCAAATAATTAATTGTTTGACGTGCTGTGTGAGAGCTGGTATTGTCATGATGAAGAATGATGCGACGTTTTCTCTTGTTTTTCCTGATTTCATGGATGACTTCTGGCAAACCAATTGTTGTATACCATTCGACATTAACTGTTCTTCGATCCTCCAAATCAATGGTTGCAACATGTCCAGTATAACCAAAAAAACAAGTGATTTTTGTAAGTGCTTCGCGAACGAACGACTTTTGTTGGATTCGGTTCATCTTGGAACACCCAAACAGTTGATTGTTGCTTAGTTTCTGGCTCGTACGAATATATATAGTTTCGTTTCCTGTTACGATGTTGTATACAGATTTTACATGTCCTCGATCGAATTTTTTGAGCATTTCCTTATACCAACTGACACGAGCCTGTTTTTGAGTTTCAGTCAAATCATGCGGAATCCATCGGGAACAGATCTTGTTCATAGCTAATTATTCATGCAAAATTGAATACACTGCAGTCTTCGATATGCCTAAGGATGCTTCTATCTCACGGTAAGTCACATGCCGATCCTCTTCAATCATGTTACGCACAGCACCGATGTTTTTTGGAACAACAACCGATTTTGGTCGATCTTCACGAAATTCATCACTGACGGAAGCACGACCATGACAAAAATCTGCAAACCAATTGTAAACAGTTTTTTCTGATGATGATTCATTACCAAAAGTTGAACGAAGCGATTCGAGGCATTGTTGTTGATTTAGGCTTTTACTAATATCGTAAAAATCATCCAATGAAAACTTTCACGTGAAATTTCCATTTATTCACAAAACTATTTTTTTTAAAAAATTTTGGATGGTTGTAGCTTCTGCTTGATGGAAATTCATTATAAATATATAATAAAAGACTATCTTTAGTGAATTTCCACTGATTTATTTAAATTGAGATGACGCGTTTCGCTGTCGATGCAGCTTCTTCAGATCTACATTTTACACTGTCAAGTTAGGTTTAATGTTCACAATTTTATATAATTTCTTAATTATAATCTTACACCTAATTAAATTAAGTTGGGAATGTGGAATCTTTGGCACAATGATACTACTCAGTATATTATCACCACTACACCAAACACTTTATTTTTGCACTCGACGCGCGTTTCGCTAACCATGTTAGCTTCATCAGGAGCGATGATTGACAAAAGCTAAACTACAAATCTACCCTATTTATACTTAGTCTAACCCTTGAATTACTCACGCGGAACTAATGACATAGGCAAGGCCATCAGTTCCGGTCAAGTAACCAGTAGAGGGGACTATAAGGAATAGGCCCTCTGTCTCTATTTAAACTACTTTTACATTTTATGATTTCCATACTTTCTTATGCGTTCAACAATCTTCTATCAGATACATTTTTTATTAATCTTAGATTATCTAATGTTACAGTATGATCAGCTTCAAGGGCATGTTCGGCAATGCTAGACTTTTCTGTGCTATTGTATTTTATATGTGCTAAATGTTTTTTAAATCGTGTTTTAATTGACCTTTTAGTTTGCCCAACATACTTTTTGTCACAATCATTACAACTAATTTCATAAATTCCACTTTTCTCACAATTAGGAATCTTATCTTTGGGATTTCCTAAGATATTCCTCAGATTGTCTGATGACTTATAGACTAAGGTGAGGCCTATCTTATTAAATACCTTATTGAGTCCCTTGCTATATTTCGGATTATATGGTATGGAGACATACTTGGTGTTATTTTCTTCGCGTGTAAATTAGATAATCTAAGATTAATAAAAAATGTATCTGATAGGAGATTGTTGAACGCATATGAAAGTATGGAAACCATAAAATGTAAAAATAGTTTAAATAGAGACAGAGAGCCTATTCCTTATAGTCTCCTCTACTGGCTACTTGACCGGAACTGATGGCCTTGCCTATGTCATTAGTTCCGCTTGAGTAATTCAAGAGTTAAGCTAAGTATAAACAGGGTAGATTTGTAGTTTAGCTTTAGTCAATCATCGCTCTTGATGAAGCTAACATGGTTAGCGAAACGCGCGTCGAGTGCAAAAATAAAGTGTTTGGTGTAGTGGTGATATATACTGAGTACTAATTAAATTACATTGATAGTATTGGACAACCCACACAGACCTGGAATTAGAAGAATAAATTCAATAATGGTGAATTCTTTAAATCTTCCTGGTCGTGGAGTAAAGTACCTATAGACCTTAATCGATTTATTGCATTGTTTCTAAAAGGTTTAGTTTTAAACCTTTTTGTTGGGTATGTAAAATTTTGAAATGGATGAAACGTTTTTTCGTGTTCTGTAATTCTTTCTATAAATGTACGTCCAGTTTGCCTATGTATGTTTTAGGACATAACCCACATGTTAATTGATAAACCCCTAATTTATTGTCTTTATTGACTTGTGGTTTGTAGTTTTCGAGATATTTTCTTATAGTATTGTTAGTTTTGTACGCTATGTTGATATTTTTTTGATTTAAAAATTTTTCTGTTGGTTTGCCGAAATAGGTTAAGCATTTAAATGTGGTTTTTCTGTCCTTAAAACGTGGGTATATTTCTGAGATTGCCTTGTTTCTAAGTTTTTTTCCTAACGATGTTATCGATTAAAGTAACCGAATAACCGTTGTTAACGGCTACTTGTTTTATGTAGTAAAATTGTCCTCTGATAAGGGGATATTAGTTAGTCTATGTATAAAACTATGATAAGCCGCGAGTTTATGATGGTTAGGGTGGTGAAAATTATTGTGAATTGTGGTATCTGTATGACAAGCTGTGTGATATATTGCAAATTCATGTTTTTTTCACGGTTTTACTGATTGTTAAGGCTAGGAAGTTGATTTTCCCTTCGACTTCTTCTTCCATTGTAAGACTGATATTTCTATGTAAAGAATTAATGTACTGTAAACAATTAACTCACTTTTTACGGTACATTAATTCTTTACATAAAAATATCAGTTTTGCAATGAAAGAAGAAGTCGAAGGGAAAATCAACTTCCTAGACTTAACAATCAGTAAAATTATGAAAAAACATGAATTGGCAATATATCACAAACCTTGTTATACAGAGACCACAATTCACAATAGTTCTCACTATCTTAACCATCATAAACACGCGGCTTATCATAGTTTTATACATAGACTAACTAATATTCCCTTATCAGAGGACAATTTTACTAAAGAATTAAACTACATAAAACAAGTAGCCGTTAACAACACGTTATTCGGTTACTTTAATCGATAACATCGTTAGGAAACAAGGCAATCTCAGAAATATACCCACGTTTTAAGGACAGAAAAACCACATTTAAATGCTTAACCTATTTCGGCAAACCAACAGAAAAACTGGGAAAATTTTTAAAACAAAAAAATATCAACATCGCTTACAAGACTAACAATACTATAGGGAAATATCTCAGAAACTACAAACCACAAATCAATAAAGCAATAAATCAGAGGTTTATCAACTAACATGTGGGTCATGTCCTAAAACATACATAGGACAAACTGGACGTACATTTATACAAAGAATTACAGAATACGAAAAACATTTCATCCATAGAAAGTCTAATTCAACATATGCTATCATCTTTTAACAGAAAATCACACGTTTAACAAGAATTTCAAAATTTTACATACCCAACAAAAAGGTTTAAAACTAAACCTTTTAGAGACAATGCAAATAAATCGATTAAGGACTACAGGTACTTTACTCAACGACCAGGTAGATTTAAACAATTCACCATTATTGAATTTATTCTCCTAATTCCATGTCTGTGTGGGTTGTCCAATACTATTAATGTAATTTAATTAGTATTTTTTAAATTAATTAATATTTTAATTAATATTATTATAATTAAGAAATTATATAAAATTGTGAACATTAAACCTAACTTGACAGGGTAAAATGTAGATCTGAAGAAGCTGCATCGACAGCGAAAGGCGTCATCGCAATTTAAATAAACCAGTGGAAATTGACTAAAAACAGTCTTTTATTATACATTTATTTTTTTAAACGTCCACTGTAAACAAACCACTCGGCCAATTTCTGAGCTGCCACTGTTTGAACAATAACAAATGTTAAATTTTACAAAAATGGTAATGTCACATCTCAATTGCGCCATCTAGTGGTGGTTCGTAAAAACTTAAAAGGCGACCCTCGTATAAATATTGCAATATTTTGAGTTTCAGAAAGTAGGTACCAAAAAAATTCGTTAATGTACAAACAATAAACTGTATGTTATTGAATACCGGGTTCCAGGTATTTATTTTATTTTTAAAACAACATAATATGTTTTAATTAGATTCAACGAAACTGTTTACTTAAGTTATCTACCTAACTATGAAAGAGAACGTGCAGAACGTAAAAAATAATTATTTTTCTCTATAACCTCCGTTTACACTAATACATAAAAGTTAGTCAAAATACTTGGAAAAGTTGCAGTAATTTGGCAACCAAGTAATTTTTTGAATAAATATCGATTTGAGGTTTATAACTTAAAAAAACCCTTGGTAGTAGTTTTTACAATGTTCCAATTCCAAATTACCTATACATATACCTATTTGAAACAATTATTAAAATTAATTGCAGAGTGAAGTGTTGACATATTTTTTAAAAATAGTTTTTACTGAAATACCACAAAACAAACAGGGCCAAACGGTGAATTAGGATTTTTTCAAAATATACTGGTGGTTGCAACCGTCTGTATAGAATATAACCTAAGTAAGGAAAACATACAGTCAGTTCAAAAAGTCTCCATACACCACCTGCTTTCTATACTATTTTTCTGTTATGTTTAACTAATTAATTGGAACTGTGAGAAAACATGTTTAAATTAATATTTGAAACTTAACCAACGAGGATTAGTATTAAAAACAACTACGGAACATTTTATTCAGAAGTTACATCATTGTTATAAAAATGTAAACAAAATTCATGTCAAAAAAGTCTCCATACACTTAACAATTACCAATAACACAGGGCAACAAAAAAATATTTTTGTTTTGGTGCCTGGGATTTTAGAGCTGATTTTAACTATATTTGGGACGCTAAATCTATACATGCAATCCGTTTTTCTCTATCAGCTCTACTTTTTTAGATACATCAACTTATCTACCAATGTGGTTTTTATTCAGTATATTCATTTATGAGAGTTCTAAAATTATTATATATTCATTAATGTAGGTACAATGGTTTTATTGTCAGTCTGTAATTGAGTAAATTCCAGGTAATTCTATAAATAGTGGAACCATTGCCTATCAGGTACCTGAACTGACCCTTTTAATCACCTAACTCGGGTAAGTCTCGTCAGTTTGTGCGTTCTTACTAATGAGAGTAGATCGAATTCGGCGTGTTATTTTATGTTAAGAAAAGAGTGTTTTTGTGTTATTGAACAGAATTAAAATGAGTTCAGGTTCCAGTTCAAGAAGAAGTTGTGTAAATCAACCTGATGTGTTTTGATATATATGCGGAGAATACATGTTTCAACAAAACAGACAAACTATTACTGACTTTGTAAAGCGAGCGTATCTTGGATACTTTGGAGTTAAGCTTGGTGATCAGGACAAAACGTGGGCCCCGCATCTCGTATGTAAAACTTGTACAGAGCATTTACGGCAGTGGACTACCGGGAAAAGAAAATGTCTAAAATTCGGCGTACCAATGGTTTGGAGAGAACCAAAAAACCACTTCAATGATTGTTATTTCTGTTTAGTAAATACTAATGGAATCAATCGAAATAACCGCAGTAAGTGGACTTATCCCAATTTAGACTCGGCAATACGCCCTATCCCGATTTCAACATTTCATCAGCTACCACATTAACTCTAGTTATATTTCTAATACAATTCCTTTCTTTATTAAAGTTTACTCTATTCAGAGTCAATAACAGATAGATATATTCCTAATGATTCATTTCATTGCAAACAACATAAATTAGCCTCATTACATTTTTTTAGTTCATCGTTTGGTCACTTTCCCTCTGAATAGAGTAAACTTTAATAAAGAAAGGAATCGTATTAGAAATATAACTAGAGTTAATGGTTATGACGATGACTTAGTAAATAAGCTAATAAATAGACATAAATTTAGGTTTAATATTCAGAATTCCACCTTTTTTACACGCGAAGAAAATAACACCAAGTATGTCTCCATACCATATAATCCGAAATATAGTAAGGGACTCAATAAGGTATTTAATAAGGTAGGCCTCACCTTAGTCTATAAGTCATCAGACAATCTGAGGAATATCTTAGGAAATCCCAAAGATAAGATTCCTAATTGTGAGAAAAGTGGAATTTATGAAATTAGTTGTAATGATTGTGACAAAAAGTATGTTGGGCAAACTAGAAGGTCAATTAAAATACGATGTAAAGAACATTTAGCACACTTAAGATACAGTAGAACAGAAAAGTCTAGCATTGCCGAACATGCCCTTGAAGCTAATCATACTGTAACATTAGATAATCTAAGATTAATAAAAAATGTATCTGATAGGAGATTGTTGAACGCATACGAAAGTATGGAAATCATAAAATGTAAAAGTAGTTTAAATAAAGACAGAGGGCCTATTCCTTATAGTCCCCTCTACTGGTTACTTAACCGGAACTGATGGCCTTGCCTATGTCATTAGTTCCGCTTGAGTAATTCAAGGGTTAGGCTAAGTATAAATAGGGTAGATTTGTAGTTAAGCTTTAGTCAATCATCGCTCCTGATGAAGCTAACATGGTTAACGAAACGCGCGTCGAGTGCAAAAATAAAGTGTTTGGTGTAGTGGTGATATATACTGAGTAGTAAACATAACAGAAAAATAGCATAGGAAGTAGGTGGTGTATGGAGACTGTTTGGACTGACTTTACATTAACTGACTAGAGACCGATTTCTAGCCGATAATTTCCGGAATTACATTTTCCCCTTTTTTCTTATTTTTAAGATTTTCTTTTGGATTAGATGAAATTATATCTTAAAATGTTCTTTGAAATTTAAAAAGAAAAAATGTCCTTTCTTTAGACATACGTTAATCTAAAGTACAAAATTATGAATGAAAACTACATTATTGAGTATATTAATGCGTTTATGAAAAAGGGAATATCTCAATCTTGTATTAAAAAAATGTATTAAGAAACAATTAATAAAAATAACAAATTAAATTGAATTAATTTCTCCAGATTGCTCCTTTTAAATATTCATTAATAATAATTAGATTTCATTAGTTAGTTAAAAAATTAACACGAAAGTGTAAATTACCTCAGTTCACTCATTAACAAGTAATATTAAATTATATAGTATGTATTCCTTTACATTACTTTCGATAAAAGCTTATTTAAAATGAAAAAAAATTATAAATAAACAGTATAAAAGTGTAAAATACTTTTAACACCACTTTTTTAAAAAAAAAATGTTTAAAGCATGAGACGACACGTATAAAGTAGAAACCGACTCGATAAAATATGAACTTTCACAAAACCGCGAACCCGTGTGCGTCGTATTGTTTGATTCGAAGCCGGCAAAAGACTAATCAACAAAATTATAAATTGTTGTTAATAATGCAGTATCTAAATGAGCCTTGTCCCACCACTTATATTTATATTTCTGTTCTGGATTAATATTATCTTTGTAGCCTTTTATCTCGTGACGGTATCTCGACTTCGACGCGACGCATCGCCTTTATACATATACATTTGGCGTACACAGAGGTTCTTGATAAAAATTTATTATAAGATTTAAAATAATATTTGTGTTCATTTTTAATGTCCTCTTCACACCTGTGTTAAATTGTTAGTTTTGTCGTTTTTAGTGTTTCGTACGGAACACTTACGGGACACTTCGGTGTTTTTTTTTTTTTTTTTTTTTTATGGGTCTAGCATACGTGCTACAGGGAAGTCCCTAAAGCGCTACAGGAGCGACACGTGTGCGGAGGAAAGCGATTCACGTTGTTCTTAAATCGCTGTAAATAGTACTCGGTGGGAAACACAGTCCTGGACAAATTATTCCAAAGGGATGATGTTCTCCATATAAATGATTGCTTGAAAAGCGTTGTACGAGGAGTAACAAGCTGAACCTCATACGGATGTGAAGTATTAGCGTGACGTGTACTTCTAACATGCACCGCTCTGGGAGGAATTAAACGGGCCACATCCTTCGAACACTTTCCATGAAAATACTTGTAGAATAGGCTCAAGTCGCCAACCGTTCTTCGATGTTCCAGCGAATCAAGGCCACCTGTCAGTTCCGGGTCTCCAATCAGACGAACAGCTCTTCTCTGAATAGAATCCAACAAATGGAGTGTATGTTTGGGAGCGGAGCTCCAAACATGGGAGCAGTATTCCATAGTTGGTCGAATTTGAGCTTTGTAAAGAATTAACAGTTGTTGTGAAGTGTAAAGCTTTCTGGTTCGAAATAATATTCCCAACTTCTGAGAAGCTTTCCTTGCTATGCCTGCAACATGTTCATGCCAGGACATATTTGCTCCCAAATTAACGCCCAACAAATTGAGTGACGATTTTAGAGGAATGGAGTGCCCCGACATAACTATGTCGGGTTCAGCAAACTTAACTTTTTTAGAAAAAACTGCCGCCTGGGTTTTTGTAGCGTTAAATTCCACTTGGTTACTGTCACCCCAAGATAGAATTTCTTCCAGGTCTTTGTTAAATTGAATGACTTCCTGCTGTCTGCGGATATTCGTATGAATAGCCGATGTCCGAGCGTTTAAAGTGAATGAAGAGATAAGTGTACTGTCATCTGCAAAGCTGTAGATTGGATTCTCGGTCTTTTCCAGCAGATCGTTAATATAAATGAAAAAGAGAGTAGGAGACAGTATGGAGCCTTGGGGTACACCGGCGTTGATAGTGAAGGTGTTAGAAAGAAATCCGTCGACTGCCACTCGCAAAGAATGCTCTCTGAGGAAACATGAGGGCCGCAAACAGAACTTTTCAGACATACCATAAGAACGTAGCTTACCCAACGGCCCATCGTGCCAAACACGGTCGAATGCCTTGGATATGTCAAGAGCAACCGCTCGAGATTTTCCAAAGTGTTCAATTGCGTTGTTCTAAACATGTGTCACATAAGTCAGGAGATCTCCTGTTGATCTATTTTTACGAAAGCCATATTGGTGATCGCTAATAATGTTGAATCCTTCAAGATATTTTAGAAGATGCTGATTGATAGCCTTTTCCATGACTTTCGATATTATTGAAAGCAGTGCGATTGGTCGGTAGTTATTTGGCAAGGTCTTCTTGCCTTTTTTAGGTATTGGCTGAACTGTGGCACATTTCCAGCAGGAAGGAAATATTCCCTTTCTGTAAGATAGGTTGAAAAGTCTACAGAAAACTGGTGTTAGTTCCCTCGCACAGTTTTTGAGAACTATGGCAGGTATTCCGTCAGCGCCAGAAGCCTTTTTGGTGTCTAACTTCATCAAAATACGTTTTATGATACGCTGCCTGAAGACAATATCGGGCATCCTTGACTGCACTATGGGAATATTAGGTGGTGTTTTTCCCTGGAAATCGACAGTAGAATGTGAAGCAAAGAGTTCAGCCAGCAAGTTCGCTTTCTCAACAGGTGTCGTTGCAATAGAATTATCTGGCCGTGTGAGTGGTGGTATGGTGGATTTGGTGAAATTTTGACTAACTGCCTTAGCGACTGACCAAAAGGACCTGGAATTGTTGGGACATGCAAGAAGTTTGTTTCTAATCCGTTGATTGTCTGCCTCCTTGGTTTCGTCGATAATTTCTTTGCATCTGTTTCTAGCACGAACAAAGGTGTTACGATTTATGGTGTTAGGATTTTCACGCCAATGTCGGTATGCAAGATATTTAGAAGCAACAGCTTTTTTGCATTTTCGGTCAAACCAAGGCTTGCCGTTGGAAGGGCATTTCTTCGAAAAAGGGATGTAAGCCTCCATACCGGCCAAAATAACATCGGAAACCTCCTTGGCGCAGTCAGATGGGTCATCGGATCGAAAAAAAAACGTCTAACCAACGGAAAGTTCGAAAATATTCCATGAGATCTTCCCATTTAGCAGATTTGTAGTGCCAAATCTTGCGCGGTTTAGGCGCCTCTCTGTCACTGATTGGTAGGATACTCGATGTCGATAATAGTTTATGGTCGGAAGAACCTAATGGCGGATTTACGCTGACCGTATAAATCTCCGGATTGGTGGTTAAAACAGATCAAGAAGACTGGCGAACTCCCCGTCTCGATCAGGGATCCGTGTTGGTTCGTTAATAAGCTGAGTTAAGCCACAACTGATTGAAAATGATTCGGCTTCACGACCTTGTTCATCGGTAGTATTTGAATATTTAAGCCAGCTGATGTTGTGGACATTAAAGTCGCCTACGATGGTAATTTCGGCATTTGGATAGTTAATTTGTAAATGATCGATGGTGTCTGCAAGAGAAGCGAAAAGTGCTCTAAAGTTAGTATCGCTTGGTGGTCGATACAGGATACAGATGAACCTTGTGGTTGGTTGAGTCGTTATTTTTAACCATATAACATCGAAGTTTGAGAGGTCGCTTCTGACAAAAAGACAGATTCCAAAGTTACGCCTAAATCGGGAATAGAAGTCGTACGCAGATAAAGATAGTTAACTGTGCTGGTCGATGAACTGACCTTGGTTTCACAGAGAGCGAGTACATGAGGTTTATTTGATTGCAGGTGTTGGTACACCGAATTTATGTTCGAGTTTAAACCTCGTACGTTGCAAAAATCCATTTTAAAATTCTGATCTCTGCATGTCGACGAACCTGAACCAGCCCCCACCCGGAGATCCAAACGGGGGGCTATTTTACCTCCGGAATTTTTTGTATCCAGGTGCCTCATTATGCTATATGGTCCCACAGTCCGGGACATCGGCACAGCCACGAAACGTTAAGCAACTTCACGCAGCCTAAGCCGATGCGATGGTATCACACCGGGCGATGCTGGTGGGATCTGGGCATTTACCATCTAAATTGTTCTTTAAGTCGCCTTCTACGACAGGCAGAACGTACCGGGGGAGATATTCTATGCCGCTCCCCCACGGGAGTCTGTCCGTCTGTAATACCCGATTTTTTCCGAAACTATTTGACATAAAAAGTTGAAATTAGCACAAATGTAGGAATTGATGGCCCAATCAGAGCCGTGTAGTTTTGAAAGGTAAATTATGAAGTAAGGGGTTAGTTTTGGGGGGTGAAATTGGAGTTAAAAAAAATACCAGGTGATCAAATGGGGTGGGGGGGGGGGGAAGAAGAAAATAAGATAATTAGAGAAAACATGAGAAGTATGGATTTGAAGATAAGTAGACTGCAAAAAGACAATGTAAGGAATAAAATGGGTGTAGACCATTTTATGGAGAGGAGTGTGGACACAAAAGTACAAATTAAAGATGTGATAAAAAATAGGAGCGACTATATACAAGATCCCTCTCACTGATACGGAGTAGGCATTTTGTACATGAACGAGATAAATAACTGTGTACGTAACTGTGTACGTAACTGTGTACGTACCTTTACTCCCTATTCAGACAGAATTATCTTACTTCAGCTTCAAACTGAGAAAGGCTTTGCTAATATTGTACAGGTTAATGCCCCTACAGCTGATAAAGACGAGGATGAAATAGAGAGGTTCTACTCCGATCTTGACGAAATTTTAAAGTCACTAGAAAAACATCAGTTAACCATTATAATGGGCGACTTTAATGCCAAAGTAGGGCAGGACCCTGTGGACCCAATTGTGGGAAAATACAATCTAGGAGAGAGAAATGAACGAGGAGACCGATTGGTTCAATTCTGTCAGACGGAAGACCTTGTAATTATAAACACCTTTTTCAAACTACCTCACCGTAGACTATATACATGGAAATCACCTATGGATAGAAAGGATAAAGTGATCAGGAATCAAATTGACTTCACACTGGTCAGACGGAGCTTTCGAAATACGATTATCTCAGCGAAAATATACCCTGGAGCTGACATTGGGTCCGACCACAATTCCGTATGCGCTAGTATAAAAATGAAGTACAAGAAGATAAAAACAGCTAACAAAAAGGAAACTGACACACACAGATTGAGAGATCCACAAACGAAGTCTAAAACAGTAGATTCATTAAACAAAAACATAGATAGCATAAAATAGGCCAACGAAGACTTAAATGACGTCCATCTACAATGGAAGAACTTTAAACAGTCAGTAATAGAGATCGCAAAGCAGCACCTGAAGCCGACAAAAAGGCAACACAAAGAATGGATGACAGAGGAAATATTGTCTCTAATGAATGAAAGGAAGAAAAACAAAAACAACAATGCTGTGTATAAAGAATATAAATAGGACAATAAAATCAAAAATCAGAGAAGCAAAACAGAAATGGTTGTCGGAACGATGTGAAGAAATTGACGAACTGGACAAAAAATACGACTCGCTGAACGTACACAGGAAGATAAAGGAAATGACAGGGGTAAGAAGATCAAATCACTCTAGACAACTTAAAGACAAAAAAACGGTGCTCTCATAACAGATATGAATAAAAAAGTACAAAGATGGAAAGAATATATTGAAGACTTTTTTAATGACGAACAGCGAAGTGCAACATCAAACGATCTCCTGGACGATACTAGCCCGGATATAATGAGAGAGTAATTAAAACATGCAAAGAAGGGTAAAGCAGTCGGACCTGACGATATACCGGTTGCGCTGTTAAAACTGATGAATGACTTAATATATAAAACTGGTATAATACCCAAGGATTGGCTTCAGTCCACTTTTGTGGCAATCCCGAAAAAAGCAAACGCTAGTAGTGACCATCGGACTATATCTCTTATGAGTCATACCTTAAAGCTTTTTCTAAAGATAATATACAATCGGATCTACAAAAAGCTTGAAATGGATATTAGTGAGACCCAAATGGGATTCAGAAAAGGAATGGGCACACGCGAGGCCCTGTTTGCGATAAACGTGTTGTCACAGAGATGTATGGACATGAATCAGGAGCTGTACGTTTGCTTTATAGACTTTGAAAAGGCATTCGATAAAGTTCGACGTGATCAATTAAAGAGAATCCTCAAAAATAAAAATATCGATGATCTAGATATCCGCATCATATGCAATCTATATTGGAACCAGACAGCGAGAGTAAGGGTGGAGAACATGTTTACGGAAGAGATAGAGATCCGTCGGGGAGTACGTCAGGGCTGCATACTGTCACCCCTTTTGTTTAATATCTATAGCGAGAGTATATGTTAGGAAGCTCTGTCTGAGGCGGACGAGGGCTTAACGGTAAAAGGTGAAACCCTGAATAATGTAAGATACGCTGATGACACAATTCTGCTAGCAGAAAGTTTAGAAGACCTATAACATCTTGTTGAGCGGTTAAATAACAGCTGCAATAAATTTGGTCTAAACATAAATCTAAAGGAAACAAAATTTATGGTGATGGCAAAATCTCAAAATAACCAGGATTGTCTTCTGGTTAATAACATAAGTGTCAATTGCTATAAATACTTGGGAACATGACTGAACGAGAACACAGATCAGACAAAGGAGATTAAAACCCGAATAGAGATATCAAGATCAAGCTTTAATAGAATGAGAAAACTCTTTTGCAATCGAGATCTAAGCCTGGTACTGCGGTTACGAATGTTGCGTTGTTATGTCTTCTCAACGCTTCTTTATGGAGTGGAAGCATGGACTTTGAGGCAGAACAATACTTATTATTGAAGCTTTTGAGATGTGGTGTTATCGGCACATTCTGAAAGTGTCATGGATTGATAGGGTAACCAATAATGAGATTCTCCAAAGACTAAACAAAGCTCCAGAACTAATGAACACTATTAAAAAAAGGAAGCTGGAATATTTGGGACATGTGTTGAGGGGACAAAGGTATTCACTGTTGCGGAATATTATGCAGGGCAAAATTAAAGGGTAGAGAAATGTTGGACGAAGAAGAATATCGTGGTTGCGTAACTTGCGCGACTGGTTTGGCTGCAGCTCAATTGAACTGTTTAGAAGAGCAGCAAATAAAGTGAGAGTAGCTGTGATGATTTCTAATCTCCGATAGGAGTGGCACTCGAAGAAGAAGATATACAACACGGGAGATAAAGAAGCTGTAATGAAAAATAAAAACAAACTGAGAAACCTAAGAGAGAGAATTTACATAAACAACGACTTAACAAAAGATGAACGGGAAATTCAGAAGAAATTGAAGCATATAGCAGAGAACGAGAGAAAGAATGGAAGAAAAAAAGGGGTGAAAATAGGATCGTTATCGAAGGAAGAGAATATAAATGGGATATTGAGGAAGAAAAATTGAAAGAGCAAACAAAGAATACTACGACAATCAAGTAAAAAAAACTGAGAAAAATGAGAGATATAGGTAGATTGACGACGACCCTGGCAAAGATAAAGGCTACGGAAGAGAGGCAGTAAAAGGAATACAAATAAGAAGATTTTAGATTAATGTTTTTAATAATAATTTCTTTTCGATAAGCTCGCGCGACACCCCCCCCCCCCCCCCCCAATAGTGTAATCATGCCTTCCTAGTGAGGCGCGCCCCACGGGTTGGGATACGCTGTTCTAACGCTCAAGGAATTATCCACAAAGAATTTGTTCCGAAGGCACTATAGCGAACGCCAAGTACGAGTACTACGCGGGTGTCATGGAGCGAGTTTGCGAGAGGATTCAGAGGGTTGGACCGGAACGATGGAACACGGGTGTAATTGTGGTGCAATTTTTGGCACCAAAACAAGTGTCTATACCCTATTACCCTCCTTCTTCGCTGGATTTAGCCCCTAATAACTTTTCTATTCCAAAAAATCAAGCTCTGCATGAAGGCTGAACGCTATGACGATTTGGAGGACATTAAAGCCACTGTGACGCGCGAGTTAAACATGATCTCTTAGAAAGATTTTTCTAACAGTATCACATGATTGTACGAACGTGCTGAACGTTGTATTGAGGTTGGAGGAAACTATGTAGAACATTGGACGTAATAAAATGTTGACTTTTTATTAAGGCAGTCCGGGAACTTTTTAGACAGACGGTGTACGTGCTGAAATAACTGAATATGATAAATTACTTTCGTAGAGATTAACTACTTGATATTGTCAAGCTAATCTATTAATCATCATCATCCATCAGCTGTCCCCATCCACTACTGGATATATGCCTCCTCTAAGAACTTTCACTAATCTCTGTCCTGAGCGGTGTTAACCCAATTTCCTACCACTCCATCCATCTTGTTACTGGTCTGCCTTTGTTCCTTTTATCTTGTCTGGGTCTCCATTCTACTAGTCTTCTACACCATCGGTTATCATTCCTTCGGGCTATATGGGCTGCCCATCTCCATTTCGACTGTGTAATTTTTTTGATAATAGTTATTACTTTTGTTCGTGGTCTGATAGTTATGTTTGTTATTCTATCCTTTCTTGTGATACCCAGCATAGTTCCCTCCATTGCCCGTTATTGTATTCTCAGTTTGTTTGCTGACTGTTTTGTTAATGTGAGTGTCTCGGCGTCATATGTGATTACCGGCAGAACGTATTATTCATAAACTTTTCTTTTTTAAGTACGTTGGCTTACCTTGCAGCGTACTTCTCAGGTTCCAAAGAGCCGTCCATCCCAAATTCAGACGATGGTGTATCTCACAATTTTGGTTATCTTTGTCAACTTGTAATTCATGACCCAACTACTTGTAATTTTGTAATTGTAATTGTAATCTTTTAATAGCCTTTTTTAGCTCAATATTAATTCTTGTTGAATGAGTCTAGGAGAGCAAACACGCATGAATAATAGCTGAATGCTTTCTTCTTTGACATATTGTTATCTTTAAAAAGCTGCCTTTTAGAAATTTAAAATGTCCAAATTGATCAACACTGAATACTCGCGATCGCAGGGTAAAATAATCTTCCCGAGTAGAGTCTAACCCTGCAGAAAATTAAGCCGTGTAAGAGATAATTATGATGTCATTTTATTTCAATGTATTTATATATATATATATATATATATATATATATATATATATATATATATATATTTATATATATGTATATATACACACATATGTATATATATATATATATATATATATATATATATATATATATATATATATATATATATATCAGGGTCCCAGAAAGACAAACTCGAACGAAATGAAGTCGAGTGGTTACCAGGGAGAATAGAGGAGGTAAGTTCTCGCGAGAATGTTATTTATATTCTTGGCTGGCTCTGAGAAGAGAGACAGAATGACTCTCTATACTTTACCTCCTCTATTCTAATATCTCTATGGTGGTTATCGTCGCATCGTTATTAAAGATGCCGCGCATACGTATGTATGTTTCCCTATTATTGTTACATAACATATAGTGCAATTTCTACTGGCGGAGCATCTCAGAAAAACTGATGGGGCACATTTCAGAAAAACAATTCGACGGTAGCCGGCTAGCCTCGTTTTGGCGGCAGGGATTTCTTCCACGTGTTTGTCTTCCTGTACCATAGCTATTTTTTCTGTGATTCAGTGGTTACTTTAAAGTGAACGTGGATCTTGGATTATGGATGTTCAGGAGTGTAAGATTCGGTCTCCTATACTTAGAACGTTCAAGTCACGCCGCGCACATCGCTTAGGTTTGAGAAAAAACGAGCTGCTCACATAGGACACTGCACAAATATTTCTGTTTATCTGTAAAAACCAAGTTTGCACAAATCAGGCGAATCAGGAGGATAAATCTATGAACTACCATAAAAATTTAGAAATCCATACGCCTCTGGACCCTAAACTCTCTAGATTTGGGTGTTCTATCGAGATTCTAGCACGAAGCAGGAGACGATGCAATAAGTTTATAAAGGGCCTCCACCCACAAATATAAGGCGAAAACTCAGCCATTCTCTGAAAAGTTGATGACGACCACCAATTTTACTTATTGAATATATGGAAAAAAGGTCCACAATTAATGGAGAGATTTCCGGAAAGACGATCCAAAACCTAACGTAAACCATAACAGAAAAACATCCAAATTCATGGACAATAAAAATCTTGCTGTTCCATATCCACCTTTTAGGCTGGATTTAGCGCCTTGTTGTTTTTGTTTTCTGAGGCGCAACAAGTCGAAAAATGCTGGACTACATATATTAATGTAGACGGTAATTATGTCGAAAAATATTTTTTTAAGCTTTTCCTAACTAGGTAGATAACTTAAAAAACGTCCGCGTATTTACCAGGTGTACAAGTATGAAATGCGGATTTCAGACAATACATGGTGCACCAATGCAGTTTGTGCTATAAAGATTTGACACTGCGCCATTTTGTTGTGTCATCAACAAGTGTCAGACGCTCACGAGTGATAAATTGGAAAAGTGTGTGCATAGTGTTGTGTTGTTGTGTTCAATATGTCGAAATTTATACCGAACAACGAGCATTCGCGGACAGCATTAATTTTTTGTTTTCATTTGAAGAAAACTGCTGTTTAAATCATACCGATTACTTCGACAAGCTTATGGTGAACATGCTCCATCGCAAGGTACGTGTGAACGATGGTTTCGGCGTTTCAAAAGTAGTGACTGCAGACAAGGAACGTGGAAAACCACCAAAAAAATACGAAGATGTGGAATTGCCAGCATTGTTGGACGAAGATGATTCGCAAACACAAAAACAACTCGCCGAGCAATTGGGCGTTAGTCAACAAGCTGTTTACAATCGACTACGAGAGATGGGAAAGATTCAGAAGACCGGTAGATGGATACCACATGAGTTGAACGACAGGCAAAAACACGTGTGACATTTTGCTCGGTACAAAAGGAAGTCGTTTTTGTATCGTATAGTTACAGGGGATGAAAAGTGGATTTATTTTGAGAATCCCAAGCGCAAAAAATCATGGGCAGAAAGACGATGCTTTGTGTTTGGTGGGTCCAGAGGGGCGTAGTCTATTATGAGCTTTTAAAACCTAGGAGAACGGTTAATACTAAACGTTACCAACAACAATTGACCGATTTGAATCGTTCGCTGCTTGAAAAAAGGCCAGAATACCAAAAGAGGCAAAACCAGTTCGCGACACGTTGGAAGCACTCAGCTGGGAAGAAGTTCTACCACATGCGGCTCCTTCCGATTACCACTTGTTTGTATCGATGGGTCACGCACTTGCTGAGCAGCGCTTTGGTTCATACGAAGATGTGAAAAAATGGCTCGATGAATGGTTCGCAGCAAAAGGGGAAGATTTTTACTGGCGTGGTATTCACAAATTGCCCGAAAGATGGGAATAATGTATAACAAGCGATGGAGCATACTTTGAATAAAGCACTTTTTATCATTCATCCGAATTTAACATGTTTTTTTTTAGAAAAAAAAAATCCGCCTTTCATACTTGTACACCTGGTAAAGATTGTTATGGTGAAGATATTTTTTTTTTTAAATTTCATGTTCTGTCTTTTCTATAAAAAATACATCATGTGCAGTTAAATTTTTTTAGTGTTCCGTACGGAACGTTTATGAGATCACTTCGGTGTCTTTCCGTCTGTCACACCCGATTTTTTCTCCTAAACTATTTGACATAGAAAGTTGAAGTTTCTCACAAATATAGGAATTGATGGCCCAATCAGAGCCCTGTGGTTTTGAAAGTCGAACTTTGACATAAGGGGTTGGTTTTGGGGGTGAAATCGGAAATGAAATTTCTTTTTCAAGGTCATCGAGTGGGGCGTCAAATGAAAGCTTGTGAAAATATGAGTTCAAAAATATATATGATGTAATACTCGAGCAAACTTTTTTTATATTTTTCGAAAAAATTCTAGGATATTCTCTATGAGGTGTACAGTCCCTGGCCAAATTATTAGACGCACTGTATTTTTTTTAGTAATTTTATGTTTCTTAAGAGTTTTTATGCAATAATGGTATATTTAAACTACAATATTATTGATTTTTATTTAAAAGAATTGTTGTAGACTACATATTTGTATTTATTTTTAACATATGACAACACTATGTTGACAAAGTGATACATGAACGTAAATAAGTACAAACCTGTATCAGTCGCGATCGGAATCGAGTCAGGTACGGACGTGTTTCTGTGGCTTTATGGACTGTGATTGTTTGTTTAACAGTTTTATACTACTCAGTTATTAGTTTATTTTGTATGCAGTGTTTTAAAAAAGTAATTGGACTATTTTCATTATGGGTAGAAAAGGCGATCTTTCACCGCGTAAAAAAGCTGAAGTGAAGGCCCTTGTAATTGCGTAAACATTTACAAACCGAGAAATATCACGAAGATTGGAGGTTTCTGAAGCTAGTGTACGACGCATAAAAAAGAAAATTGAGTCAGGGAAGGAATTAAGCCCGAAAAGAAAGAAAAGATGCGGTAGAAAACCAATTTTCACTCCACGGTCAGAGAGATGTTTGAAGAGAATTTGTGTAGAAAACAGATTTGCTACCACAAAGGTAATAAAATCACAACTCCAGGATGCTAGCGTAAATGCTTCTGAGCGCACTGTTCGAAGAAAATTGAAAGAATTAGATTTTAAGGCCTGTCGCCCCGCCAGGAAGTCCAAGTTAACAGCTGCAATGAAAGCAAAGCGCCTGAAGTGGGCCAAACAATGGCAAGACAAAGATGTGGACTTCTGGAGATCGGTAAGATACAGCAATTTAATCAATAATTGATACATTATTATCATTTTCAGTTAAATAAAGCAAATAAACATGGAAGTTTATATATTTTTCCTATTTTTGACAGGTCTGCTTCAGTGACGAAAGCACATTCGAAATTTTGCAGAATAAAGCTCAGTATGTGCGTCGTCGTCATGGAGAAAAGTTTCATCCTGATTGTGTCGTCCCGACGGTTAAACATCCCACCAAAGTGATGATTTGGTCAGTCATCAGCGGCAAGGGCACTGGGGACGTCTGTACGTCGTCAAAGGAATAATGAGGCAAGATCAGTACAAAGAAGTATTACAAAATCGGTTGATTCCGCAGCTCAGAGAATGGTTTCCAAATGGGGAACCATTCACTTTCATGCAAGATGGAGCTCCCTGCCACACTGCTCGGTCTGTTAAAGCTTTTTTGGCAGAAAAAAATATCCCTCTGTTGGATTGGCCCTGATATGAACCCCATTGAAAATGTGTGGGAGCTGATGAAAAGAGAAGTGGCTAAAGATGTGATTACCAACAAAACCCAGCTCCTAGAAAAGATTATTCATGTGTGGAATCATCATCCTCAAATGCAGGAGACAGTACAATCTTGTTTTGCATTGATAGCATGCCGCGCAGAATTAAAGCTTTGATAGCGGCTAAAGGTGGCTCAACTAAATATTGACTTTTACTAACATTAATTTCACTTTTCTTTAAAACTTAATAAACTTATGCTTTTCTAAATTAATGCTGTTTTATTTATGTCAAATAAATAGGTAATTGATTGGATAATATAAAAATAAAAAACAAATCAATTTAAAATAATAAAACGGTACAATATCACTCGGTAATTAATATTTTACATGAAATCTTGCAGTACGTCTAATAATTTGGCCAAGGACTGTAGATTGAATGGAAATTATCACTAGTGCATTACTTTTGATAATTTACTTGGTATATAAAAAACCAATTTTTTCAAGGTTATCAGTTTTCAATAAAGAACGGAAAGGAACTTTGTTGAAAACTCATTTGAGGTGTGTTTTGTGAAGTCACTGATCATTTTATCCCTCTATAACATTTTTTTTTATTTTAAAAGGAACCACCGCACGGAGTACTAATTGCGCAAATCCGACTTGCACTTGACGTGTTTTTTCTATCTATTATTTCCCAGGTTAGAAAAAATAAAAGAAGATTTTTATGATCAGGTAAACGATATATTAACAAACATAGGTTCACGAAGAGAAATAATTATTCTTGCTCGAACGGGCTCGAAGGAAGACAATAAATGCATAGGAAGATTTGGCGAACAAACAATAAACGAAAACGGACACAGAGTAATTGAAATGTGCGAACAGCATAACCTAAAAGTGCTAAATGGATTCTTTCAACATAAAAACAAGACACATGGCACCAAGACACTAGAGAATTAAAATCAATAATAGACTATGTCATAGTAAGACAGAAAACTGAGTGGCACGTCCAAGACACAAGAGTATATAGAGGCAGTGATTGTGGCTCAGACCATCACTTACTGGTAGCTAAGATGAAAATGCCGTTTAGAATCACACACCTTAACAGGTTGACTGCCGACCACTCCGATAGGAGTGCGTCGGGTCTCTTCGCCAACGCCGTCTACTCCGATCGGAGTTCGACATGCGTTCTTACGAAACGTTTTAGTATTCCATCGGCGTTGTATATGAAACGTGTTTCTAGTGGTGGCGTTGCTTAAAAACGCAAGTTCTAACAGGTACAATATGGACTATCAACCTGGGCCTTCTGGTATTAAAAAAGACATTGTAGTGATGAAAAAAAGGTATATGATAAGAAAAAGAAGCTAACTGACACTGAATTATTGCAGCTATTGGAAGAAAGCGGAGGTAGTAGTGACGAACATTACGTACCAGACACAGACGATAGTGATGTAAATTCAAGCTCCGAGTCCGAAGAAGAGAATTTTATAGACCCTATTCGGCCACATCAAACACTTCCTAGCCTTGATGAGATAAAATGGAACGACAGAGGTGCGTTTTTAAAACAAATTTTGTTCCAGAAAACCCAGGAATTATTGGTGCAAATTCCAGGACAGGGTGCACCTATCGATTTTTTCGAAATGATCATTGATGATGATTTTTTACAAACTATTGTAGAACGAACGAACTCTTACGCAGTCGAGGTTTTGCTGCGCCCAGAAACAAGTACAAAATCACGTATTACTAATTTTAAAGATCTTACTCTTGACGAACTAAAAATTTTTTTGGCCCTGTTACTTCACACTGGCACAATATCCTTGAGCCGTCTTAACGATTATTGGAAAACTGATCCGCTATTTAATCTACCTGTTTTTAGAAAATATATGTCAAGGAATAGATTTTTGCTTATCTTGAGGTGTTTGCATTTTAGATCTCCAGATATGGATCCGGCAGATCGGCTAGGAAAGATTAGATTTGTGGCAGATTTTTTTAACAACAAGATGGGAGAAATTTACTATCCTGGAAGAGAGTTGTCTTTGGATGAAGCTATGGTACTTTATCGGGGTCGTCTCCAGTTTAAACAGTATATCAAGAATAAGCGTCATAAGTATGGTATGAAGTTATACATGCTGACAGAGCCTAATGGACTTATTTTGAAATTTCGTGTCTACGAAGGGGCGACAGATGTTTATGGTGGAAGCGGACTTACTGAAAAGATTGTTTTACATTTATTGGAGGAAAAATTGGGTGTGGGACATGCTGTTTATCTAGACAATTTTTACAATAGTGTTAATTTAGCTAGGAAATTACTTCAACAAAATACATACTGCACTGGTACGCTGAGAGCTGAGAGGAAAGATAATCCGAAAGAGGTAATGAGTGCAAACTTAAAACGTGGTGAGAATAAATCTATATTTTGCAATGGAGTGCATGTCGGAAAATGGCGCGATAAAAGCAATGTTCAATACATTTCAACAGAATTTGGAAGCGAAATGGGCATTTTTAAAAACAAAAGAAATCAAGAATCTGAAAAACCTTCCGCAATCATTGGATATAATGCTTTTATGTCCGGTATAGATAGACAGGATCAAATGATGGCATATTATCCTTGCAGCCGTAAAATCATTCGGTGGTACAAAAAGTTATTCATGCATGTGCTGCAAATGAGCATGATAAACGCCTATTTTTTGTACAATAAATATTCGCGGTCTGACCAGTTACGATTATATGACTTCCGATTGGATAAAAAAAAACACATCCAAGACTCATTTTAATTCATATTTACCACAATAAAATAAAAATATTTGGAAAAATCTTACCGGCGTCAACCACAAACTCAAAAATATAGATCGGCAGTCAACCTGTTAACAAACCAACTAATAAAAAGAAAAGCAAAGAGATCAAATTTAATACGTAAAGCCTAGGGGAAGCAAGCACAAGATACCCCTACAGAAACAGGTTAGATCAAAAGCTACAAATACAAGTTTTGGCAGAATGAACTGATAAACTATATGATCACATAATTCTAGTCATGCGAGAGGCAGCTCTTCAGGCGCTAGGGGAAAGACTAAAACCACCAAAAAAGAATACAGGCATAAGCTAGAATCCAGAACATAAATGACAAGATCGTCTGTAAACACGAACAAGCCAGATTGATATGGGAGATGATATGGGAGAATAAAAATGCAACCTGGGAGAAGAAATGTAGCGAAGTTAATACATACATTGGAGGAGCAAAACCAAGGGCGACATGGAAATTTATTAAGACACTAAGGTCAAATACATCAGATCGAACTAATATTCATCCCATACAACTGGAAAGGCATTTTAAGAGTGAGCTCACTGCAAACCAGAACATCATATATGGAACAACCCTCAGCGGCCCTAGAGACTACAGGACAATACAGTGAAGTAACAGAAGACAGGGTATGGAAAGCCGTAAAGACAATGAAGACTGGACAGGCAAGCGGACCAGAAGGCCTCCCTGCAGAACTGTTTAAACACGGCACTACTAAGCTAATATCATTTCTAACTGAGTTGATTGCTAGATTGGTGAACGGAGAAGACATTCCACAAGCATGAAGAGACACCTGGATAACGCCCATATACAAAAAAGGGAAGAAAGACGAATGCACCAACTACCGATGTATAGACGTAACTAACACTATGAGTCGAATTTACGGGAAAATCCTCAAATAACTAATAGAGAAAGAATATGCGCCATATGAACTAGAACAGCAAGCATGTTTTAGGACGGGTAGATCGTGTGTAGACCATATTTTCACAATTACTCAGCTACACGAAAAAAGGGTAGCAACAAACAGGGAATCGCACCTTCTCCTTGTTGATCTATCCAAAGCATATGATACGATCCCTCTAAATAGACTATGGCAAGTACTAGAAGGTACTAGAATAAATATTACAATAATAAAAGTCATTCAGCAGCTATACATAGATCAAAGATCGGTTCTCCTGATAGAAGACCACATTCAAATCGGACCATGCAGAGAATATACATATGTATATGGGTACAAAAATTACAAGCAACGGACGGACTGAACCAGAAATTGAACACCGTATTGTACAGGGGAAGAAGGTCATTGGATGTCTAAACTCAATTCGGTGGGGAAAACATATATCAAAAAAACAAAAAACTCTTGTATAACACTATTCTAAGGAGTATAATACTCTACGGCAGTGAAGCATGGCAAATGAGTCAAACTACACAGCGGAAACTACTAGTATTGGAAATGAACTACTGGCGCAGATCGGCAGGAAAATCACGTCGTAACAAAATCCCAAACAAAACGATTCGAGAAATAATGGAAGTGGAGGAGGATATAATACAAGAAATTGAAAGGAAACAACTAGAATGGTATGGTCACGTGGAGAGGATGAGCGACGAAAGACTTCCGAAGCTGATCAAAAACTGGTCACCACGGAAAAAGAGAAAAAGGGGGCGCCCAAAAACAACATGGATAGAAGGAATAGAAAGAAGTATATGTCAGCGAGGAATCTAAGCCACGGAGACTCAGAAAATGGAGAGGACTGGAGAAAAGGGACCAAAAGGCGTACAACGCTATAAAGAATGGATGATGATGATGATTTCCCAGGTAAAATATTTGAGCGATAGTAACATGTAACATTCCTATTTGAAGCTTCTTGTAAAATTTAAATTATCTGTGAATCCTTGGCGTTTGGCCAAATAGTATACAACCCTATATACATTTACATATTTCCATCCATCGATCAGGTATTCTGGTATTTATGTTTCCTATAAAGGATGTAAAACGTTTTGCTATTAATGAAAGTGAGATCAACATAATCGATGGCAATTTAATTTTGACACGTCACTATCGTTCATGCGTGACAAATCTAACCTTGAAGAATTTAAATTTTTTAATTATAATTGTTACTTATGTTTGATAATACAAATAATTTAGCTCGTGTATTGTTGAAAACCAGTTCGTTTTTGCAAAGTAGTTGCGCCTTTTATTCTAGATTAATCTGACTTTTGTCACAAAAAAAGTAAGTATGTTTTTACGATTTAGATGTTCTAGTTAACTAATTACTTCTCTTAATAGTTTTTAACTTGTTTGGCAACCGGTTAGAATTGTAATTTTGTTGTCTTGGTACCTTTACCAGTTCTTATATAGTTTTGCGCTAGGAACTTGTAGAAAAATATTTCTTTTTTAAGCACAAAAATGACTCGCTTTAATGGAAGGGCTCTCCATTATGTTTTTAAAATACCAGACCGGAAGAAGACAATGGATTTTTACAGAAACGTTTTAGGGATGAAAGTGTTAAGACATGAGGAATTTAAGGAGGGATGTGAAGCCCAATGTAATGGGTAAGTTTCCATGGTTTGTCAAAAGTACACAAAAAAGCAGGTTCTTATTTTTTAGTTTTTTATCAAGAAAATTATGAATAGACACTTAGTTTTTATTCATAATTTTCAAGCCTGCTGCAACGCTTTCTTCTCTTCTTATAGTGCTTATGATGGTCGTTGGAGCAAGACAATGGTAGGTTATGGTCCAGAAGACAATCATTTTGTGGTAGAACTAACATACAATTATGGAGTCCATTCTTATGACAGAGGAAATGACTTTTTGGGACTTACAATCAAAAGTAGTGAAGTTTTGAAGAGAGCACAAGAAGAGCAGTGGCCTGTATTAAATGGAAATGTTTTAGAAGCTCCCGGTGGATATCAATTTCATATTGTCGATGAGCCTCAACCTACAGATAGAGGTTGGTAAAATATATAATAATAATTTTTGTCAATAATTTTTGTTTATGTTAAAGGTCCCAAAGTTTCGAGCATTCTAACAAAAAAAATACTGTTATTTTCTTTAATATACCCAGGTTATATTTTACAATCTTTGGAAGAGGTTACCAACATTATTTCACCTCAATGCTGCTTCACCTGTTAAAAGTTTAAAATACAGACTTTTTTTTTTAAAACCAGACATATTTAAGCTCTTATCTAATAATAAAAATGTTGCCAGTCACGTTCAGTCCATAATTAACTACTTGAGATTAAGCTATCAGACTCTTTCTATTGTGCTAATATTTGTTTAAAAGTTTTATTTAATGATGTCATAAAATAACTCAAAAAAAATAAAATTTATTCAATATTGGTGTGACCTAATCAGCTTTTTAACTGGTTACAATTTTATAGGATCCAGTTAAAATATTGAGCGCAATGATTTTTAGTGTTCCGTACGGAACACTTATAAGATCACTTCGGTGTCTGTCTGTCTGTCTGTCTGTCTGTCTGTCACACCCGATTTTCTCCGAAACTATTTGACATAGAAAGGTGAAATTTGGTAATCATATAGGAATTAATGGCCTCATCAGAGCCATGTAGTTTTGAGAATTAAATTTTGACTTAAGGGGTTAGTTTTGGGGGGTGAAGTCAAAAGTGAAAAAAAAATTTTTTTACTAGGTCATCGAGTGTGGTGTCAAATGAAAGCTTGTGAAAACACGAGTAAAAAATATATATATAATATTATACTTGCGCGCACTTTTCTTTGTATTATTTTTAAAAATTCGCGAAAAATCGATGTCCCGGGCTTTATCTCGAAAAGTACTTATCAAAAAATTTCGAAAAAAATTCTGGAATATTCTCCACGGGGTGTAGATTGAACGAAAATTATCACGAATGCATTACCTTTAATAATTTGTATGGTATATAAAAAAAACAAAAATTTCAAGGTCATCAGATTTCAGTAAAGATTAGAAACAAACTTTGTTGAAAACTCATTTGGGGTGTGTTTTGTGAAGTCACTGATCATTTTATACCACCGTAACATAAATTTTGACCTAAGGGGTTCGTTTTGAGGGGTGAAATCGGAAGTGAAAAAAAATTTTTTTTACTAGGTCATCGAGTGTGGTGTAAAATGAAAGAATATATATATATATATATATATATATATATATATATATATATATATATATATATATATATATATATACGAGGCATGTTTTTTAAGTAAGTACCGTTTTGCGATTCCGCCGCCGCAGCGATACGGTCGGCGTTCCGCGCATGCGCGCTGGTAACCTACATCTCATGTCTACGCACTGACGCCATTACAGTCTGATTCTTCATTGTATACGTTGTTTACTGAGTGTTTAAGATGCCTCCGACAATCGTGAGTCCCGCCGATTGTGAAGTACGGGCTGTTATACGATTTCTTAGTGCTAAAGGCGTAAAACCGATCGATATTCATCGTGAGATCTGTGAAGTTTACGGACAAAACATTATGAGTGATGGAATGGTAAGGAAATGGGTGAGAGCATTTAAAGATGGCCGCACAAATGTGCATGATGAAGAACGGAGTGGGCGTCCTTCGGTCGTTAATGAAGATTTGGTGCAGAAAGTGGACGAAAAGGTGAGAGAAAACAGACTACCATTTGTTCCTGCACTTGAAGAAGCACCTGGGTGGTCAGCGTCTTCAAGACGATAACGAAGTCAAAACATTTGTGATACAGTGGTTAACAAGTCAGGCGGCAGAATTTTATGAGGAGGGTATTCAAAAACTGGTGCCACGTTATGACAAGTGCCTCAATATTCACGGAAATTATGTAGAAAAGTAGATTAAGGTACAGGCTTTCATGTAAAAATAAAATTATAGCGATATCTTTGCACGTCTTTTTTTAATTCCAAAACGGTACTTACTTAAAAAACATGCCTCGTATATATATATATATATATATATATATATATATATATATATATATATATATATATATATATATATATATATATAACACATGGGCTGAAAATTAGCTTTATTCATCAACGTAATCTCCATCAAGAGCAACGCAATCATTCCAGCGCCGCTCTAACATTTCAATACCACTTTTGTAGAACGATTTATCTTTTGCCTCAAAATAGGCCTCAGTTTCAGCTATAACCTCTTCATTCGTGCGAAATTTCTTACCGGCGAGCATTTTTTTCAGGTCTGCGAACAGCCAGTAGTCGCTGGGACCCAAATCTGGCGAATACGGTGGATGTGGGAGCAATTCGAAGTTCAATTCATGTAGTTTTGCCATTGTTTTGATTGACTTGTGACACGGTGCGTTGTCTTGATGAAACAAAATTTTTTTCTTTGCCATATGCGGTCGTTTCTTTGCAATTTCGGCCTTCAAACGCTCCAATAACGCTATATAATATTCACTGTTGATGGTATTTCCTTTCTCAAGATAGTCGATGAATATTACACCACGCATATCCCAAAATACCGAGGCCATAACCTTTCCAGCCGATTGTTGTGCTTTCGGGCGCTTTGGACGAGGTTCACCAGTTGCTGTCCACTCAGATGACGATCGTTTTGATTCCGGAGTGAAGTGATGGATCCATGTTTCATCCATTGTCACATATCGACGCAAAAATTCCGGTTTGTTACGTTTTTAAACATGGCCAAACACTGCTCAGAATCATCAACACGTTCTTGTTTTTGATCAACAGTGCAAACGCGGCACCCACTTTGAACAGAGCTTTCTCATAGTCAAATGCTCATGCAATATAAAGCCAACACGTTCTTTTGATATCTTTACGATGTCAGCTAACTCACGCAATTTCACTTTTCGATCATTCAAAACGATTTTATGGATTTTTTTGATGTTTTCTGGTGTTACCGCCTCATTTGGACGTCCACTGCGTTCTGCATCATCGGTGTCTCTACGACCACGTTTGAAGTCAGCAAACCAACGTTTTATTGTTGTTTCTGATGGAGCGGAGTCCCCATAACACTTTTCAAGCCATTGCTTCGCTTGAACGGTATTTTTTCCCATCAAGAAGCAGTGTAAAATTAAAACACGAAATTGTTTTTGATCCATTGTTTTGAAAATAACAAAAGTAGCGTCACTCTTAGCACAATAACTCACAAACTAATGAATAGAATATCATGAAATTTTAACAGCTGTCTTTTGAAGGTTAGTATTAACTGAAAAAAAGGTGACTGCAATAAAACTAGCGCCATCTATGTGTTAGGCCCGGGACTTTTCAGCCCATTTGTTATATATATATATATATATATATATATATATATATATATATATATATATATATATATATAATGTAATACTTGCGCACACTTTTCTTCGTATTACTTTTAAAAAATCGCTGTCCCCTTCGTTATCTCGAAAAGTACTGATCAAAAAATTTTGAAAAAATTCTGGAATATTCTCCACGGGGTATAGATTGAACGAAAATTATCTCGAGTGGATTACCTTTAACAATTTATTTGGTATATAAAAAAAACAAAATTTCAAGGTCACCAGTTTTCAGTAAAGATTGGAAACAAACTTTGTTGAAAACTCATTTGGGGTGTGTGTTTGTGAAGTCACTGATCATTTTATACCACCCTAACAAAAAATTTTTATTTTAAAAACAATCAATGTACGGAACACTAATTGTGCAAGTTCAACTTGCACTTGACCGGTTTTTTAAAATAAAGCTACAAAAAAAATTAAGCAGGTTTTTTGCTATTCGTTATTCTTTAAATCCATCCTGAGACGCGTTTCGCGGTATCACGGCTCGTCAGTCAGGCTAGGATTGACAATCAAGATAGTTTTTTTTTTTTTTTTACAGGTATAAATCTGCCTTAGGGATTCTGGAGCAGTCTGCATCACCATAACGGTGCCCTAAAGTGCTCCAGTTATGTGGGACTCTCTAACCTGAAGGGTTGGCATACCCACTAAAATTCCTCGTGAGCTGGGGGAAAATCCTTTACTCCTTTTACATTTTTTGTCTAGATGTTCAAATGTTTTTTAACTCTAAGGTTAATTTTCTAATGAGCAGAACTAACCTACCTTATCCTAACTTAAAGCTAATTTAACCTAAATCCCCAAGTTCTGAGTGTTGAGTTACAATTGTGTTAGTTGTGTGTGATGTTTACACTTTACTGAAGGAGTTGCTCTACTAAACTACGGCCTTTCCCTTAAATGCTAAGTCAAGGGTAGTCCATGGTTGAGTCTAATGTTAGTCGTTGTAGAATGTCTGTGGGTCGTAAGTATCGGGTGCCGACGTTTACGTTGACTCTGAAAGTGTTAGCTATCTCTGGGTTAGAAGGGACTACTGCTTTCTCAAGGAAGCGAAGCTGGGTGTTATGTGTGAATTCTTTTATTGTATGCATTTCAAACTCCCTGTGCAACTGGTTATTGCGGACGAACCAGGGAGCTCCTGCTATGATGCAGAGGGCTTTAATTTGTACTGTCTGGACCTTGGCCCGATGGGTTTTAGACATCTAGTACCAGGCTTGACAGGCATACGTAAGTCCGCCCCGACTATCGATTTGTAAATTAGCAACTTATTATTAGTTGACAATTTACTACGACGATTCAGGAGCAGATACAGCTTCCCTAGAAGCTAGTTTGCCTTACGCACGACCAATGGCACTTGGTCCCTCTACACGAGTCGTTTGTCGTATAGAAGGCCCAAATATTTAATGTTGTTGGCCCATCTGAACCTAGTTGGGGAGGGGCTGTATGGGTGGATTTTTTGAAGATTATAGCGTGGGTCTTGGCTGGATTGACCTTAATCCTCCATCAGTCAAACTAATCAGAAAGACGCGTTAAGATGACGTTGAAGTCGGGCCGTGACGCGGTCAATCCTCCCGGAAGAGATAGTGTCATCAGCGTACAATTGGAGGTTAGTGAATTGATCTCTGGGATGTCGGATGAGAAGATGTTGAAAAGGTGTGGGAAAGGGCGGAGCCTTGTGGGACTCCAGCCCTTATTCTCTTAACCTCAGAGAGGGATTGCTCAACGTGGACTTAGAATGTCCTGTCAGAGGAATGATTGGACCAAAGTGATTAGATGATGAGGGTAATCGAAACATATAAGCTTAAGGATTAGGCCTTTGTGTCAGACTGTTGAATGCTTTGGAAATGTTGAGGAATACAGCTCCATCCCAGAACAAGAGAGCAAAATTTACTGGTACTTATCTCAGAAGTTACGGAATACGATGGTAGGATACAACGCATTGTACTAAGTATGCATACCTATTAGTACATCGAAAGCTGACAGAGCCGACAGAGTGCTGGACTCGAAAGCTTAAATTTAAATTTTAGCTGATCGGAGATAAGGTTCTTACATTTCTTTAAAGAATTTTAAACCTCTGGTTTTCTTTAAAGAAATGTAAGAACCTTATCTTTGATTCGCTAAAATTTAAGTTAAATGTGAGTAATCCGACCATACCAAAGTTGTATTGCTTACCCAAAATTCACAAACCTGGAAAAGCAATGCAACCCATTACTTCATCATGTTTTACACGCGAAGAAAATACGACCAAGTATGTCTCCATACTATATAATCCGAAATATAGCAGGGGTCTCAATAAGGTATAGGTATTTAATAAGGGAGGCCTCACCTAAGTCTATAAGCATCAGACAATTTGAGGAATATCTTAGGAAATCTCAAAGATAAAATCCCTAATTGTGCGAAAAGTGGAAGTTATGAAATTAGAAGAAAAACTTACACAAATCTTTCTTCCTCTCTAAATTCTAAAAATGTGTTGCAATTAACCGAAAGGAGAAAGCTTGAGAGGAAAATGATATTTTGAATGATGTGATTAAAAACTTATAAATTCTGAAAATATATTTACAGGAACCTGCAACGAGTTCTTAAAATTTGTGGAAATATCGTGCTAAACGTTCAACAGAAGATATTCCTATCAGTTTTTGGATGGTATTAAAAACTCGTATTTTATAAATTGTGTTTAATAGGCAATAAGAAATTTTAAATAATGTGGGTCAAAAATTTCTTCCATTTGAACATGAACTAATTGTCAAATAATTTTCAAATGTGTGACACCGGGCACACAGCAACCTTGATATGATGGTACTTAAATTTCTTTTTTTTCAACAGATCCTGTATTAAAAGTAACACTTGCATCTTCAAGTCTCTCAAAATCTGTTGATTATTGGAATGGTATCCTTGGCCTCACAATTTTTCAAAAAACTGAGAAAAGTGTGTTGGTTGGATTTAAAAAAAACGAAGCCCAATTGGAGTTAAAAGATATAGGTAAGTTAGACATGACTGTAAAATAATTAATTTTAAGTTATTATACCACTACGGTTTAAAAATCACTTTGATTTTAAATTGAAACACTCATTAGAACAGGAATGTGATTAAAAAATGTCGCTATAAAAGTTTTCTTTTTAAATTATAGAGTGGCACAAAACCTTGAATGAAATCTTGGGTTAGATGAACTTTAAGTCACTTTGGAAATACAGTCGACACTGTTTATAGTGAAACTCTATATAGTGAAAAACTCTTTATAGTGCAATTTTTTCAAGACCTAGAATATTTTAATGAAATTTCATGTATAAAGCGCTACATCCCTACATATAGTGAATCTGTAAAATAGTAACACTCTATATAATAAAATTTTTACCGGAATTTTATGTATAAATTTTTATGCATTTATTGAGATCTTGGCCATTTCGGGTTTCCCATTTTTATCTAACATTAGCACGAATTCCATTTTTATGACGCATTCTTTTGAAAAGGTCCTTAACGCGTTTATAACGCCTAATGGTTGGCAATAAATCAGGTAGATTTCTGTGAGAAACCTGGGGAATAACCCATTTTATAGAAACCCGGGGAAAAACCCATTTTATAGTCGAGGCCTAGTAATTCGCAAATTCAGGTTCAGTTTCTTTTTGTTTAAGAATCAAGTAAGATGTCCAAGCGAGTGTGTTTAAGTTTAGCTGAGAAAATTAAAGTTTTGGAGGAAGTTGATAAAGGCTGCAAAAAAATTGATGTTGCTGCAAAATTTGGTGTTTCTCCAAGTTGCGTCTCTCTGATAATAAAAAGTCGCGACAGTATCATCAAAAAACCTAGTGTTCCAAGCAGTCGAAAACGAGTACGGGTGAGTACTTACGAGGATGTAAATGAAGCAGTTTTACGATGGTTTCAAGTGGCCCGTACGCATCAAAACGTACCAATATCGGGAAATTTAATAAAGCAAAAGGCTCTACAATTTGCTAAAGAATTTAACTGTGTTAATTTTCAAGCTAGTGAAGGGTGGTTGAGTGCCTGGAAGACTCGCAATTCAATTGTTTTCAAGACGGTGTCTGGCGAGAGTGCAAGCGTTAGTCAGGAGGACCGTGACATTTGGACTAAAACTGTTTTAAAAAGTGCATTGAAAAAGTACGAGCCAAAAAACGTTTTCAATTGTGATGAAACCGGTTTGTTTTTTAAATGTTTGCCAAATAAAACTTTTGCTTTTAAAAGTGATAAATGTTTTGGTGTTAAAACAAGTAAAGAAAGGGTGACACTTATGGTTGGAGCAAACATGGATGGCTCAGAAAAACTGAAATTACTGCTCATAGGTAGAAGAAACAATCCCCGTTGTTTAAAAGGAGTTAAATCTCTGGAGTTAGATTACGCCAATAATAAAAAGGCATGACTTCTGAGATTTTCGAAAGATGGATCAAAGAACTGGACACGAAAATGAAAAGCCAAAAGCGAAAGATTGTGATGTTTATAGACAATTGTCCTGCACATCCAGTTACTGTAAGTAAAAAATTAAGGAATATTGAATTGATCTTTTTTCCACCAAACATGACCTCCAAATTGCAACCTATGGACCAGGGTATTGTAAAAAACATAAAACATCATTACCGAAACAGAATTGTTCACAAAATTGTTAATGCGATTGATAACAACTTTCCAGTCCAAAAATTGATTACCCTTAAAGAGTGTATAACCAAAGTCGCTAAAGTATGGAGTGAAAATATTTCTCAGAAAACTATCAAAAACTGCAGGTTTTACTGAAAAAATTGACGAATGGGAAGAAGAAGACGAAATGGATCTCGCTACCTTAAAAAGGCAGTGGGGTATTCTACAAAAAACTGCTACCGTCGACGCAGATTTTTTACTTGAAGATTTCTTAGAAATCGACAATGATGTTGGCACGAGAGATCTCCCAACTGACCAAGACATAATTGACGATATAAAAAGTATAGATCATGAAGAAGAAACTGAAACCGGGGAATGTCCTGCTAAATTTAGTGAAAATGAAATAAGAAATGCATTTGACATTGTGCGAACTACTCTCAGGGGCCAGGAAAGTGTACCTGATCAAATCTTTATGCATTTGAATAAATGCGAGAATTTTGTCGAGCAACAATTATTTTTCAAAAGTAATGTTCAAAAGAAAATAACTGATTATTTTTCCTAGTACGTAGTATGTACATATGTATTAACAGATTTTGTATTATTCTTTTTATTTTGTATGTAGTACATACATACATACATAAAGTCCGTACGTTATATCTTTACACGTGCGTCATAGTTTTCAGGCAATATCCCAGACGACTATTATATTTTTTGTCTCTTTTTACCAATACCTACGATTTATTGGTGAAAAGAGACAAATAATATAATAGTCGTCTGTTATATGGCCTAAAAACTATGACGCACGGGTAAAGATATAACGTACGGACTTTATGTATGTATTTAGCCCTGTACATGCTATGTACTATTTAAACTTTCAAATGTTTAATAAAATCTTTTCTAATAATTCAATTTTGCAATTTTTTTGTTGCCTTATAAAAAACCTTATAAAATACAAGTAAATGATTACCAATATAAAATACATACATAGCAATATATACGGATTTTTTCTTTATATAGTGAAAAACTTTCTATAGAAGATAGAAATAGATAGAAATTTCGGTCAACATTTTGGTCTTTCGCTCTATAGAATGTCGACTGTAGTTTAAAAAATCGGCAAGGTGTTTTACATAGTACTTCCCTTGCAAACATGTAGTTCTAAAATAAGTACAGAATTTGACTTTCCTATAGTAAAGAATAACTTAATCCAAGCAGTATGAGTCGATGTTGTAAATTATCGATACTTTATGGTAAGATATTAATCACAAAAGTTCAGAAATATTAACAACTGAAACTTAATATTTCTCTCTACATCAGCGTTTCTCAACCTTTCAGTATTTGCAATTTTCAAACATAATTTTCATCGCGCCTCCCCCCCTTCTCATACAATAACGATGCATGCAATAATGTATTTTCAGTATTTTGATGCTAAAGCTACCCTATGACCTTAATTACAAATCTTACAAACTACCAAGAATAAGTAAATTTATTCATATTTGCAGCGTTGACAAAACTAGAATCGATGCCTCATTATTGCTCTCTGTCACGTCCACCATATCGGTAGCAGCTTCGTGAGAAGTTCCGAGTTGTCTCGAATATTCAGAAAGTCTGCCAAAAGTGTATAAATGCTGCACCTCGTTCAGTTACAGCCTGTCTCAGTCGAGTTGATCCTTCTACTGCTCTCGGATTTATCGTTAATGTGTATGTTGTAATTTACGTGTTAATTGAAATTCAAGGTATTAAGTATTTACGGCAGTAAATTTATACAGAAACATGGATAAATAAGCGAGCATTAGACGATCGTGAAGCATCAACAAGTGCACAGAGTTCCGAAAATAAAATCAAGAAAATATTCTCAAGAATACTTAAATTTAGGGTTTACCACTACTGAAGTAAATAAAGGAGAAAGGCCCCTGTGTGTTATTTGCTCAAAAATCTTGGCAGCAGACAGCATGAAACCAAATAAACTTACATGACATTTGGAAACGCTTCATAGTGAGTACCGTAACCAACCCCGAGACTTCTTCGAATTAAAATTAAAATCATATGTAAAACAGAAATCATTTTTTAAAAAAACTTTGTCTGTGAATGAAAAAGCTTTACTTGCCTCTTACAAAGTTTCATATAAAATACCCAGATGTAAAAAGCCTCACACCATTGATGAAGAGCTTGTTTTGCTAGTAGCAATTGAGATTGTAGAAACTATGTTTGGAGATAATTTTGCCAAACAATTGCTATCCATATCTATATCAAATGATACTGTTGCCCGTCGAATTGGTGATATAGCTGAAGATGTACAGCATCAGCTTTTCGGGAAGTTGAGTGACAAATTGTTTTCAATTCAGCTTGATAAGGCAACAGATAGCAATAAAGATGCTCATTTCATTGCCTATGTTCGATTTTGTGATGGTATGTCAGTACTAAAAGAACTATTTTTCTGCAAATCAATTGAACTCAAAGCAGCATCACTCGGATTATTTGCTATCTTAAATGATTTTATAAACGAGGCAAATATGGAGTGGAAAAATTGCGTCGGAATATGTACCGATGGTGCTCATTCAATATCTGGAAGATTTCAAAGTGTACAAGCACTTGTGAAACAAAAATCGCCACTGTGTGTGTGGACACATTGTATGATCCACAGAGAAACTTGGAATTGTGGAGCAGAAATGTAAAGCAAAAAAACCTAGTTTGCAAATGTGGGTGAATGTATTAAAACATACAAGGCTCAAGAACAACATGTGAAAGTTGTTGTAGTAACCATTGAAAGCCATGTTGACAAAGAATTTAAAAAAGTATTTTCTTACTGACGACAACTTGATAGCAAAATACGAGTGGGTTAGGGATCCATTTCAAAATACTCCCGAAAGGCTCTCAACTTTCGAAGAAGAATAGACTTCACGGCAAGTGGCAAAATCAAAAGACAATTTAATAATAAATCACTCTTTGAATTTTGGGCAGGGGTGAATGATGAGTTTTTTGCACTGAAAACAAGAGCATTTCGTATACTATTACCATTTTCAATATCCTACCTTTGCGAAACCGGATTTTCTGCGGTGGCTGCTTTGAAAACAAAATATAGATCTCAATTAAATATAGAAAAAGAACCCAGAGTGTCTATTTCTAATATTAACCTTCCTTCGAAAATCTTTGCTCTGCAAAAAAGGCCCAAGGGAGTCACTAATAATTATTAAACTTGTTTTTAACTTAGTATTGATATTAAGTTGGGAATGTGGAATCTTTGGCACAATGACACTATTTAGTATATATCACCACTACACCAAACACTTTATTTTTCCACTTGACGCGCGTTTCGCTGATTGACTGTCAATCATCGCTCCTGATGAAGCTAACATGGTTAGCGAAACGCGGGTCGAGTGCAAAAATAAAATGTTTGGTGTAGTGATGATATATACTAAGTAGTAGTATTGATATGTTAATTATTAGGTAAATACATTGTGCAATACTAATACAGTCCTGTTTATAGGGGTATTATATCAGTGTAAATGTGTATTTTATTTTTTATTATGTCAGAATGTATTTTGTTTTGCTTTCCTTTCAATAAATTATATTAAATGTTTTTAATAATAATTTTTTTTCGATACGCTCGCGCCCCCAATAGTGTAATCACGCCCCCACAAGTTGAGAAACGCTGCTGTACAGACTAGTTCTTTTAAATGGACTTACAACACGATATACACAAAGTAACCCCTTCTCCATTCTTTCAACACGTTATATAATTGATTATAAATAATTATGGTTAAAATTTGTTCAACCAAAACCAATAAAATTTTTTATAAAGATATTGAAAATAGACATTGACACCTATCCCTTTCAAACCCCTCCTTTAAAGCAATAGCAATCAAAAACTGTAGGTTCCATTTCTACTTCAAGTGTTATATGTGTAACGAATTTGAAGTTGATATCTCTTTTTGTCCTAAAACGTGAAGAAATACAAAAATCTCGGGGAGGGGTTTTTCACGATTTACTTCCCTTTAGCAAGGGAAGTAAACCTAAAATAAAAACGTTTTAAGCTACTGTTCGAAGGGCCGTTTTGGATGCTGTAAAATTGTCAGTTGTAAGTTATTTTTTAACCGGAAAAGTCAAATTCAATATTTATTTAAAAACTTTTATAATAACTTGACCAGCATTTTTATTTTTGTTTAAACAGATGATCCAATTGGCCGCCGCCAGGCCTATGGTCGTATAGCATTCTCAATTCCTCATAATGAACAGGAACGTCTAAGTCAGCTCATTACAGACAACAAACAAACAATCTTGACTCCCTTAATAACTCTCCCTACTCCTGGTAAAGCTGATGTAAGAGTTATTATATTAGCTGACCCAGATGGGCATGAAATATGCTTTGTAGATGATGAACCTTTTAGGGAGTTGTCGAGTCCTGATTATGAGAGTGAGAAGGTGTTAGACTTACAGATTAGGAAAGACAAGTCCTAAGATTTTATGGTTTTCTTGTAAATGTATTGTAATGGGTAATTGGTAAAATTTTTCGCTCTATTCATAAGTATATTTGCGTATTTATTGAAAACTCTTAAATATGTCTTTATCTATTAAACAAAAATTATTATTTTCTTTTTATAAAAAACCAAAATCGGATGTCTGATTCTATGTTACTTAAAAAAATACAGAAGGATATAACGATACCACAGTAAACACACTATACAGTAGCGAAACTCAAGGATAATCGCATAAGAAAATCAGGTTCGTTTTCAGAAGGTCACGTGGCAATCCGCCATGTTAAAAGTGGACCAGCGCGAGATTTGAAATACAAATAAAGTTGTGCAAAGTTTTATCATTCAAAATCGTAGATATAGAAATGTTTGAAAATTTTTGATTTGTTTTTTAATACAGCATGAGTAATATGAAAGTTAATGCAGCATGAGTAATATAAAAAAAAACAAAAAGAATGGAGCACTTTGTTAGAAAAGAAATGAATACAGGTGAAAAACTTGATAGGAAGGTATTTGATGGAATTCTTCATATTCAACTTCAGTTTTTAATAACCTTATCCAAAAATTCAAAGGTCTATCAAAGTTAAACGTCACTGTTTAAGGTTAAAGTTTTATTTACATCATTTCTCAAGTAAATTTGTGATTAAAGATGTTTTTTAAGGACTAAATTAATTTAATTTTAATTGTCATTACTAAGATGTCAACATCTTCTAAAATAAGAGCATTTTTTTTTAAGCAGTGTTGTGTTGTTTGGTGTGATAGATCTCTCGTTAATTAAAAAACACTGTATCTACTTTGTTGGTACTTATTTTTTCTTAAACTACAAAACTATATTGTGTAACTTCGAGAAAGGTTAATATAATATTATTAATGAATTATGAACGAATATGTATAGACCTCTATTTTCTATTTGAATGATTCTTAGCGGTTCTATACCTTTTTGTGTTCTGTTATCTGTACTGCTTTTTGATAATGTAATTAACGCTTGCTTTTATTTACAATGAATTAATATTTAGATCAAAGAGTCAATACAGTAATTTCCTAATTATAGTTACTTAGTTATGACCAAGCTGACTTGTCAATTACAACTATATTGGGACTGTGGAATCTTTGACACAATGACACCAAACACTTTATTTTTGCGCTCGACGCGCGTTTCGCTAACCATATTAGCTTCATTAGGAGAAATGATTGACTCATATATACTGAGTATTGTCAATTACAGTTTAAAAGGAAAATAACTATATTTAATTTATAGTATAGGTATACAACAATAGAAATAAGTTCTTTATAGGAGGAATATTAATAACAGGTAACTAAATCTTCAAAATTTTAATAGTAACCATAATTACCATCAAAATGGACTTCGATTAGGTGTACTGTCCATTTAACGAACTTATTTTCAGAGTATTTTACCCTCTGGCACACATCGTCTGACAAAATCATATTACAAAAATTTCTTTGGAATCACATTAAAATTTTTCTTATTTTAATAGCATATTTGATTCAATAATCCATTTATATCAGTTATTTCAATAATCCATTCCCCAGTGGTTTTGTGATCTCAATAGGACACTTAATATTTAGACTTTCAAACCCAGCTTATAAGAAAATAGAATATACTGTCTAAAAATTTGAAAATAATAAATAAGTTGTTATAGGTTCTGTATTCCTTACAATATATTCACAGAAACTTTTGAAAGATTGGCATGAAAAAGGACCAATGTAATTTATAGAGAAAAATAGAAAAAAAGTCACTTTCAGAGTATTAATTGTACTTGCAATTAAACAGTGTTAAATTTATCAGGTTTATTATTAGAAAAGGTGTGTCAAACAATTAATTCAGATGAAGTTTTTAAAAACTAGAAGCCTCTTGAGAATACACCTTTTAGAAAAAAATAATATGTTTTATTTATAATTTATCAAATATAAATAGTTTTCAATAACTGAATACTAGTTTACACAAAAATAGGTGTTTCTAAAAACCAGAATTTGGAGGATTATTTATTAATCATAAAAAAATTACACAGGCACACAAAAGAAGTTTTTCACTACCGAACAGATCACTATACCTATATGTATTTTTGGGCGCTGAAACCGTATCCGAGGTCAGAATTGAGCAATCACGTCAGGATTTTTAAATAACCAGCCGATCTAAGTTTAGAAATAAATTTCAAGTTTTAATGACCAAATCACTCTACCAATACGAACATTTTATTAAATCAATCAAGGTTCCCTGGAAGGCCGTCTCTTGAGCAAATATGCCTAAACAAAATGTACATTAGTAATGATAATATTGTTTCATGCATATGTATTTTTTCAAAAATGCATTTAAGATAGTGAAAAGTTGTCTTGTGAAAGCAAGCAATAGAGATTTATTAAAATAATCAACAACTCCAACAGCTTTAATCGCATACCATGATTTCTATAAAATCATTGTTTCAACTAAAAGCAGAGGAACTACAAAAAAAATCATTAATGCAGCAACTTAAACTTTGGCGGATAATACTGTTGATGATTACATGTGATGCAAATAAAGCATAATTAAATTTAGTTGCGATTTAGAATAATAGTCTTAGCGCGCCCTGATTGAGTTAGAAATTTCTTATTTGCAAATTTTAGAGCATAAAAAAGTGTGACTCGAGCAAATAATTTGCGAAAATAATTGTATGGAATATTGTAATTCTCAACGGCACAACGATAACCTCCTTTCCCCATGATTATATAAATTGTTTCTCAACCTTTTCGATTCTCTTCACTTACAAACGTTTTTAATTATCTTTTTCTACAAACTCTCTTTTCCTTCTGTCTTTATATTCATATAAACTGCAGTCACATCAAGAAACGATGGACAATACATTTCCAAAGACACATTCCGAGATCGGATGTAAACACTGAGCGGCCATTTTGAAAAAGGACCCGTCGACGCACGCGCCGTCAAAACTCGTCACCAAATTGGAGCTCAGTTTCGCTACTGTAGTATGTTTACTGTGACGATACTTCTTTTTTTTTATTAGAAAGAAGGCTCTCTCACTTTTAATTGATATTGTAGCAAACTGAATTATATTATGATATTTTGAACTAACCGGAATGAAATTATAATATGTGTTGGTTATTTGTATTTTACTCCATTTTTAGATATTGTTAAATAATGAAGATATTATTTTACTTAGAATTTGTTGCAAATAAAAATCTGAAATATATTGTATAATAGAATTATTGGTTTGTTTTATTTTTTTGTACCTTACATATTACTTTAACCCTGGTAATTCAAAAGGGCGTGTTTGTTTATTGTTCTAAATAAGGACAGAACAATTTCTTATTTATTCATTTATAAATCGCCTGGAAAAATATAAATCTTTAATTCATGTAAGGCTTTGGCTACGTGGTATAGATAGTTAGGTATAGTATAGTTTATCGTGCCGAGGGTCCCCAGTTCGATCCCTCGTAGGTAAGGTAGGTAGGTTTATTTAACTATATTTGGCTAGGCCGCATACTACGTCATCTTAGCATGCAATAGACATCGACATACTCTCAAAACTACTCAGTATATATCACCACTACACCAAACACTTTATTTTTGCACTACATGGTTAGCGAAACGCGCGTCGAGTGCAAAAATAAAGTGTTTGGTATAGACTGAGTAGTATCATTGTGCGAAAGATTCCACATTCCCAACTTAGATACTCTCGAAAGCCAAACATTACTCTAAAAGGCATTTTGGTGAAGGCTTCTGGGCCCGCATAAGATTCACGCTGGAGACAGTATTTCTCCGTCTTAGAGAACTTGGGCTTGAAATGTGCGAGAGTTGAACTACGACGGAAATTGCCGACGGCTTGTTGGTGACTGATAGGCTACTTGGAATGAAAAATAGACGAGGGAAACAGTCACAAATTACCACAGTGGAGATTGATGTGGTGGAGTGGTTCGAGAGCTAATAAAACACTTCCCCGTGATGCCACGAAGACGTTTATAAGGTAATTGAGGAAGTAAGAGGTTAACCCGTCGAAGTTCGGGCACAGTGGGCTTGAGAGTACCATCTATTGATCATGTGGTTCCATCCTACTGTAGATACCGTTTCGCTGACATTATCCAGACTTTAATGGGGGATCTCTCCGACTTGTTTGCTCGGCTATGAGCCCTCCCCATTCATATTACTACATAAGAAGTCAAAATTAATAAAAAATTACAAAGATATTTACATTAACAATTTTTTTCATCTGTGTTCATAGGAACTATTACTATGTATATAGTATGTATATGTATATATATATATATATATATATATATATATATATATATATATATATATATATATATATATATATATATGTATATATATATATATATATATATATATATAATATATATATATATATATATATATATATATATATATATATATATATATATATATATATATATATATATATATATATATATATATATGAAGGGTACAGGGGAAAAACGATATATGTCCATGGGAGTAAATTTTTCAGGAGAGCAAAAATAAGGTTTACGGACTCGGTACGTTCCCCATATTATTAAATTTTTGAATTTTGTTTATAGCAAAAGGTGCAGAATTTTATTAAATAAAATTTTAGTTTGGATCTCTTAAATAAAATTTACAAATTGCTTAAAAAAAATGGCGAAAATTTTGAAAATGCGCAAACATGTTCCTAAAATTCTTGGACATATACCGTTTTCCCCTGTATGAAGGGCATGAAATATAAAAAATCCATTCGTTTTTACAGAGTCACATTAAGGTACAATAAATAAACAATAATAATATTATTATATTCTTTTTTATTAGATAAAGATTAAAATATTTATTTATATTTTATTAAAGAAAAGAAAAAAATTCAGAAGTTAAAAATTTAAAAATCATCGTATTTAAACCAATATTAGTCTCCTTCGTCTATCGGAGGGTCATCGACGAATTCGTCATCATTGACCAAGCCATCAGTTGATGGCTTGAGCCTCTTATAAAATTGGCGGGATTCCTCCCTTATTAGAAATTGGCATAAATGTTGTAAATCTTTATGTTTTGCTGCGTTTATACAAAGCTTCTCCGAATACAGTCCCTTCAGCATAGGTCGAGGATCTTTGGTATTACTTTTTTTGTTTTTTCTCAGGGGCTTATTAACTTCACAACTTGTAAAAGAACCGTAGTACGAATTTTTGTAAAAAAGTTTTGGCAGTTTTTCTTTTATTATAGACAGAATTCTAATTGGACGCGTTTTTAAGGGACTCTTGATTAGTCCATAATTTAAATGTTGAGACCAGTTTTTAAAAAAATTCTCAATTTCTTCGCAATTCACTACGACAAAAGGTGTTGGCTTTGACCGAGCGTGTTTGATTATTTCTCGCCAATCATCCGGCGTTTCTGTATACGATTTTGACTCCACTAGGCTCATGTTTTTGTCACATTCCAAGTAGCTGTGTCCTCTGATTGGAAAAATCATTTGAATCTGGTTAAAACGGCCGACCAGTACTTGTTGGAATAGAAATCTAAAAACGGATAAATTTTTATTTTGGCCTGCACACGAGTCGCAGAATATGACTAGTTGGCGAACCTGTGCAGATAAAACAATATTAATGAAATGGTGTAGCATAGAACAAACTTCATCTGCTCCCTTGTGAGCTACAGATTCATCATAAGTGTAGAAAATAGACTGACCATTTGAAAGAACATGGACATTAAATGATATAAAATTAAGTTGGCGTCTATAATAGACATCGTTAGTTGTGATATTCGGTGTAGGCAAATTTTTTTGATAATCTATTGCGATTGCCTCTAAAGATTCAGATTTAACAGATTTCTTCCGGTACATTTTCTTCATTTCGTAAAATTGTTCAGCCTTTCTCAAATGAAGTTGTTTTTTTATTTTTATTTCTTCTAGTTCTTTTTTGATAGAATTTTCAGTTGCCGAATCAATGCTACTATTGTTTTCTAGTCTTTGCTTTAGAGCATTTTCCTCTGCTGTTAATAAATCACAACTACTACATGTATCCTTTCTTGGATAACCAAATCCGATGTTGAACTTCGACTCCAAAATTGTTCTGAATGATTCATATGAAATATTTTTATCTCCATTCTTACCTGAATACATTTCATGCAGCTTTTTTATATTCAAATTTTCATGTAAGTAGATCCTTTTTGAATCGTGTAACGAATAATGGGATTTTCGACCTCTTAGTGATTTCAGAAATTCACACACTTGTTCCACTGTTTCACTTGGCAGCTTTCTTGGACGGTTTTTATGTGTTCCTCTCATATCTTTTTTTGCTTCACCAAACTTCAAAAGATTATCTCGAAGCGTTTGAATTCGTCGTGGAGTTACTCCATGCAAAGCAATGAACGCTTTCATGCACACAGGCACATCCTGCAAAACACCATCAACAAAAACACGAACACGAAAATTGAAATTTGCAGACTTTTTTCACTTTTCCTTGATCGCCTCCTTTCCACTGGTAAAATGGTCATCAGACCACTCGGGTGCATGCTCTGACTATTATATGAACCAAGACCATTAAACTCACGTATTAATCGTTTTCTTTCTTCGGCTACAACTAATTCGAAACATTTAAATCGTTTACACAAGCAGTTTTCCCCAAGCTCATAGGTTGTATGTTTCAACTTTTTCATAACTTCCCTTAATCTTCCAGTTTTCATGCGTTTCTTGGGTTTATCTATTTTAAGATCTTCATTTTCATCACTATTTGAGTCAAATCCGTTGTCCATGTTAATTTATTAGTTATGTAAAATTGTATAATCTTATAAAATTAAAACTGCCTAGTAAAAAGTAACAACTTGTAGTAAAATTAAAGGAATATTAAGGAAATAAAATATTGAAAATTTACCACTGACAAAATTCACACATTAAACCTCAGTCAATCATACAAACTAAAGCTGAAAGTCATGCATGGTGTGGAGTGGGCGTGGCCGGCCGCGCATGTCTATTGTCACACCGCGCCCGGCGCAACAGGGCGCGCCCCGCTAGCCCAGACTGGACATAAATCGTTCTTCCCCACACCAATCTGGACTTGTATCGTTTTTCCCCTGTATGAGAATTTTTTTCCATTGATTTATACAGCCTACGATTTTTTTTTTCAATAAACAGGTCTATACACGTTATAGTACCTCCAGAGATCTATCAGATGGTATCAAAATCTCAAAATCGAAAAAAAGTGGACATATATCGTTTTTTTTCCCCTGTACTCTTCACACATATATATATATATATATATATATATATATATATATATATATATATATATATATATATATATATATATATATATATATATATATATTGACCAAGCAATTTAGCAGCCGATGAAAAAGGTGAGGAGGTTTAATGTTAGAGGCTTATTTATTCAAAAAAGACGGGTCAGAAACCTTATTAGCATAACAGAGTAGTAAAAAAAGCATTTGAAATTAGTTTAGATACAGTTATATTATGATTTTATCCTCTTTGGAGTATCACCAAGGGTATTGTCCGGAGTTTTGGACCTCGAAAAACTTATGCTCTTTTGTTTATAAACAATTTAAGTTTTCATATTTTCTGAAAGTTTCAAGCCGATCGGTTCACTTAGTCGACCTGTATAATAAAATGATAAAGTTTTTTACCTGTTTTTCCCATTTTGTAGGTTATGTACGCACTTGAGCGACTTAAAAACCAACAAGGATTTGTTGCAAGTTTCATTACGAAGAGTTTGGTTTTTTTTGTCTTGCTCAGACTTATATAATCGGAGTTTTTCACATTTTAAGCGCAAAAATCGCGTTTTGAAAACTTCGGACAATACTCATGGTGATAGCCCAGAAAGGATAAAATCATAATTTTGCTGTATCTAAACTATGCCTATCGCATCACTATTTTGACCTTTTTTTACCTTACCTTTACTGCACTATAATTAGATGGGTCATCAGAGCTAAATCAAACACTTAGTCAAGGGAAAGTTCTAAGGTTTTGCTATTATCACTGAGAACTGGAACCTAAATCGTGATTTGTATATTTTTATTTTACCTTTTCTTGACTCTGAAGATATTAGTGATACAAAAAAATGAGGTTTGGAAATTAATAAAAAAAATCTGTTTTAAATATAAATCTTTTATTATGTATATGTATTTACATCAAACTAATAAATAGAGAATTAACAATGATTCTTGTAGACATTTTTTTATAATATATAAATTAAAGAAAATAGGACGAGAATTCTACCACTTATATAGTAAAAAAATATTATTGTATTTAATCAACTTGAGATACATTACATTTAGTTTAATGTACACAATATAAGTGTTTATCCCCCACTTTAAGTGAAGTTAAAAGACTAATTAATAAATCAAACACAATTAAGATTATTTAAAAGTAAAATTCCAAACTTAACAGACTTAAGAAATTTTGTTTCGTTTGGGAGATTATTACCACAAATATATATATATATATATATATATATATATATATATATATATATATATATATATATATAACACGTAGGCTGAAAAGTTTTTGGTCTGATATATAGATGTCAGTCTTTTCAAAAAAATCTATCATTTTTAGAAAGTACCATCCGTCAAACGATACGTATCAAAATTTCATGACATTTCGACGATTAGTTTACAAGTTACAGTGGTTTTAGGGACGCTAGACGACAACGCCAACAGTCAGCTGGGAAGGTCTTGGCCTTTGTATTTTGGGATGCGCATAGAATAATTTTTATCGACTATGCTGAGAAGGGAAAAACCATCAATAGCGAATATTATATAAAATTACTGGTGAGTTTGAAAGCAGAAATCGCAAAGAAACAGCCCCAAATGAACAAGGAAAAAGTCCTCTTTCATCAAGACAATGCACCGTGTCACAAGTCAATGGTTACGATGGCAAAATTGCACGAACTGAAGTTCGATTTGGCCCCCAGCGACTATTATCTATTCGCAGACCTCAAAAAAAATGCTCACGGGAAAGAGATTGATGAATAAAGTCGAATTTTGCAAAAAAATGTGTCTTAAATAAGATAGACCAAAAACTTTTCAGCTTACGTGTTTATATACATACATATATATATATATATATATATATATATATATATATATATATATATATATATATATATATATATATATATATATACGAGGCTGGTTTGAAAACTCCGTGCAAAGTCCGAGAGATGACACCACCGGCGCGTATCGAGATCATGTTTAGTTAGTAGCATCTCTTAAATGAACGCGCACCAAGTTTCAGCCATATTGGTCTATTTCTTTGTGTTTGGCATTCGTGTGAATCAAAGAAGTCGAGTGATTTTCAAGAAATGGACGAAAAAGAATTTCGTGTGGTGATTAAACATTACTTTATGAAAGGCAAAAGGCCTCAGGAGACTAAAGAGAAGCTTGATAAACATTATGGTGACTCTGCACCTTCGATTAGAACAGTTTATAAGTGGTTTCAAAATTTTCGGACTGGCCATATGGGCACAAGTGACGCTGAACGTTCTGGACGGCTTGTGGAGGTTACGACTCCAGAAATCATTGATCAAATCCATAATATGGTGATGGATGACAGAAGAGTTAAGGTGCGTGAGAATGCTAGTGCTGTGGGCATCTCGACTAAACGGGTACATAATATTTTGCATAAACATTTGGACATGAGAAAGCTATCCGCAAGATGGGTGCCGCGATTGCTCACGCTTGACCAAAAACGGAATCGTGTGAAGTGTTGCAAGGATGGTTTGCAGCTGTTCCAGAAGAATCCGGAGGACTTTAAGCGTCGTTTCGTTACTGTGGATGAAACATGGATACATTACTATACTCCTGAGACCAAACAACAATCTAAACAATGGGTTACCAAGGGGGAATCTGCACCAAAAAAGGCGAAGACCGTTCCTTCGGCCGGAAAGGTTATGGCGACTGTCTTTTGGGATTCGCAAGGGATAATCCTCATCGACTATCTGCCCGCGATTAGCCCACAAGAAAGTCCTTTTCCATCACGACAACGCACCAGCACACACCTCAGCAGTTGTGGTCGCAAAATTAATGAAATAGGATTCCAACTCGTTTCACATCCCCCTATTCTCCAGACTTGGCTCCCTCGGACTACTATTTGTTCCCCAATTTGAAGAAATGGCTGGCGGGACAAAGATTTTATTCAAACGAGGAGGTGATTGCAGACACTAATGGATATTTTGCAGACTTGGACAAATCCTATTATTCGGAAGGGATCAACAAACTAGAACATCGTTGGACGAAGTGTATAAGCCTAAAAGGAGACTATGTCGAAAAATAAAAAAGGTTTACTCCAAACACATAAGTAGTTTTTATTTTTGCACGGACTTTTCAAACCAGCCTCGTATATATATATATATATATATATATATATATATATATATATATATATATATATATATATATATATATATATACGGAACGGTTGAAGCCCGGAATTTTAATGTATTGTATTCCACCATCCGTGAAAACCTCTATTGTAACATATATATATATATATATATATATATATATATATATATATATATATATATATATAGGGTGTTATAAAAATAGTTTAGTACTCCTTAGGTTAAATGGAGATACATCCGTTACTTATTTTTCTATAAATTTGAACATAGTTGAACATTTTATGTAATCAATGAATTACGTAATTTAAAAAAAGTATTACGCCGCCACTGGAATCAGTCGAGATCAACATTGTAGTATATGAATGAGAAAGAGAGAGAGGAAGTTTTTAAGACGAGATGAAGAGAGACGGTATGATTTGTTTACGTCGCGAAACGTGCTGTAAAACAAACGGTTTTCGTGAAATTTTGCCGGAATTTTAATGACGATTAGTTTTTAAAAGTTTTCTTAATTAAACAAACGTAGTTAAACTTTATGTCGTTTGTTATATCTAAAAAATGTTAGCCTATTTTTGGACGTGTTTAATACTTTTCTTACTATAAGATTCTTAAACGATAAGGGTACCCGCTGCTTGTGATTCATTTTTGTCGACCTATCTGTTGGCACGATAACTCTTCAAGTATTAATGTGAATATTTCACTTAAGCCCTATTTCAGAAGTAGGTAAAAGGAAACATTCCAAAGTAAACGAACGGGAAGAGCATTTTAATGTGTATGGGATAGTTATATCAGTATATAGAACGACTAAACTATTTAGATTTATTTTACAAAATATTCCCAACCAATCATGGAAATATAATGTCCTTGGCGCATTGGTATAACAATTAAAAATAAAAGTGTTGTGTTCTTCGCATTTACGATTTTTTCGTTTATTTTTAATTGTTATACCAATGCGCCATCTATGCCTTCGAGCAGTAAGCTTGAGACAGGTGCGCTTCTGCAAATAAATTGCCAGCCGTGTTGGCAGCTCTGCTTGAATGACTTAGTAAGTCGCCGGTAGAGTCCAGTAAAAGCATCTATTTGTTATATAATGTCCTTTTTTGGCAAGATTCTTTTTGCGTACCTTGTTAAAAGGGAAAAAAGTCACTCTCCGAAATTTTTGCATTCTTTGACACTTCAGGGTTTCTAGATCGTGAAAAACATAGTTCCTCATTTCCGTGGGTTAAGTTCAGATTAGAAACACCATTATAAATATTTAAGCTAAGTTAGAATAAATATACTTTCTCATTATGTCAGAACAACGTTTATTTAATAGAATTAAGTCAATAAAGAAATAGAAACAATGCATAAATGCTGGATAAGTCACATGGAAGAGGGGTAGGGGAGTAACAAAATATATCGATACATATTTAGTGCAAAAAGGGGTAGTTATCTTCTTATTTCACGCTTTAAAATTATTTTATTTTATTATCCTTGTATATAGTATTATAAACTATTATAAGAGATAACTTTGAATTTAGATATCAAAATCAAAATTCAAAAAAATAAAATAATATAGTAATAAATTAAATATTAGAAAATTGAAGAAATATTATAACATTTTTATATAATATGAAATTTTAACATCAACTTGCTGTTATCATGTTGTTGTTGTATTGAGACCAAGAGCGTAGAAGTCACAATGACGTGGAGAATACAATACTACAATGCCAATTCAAATTGAGCGGACTAGCGGGTCTAAGAATCTGACAATTGTGTTATTTTCCCGTTATTTTCAATTTTTATATACACATATATATATATATATATATATATATATATATATATATATATATATATATATATATACATATATATATATACATATATATATATACATATATATATATACATATATATATATATATATATATATATATATATATATATATATATATATATATATATATATATATATATATATATATATATATATATATATATATATATATATATATATATATATATATATATATATCCGTCTCATTGTATCCTTTTCGGTGTTTTAGCAGTCTAGGAAACTGAAACTTTTTTATTCTTTTCCATTGTTTATGCTCGAAAATATAAGAAGTAATGGGGTGGGTAAGAGGATTAAAGGGATTATTTTTCATGTTACCAATAGCATTATTCCTTTTCTTACTTGTTTTGTTAAAAAAAAACGGCTAATTCTAGATGTACTCATTCGCACATATATAAAAAGTTTAGGACGTTATCCTTTTAGATAGATAAAATATTGGGCAGTATTGATTATACTCATGTACCTTGCTAAAAGGGAAAAAAGTAGCTCTCCGAAATTTTTGCATTCCTCGCTCGACATTTCCGGGTTTCTAGATCATGAAAAAACAGTTCATTTCCGTGGGTTAAGTTCAGATTAGGAACACCATTGTAAATATTTAGGTTAAGTTAGAATAAATATACTTTCTCACCATGTCAGAACAACGTTCATTTAATAGAATTAAATGAAAATGCTTCTTTTTTCTAAATAGAAACAATGCATAAATGCTGGATAGGTTAGAATTCCCTGGAAGTCACATGGAAGAGGGGTAGGGGAGTAAAAAAATATATCAAGACATATTTAAGTGCAAAAAGGGGTAAGTTATCTTATAATATTGCTGCTTTTACACTTTTTAATTAAAATTCAAAAAATAAAATAATATAGTAATAAATTAAATATGAGGAAATTCAAGAAACATTACAACATCTGATATATTATGAAATTTTAACATCAACTTGCTGTTATGATGTTGTTGTTGTATTGAGACCAACAGCGTAAAAGTCACAACGACGTGGAGAATACAATACTGCAATGCCAATTCAAAATATAAACAAATTCTGTAGGTATGCAGTATATGAAAACTCGCAAACAAAATGGGATACCGATTTCAACTTTGATACGTATTTATAATACCTGAAGAAGAATGAAATCTATAGTTTTTGGCAATATAGCTTTAGAGGAAGGTGGTAAAAGGGACGGAGGTCAATAAATTTTATACAGTTACATTACTAGAATGGGGAATCTCGTTTGTTACACCAATCTATAAAAAGGGAGATCACAAGGATTGCAATAATTACAGAAGAATTACTATACTGAACACAACTGTCAAAATTTATGAGGGCATCATTAATAATAGGATAAAGAAAGTAATAGAGCCACAACTATCGGAATCGCAAAGTGGATTTAGACCAGCAAGAAGTACACAAGACCACATATTTACAATGAAACAGATTATCGAAAGAAGATCAAAACAAAATAAAAGTCTACACCTTGCTTTCATAGACTTAGAAAAAGCATTTGACAGTGTGCCGAGAAATAAAGTGTGAAAAAGCCTGGAAATCAAGGGAATAAACAAGAAGATAATAAGAATCATAAAGGGAATATACAGCAACAATGTGCAGAATGTAATAAAAAACAACATAAAGTCGGAGGGATTTACAACACAGGAAGGTTTGAGGCAGGGAGGAAGCTGGAGCCCAACATTGTTCACTGTATACATGGATGAAATAATCAAGAAATGCGAAATAAAAATGAAAAGAATGACAATTGGATACTGGAAGCTAAAAAGAATAGAAATATCTGAAGCGGCTTTTGCTGATGATATTATGCTAGTGGCGGAAAATGAGAGACATTTACAAGAAAACCTCGATATTTGGAATAAAGCGTTCAAAAAAGAAGGTATCAAAATTGATATCGATAAAACAAAAGTAATGACAATGGAAAACCAACAAACGAACATTTACATAGAAGGGAATAACATACAACAAGTGGAACAGTATAAGTATCTGGGAGTGATAATGGATGAAACTGGAAAACAAGACAAAGAAATTAATGAGAGTATCGAAAAAAACGAACAAACTTTACTATGCAATAAGTAATAAATTCATTAGGAAGAAAGAAGTAACGAAACAAACAAAAATAAAAGTGTTCAAAGCAATTTATAGGACAATCCTAACATATGGATGTGAATCATGGACCCTAACAGACAGGCAGAAAAACAAGATACAAGCCGTCGAAATGAAATACCTAAGAGCAGCACAAGGAGTTACATGGAAGGACAGAATAAGAAATACAGAAATAAGGATGGGGCTGAGAGTACAAGCAATTGTGGAATATATACCACAAAGACAGCTGGGATGGTGGGGACATACATAGAGAATGAAGGATGACAGACAGGTGAAACAAGTGTATGAAGCCCAAATAAAGGGAAAACAGAAGCGAGGAAGACCTAGACAGACCTGGGATAGGAGTATTGGAGGTATACTTAAGGAGAAGGCAAAATCCTGGAAAGAAGCAGTGAAAATGGCAAAGAGTAAAGACGGAGTTTATATGTGGAGGTTGAGAGGAAAAAAGGAGAATGTATGACTGCCCTACACCATATGGTAGAAGGGATATACGATTATATATATATATATATATATATATATATATATATATATATATATATATATATATATATATATATATATATATATATATATATATATAGATATATATAGATATATATAGATATATATAGATATATATATATATATATATATATATATATATATATATATATATATATATATATATATATATATATATATATATATATATATATAGATATATATAGATATATATAGATATATATAGATATATATAGATATATATATATATATATATATATATATATATATTATATATATATATATATATATATATATATATATATATATAAAGGGTCGCGCGATAGGGTATATATATATCGTGTCATACAGCCGTTTTAGCGGACTAGCGGGTCTAAAAATCTGCCAATTGTGTTATTTTCCCGTTATTTTCCATTATTTATATATATTGTCTCATTGTATCCTTTTTGGTGTTTCAGCAGTCTAGGCAACTGAAACTTGTGGCATTTTTTTAATTCTTTTCCATTGTTTATGGTCGAAAATGTAAGGAGTTAATGGGGTGGGTAAGAAGTTTAAAGGGATTATTTTTCATGTTACCAATAGCACGATTCCTTTTCGTACTTGTTTTGTTAAAAAAAAAACGGCTAATTCTAGATGTAATCATTTGCATATGTAAAAAGTTTAGGACGTTATCCTTTTAGATAGATAAAATAATGGGTAGTATTGATTATACTTTGTGTAAGAAAACTCAATTCCGTATTAATTTTACAACTTCGTATAGTGTCAATGACTATAGATTTTTTTATTAATGGTAAAATGTTAGAAAAAAATTTCTTTATATAAAAAAACCCGCGTATTTATATTTTTTATCTTATAATAATATACAATAAAAGAGACCACTGGCCGAACTCACGTCCGAAAATCGACAATTTGAAAATTCCTATCCATTTTTATTTAAAAGAATAAATAATAAATAAATATTTCAAGTATCTCAAAATGGAAACTTTTACGACCGTTGAATGAGAAATCATGGTCTCGGAAATAGATCGTATCTAATTGTAATTTCTTTTCGATTCGATGTTTCGTTCATAAGTGTGAAACACATATTCAGGGATCCTACCTTTCGAAATTAGAATACTGAATATGTGTTTTTCTAATTTCGAATAGTAAACTTTCGCGAAGACGCTATAAGTGGCTAAACGTCGGAAAGTAATTCCAATTATGGTCTAATCCGAAGATATCATGACTTCTTAACTTGCGTTTTCTTAATATTTATAGTAATATATCCATCGTCACATTTCTTGTAAAAAATCTAGAGTATCTCTAAAAAAACACCATTTATTACAGGAGGGTTAATTGTGACTGCAAAATGAAATGGTATTTTTTGGGTTTCTGAAATATCTGCTTCAATTTTATTTCTCAAAATTCATAAAGTTAAATAAATATAGTCATATTTACTTAACTTGTGCAAAAAACTTTTCCAGGATAGATTTGTAGTAATCTACTTTCCGATTAAAAATTGATAATTCTCTAATTGAATGAAAAAATCCTCAAATAAAAAAAATAACTTCCATTCAACAAGTCAATTCTTTTTCAGTAGGAGCCAACTCTCCAGGTTCGGTTTTCGTAGGTTCCGCGTAACTCTCATAATCCACGTCGCTTCCGGTGGTAAACATTTGATCGTATTTGTAATCAAATTCTTCGCCATTTTCTTCAGTTTCACTCTCCGCTGCTTTGTCTTCATCTTTTAAATTACGATTAGTCTAAAACGGTTATGTATCTAATTAGTAGGTGAAATGCTTGTTTAAAAAATGTAAACGACGTTTACGAATGCAGGCAATGATGAGAGTAATAACTACTTGAATTCGGTAAATATGTTTTATACACAACTTACATACACGAAAATTTTATGACTGTTTAAATTGTCAAGAAATTGAAAATTTATCTCGCATTACACACACTATATTGACTATAGTGTAAAAAATAAATCTACCAAGGGCGAGTAGAACTTGCGCAATTAGTGTTCCGTGTTTTATTACAGAGGTACAAAAAGATTAATGACTTCACAAAACACACCTCAAATGAGTTTTCAACAAAGATTTTACTGAAAACTGGGTGAAATTTTTGTTTTTTTTTTTTTATATATCAGATAAATTATTGAAGGTAATGCACTCTTGATATTTTTCGTTCAATCTACACCCTGTGTAGAATATGCTAGACTTTTTTCAAAATTTTTTGATCAGTACTTTTTGAGATAAGTGGGAGACAGCGATTATTCGCAATGTTTTAAAAATAATATAAAGAAAAGTGTACGCAAGTATTACATTATATATATTTTTGAACTCGTGTTTTTACAAGCTTTCATTTGACACCCCACTTAATGAACTGGTAAAAAAAAAAAAAATTTCACTTCCGATTTCACCCCCCAAAACTAACCCCTTAAGTCAAGATTTAACTTTCAAAACTACACGGCTCTGATGAGGCCATGAATTCCTATATTAGTGTCAAATTTCAACTTTCTATGTCAAATAGTTTCGGAGAAAATTGGGTGTGACAGACACCGAAGTGATCTAATAAGTGTTCCGGACCGGCCAAGTGCAAGTCGGGCTTGCGCAATTAGTATACGGTGACTGCTTTTAAAATAAAATAATAATAAAAAGGCTAAGTCAGTTAGGTCCCTGACATGTAATATATTTTAAGATCCAATATGTATTTTCACGTTTTTCTCTTAGCCAATAATGTATAATAGTTAAAGCATCTTAGCTACCTAATAAATCAATTTAGAATTTAGTAATAAAAGTGTAAAACAAATATTTACTACCTAAATATCTGTTTAATTATAAACAAATAAAATAAAATTGTTTTGACTTGGGACAGGGAGCGGCCCGCGACTCAGTAGCAGTAATGTACTGAAAGGTATATTAAAAACACCTCCACCATATTGTCAAGGCATTTTTTTTATACCAAATAAATTATCAAACGTAATGCACTCGTGATAACTTTTGCTCAATCTACCCGTTATGAAAATATTCCAGAATTTTTTAATCAGTACTTTTCAAGTTAGGGAGGACAAGAATTTTGGGCCGTTTTTAAAAAGTAATACAAAGAAAAGAAATTTTTGAACTTGTGTTTTCACAAACTTTCACTTGACGATTTAGTAAAAAAAAATTAACTTTCAAACCTACACGGTTCTGATTGGGCCATCGATTCTTATATTTGTGCCGAATTTCAACTTTCTATGTCAAATAGTTTCGAAGAAAATCGGGGTGTGACAGGCAGACAGACGGACACCAAAGTGATCTCATAAATGTTCCGTACGGAACACTAAAAAATGATACTGACAGTGTTATACTGAATTATTATAAAACGAAAATTTTATTAAATTTGAATTAGTGAAAATATAGATAAATCCTCTATTCAAAACTGTACCTTTTTTCCATAATTTGAACCACCCGGTCTAAAGTGGACCATCCTATGCTTCTTCATAGCGGACATTGTAATGAAGCCCTTTTTACACTCGGGACATCTATGAGGTCGCTCCCCTGTGTGAATCATTTCGTGTCCTTTTAGAGTACATGAGTTTGTAAATGCTTTTGAACAATATTTGCAAACCCACTTTTTAATTCCTGAAAATAAAAATTAATATAAATACATTATGGCCCAGATCAGTCAATGTTCTTATTTATTGTTTGAAATTTATAATATATGGAGATGAAGAATGGTTGTTTGAATTAGATCATGTCAAATTGGAGTAATTCCAACGTTTCGTCCTTTAAGGATCAGCAGTGAAGAGTCGAACACATCAATTTCACACGGTCTAATTCAAAGAACTTGAAAATGAGTTTTCAACAGTATATCCATAGATATAAAACTGACTTAACGGGTTTTTAAAGTGTGAGATTTGTTTTTTAACCTTTAGTATATCCGAGCTGAAACATAACTCACACCACGACGGTGGTCATTAAAGGTCTAGAACCAGAGTTTGGAAAGAGAGAGAATTTTCTATTATTCTCTGTAATGCAAAATTGAACAAGAGACGAGAAGAGAAAAGAGCTGTGGAGTTTCGAGCACAGAGAATAAATATCTTTTTGTCCTCGATCCTGTCTTTCATTATCAGTTTTGTTATAATATGACAGGTGGGTGAGGAAATGGCCGATTGGTGCTCGAAACACTGTTGGTATCGGGGGTTGCAGACAGGTCGTGGACTTGGTATCGTGGCCTGGAGGAGAGCGTCTCGAACGGCTGATTAATGGAAGTACCTCCTTCCGGAAAATGTCAACGAACATTACAGATTGAAAAGGTTTTTAGCACTGTCGCATGTGAAGGACGACCCGATATGTCCAGGCTGTTTGGAGAATCAAATACGAGGTCTTCGGAGGGGCGGTACTTGGGAGGAAGGAGGCCAGTACACTGACATGGGGTGTTATCGTGACTCTTACGGTCAGGTTGAGGAGGTTTCCCAATAATCGTTGGGATTGGGATAGTTTGGGGAAAATTTTTTTGTGATTGGCAAAAAAGATCCTTTGGGTCTGTTTCTTAGTTGCTGAGCCTCGCCACAACTACTATTACTAGTAACGACTATAAATATGTAAAACTTACCCAAATGTATATTTAAATGTGTTTTTCTATGGATCCAAGTTTTGAAAGCTTTCGCGCAAATATGGCATTTATATGGTCTCTCATTGGTGTGTACTCTTACGTGATTGTCCAATCTCTGTTTGTCCTTGAAAACCTTCGGACAATAACTACAAACAAATTCACCTAAAAAGGAAAAAATAATAACAATTTTGTAAATATCAAATTATATATTTTATATATTTATATATATATATATATATATATATATATATATATATATATATATATATATATATATATCAATTTAGGACAGTTTTTTGTTCTTGGTCTTGCGGTCAATTTTTAATGAAACAAGTTTACTTTTGGTTAACGTTTCGGTTTATTTTATTTAAACAATCTTCAGAACCACAAGAAAGAAAATTTTTTTTTTTTAGTGTTAATGTTTAAGATGTAAAATTGATGATTAGTGTTGTTTTATACAGAAATATATGTAGAGAATAAATATTAGTGTTTAATTATATTTTTCCTACCTTATATCTAGTTGGATCTTTTGGTTTAAATGATTTACATGTTAACAGTTTCACAGTTTTCGTAATACTCAATTTAAAAGATTCACATATTTTATTTTACTATTTGTACAGGTAAAATAAGTAAATCCAAAATTTATTTATTGCTTTCATATTGTTGTTACTTTAATTGTTATTAGTTTAGTAAATAGGTTTTATTAGGTTATTAAATCATTGTATACAATACTTAGGCTTTCCGTGTCATTTCGATCATCGCATCAACATAGCAGAAAAACCGGCTAACAACTCAAAAAATATCTTTACCAAACTTAAACTAACAACAGAACAAACAAACTTAATCTACAAAATAGACTGCATGAACTGTCCAAAAACATACATTGGACAATCAAAACAATATTTAAGGAGACGAATAACAGAACATAAAAATAGCATAAGAAACACAAACCAAAACCATACTGCCCTATCAAAACATGCCATAGATGAATTGCATAATTTCAATTTTAATAACGTCCAAATCCTAAATTTTGAAAGTAATCATAAAAAACGAAACATAAAGGAAATGATACATATACGAAGAACAAATAACACCTTAAATTATCGAAATGACACGGAAAGCCTAAGTATTGTATACAACGATTTAATAACCTAATAAAACCTATTTACTAAACTAATAACAATTAAAGTAACAACAATATGAAAGCAATAAATAAATTTTGGATTTACCCATTTTACCTGTACAAATAGTAAAATAAAATATCTGAACCTTTTAAATTTAGTATTACGAAAACTGTGAAACTGTTAACATGTAAATCATTTAAACCAAAAGATTCAACTAGATATAAGGTAGGAAAAATATAATTAAACACTAATATTTATTCTCTACATATATTTCTGTATAAAACAACACTAATCATCAATTTCACATCTTAAACATTAACACTAATAAAAAAAATTTTTCTTTCTTGTAGTTCTGAAGATGGTTTAAATAAAATAAACCGAAACGTTAACCAAAAGTAAAAATTGACCGCAAGACCAAGAACAAAAAACTGTCCTAAATTGATTCATTAACGGTCAGGAAAAAAGAAAAACATTATATATATTTATTTATATATATATATATATATATATATATATATATATATATATATATATATATATATATATATATATATACATATACGAGGCTGGTTTGAAAAGTCCGTGCAAAGTCCGAGAGATGGCACCACCGGCGCGTATCAAGGTCATGTTTAGTTAGTAGCATCTCTTGAATGAACGCACACCAAGTTTCAGCCATATTGGTCTATTTCTCTGTGTTTGGCATTCGTGTGAATCAAGGAAGTCGAGTGATTTTCAAGAAATGGACGAAAAAGAATTTCGTGTGGTGATTAAACATTACTTTATGAAAGGCAAAACGCCTCAGGAGACTAAAGAGAAGCTTGATAAACATGGTGACTCTGCACCTTCGATTAGAACAGTTTATAAGTGGTTTCAAAATTTTCGGACTGGCCATATGGGCACAAGTGACGCTGAACGTTCTGGACGGCCTGTGGAGGTTACGACTCCAGAAATCATTGATCAAATCCATGATATGGTGATGGATGACAGAAGAGTTAAGGTGCGTGAGATTGCTAGTGCTGTGGGCATCTCGACTGAACGGGTACATAATATTTTGCATAAACATTTCGACATGAGAAACCTATCCGCAAGATGGGTGCCGCGATTGCTCACGCTTGACCAAAAACGGAATCGTGTGAAGTGTTGCAAGGATGGTTTGCAGCTGTTCCAGAAGAATCCGGAGGACTTTAAGCGTCGTTTCGTCACTGTGGATGAAACATGGATACATTACTATACTCCTGAGACCAAACAACAATCTAAATAATGGGTTACCAAGGGGGAATCTGCACCGAAAAAGGCGAAGACTGTTCCTTCGGCCGGAAAGGTTATGGCGACTGTCTTTTGGGATTCGCAAGGGATAATCCTCATCGACTATCTGGAAAAGGGTAAAACTATTACAGGTGAATATTATTCATCGTTATTGGACCGTTTGAAAACCGAGCTGCAAGAAAAACGCCCGCGATTGGCCCACAAGAAAATCCTTTTCCATCACGACAACGCACCAGCACACGCCTCAGCAGTTCTGGTCGCAAAATTAATGGAAATAGGATTCCAACTCGTTTCACATCCCCCCTATTCTCCAGACTTGGCTCCCTCGGACTACTATTTGTTCCCCAATTTGAAGAAATGGCTGGCGGGACAAAGATTTTATTCAAACGAGGAGGTGATTGCAGACACTAATGGATATTTTGCAGACTTGGACAAATCCTATTATTCGGAAGGGATCAACAAACTAGAACATCGTTGGACGAAGTGTATAAGCCTAAAAGGAGATTATGTCGAAAAATAAAAAAGGTTTACCCCAAACACATAAGTAGTTTTTATTTTTGCACGGACTTTTCAAACCAGTCTCGTATATATATATATATATATATATATATATATATATATATATATATATATATATATATATATATATATATATATATATATATATATATATACATATATATATATACATATATATACATATATATATATATATATATATATATATATATATATATATATATATATATATATATATATATACCTATAATTCTCAATAACTACTAAACAAATTTTCTTAAAATTAAATCTTGTTACAGAGAGAAAAATTCTAGAAGAACTCTATTTGTGCCAATGATTTTCTCTGTTCGTCGGTTTCGACCACCTAATAGTTTCATCGGTAGGACTGAAACGATTCCAACAAGGCAAAGATGCAATTCAATCATTATAAAGTGGTACCGAATTGAACGAATTGCACCTTTGCGTTCTTGGGATCGTTACATCCCTACCAATTACGTGATCAAAACCTCTATAGGAAGGGCACTATACGAGTATGGATGAGATTCACTGATAACACAGATTCACAAAAAAAAAGTGCTCTTCTTGCATAAAGACAATATGAAAGACATGTATTCGGATGTTCTAAAACCTACCTTCCCATCAGAATGCTCAATTTTTTTTTGTGAAACTTGAGTATTTGGAAATAAATGCATGGTTTTTGATAGTTATTTTAAAATACCGATATCGTAGGTCAACGTAACTTGAAATTCGGTTTCAAAGCATCAAAATGCATAGGGATATGTCAATTTGATCAGAAAATAGACACTCTGTCTCGGTTTTTGTAAATAAGAGTCAATTATTTTCATGCATTTACTTAAGTCTCTCTCAAAAAATTGAGGCCATTTAAGCATTCTGGTGTTAATATAGGTTTCAGGACATCAGAATACATCTCTTCCATATGGTCCTTGTCAAAGACCAGCATCTTTTTTTTGTGGACCTGTATATTTATTGTATCTTTTTCGGTCAACAAACGAATATACAATTTTTTTTTTATTTCATGCATTTTTAAAACTTTTTTGATTACCTTTTTCGTTTCTTAACTTTGCAGACTTTCCCCAAGTGGCAAACATATTTTTATTCCAACCAGGGGCGTCGTGATTTTTCTGGTGAATTTTTAAAATTTTCTTCTCTTACGAACTGAGCTTGACATTTATCGCACTCATATAATTGATGGCCGAGTTCTTCAACGTGTTTTTTTAAATGTTTCCTCAGTTTCGAACGATTCATAACATCTAAAGGGAACAAATATATATATATATATATATATATATATATATATATATATATATATATATATATATATATATATATGTATATATATATACATGTAAAGAATTTTTTTATATAAAAAATATTACTTTCTAATTAATTTTTTAACTCAATACAATCACTCCCGTAAATGTTAAAAAATTACGTACGCACATGCTATGGGATAAAAAGCAAAGCCAATAAAAGTGAAGTACTAATTAAAATAGTAATCTCTGCATACCAAGACAACGAAGTACTCTGTTAACATTTCCTATTTGTCATGGAAATTTTGATAAAAGAATAATGATGTATTATTTTTTTTATTAATTTATTGTTGCGGCGACGTATGTTTTTACAGACCAGTCCGACTTCAAATTTGTGTCCCCGGGAGTTGTCTATATCGCCAGTTTTTTCTGATCCAAACGACCTCCTACCAATAGCATGCCGTATTCCAGGCCTTAAGGTTCGACCACGAATACCGACTGCGGTTGTCGTTTTTATAGCAATATTGGTTTGCCATTATGTGGCCTGAGGGACCCCATACGTACGAGAGTGTGTTTTAGGTTATCTACCAGCCATAACAATGACGTCACAAAAAAAATCTGATTTTTAAATGATTGACGATGACTTTCACGAAATCTGATAATAGTTCGTAGTGTTTTTGCGATTTTTCCTCCAAAAAATCAGTAAATGCCTTTGGGACATTGAGCCATGACAAAGTTTCTCACTAAAAGAGGATACTGACCGAAAGGTATTCATTCATGAAAGGATATCTTGTTAAAAGGGCTCTCCATCTCTAAAGAAGGCGAAAACTCAGTCATCTTCTGGAAAGTTGATGGCGAACACTGTGGAGGAATTTTGCTGATGAATATATGCATTCCACAATTAATAGAAAAGTTTGCGAAAGTATGATCCAAAACTCAAAGCAAGCCATTAGAGAAATATGTTTGAATTCATGGAGAACCAAAACTTTCCTGTTGCACGACAATTGCAATGTCAAGACTTGGACCGTTCAAGCCATAACCGAAGGCTGTTGATCCCATAAATTACAATATTCATTCTATAGCCCTGACTTGGTGAACTGCGATTTCTTTTGGTTCAACCTTCTGGAGAAAGACCTCAGTGGCCGAAAATTTTGCTCGGATTTCTGAGACACAAAAGATTTTTTGAATGAAACGAAACGAGAAACGATGGTAGTTATGTAGGAAAATAATTGTTCTCATCTCTGCGACTTCTTCTTAATAGTTAAGCAGACAACATCAAAAAAAATTTATATTATGGTAGTGTTTGCAGATAGAGCTTCCAAAACTTAAGTAGGAGGTTTTGAGTATTTGGTTTCTATCTTAGACTAGATTACATTGAATATTGTTTAAAGAATTTACAAAAAAAAATGTTTTTGAATAAGTTTTCTATTAAATTTGAATTTTTAAATAATGGGCCAAGTGCAAGTCGGACTTACGCAAAATAATACAAAGAAAAGTATGCACAAGTATTACATTATATATATTTGTGAACTCGTGTTTTCACAAGCTCTCATTTGACACCCTACTCGGTAAAATTTTTTTTTCACTTCTGATATCATCCCCCAAAACCAACCCTTTAAGTTAAAATTTAACTTTCAAAACTACACGGCTCTGATGGCCGTCATCAATTCCTATAACAGTGCCAAATTTCAACTTCCTATGTCAAATAGTTTCGGAGAAAATCGGGTGTGACAGACGGATAGACAGACACATAAGTGTTCCGTACGGAACACTAAAAAGAATAAATGATTTTAGTAGTAACTTCCTTTGAGTTAGAAAGAGATTGACACGAAGAGAGATCTTTGTGTTTTGTACTTACTTTTTACATACATAATTATGTCCCTTATGTTTAGCTCTATGCATTGCTATGGCGTACTTGTGGAAAATCTTCAGCTCCCTTCCGCACGCGTCACAAAAGAAGTTCTTTTTCGTATTTTTAGTTTCGACCTGCATTCCTTCGTGGAATTTTTGAATGTGAAGTTTAAGGTTTCTTTTTGTTGTATAACCTAGATAAAAGTAAAGTATACGGTATGTTTAACACAGAAAGTTTATTCTTTTTTAAAAAATCTAGAAAATGAAATTTAAAGTTAAACTTACTTTGTCCGCAAGTATCGCACAGAAAACGTTGATCGTTGTGAGCCACTAAAGTATGCCTTCTAATATTATTTTGATTGGCAAACTCTTTAGGACACTCTGGGCATTTATATTTCAGGTTTTCCAGTTGCGGATTTAAGTGCTTTTTTCTCCTGTGTTCGTAGAGTGCTTTTCTATTTTTAAACCTGTGAAAAAACGTGTATCAAACAGTAATTATTTACATATTAAACTCGGAAAGAGTGCAGGAGAGGTCAGCATGTTTCAGGACGATGCCATTAGGGATGCGCGATAATGGATTTTACCTATTAATCGTCGATGGCAACCGGTCTATCGATAACTACTCAGTAGATATCACCACTACACCAAACCCCTCATTTCTGCACTCGACGCGGGTTCCGCTAACCATGTTAGCTTCATCAGGAGCGATGATTGACTTAGTCGATCAACGCATAAAGTGTTTGGTGTAGTGGTGTTATACACGTATACTGAGTAGTGTCAATGGGCCAAAGATTCCACATTCCCAACATCGTTGTATCGGTATAACGATAACAATCGGTATCTTGATAACAGCATTGACAAAGAACTAATATACACAGTAAAAGCTCTCTACGAAAACAACACAGTGAACATAAAAATAGGACATAAAATAGGGAAGAGACTCTAAACATCAAAAGGCCTATTACAAGGATGCTCTACATCCCCAACACTATTCAAAATATACCTCGAACAAACATTAAAAAAATGGAAGCAAAAATGTAGTGGAATGGGAGTCCCAATACAAGAAGATTACTTATATACTCTAAGTTTCGCAGACGACCAAGTAATCATAGCGCAAGATGAGGAAGACCTCAGTTATATGGTAAGAAAACTGAAAGAAGAATACACTAAAGCAGGATTAGCAATAAACTTTGATAAAACGGAATATCTAACAACAAAGGGGGAAACGTGGAGAATCTAGAAGTCGATAACGAAACAATAATCAAAGGAACCGATAGATTTAAATATGTAGGAACCATCATTTCAAAAAACGCAACATCAGAAGAAGAGATTAAAGCTAAATTAGGACAAACGCGGACATGCATAAGACCTTTAAATTCGCTCCTGTGGGACAAACACATTACAAAAAGAAACAAAACACGCATATACAAATCAATAATACAAAGCATAATGACATACGGGTCCGAAATATGGACGATCAACAAAAGAAATAAATCTAAAATTAACGCGGTAGAGATAGAGTATTGGAGAAGATGTTGTAGAGTGACACGTATGGAGAGAATAACAAATGAAGAAATAAGAAGCAGAATGAACATCAAAGAGAACGCAATAAACACCATTGAAGAAAAACGATTAAAATGGTATAGACACATAAGACGGAGCGAAGATAATAGATGGATAAAGAAAATAACGGTGTGGAGCCTATAGGGAGAAGAAAAAGAAGAAGACCCAGACGATCGTGGAGAGACGATGTGGACGAGGCTATGGAGGACAGGGGTCTAACAGATGGAGACTGGGAAGATAGAAACGGATGAAATCAAAGGCTGAGAGAAGGAAGACAGACACACAGAAAATCCTTGATATATATATATATATATATATATATATATATATATATATATATATATATATATATATATATATATATATATATATATATATTGATAACTTTTTTTACTGATTCGGTGAAACTGATTACGAATTCAACACTCGTTTTATCGTATCACATCAGGTTTTAAAGAAAATCCATATAGTGGTAATTTTCACTTTTTTCATAAAAATAATTCAAACTATTAAGTTTTAGCGCTCTTCCCACGAGTTATGTGACCTCTCATGAGAAAGCGTGTTAGTTACGACAGCAACAACAATCATTCGCAAGATCGGTGTACTAGAATAAGTCGTTACATTGACTTTGTTTATACAATTTTTTTTTATGGGTCTACCACACGTGCTGCAGGGAAATCCCTAAAGCGCTACAGGAGCGATATGTGTGTGGAAAAAGCGATTTACGTTGTTCTTGAATCGTTGTAAATTGTACTCGGTGGGAAACACAGTCCTGGGCAAATTATTCCAAAGGGATGATGTTCTCCATATAAAAGACTGCTTGAAAAGCGTTGTAGAAGAGTAACAAGCTGAACTTCATACGGATGTGAAGTATTAG